>OX411556.1:20267143-21467143 GCA_948146395.1 Fragum whitleyi
GATTAACTTGTAGGCCTACGCAAGCATTCAAATAACGTTTAGGAATCGGTACTTGCTTTTCATTTGCCTTTTCGACGAGTAAAAACATGGGTATAAATGCACGTTTAAAGTAGGGTACCCTTTATATTAAAACGTTCGTAAACGTTTGCAAAAGTGAACGAAAGGCTGATATTCCGGAGAGGGTTTTTTGATTTTCCCTTTCACACACATTGAATACTTTTATAATGAGAAAAAAATATCAATTCCCTTCAAACTGTTAGAGAACGTGCGGTCACTTTTTTTGTTACGGCACTTCACCGGTAACAATACCCAGTGGTCAGTTATCAAGTGGTGTCCAGTTACGGGCATTAAAAGCTAACGGATCCACTCGACAAAAGCAATAAAATGAACCTCTATTTTAACGCTTATCGTAAACGCACGCGTTATACGCCGTTATACAAACACACGCTCGGCTGCTTTTATTATACACAAGGGGGCGATATTGGAAGAGCCGTATTGTTCGTAGCTTTAGAACAGTATTTCACATTACGCGTATGTCCAGTGCGGGCGAGGATTTAATAGTAGTTGTTAAAATTAATAAATTGTGTATTGGAAATGATTAAATCATGAGAAATGAATGGATATTATTTTCCCTGCTCTGTGTTATTTTTACACGGCCGGGAAATTCCGAGGGTAAGAGATGAAAGTCTTTTTGAAGTTCTTTGTAGTTTCCAAGTCTTCATATTCTAATGCGCGAGGTATTCCTGTTGAAGCAGACGAATTTATGTGATTTGTAACTTTTTATCGTTTAAACCCTATGTTGTGGTACTCGAATAATCGAGTCTATGACACGATTATTCGAGTACCAAAGCATAGGGTCATTTATTTTACACTGATTTTTGCCAGAAAGATTTGAAGTATTAACAGAAGCAATGTATGGTTTTGAAATTGGGTCAAAATATTGTATGGAAGGGGTTCGGTGCAGACGATCACTTCCATGAATCTTAGACCGCAGCAGACGGGATTTTATTCTAGTAAAAAATAGGAAAGAGACTTTGTCCTGGTAAAGTTTTCAAAGAATTTCAAGAAGTACACATTTGATCCTAAATCGCCTCTTTCATCCGCGAAGCAAAATTTCTATTATTGGAACTCTGAAAAGTTTTGGTCTTGGACAGTCGGGCATTTTTTAGTCTCGGAACTTTCCGTTTTAGAAATTTGCGGTCATATTCAGTTCCAAAACGTACACATGTACGAAAAACATAATTTCATTAGTTAATACACAGGTTAATGTTTTATTTATAACATGTTTGTGTGTTTATAAATAGCACCT
Organism: Fragum whitleyi; assembly: GCA_948146395.1. Classification (NCBI taxonomy): domain Eukaryota; kingdom Metazoa; phylum Mollusca; class Bivalvia; order Cardiida; family Cardiidae; genus Fragum; species Fragum whitleyi. The sequence continues at coordinate 20,268,453 of OX411556.1, forward strand.
AGCGGTATTCGGTAGCCGTCTCTGTCACAAAATGTGTATTAGCGTAAAATGTGTATTATAACAGTATAACTGGCTAATTCCTCCTAAAAACCAATGTGTATTGAAATTTCCAGCCTTAAATACGGTTCCATTCATTGTTTTTAAAATCAATCCGGCCTATTTCCTGGTATTTTATCACGATCCAGGACCATACTCTCGATTTTAACAGGCGGTCCTTTGATGTTCCTTGTCGGCGTGTTTGATCTTCCTTTGATGTTGGATCACGAGTATTTATCTATATTGTTGAGTGGACACCGTGGATTTCGGGTGCAAATGTTAACAGAATTAAAGCATTTATAAATAATGTAGCAATTAAACCCATTAACAGACCATATTTTTAGACTGTTTGAATTAGATGATGTTGCAGATCACCAAAACTTTTTTGAACTGATAGAAACCCAAAAACTTGTTTTCTTAATATAAATAGGAAAAATATTTTCCCACACAAATTTCCAGGTTGCAAGAATATTTTTTTTGAAAATTTGTTACTTCTGTTTGAGAATACAAATAGGAATTAAAGCACATTAGATTATATTTCAAATGAAAAATTTTAAAATAATGAAATTGAGAAATCTTTTTGTCTTTTTAAGTACCACACACAAAACAAGGAAATTGTTAGATTTTTTGTGCCGCTGGTGTCTGCAATGAAGGTGCCAGCAGAGGATCCAGGGTGATTCTACATAGAGGGTTTGATGATGTCTGCCTAGAGTTCAAGTTGCGCCTTGGACTGTCTATCTAGAGGTTCCTGGTTTGATCCCAGCTGATGGCTGCACTCAACCTTTCCTACTCTTTCTCTACCACCAATTGGTTGATAATCGTATGTGAGAGAGCAGCTGGAGGCTAGGAAAGGATGTGATGGTAGAACTGGTGTGAGAAATACCAGGAATCCATTGTTAGATGCTCCAGCCGCCGTAACATGATTAAAATAATGTTAAAAGCGGCCTAAAACCCAATTCAAATAAACAAACAAAGACTTCAGGTAATAAGTCTCATAGTACCCCTAACTATATATAGATAGGGGGGTAATATAGGAGGACTTATTGCTCAAACTCTATACATTATATGTAGAATTTGTAGTTCCTGTGATTGGAAACACTACAAATAGGGGATTGTTTGTGATATAAGTCTTTGATTGAATTTTTCAACTACAATGATGTAATTTTGATATAACCAAAGATAAGAATTTTTTAAATATATGTATAGGATAGAAAATGAGAGCCGTGGTATATGGGAAATAGACATGAGTGTTAGCGAGTGTCTATTTCCCATATACCGCGGCACAAGATTTTCTATCTGATTTAAATGACGCTTTCCTTACACTTAAGACTTTCTGTATTTTTTAACCCGAACCTCTAAATATTGAAAAAGAGTAAATCTCGCTGTGATATTACTCTAATAAAGTGTGAATATGCTGAAATCACTTATGGATCTATTTCCATTACCATTTTCAGATCTTTGTTTTTTGCGTCTTTAGGACAAAAGAGCTATTTAAATTGCTCATCATCTTTTTGAAATGACTCGGCCCCCCAAACCTGTAGAGATTCACGTGCAAGACACACTACGACCGTATATCTGTAAAAACAACACTCGGAGTTGTATCTGTGAAATATAGTTTTGAAATACTGTTCTCTGATCGTCCAATTCGCTTCAAGTGTGGTCTAACTTGTTATGCAAAAGTGTACATTCATTGAGAATTGTTATAATTTATAAGAACTGATTGCAGTATCAATCATTAGTTGATTGTGCTCTTTCTACTAAAAAACGTTATTCGATTATGATTTGAATCTGATTGCCCAACTATGAAATACAATACACTGAAACAGTGGATGCAATATGATCCTACAAGTTAATATTTAATATTAAGATATTTAATCCAGTCTTAATTGCTCTTCTATTTCCCAAAATGAAAAAGCATTTCCATGGCAGCCTTAGCCCTTAGGCCCAAGAATACATTGCGATAATTTAGTAGATAAACATTGATGTAAACATAAGTAAAAGGGTCGGTTATTTTGTCCCCAGCTGTGAACATTGATTGATCTTTTCAATTTTTTTACTCCTATATCTAATAACCATCATATCTTATTTATTATTTTTTCACCGCCCTTGCTATCAGAATTGTTGGTGTACAAGTAAAGCATCATAACTACAGCTTATTCAAAGATTGAGGATTTAGTTGTCTACTGATTAAGTGACACTTTCTCTGCTAGATTAAAAAAAATCAAAGTTCTTGGGCCACTAAAAAAATGTCGATATAGATTTGTAAAGGCTACAGTAATGTTACATTTTGCCATTGATGAATTGCAGATAGTTTCAGTGCTATTAAGATTACAAAAAGTAAACTATAATATTTCTTTTCACTTATTTTTTTTTTAAAATGTATGGACTTATTTCATTTATATGCCCCTGTATAAGAATAGGCAAAGTAAGAGAAAGTGCTAAAGAATAAACTGTATTTCTCCTAAAAGACACCCCCAGGAGCTATACATATCATGGTCAGGGAGCTTTTATTTAGTATGCATTTTCCGATTAGCAAATCCTATTGAAATTGATGGATTAACAAATCATTGAAATTGATGTCTTTTCCCATTTTCCCTTTAACTTGAGGTGAGTTTCCTCTAAACAATCAAATAAATGATTGTTTAGAGGAAATTCATCTCAAATTAGAGAAGAAGTCTCAAAAAGTTGCTAAAGTTTTGGCTTTTGAAGTTGGTTTTATCAGTAAAAAATGGAGGGGTGCTACTATTAGGGAGGGCAATATTATTAGAGGAAATACAGTATCTAATCATTTAATATTAGGTTGATGCTAACTATTTCAAAGCCTATATTAGTTAACCCTTGTCCTGCTGTATAAATTTTGGCTAAAAATTTGCATCAAAATCAAAGGGCAAAGAGCACTGGAAGTACCAACAGTAGGTCAATTTTTATTTGAAAAACTAAATCTATTGACAATTCTGGTTTGAATGTGAGAAACAGGTGGTGTAGACTATCATCAGACGGCACACATGTGCAGGCTGATGTTTGTCTATAGCTCCTGCCAAAGCAGGAATATTCTGGGTTCGGCATGACAATAGTGAAGCGTTTGTCCATCAAATCAGAGGTACAGATAAGAAGGCATAAGTCCAGTCTTAATTCTTTATTTCTCAAAGAAACCCTATGATGTTGGTACTCATTTGAATTGTCTTGTCAAGACAATTCTAATGAGTACCCACAAGATAGGGTTTTAGCAAGGAGTAGTGAAATATTTAATTTTGAAATTCCAAATACCCCCTGTATCTGTAGCTCTGCAAATCATTATCATGTTTGTTGGAATAATGAATTATGAAGAAGTCAGTAATTTGAAAATGCAAATTCACTGTTACTGTCAACAGACCACTTTGTGTTGTTGTCAACATTTGCATAACATAATGGAAAACATTGTTGATGCAGTTCAATTATTTAAATGAACAATTATTGTCTCATAATTGAAGAAAAATTTGGTTTAACAGTATGTTTCAATTCTCAGGTTTTTCAAAAGCCCGCATTACAGCCCATATTGCCTGAGTATTTAAAGCAGGGTCTCTAGATTATTCAAACACCATTCTTGAAAACTTAATCAAAGTAGAATTATAAGCTGCATTAGTTTAGGGCCCATAAAGATTTTGTAGTCTTTCTTTGAAACTTTGGGTCTTAGAGGGTCATTTCTCTAAGTTTGGGATTTTCAGTGCTTTACATATAATCTATTTCTTTTAAGCAATTAACTTATTTTATTTGAATTTATTTAGGCTTTGTGAATTTTCCCGTTTAAAGTTATAGAAAGTGTTTGGTACAAAATAACATTTAGGGTTCAACTTCAGAAAATAATTGAAGACTTTACAGAAGTTGATCCAAGAGGGACTATTCAACCTCAGGACTCACATCTGATAGTTTCACCCTATGCTGTTTAATCCCTGCTTTTTACGTGCCTGTGATTTTATGATTGAGAAAACACTGTGAAAAAAGAAGAAATTGCTTCTGACAAGCAATTTCTTCTTTTAACACACTATTTTCTACCCTACAGAAAAGTTATTTTCAAATTGAATCCACTTTAAATTTTCGTCTGCAAAACCTTTGAATTTGGACAGGTCCAAAATTTTGTAAAACAGGAAAGGGTTAAAGGGGCCAGGCTACGTACTTATTTGTGATTCTCATACTATCCAAACCTGCTTTCAATATATATTTAGGGTCTGTTTTCTGCTGCACTGCAGAGACGCATTATTGTTCATGGTACATATTTTAAAATTTGAATAAAATACAATTTTAAAATTCCAGTCAGTCAAATTTGATATTTCTGTACCCAGTACCTTCAGTGCTTTGATAATTTAATTTTTGTGGAACCAATGAAATGAGATGAACATGGAATAGTTGCCATGTTTATTCTAGGGGTTTTTCAAAAATTACAAATGTTTCCCTGTTCAACATGAATTGGTTTCAAAGAAAACAGGATAATTTTATAATAATTTTTCAGTAATATTTCAAATATTGGAGAGAATGACTTCAATTGAACAGAATATTCTGCAGGATTGAGACAAAAACAGACTGCTTCGGTGACAGAATTTATTGAAATTAAAATGCAACTGTAAGATCCATAATTCATTTAAAAAAGAATTCACTCTTTTAGAGACCACAGGCAATTGCTTCATATATATTTGAATATTTGTCATACATGTTATTATATACAGGTAAAAATAACATATAAAATGAAAGAAAAAAAGAGACACTTTTATTTTAACAAAATTGTAAAAAATCAAAGTGCTGTCAGCACTGTAAATCGTACATCATTGAGAGGCTGGGATAGTGCAATAGTTCGCCAATCAAAAGGGCTCAAATTTGGACAATAAAAGTTGGTAAAATCTTTAAATTTGTGAGTTTTTTGTCTTAACACTCCATCTTTTCGAGGACATCGCCAGCTCATCCAACCTCGTGGGTCCGATTTTGAAAGTTTGCTGATTCGATAGCCCTCTGCTAGTCTAAATTATTTCTTAGCAGATTTTACGTTGTTATAATGAGCACGCGCCAAGCTAAAAGCTTGTCTGTTAATATTATTCCTCTCTCTATAGAGTTTAAAAGCCTGTTTAGCAACAAACATTTTTCATTAAACTATTTACAATTTTGATTACCAACATGTTTGTATTTCAAGCATTGGGTTTTCCCAAATACTGTAAATGCATTTTCCCTCAAGAAACACGTGAAATCGCCAACTATGCTATTTATATCTTTGGTTTCTGACCAATCGATTAAATCTAGCAGCACTCTATGATTATTCATGAGTTGTTCTAAAAATAGATCGCTCTTACTGCTACCCTTTACCAGTTTATCGTATGTTTTTGTCGGTTTATTTGTTGTTGAATAATTTTTCTTCATACTCAAATTTGAATTTATTGAAAATAAGATTGGAGCGTGATCAGAGTGCTCATTGAAATCAAATATTTCAAAATTATTTCTATTTGTTAACACATGCGAACAAAAAGTAAACTTCTCACGCTCCCTGTTTGAGTGCAGACGACTATTTACTAAAGACAAACAAGTTAATTGACACATTACGAGCAGACGATGTCCATTTACGCGTGGGTTTTGACCCAGTGATAATCATAACAGAATTTGATTGGTTGTCAGCCCTACAACTGGTAAATGACCGTTCGAGAAAGTTCAGAGCAGTAATATTGTAAGTGCTACAAATTAATTATACTTAACCTATTGTACGTTTCAACTCCTTTACTCAACCGAAAATCTTGTTATAAACACTGAAACTACTAACTGGTAATTACTAAAAGCGAAAATTACATCAAATTTTGTATTAGCCTCTTCTATATTTGTCGAAAAGTAAATAAGGTATAAACAAAGTTTGTAGATTGTGACTGAAAAGGCCGTTTCTTCGGTGTTTGAAAACACATAATTTGGTTTGAACACATTGCTCAGAAGATAATGGTAAAAATGTAGTGGGTCAAACAGACTGGATTTCTGGAAAACGGTAGATATAAATCTACTGCTTCGCAGTACGATTTAATAAGCTTTTATTGATCAGTCTATTTGTTGATCTCACACTGAAACAAAAGCTAAATACAGTCAAACCTATCTTAAGCAAGCAGACAAGTGACATTCAAGAAAAGCTTGCTTAACCCTTTGCTGTTTAATCCCTGCTTTTTACGTGCCTGTGATTTTATGATTGAGAAAACACTGTGAAAAAAGAAGAAATTGCTTCTGACAAGCAATTTCTTCTTTTTCCACACTATTTTCTACTGTACTGAATGGTTATTTTTCAAATTAAATCCACTTTAAATTTTCGTCTGCAAAACCTTTGAATTTGGACAGGTCCAAAATTTTGTAAAACAGGAAAGGTTTAAGATAGGTGCTTGCTTAATTAAGGTAAATCATAGTGTAAATGAGTCATTTGCGACCTCGGTGCTGCTTGCCTAAGACAGATTGCTTGCTGAATACAGATGGCTGCTAAGACAGGTTTGACTGTATCCTCTATGTTATAGATGACATTGAAGATAAATGAGCCTCTTGCCGGCCTGTGCATGACGTTTCCAACAATTTCACTCGTGCCCAAAGCACCCCAAGCTAAAAAGTTAGGACCAGTTGTTGAACTCTTTTACATTCTAGAATATTCAACCAGTTCTTGAACTTTTGTGAAGGGAATTCTTTCCAACCTGTACATTAGTACCGTCCAACTAGAGTCTTTGCAATGTTATCTCTTGGTATACAAGGTCTTACCCCCTTTTCAGACATTCAGCTTATATTCTTTTTGGTTTTATTTAGTGGTCTAGAATGCTCAAAATATGTGAGGATACACATGTGAAAATGTTAGGGATGTTACGCTAAGACTCAAATTTATAGATGTCAAGATAAAATCTTTATTTCCAATAGAAGCATTATGTAGTGAGTATTCTTTTGAATTGGCTGGATGAGACAATTCAAATGAGTACCAACAACATAGGGGCTAAGTAGAAATACTCGGTATTTAAAATTAAAAACCAAAATAACACCTCTATCTGTAGCTCTGAATTTAAGGTAGTGGACGCATAATAGTTCTGCATTGTTTCAAGAGTAATGAACTTTAACAGTGTTAACGGAGGTTTCCAAATGGTTTTCTTTGGGAAACCTCGGTCAACATTGTGACAGAACATGTCATCCAAAATGTTGCGAAACTATTATGGGTCCACTACCTTAAATGAACAAATATTGTTGTCAATTTAATTTTGATTAATATTGTGTATGGAGGACTTCATCCTGTTTAATGATAATCACTTATTGTATAGTTGCTTATTGTAATTGCTTATTGTAATTGTTTATTTTTCAGGTAATCACTGTTGTGAGTCAATATCTGTGGATGACAATCTCTGCAAGGATGCATGCTATCAGGTATGTCAAAATTTAAGTGGCATTTTTGTGCTCCTTTATCAGTATGACCAGGGGAGCCTTATTGTTATACCCCCCACCTATGAAGTAGAGGGGGTTATATTGGTTTCACCATGTCTCTGTCCATCTGTCTGTAAGCCTTTTTGTTTCCAGACTCTATTTCAGGAACCAAGCAACCTAAAATCATGAAACTTCATACAAATGCTGCTAATGACCCAAGGAAGTACCCTTTTGTTTTTGGTCCACATAGGTCAAAGGTCAAGGTCAGAGTCAGCCTTTGTTCAATTGACAAAGTGCGAGTGGGGATTATTAGTCCACTTTGCGACAGCTCTAGTTTTACCAGTTTCTGCTTGTGTTTCTGACTGTCTGTACAGGGGTGTAAGAGATGATTTTCTATTTGTCCAGGATTGAAATGAACTTGTACCCTAAAACAGTTTACAGATAGATTTGGGGTAAACATTGTTGTTTTGGAAGAAAATGTGTGAACCCTCATTCAGAGAGACTTTGAATGACAAAAACAAAATTCTTATCAACATCAGTTTTAAGAACATTGTTAGTGTAATTAATTCCTCCAAATAACTTTTGCATAATTAGTTACAAAACTATTCGAATTTCTAGTCATATTATAGTCTTTCATTATGAGAATGAAGCTACAGGCTTATTAATGATATGCATTTATATAATAAATTCATGTTCACACCTGTGTAATACATTATACGTAAGACACATGGGAATCCAAGTCACAGGTCTTGATGAAATATTGTAATGTCACATTTGAAAAAAGATGTTTACAATATTTTTTATTGTGAAAAGTGAGAAAACATAGATGAAAGCATAAATAACAAACCAATAGCTTTTTCTGAAAATGATATAGGCACATCCCTCAAATAATGTTTAAAGAACTTTTTTGTTTTTAACAATCTCCACATCTTTTCTGATTAGTTGATTTACAGCTGGGTCTCTGAACTAATATCTGGGCCCGAGGTTATAAAACTTTTCTCAGGCTCAACTGAGAATTTTCTCAGATTTTAAATTTTAATGAATGTATGAAAATATAAAATAATATTGATAAGTTGTTATTTATAACAACTTATTAATATTATCTTTTATGTTGATACATTAAAATGAGTTTAAAAACAGAATTACAGCTTTATATTATCTCAAATTGAAATTTGAGAAATTTTTGATATGAGAAAAGATTTTTAACCTCTGGCCCAGGTAGTTTTGTGAGTCCTGACTACTTATTTGTGAGACTCGGACTCACAACACCTGCGTCTTTAAAAGCCTGTCAATATTTGTATGTTTCATCTATAGTGTTAAGCAATCGGTCTCAAATCATAATTGATGATTGGTCTTAACGTCAAAAGAACACTGTGTTCTGGTTGTGTCACAATGTGCAGTCTGATCTTAGTTCATACCACCTGAATTTCATTTTTCACTCCATTGGCTGAAAGCCACTGGGGCTATTGTCATGGCGTTGTGTCCGTTATGCGTCCGTCCGTGCGTCAGTGCGTCCGAGCGTAAACTTTTTCTTTAAAAATCTTCTCCTCAGAAACTTCTGGATGAATTTCAACCAAACTTCACAGGGATGATCCTTGGGTGACCCTTTTTCAAAGTTGTTCAAGACATTTTGATCCAATGGAAAAAAAATGGATTTTATGGGCGTGGCTAATTTCCAAATATGGTAAAAAGTGAGTTTTCTCAGATTCTAATGGATGGATACCAATCAAATTTCACATGAATGATCCTTTGGTGACCCTTTATCAGTCTACAAAAAATCATTGTGATAGGATGGAAAATATGCATTTTATGGGCGGAGGTCATTTCTCTATAATTTGTTATATAGTGGAAACTTTGAAAATCATTTTCTCAGAATCTAAGTGATGGATATCAACTAAATTTTACTTGAATGATCCTTGAGTGACCCTTTATCAGTCTTCCAAAAATAATTGTGATCGGATGAAAAATATGTATTTTATGGGCGGAGGTCATTTCTCTATATGTTATATAGTGGAAACTATGAAAATCATTTTCTCAGAATGTAATTGATGGATATAAACCAAATTTCACTGAAATATTCCCTGAGTGACCCTTTATCAGTCTACAAAAATTATTGTGATTGGATGAAAAATATATATTTTATTGGCGGAAGTCATTTCTCAATATGGTACATAGTGGAAACTTTGAAAATCATTTTCTCAGAATGTAATTGATGGATTTCAAACAAACATTTTTGGTATGATCTTTAGGTGACCCATTATCATGCAGCCAAAAATTATGTCCTTTATGGGCGGAGGTCATTTCTCTATATGTTCGGAGGTCATTTCTCTATATGTTATATAGTTGAAACTTTGAAAATCATTTTCAACATCAGTAGAACCCAAAATATCTAAAAATCTAGTCAAAAATTTTATTTGCTTTTACAATAATTTCAAGCCTGTGGAGCGACACAAGCCATTCATGGCTTTCTAGTTAAACTAGAAATTGTTAAAATAATGCATTTCCGAAATCAATACTCACTCACATTTGGTAACTTCCAGAGTTTTTAGCACTTTGATTTTACATTTATTTTGCTAAGATTTTTATTCAGCATGACAAGAATTAAATGTCAGACCAAAATTGGCTGAGCCAGGTTTAAGTTACCCACCACCCTGAGATTGGTGGTAAAATATGATACTGACTGAGCTTTTATCGGGCTTAGTCCGCTATCTGTAGCTCTGGTTAAAGTTAGATTACATTACTGTAAGAGTGACATTTTTTATGTCCATTATGAGTGACAATCCCTGTGAAGTTACGAATTTTATTACACAGTATTTTAATTCATGCAAATAGAATTCACATTCAGGCATATACATTGTAATGGGAAAAATCGAGGGGAGGGTGTGAAATTTTAAAGGTGGCAAAAGTTATAAAGTTGCAGATGATTCAGTTTTGTGATACCTGATATCAGGTAGTCTAGCATTGGTAAAGTGATTTGTATGCAAAAACTTAAAAGTGCCAACATTGCTCACACACAGGGTTGTTGAATTCAACAGCAGATCCAGGGTTTTATATAGGGGTTGGTTGAAATTTGACTGCAAGATTGTTGAAAGAGGCATAAATCCCATTACAAAGAAAGAAAAATCTTCTTTGGGAGGTAGAAATACTGGCCAAATATGGCAGTTTTATGACAAAAGTTGACTGTGTTATAAATTATACAGAAATAAACATGGCTGTACTATAAAATATGGACATAAATGATACTCTAAAGTGATATGACAATATTATAAACTCCTTCCCGACTGTATGTTTATCATAAACTTTTTTCATAGTTTGATCCCTATGTTCGGCTGATTTTTTTTCAATATACATGATAATATAAACTATATATTGAAAAAAAAAAAATCAGCGGAACATATTCCTATGGTTTGGAAAATCTACTTGTTCTTTCTGAATTTGAATCAAATGTGACCCACAAGGCAAAGAGGGTCCATCTGGAAAATATGTAAAGATAGTCCCTAGTAAGACTGTGCATTTTGTGCTGACTGACTAGGTCAAATTTTTCAAACAAAAAGCCAGGGGAAGAACTAATATTTAACCCTTTCCTGTTTTATAAAATTTTGGACCTGTCCAAATTCAAAGGTTTTGCAGACCAAAATTTAAAAGGGATTTAATTTGAAAAATAACCATTAAGTAGGGTAGAAAATAGTGTGGAAAAAGAAGAAATTGCTTGTCAGAAGCAATTTCTTCTTTTTTCACAGTGTTTTCTCAATCATAAAACCACATGCACGTAAAAAGCAGGGATTAAACAGCAATTTAGGGTTAAACTCTGTTATGCTGAATATCAAGGTAAAATGTTGTATTAAAATCAAAGTGCCGAAAGCGCTAAGATGCGCATTTTGTGAGCCAGTACTAATTTTCATAATGATATGTATGAATAATATTTTTTCTGGTTTAGAAATGAAACTCAGGTAGTATATACTAAGATCAGACTGCAAACATATGAGCAGGCTGATCCCTGTCTCTACCTCCTTCCAAACGAGGAATATTCTGGGTTCAGCATGGCAAGGGGTAAGAAAACTTTGTAAAACAATATAATTGATATGAGCCATTCATAGACATTCACTTTGAAAGAGGAATTAAAAAACAGACTTATAAAGTTTTGTTTTTTTTGCCTCTTCTTAAATCTGATTTAACCTTTAATTTTCTAATTTATTATTATTATTTTTTTTTTTCAAATTTATTACAGACTTCCAATTTTTAAACCAGATATTTACGAAACCTCTGTATTACAATACATAAAAATGTCTGACTCATTGTTACCATGGTGACTGTTTCATTAGACAGCTAAGGGTTTTTAATTTTTTTTTCTTATCAAATTACGACATTCCGAAGAGGTTGAACTCTTCAAAAAGCATTAACCAGGACATTGAAAGTTTCCTTATCATTATTGTAAAACATTCCATTCAACTATTGGTTTTACTACTAAGAATATGGTTACAACTTTACAGAAAACTTAATCTTTGGCCAAGTGGCCTTTTAAACTCTCCCTCCACCAATTTGTCCCAGTTTCGTAAATGTTATTTTGGACAAAGTTCAATGGTGACCCTGACCTTTGGCCTACAAGATCCAAAAACACTTTGGCACCTCCATGGGTCATCAAGGGAATGATTGTATAAAGTTTCATGATTCTAGGTCCTTTTGTTCTTGTAAGATAAAGTCTGTAACAGAAAAAGGTATGTGGACAGACAGAAGGACAGACAGAAGGACAGACAGACAGGCAGACTCAAGGGTGAAACTAATATACCCCATCTACTTCATAGGTTGGGGGTATAACAATTTCCAAATTAACATTGATTTCTCGACATAATGTGATGTACCACTGAAAATTTCATGAGTAGTCTTAACCGATCTCCGTTTCACTGCATATTCCGGCTGTACATAGAGCCTTGACAGACAGTTCAGTCTGATCTCAGCCTTCACTGCCTGCTTTCTATAAGTAATGTGGGAAAAACTTGAAATGCATAAATAATTGGCAATTTGTTTGAAACAAAAATTTTAATGCAGTAGGATAAGACTTTAACCCTTGTCATGCTGAATAAAAATCCTTGGCAAAAATACATAAAATCAAAGTGTTGAAATTACTGGTTTCCCTGATTGTGAGTCAGTTTTTACTGTGAAAATATAGTTTTTCAAACTTATCTGATTTATAAAGGAAAATCAGGTGGTATCGACAGAGATCAGACTGCACATATGCAGTCTGATGTTTGTCTATAGCTCCTGCCAAAGCAGGAATATTGGGTTCAGTATGACAAGGGTTAATACCAAATGAATCTGTTTTTGATAAAAAATTTTCAAAAAGTTAACGTTGTCTCATTCAATATTAATTTCCAAAATGTTTCTCTCTGAGAGGAGCTGTTTATGGGAGTATCATATGATAACATAAACATAACAAAACATAACATTAAATAACATAATATTTTGTCAAAGTTTCAAAATGCCCAACTGTAAACATTTAAAAAGATATTTAATATGAAGGAAACTGTTTACAGATAGTTGAGAGAACATTAATTTTCGTTGTTATGGAGATCAGCGATAAGAAAATACATTTGCAGAATCATTCTATGGCATTTTTCTAGACCCAATACAATGGTAATTTTTCTTTGTTAAACAAAACAGAAGCCCCCTGTTATGAGACGGGCGAAGCAGAAATGTCATTTTGTGCTTTACTGTAACTTATGTTTTATATCAGTCAATGATTGGCGAATGTTGTAACGTTTATCAATGGTTCTATAAGACAGACACTTTATCATTGTTCTGCAACCAAAAACTATTTCTAAGCTTATCGAAGAATATTTTGGTTGCCCTTCAATGATATTCATGGGCACAGCTAAGAATTTAGAATTTTATACGCACTCTGAAGGCAACCGTGAAGGAATATGTGTACTAGATAAAGGCGACATGTGGACTGCGACAAAAGATAGATGTCCTCCTTTTGCTCCCCTTTTCTATGATTTTAGTGTTGGTGATTATTCAAAACATTGTAACTACAGCTTGAATAAGCTATGATTTCGATGTTATGACCATTTATCAACTATATTTTTTGAAAGAGGAATATTTTGTATAGACACTCGCATAAAATGCATAATGGTAGTTATACACCCTTGATATTCTGCTTGGGCGAAGAGCAACATTGGCTTAATTTGGGTAAGGAGGCACCACCATCTAGATATTATCCTAATATTATGAGCAAAAAAACGCCTACTCATAATGTGGGGATTTCTGTTGTTGTTGTTGTGGATCATGCTTTATGGAAGGTAGGAAGAGTCGCTCAAGTAATGAAAACAAGAGAAGTTTTATAATTTAATGTTGTAAATAAAAAAGGTCCAAAAGTCCACAAAGCTAATCAATTCAACAAGAGATTTTTAATAAAACACAAAGTCCAATTCACGCCAAGTTGAGTCCATATATTAATTTCTGACACTTAGATTTCTTAAAGAAGTCCAAAATGAAGCACAGAGCTAAAACACAAAGTTCCTATCTATACACTAAGTTCTAACTGACAACTAAACACAAAGTTTCTAACTGAACACAAAGTTCTAACTGAATCACAAATTATTATGCTTCTTATTTATAGTGGTTCACAAGGAAGTTGAGAACTGTTAAACATCTATAAATTGTTATCAAATGAAAGACAGACCTTTAGGCAATAATAAGTTAAAGATTATCTTATATAAAATGACAATATAGAAGAAATACAATTGTTAAAAGATGCAAAGATAACCAATTTTAACAATGGTAAAGAATGAAGTTGAATAGATTCAGTAAATAAAAGTTAAAAGAATATTTGATTTATTATGGAGAAAATGCTGCTAAACATTTGCTTCATAATAATTCTTCCCTGCCTATTTAGCTTTGGACCCCAAAGTTATGAAGTACTTTACTTTCTGCTTCAGACATTTCATTCATATGCCTTAGAGTAGTTTTAATTCCAGTCTTTTCTTCAAATTTTTGTAGTATTTGACTTGTTTCATCATCAGGTTTACTGACAAATTTTCCCCAATGATGATTACATACAGCAGTGAAATGGTTGGTTTTATCACATATAAAACAATGATTCATGATAGCTGGGCAATCTTTTCTATCATTGTGAACTTTAAGACCACATCTTGAGCAGAAATTGAATTTATCTGATAAGTTTCCTAAATATGACGATGCTTTTTCAAAGTCCTTTTGACATAACCCTAAGGCTATTGTGGCGTTTATCCAATTATTTTCTAAGTTGACTATATGTTTGTAGAGAACATTTAACTGTTCATTCAAGTTGGTTACAGTTTCTTTGGAACTTTCAAGTGATAATTTCGATGATTCAATTGTATCAGTTAACTGTTTTATCTTGTCACATAGAGCTGAATTCTCATTATTAAGCATTTGATTTTCAGTCTTTATTTGGCCAATAACGAAATTTGAGTTCTCTTTGTCTTCAGTTAGAGAAGTAACTTTAATTCTTAGGATTTCGTTCTCAACTGTAAGTCTTTCCATGTTAGAGTTAGGTGCAGTATGGCTTTCTATGAGAGAAGTGAATTTAGCTAGAGTCTTATCCAGTTTATCTTCAAGACAACCCAGTTTATTGGAAAGTGCTTCTGCATTTTGCTCTGCATTCACATGTACAGCGCTTATTGTAGATTCTTTCCTCTTAGCTACTTGATTCAATTGGTTGTCTCTCTGAATCTGTTTTGAAGAGAAGCACAAAGAAGCATAATGTCCATACTTTTTACATGAGTAGCACTTCCTTCCCCGAGCTGGACACGCATGGAAGTCCTTGAAGTAATTTCCACATTTAAAACAACAACTTAATCCATTTCTGTGAACACAGTTCTGTCTACTATTTGGGGAATAGCTTAGCTCGCTTGAACTGATTTGTGGAGGTAACCGAGGAAATGATACCACAGGATTCTGCACCAAACTATTATGAGCAAAAAAACGCCTACTCATAACGTGGGGATTTCTGTTGTTGTTGTTGTGGATCATGCTTTATGGAAGGTAGGAAGAGTCGCTCAAGTAATGAAAACAAGAGAAGTTTTATAATTTAATGTTGTAAATAAAAAGGTCCAAAAGTCCACAAAGCTAATCAATTCAACAAGAGATTTTTAATAAAACACAAAGTCCAATTCACGCCAAGTTAAGTCCATATATTAATTTCTGACACTTAGATTTCTTAAAGAAGTCCAAAATGAAGCACAGAGCTAAAACACAAAGTTCCTATCTATACACTAAGTTCTAACTGACAACTAAACACAAAGTTTCTAACTGAACACAAAGTTCTAACTGAATCACAAATTATTATGCTTCTTATTTATAGTGGTTCACAAGGAAGTTGAGAACTGTTAAACATCTATAAATTGTTATCAAATGAAAGACAGACCTTTAGGCAATAATAAGTTAAAGATTATCTTATATAAAATGACAATATAGAAGAAATACAATTGATAAAAGATGCAAAGATAACCAATTATAACAATGGTAAAGAATGAAGTTGAATAGATTCAGTAAATAAAAGTTAAAAGAATATTTGATTTATTATGGAGAAAATGCTGCTAAACATTTGCTTCATAATACTAACCTTGGCAATCAACGCTGGTATACAAATTGTATCATTCTGTTAACTTTAAATTTGAAGCAAAAAATGAAAATATTATAGCAAACTCTTGAAAGGTACTGTTTGGTTCAAAGGGAGATTGGTCATTCCTGTATGTTGATTGTTGATTCTATACTTTTGTCAAAAGTATTGATTATGTTGTATCTGCAGGACTGCATTGGCATAATATCAATTCACTTGATTATATAGAGGATAATCGTTTGTTTCAGTGTAAGATTTATATTTCATTGGGTGAAGAACAAAAGCTATATTTTCATGAGAGCGAAAATATAGCTTTTGTTGTTCACGACATGAAATATTAATCAATCATACTCGAAAACAAATGATTATTCTATTTCTTTAATGCAAAAACAAGACAAAATGTGAAAT
Organism: Fragum whitleyi; assembly: GCA_948146395.1. NCBI lineage: Eukaryota > Metazoa > Mollusca > Bivalvia > Cardiida > Cardiidae > Fragum > Fragum whitleyi. The sequence goes on from OX411556.1 coordinate 20,284,876, forward strand.
TTCATGTTTTTGTAAAGCGCATTATTTTGCATGTGATTGCTATGCAACGTTCATTGTGACGTCACTTATTTCGCCCCGCATAGGTGAAATCGGATAAGTTTTTGATAATTTCACTGCTTTTGCGGTGAGATTATCAAGTGATAATCTACCATTATTTCTCGATAAACCACCAAAAAGCATTAAAGAAAATAATTTTCACAAAGACATCTGATTCCTCAGGCTCCGTGTCATTAGCTCTACGTTTGTGATGAGGATTATTGTTGTTGCATTTTTAGCTTGACTACTTTCGAACAAAAAGAGGTAATTGGGATGTCATCATTGGTGCACTTGTGTCCCATAAGGCATGGGTGTAACGATATAAAAGGCAGGTGACATGACCTTCTTTAACATTGGCCATATCTGTATTATTATTAAAGATATTTTCTTGAAGCTTGGCATATATTTTCATAAATCCATATTCTCAAGAGAGATAACTCTTAAATGATTGACATGACCCTCATTTGGTCATATCTGTATTATTATTGAAGATATTTTCTTGAAGCTTGGCATTATATTTTCATAAATCCATACTCTCAAGAAAGATAACTCTTAAATGATTGACATGACCCTCATTTGGTCATATCTGTATTATTATTCAAGATATTTTCTTGAAGCTTGGCATATATTTTCATAAATCCATACTCTCAAGAGAGCTAACTCTTAAATGATTGACATGACCCTCATTTGGTCATATCTGTATTATTATTGAAAATATTTTCTTGAAGCTTGGCATTATATTTTCATAAATCCATACTCTCAAGAGAGATAACTCTTAAATGATTGACATGACCCTCATTTGGTCATATCTGTATTATTATTCAAGATATTTTCTTGAAGCTTGGCATATATTTTCATAAATCCATACTCTCAAGAGAGCTAACTCTTAAATGATTGACATGACCCTCATTTGGTCATATCTGTATTATTATTGAAAATATTTTCTTGAAGCTTGGCATATATTTTCATAAATCCTCGATGTTGCGCACACTTACCTTACTGGATCTTGTTTAAAAAGAAATTCTTCTGTTTAGATATTTGCCTCCAAGGGTTTGTTAGGTCTGTAAATATTTGTATTCAGGATAAAAATTGATACATGACCATAATGCAGCAAGTTTAACAGTCTCTAAATTATGAAATATTGAGGTATAATTATTTTATAGTTGGTCTTGCAATAAAACTTGAGCTATGTGACATCCTTGATCAATGATAAGTGGCTTTTCAGAGATGTTTAATAGACTTCTAGATTTGAAGGAGTCATTGTTAATCTTTTTTCTTAATGAAACCCTATGGTATAGGTACTCATGTAAACAGTCTGGATAAGACAAATACAAAATGAATCCACACTCAGGTTTTTAGTATGACGCATATTCAAAAAGATGGGGTCCAAAGGACTCAATAATTAAGGATCTTAGGGGTCCTTTCATAATTTAGAGCAGGGGTGACCGACTTGTCCGACATGGGCTTTTCCACTTGCAGACAAGTACATTTTTCTTGGCCACTTGTCCGTGGACAAGTAAATACCAGAGCAAATCTTGATACAGTACTAAAAGATCTAGGAGAAAAGTCACCCTATTGTTTGTATCAAAGGAGAGGAAACATTGTCTTTAATGAAGAAAATGCTGAGTGACAGCATTTTCTTCATTTAAAACAATGTTTTCCTTGATATATATCAAGTCATTTTTTTATTGGCAAATTCATTTTTATCCTGGACAAGTACGAAATCGACTTTTACTTGTCCATGGACAAATAGAGAAAAATTGTATTTCCACAACCCTGTAGAGGATGCTCTTGTATAGTATTTATAGTATATTATTTGTTTCTTCAACAATTACTTTTTTGCCATTTGCCCATATTGTATATATGTTGTATACTTGGGTGTAATAAAAGATATGTTATGTTATGTTGGAGGTGATGATAGAACTGCAAAACTATCCAAAGCAGAATTGGCCCAGGTCCCTTGCTCTTAAAATCCATTCAGATAAACATCTCTTTGATGTTTGAGAGTGACGCTTTCTCTATTGTTAAATGATTTCTTAATTCTTTTTCTTACAAAATTTATTTTAAAGAAAGGAGGGGGAGGATGGAGAGAGAGAGGGGGAAATGTTCATAAAGTTTGTGTAAAATGAATAAACCTTTCATATATTGGAAGAAAAAGGGGAAAAAATGAATGGAAGAAAAGAAAGGACATATATGGAAAAATGATTTTTCTCTTTCTACAACATGTTGCCTATAGTCCTTTCAGTGTCTTCAAATATTTAGACTTAATTAAGGTAGTGAACCCGTTTTGGAAGTCATCAACTTTAACAGTGTTGTTCCTACTGGTTTCCTAATGATATCAATTAGGAAACCTCTATTAACACTGTAAAAGATATTGAGTTCAGAAAATGTTTTTGAAATGTTACAAGGTCCACTACCTTAAGTCCAAATTGGTAGAGAGGCTAGTGAAGACAATGAAAAACTGGTGAAATTCGAAAAGAAATCATATCATAAGATTGAAGATATTGTGGGAAAAAGAAGAAATTGCATCTTAGCAATTTCTCCCTTTCCATTACATTTTCTTAAGAATAAAAGAAATAAAGTGACTTAAAACCCTGTTATTTTTACAACAAAGAGTTAAGGAATTTTCTAAAGAAAGAGAAAACCAGAAGTTTGAACGATGTTGGTTAGAGGATAAATTGATAATGTAAAATATGCTAAGGGGGCCCTTGAATGCTGGATCTTTATCTTTTGTATATCAACGGCTTTTTTTCAATTTCGTTAAATCGTTTGTCGCTTTATCACTCGTAATCATTAGAATATCTCAAGTCACAATGCGTGAATGCATAGTCACATTTTATGGTTGCTAAGGTATTCAAGAGGGCATTCGTCTGATATTTAAACCAGTTAACCTAGACAATACCTTTTTTTTCTATCGAACCTTTTAAAGTCTGCTGCTGCATATTATTTTAGCTCAGATGTTTCAGATTGAAAAATGCTATTGTATTTCTCCTAATAAATGCAACCAGGAGCTATTCAAAACATTTTTCTGAATCAATATATTTTATCAAATTGATTGGATTTTATCACTTGTCTTTCTAGTAATGATTAAAATGATTGATTTTCTGTTATGTGCCCAATGTTCGTACGTAAAGATAAGAGGGGGTAAAGCCAGTCAAAATCTTTGATTCTCAATGAAATCCTATTTTGTGGGTACTCATTTGAATCGTCTTGACAAGACGATTCCAATGAGTACCACAATAAAGGATTTCTGAAAATATTTAAGGTATTTATAGTTGAAATAAAAAAAAACCCTTTCTATCTGAAGCTCCAAATGTTACACTTGATAGATATACATGCCGCCAGTCCACTGGCCTCAAACCTTAGTATTCCAGGACCTCTCTCTTATAGGGCGAGTACTCTACCAACTGAGTTAACTATCCCTAATTTTTTTTTTCGAGAACTGTGGTTCTTGAATGTTCTAGAATGTTAAATGGATGTTCGAGAACTTCTAGTTCTAGAACTGGCTCAAGAAATAGTTCTTGAACTTCTAGAAGTAGCTCTCAAACTTCAAGAACTAGACCTTGAAAGTTTTTTTTAACTTAGTTTTTGAGTTCCTATTTAAGGCTCTTGAATTGAATTAGTCTTGGAACTGATTCAACAACAAATTTTAGAATTTCAAGAACTAGTTCTTGAACCATTTCTAGAACTAAGAATTCTTGAACATCCATTTTACATTCTAGAACATTCAAGAACTAGTTCTTAAAATTTTTGCAGTTGTAGACAGATTACATGTACATGAATTGTAGTCTCCCATGAGACTCTCTGTCAAGCTTGCTCGAGCTACCATGTCTATTAAGCGACCATTTTCATTAAGCGACCGTTTTCAAAATCCCTTTCTTTGAATCAAAATATGTTAAAAAGTCGATATTATTGATGTTAAATGAATTCTGTGTTGTTAAACCAAATAGAATCGTGAGATGATTCTATTTGGTTTAATGACATAGGATTATTGAGAAATCCGCAGTTATACATAAACAGTCAATCAAAATTATTGTTTTTATTACTGTAAACGGGGTAATTTTGGCGGTGGTTTTATTTTGGCTATATTGGCGGTCAAGCTTAGATGCGCCAAAATTAATCCACCGCCAATATTTGTCACAACTTAAAGAGTTAATTCGTTCTCATGTGAGCTGTGTACTTTCGTGTGATATTTCAGTAAATGTGTATGAATTCTTGATCCTAGATATGTAGACCTTAATCATAGTTCAAACTGAAATAAGACAATCTTCTGGCAACGGTTTAAATCTGAAAACACTTAAAAATCGGTAATCGATAATAAGTTTTCTGATTCAAGTTGATTGAATTGATATAATGAAACGTGTGAAAAACTTGCACACGTAACATTTCTCTAATGAAATGTGTGAAAACGATCTATTGTTCTACGTATAAAATGCAAATATTACTCCTGAAAACTACCTTTTTAAACATTCGTCATTTTGAACTACGGAATATAAAACTATAGATAAAGAGTTTTATTTTGGCGGTACATGTAGGATGCGGCAAAATAAATCACCGCCAATAAAACGAAACCTTAAAACCGCCAAATGTGGACACCGCCAATATAAAGCCGTTTACAGTATTAGACAATATCATATACCATGTACTGAGCGACCATTCTCTTAAATGACCGCTTTTTGTCTGTCTCTTAAGTGTTGGCTTAATGCAAGTTTTACTGTATATGGACAGACAGATCAACAAACACAGGTAAATTGATAGTGCCCCATTATGGGATCAACATGTATGGAGGAACTATAATATTATATCCCACTTTTTTCAAGATTGATAATGTAAAGAAGTTGTAAAATTAATGTTATTCAAAGATATAAATATACAATACATTATAAGTTTTTCTGAATATATACTTTTATTTTTTTGTTCAATTTGACATTAGTGGGAAATATCATTGTTTTGTACTTTTTGTACTAATGTAAAAATACATGGATTACCCTTAAATATCTTGCTAAACTTAAATTTTGTTCTAAACTAATTGCAAAATTTAAGGGGCGTTTCAGCCATGGGCAGTCTAAAATGATCTAAAAGGTTAGCGGCCACTGCTGAAAATATATTAAATCCACATATCATTTGAAACTTCTTTCCCCTGTGAAAAAGAAGTTCAAGAACTTGTTCTTGAATGCTTTAGAAGGTTAAATGGCAGTTCAAGAACTTCTTAAACTTCTACAACCAATTCTTGAACAAGTTCTTAAATTCAAGTTCTTGAATTTCCATTCAAGGTTCTTGTTCTTGAACATTCTAGAATGTTAAATTGCAGTTCAAGAACTTCTTGAACTTCTAAAATTATTTTTTGAACAAGTTCTTGAATTTAATTACTTGAACTTCCATATAAGGATCTTGAAACTTGAGTTCAAGTATAAGTTCTAGAACTAATTCAAGAACTAGTTCTAAAACTGGTGCAAGAACTAGTTTTGTTCTTGAATTAGTTCTAGAACAGATTTCTTAAACTGCCTCTTAATGTTCTAGAATGTTAAAGAACCAGTTCTTTACTATTCTAAAACATTCAAGAACCTCTTTCTGAACTTACTTGCTGGGGTTGATTTTCCGATGTTTTTTTTTTTTTTTTTTTTAAATTAAAAGAAATATAAAGCTTAAAATTTATCTATCAAGGGTTTTGAAGTTGGAAACCATACTGGGGTATTAAAGTGCACAAAGCGTAGAAGAAAAGATTTTTTACGCTGATAACGAGCCTTGTATACAAAAAACATAGTGTACTGAAATGAGCGATCGAATGTCAGTAGCTCAGCCCAAAAGGCGGAGAAGTCGTTGATAATATCTGGTCAGGATCATAGTCGATTAGCTATCGGCCTCGGCTGCCATCATTACGGCTCGTTGTTTAATTATAGTTTTTAAAAAGCTGGGAGCTTTGTATAGCCTATAATTTCAGCTTTTACCTGAGCATAATATAATGGCATATAAATCAATAAATCATATTGTAGTTTTCTGTCATGGCTGACGTTTATCCCTCTTACTGTTTTATGGGCTAAATTAAATCAGGTATTTTAACATACCTTGCCCATAATTCAATTGAGTGCAAGACTGTACTAAATTTCTATACAATATATGGACACTTAGTACAGTCTTGCGCTGAACCCTGGATAAGCTCATTGGTTTGTTTGATGTTTTTAACCCGCTTTTAACATCATTTCTGTCATATTGCGGTGGCTGGGGCACCTAACAATGGAGTCCTGGTTTTTCTCTAACCTGTACTACCATCACATCCTTTTCTAGCCTCCAGCTGCTATCCCACATAGGTCTACTCTTATCAACCCATTGGTGAGAGACAAATAGTCGGAAAGAATGAGTCCAGCTTTCGGGAATAAAACTCAGGGCCTCTAAATTCACAGTCTGACGCGCTACAATTGCATTATGACAGCGGCTCCTCCTAAATAACGGGGTCGTTGCACTTAAGGTTAAGGTAAATCAGCCTGTATTTGCTATTACTTACGTAGATTGGCAGTGTGTGCTACCAACTGCGCTATGACGGTGGCCCCCACATGCTCATACTATGTCTTGATTTGAATTTCTCTCAGGGTTGGCCTCTGAGGGTGTGAGAAGATGATTTGACTTTCAAAGCCCCCTTTAATTTCATTTTAACCTTTACCTTTGACCTTGCGACCTTAAATGAAATTAATTTGACCAAGGGCTAGATAGATCAAGATATAAGAAATGATTGAGATTTGATGAAAAATATGCTTGTAAATTGATTGATATAGTCAGTGGACGATCAAAACCTCATAACTACAGCTTTTTCAAGCTGTAGTTATGAGGATTTGATCGCCCTTTGTCTATATACCTTAAGAGTAAATAGATGCAACATCTTGTACTTGCAGACCGAGACATACAGACGATCAAACAATCCTATTTAACTGTTTTCTCCTCAAATCAATCCATGACAGAGGGTCAAATTCTCTCCAACATTTGTTGAATAATCTTAATGGAGATGACTTGGAGATTATGTTGGGGTAGCACTGGTTAGAGAGATACCAGGAATTCATGGTTATGTGCTCCCACTGCTGCTATGTGACTGAAAATAGTTTAAAGCAGTGTTAATTTTACTGTCAAAGACTCAAATAGAATTTTACTTCCGTGTCGAGAAAAAAATCTTGAAAAAAGAAGAAATATCTTGCACAAGATGTTCCTTCTTTTCTCACAATACTTTCTACCACTTAAAATGGTTTCTTTTCAAAATTACACTATTTTTTCTTGTCATAAATGCACTTTCTTTCCGTGTAAAATTTCAAAAACATACAGGTTTTTTGTAACACTATTTTTCTTTCTATTTACAGCTAACAGAAGCAGTTGGTTTGGTGGACCAGATTACTAAATTAGAGCATGCAAGGTCACAGTGTTCAGCTTATGAGGTAAATATATAATACGTACTTAGTGTATTATATTAATAAAAATATCTAACGAGGTTGGGAGAATTGATCATTGTCGAGGCTCTGCCGAGACAATTATCAATTATCTCAACCGAGTTAGATATTTTTATTCATATAATACACTAAGTATGTATTATATCTATCTTATAACCTCCATCTGTCTTGTTTTCATCAATGTTTCTAACTGAAATGCAAGTTTCTAAAGATAACCCCATAATATCATTATTCTAAAAATAACTAAGTGATATCATAAAAAATATCATACGGGATGTTATCACGCAGATATTTGTATAGTTAAAAGATAATTGTTGAACTCAGTTTATTTCTATCTCACCTTACACAGTTCTCAATGTAAGCTATTGTTATACCCCCCACCTACAAAGTAGAGGGGGGTATATTGGTCTCACAATGTCTGTCTGTCCATCCATCCATCCATCTGTCTGTCTGTAGACCTTTTCGTTTCCCGACTCTAACTCGAGAACCAAGTGACCTAGAATCACTAAACTTCATACAAATACTGCTTATGACCCAAGGAAGTGCCCTATTAATTTGGGGTCACATTGGTCAAAGGTCAAGGTCATAATCAGCCTTTGTTCAATTTTCATTTCCAGACTCTAACTCAAGAACAAAGTGACCTAGAATCATGAAACTTCATACTTATGCTGATTATGATCCAAGGAAGTGCCCTATTGTTTTGGTGTCACATAGGTCAAAGGTCAAGGTCACAGTTAACCTTTGTCCAATGTTTGTTTCCGGACTCTAACTTGAGATTCAAGCAACCTAGAATCATGAAACTTCATGCAATTGCTGTTTATGACCAAAGGAAGTACCCTTTTTGTTTTTGGTCATATAGGTCAAAGGTCAAGGTCACACTCAGCCTTTGTTTAATTTTTTATTCCAGACTTGAACTGAAAAACCAAGTGACCTAGAATCATGAAACTTTATACAAATGCTGCTTATGACACAAGAAATTGCCCTATTGTTTTGGGGTCACATGGGTCAAAGGTCAAGGACACAATCAATTTTTGTTAGACCTTATCGTTTCTAGACTCTATCTTACTTAAGCATTATTATTTGGACAAAGTGCTGCTGGGGGGGTATTAGTCCACTTTTCAACAGTTCTAGTTTATTCCGGCTGTGTGATGCCACAGTTGCTTCAGTGCTGCAGAGTTTTCATGAGGGATTCAAACAACATACAAATCAATTGCTCAGAGCAAAATAGTTATTATTCCTTATTACAACTTGCACTGAGTCATTGTAATCTTTTTCTTGTGTTGGTATTGCTCATACGGATAATACTGCTATGGTAGCAATGAAAAATAAATGGAAATATATGTACATTTCAAATGAAGATACCCTATGTTAGAATTGTTTGTTGAATAAGCTACTTCGCTTGTGTCCAGGTTCTATCCTTTATTACAACTGACTGATAAATCAAATTACAATAATTACAATAATAAACAAACACGTATCTAATAAACAACGTAAAGTCAAGACAACACAGACGTAAAATACGGGCACGTATACAATACGCGGGAAAGACAAAACGACATTAACGTAACGCGGGAACAACATCCAGACGTTGACGTGTCCACAACGCCCTATTTCCTCTAATAATAGCGCCCTCCCTAAAGGTAGCATCCCACTTCAAATGCCTATATTTAAGGAACTTTTTGAGACTCCTTCTCTAATTTGAGATGAATTTCCTCTAAACAATCATATATATGATTGTTTAGAGGAAATACATCTCAAATTAAAGGGAAAGGGACCTAAAAGACATCAATTTTAATGATTTTTTAGCTCCACTGGCTGAAAGCCACTGGGGCTATTGTCATTGCGTTGTGTCCGTCGTGCGTCTGTCCGTCAGTGCGTGCGTCCGTCCGGTCGTAAACTTTTTCTTTAAAAATCTTCTCCTCAGAAACTACTGGATGAATTTCAACCAAACTTCACATGATTGATCCTTGGATGACCCTCTTTCAAAGTTGTTCAAGAAATTTGGATCCAATGAAAAACATGGATTTAATGGGCGTGGCTTATTTCAAATATGGTAAAAAGTGAGTTTTCTCAGATTCTAACTGATGGATACCAATTAAATTTTCCATGAATGATCCTTGGGTGACACTGCATCAGTCTACCAAAAATTATTGTGATCGGATGGAAAATATGCATTTAATGGGCGGAGGTCATTTCTCTATATGTTATATAGCGGAAACTTTGAAAATCATTTTCTCGGAATGTAATTGATTGATATAAACCAAATTTCACTGGAATGATCTTTGAGTGAACCTTTATCAGTCCACGAAAAATTAGTGTGATCAGATGTAAAATATGTATTTTTTGAGCGGAGGTCATTTCTCTTATATGATATATAGTGGAAACTTTTAAAATCATTTTCTTAGAATGTAATTGATGGATATCAACCAAATTTCACTGGAATGATCCTTGGGTGAACCTTTATCATGCAGCAAAAAATCAATGTCATTGGATGAAAAATATGTCTTTTATGGGCAGGGGTCATTTCTCTATATGTTCGTTATTTTGTGGAAACTGAAAATCATTTCAACATCAGTGTAACCCAAAATATCTTAAAATCTAGTCAAACCTTAGATTTGCTATTTCAAAATTTCAAGCCTGTGGAGCGACTCAAGCCATTCATGGCTTTCTAGTTTTAATAAGAAAATGCAACTAAATAAAAGGTCCAGGACTATGTTATGTTTAGCTCCCGGCAGAGTTATTAGGAGAAATATGGTACCTGTAATGTTGTCCAAAAATGAGACTTCTGACATCATCATAATGCTAGAATTCAATGTACTGTAGTTAGGCTTCGTTTCTTTTCTATATTGAGGGCTTGGACTGAGCCCATAATATATATTTCATTTTGAGAATATTTTGAATGTCAAATAAGTACACAAATTCATGTAAGCCTAATGGTTGTCAGTAGGTGGTAAAAACCCTGTTTTAGACGGAAAAATGTATTTATCTGATTTCATTTTAGGAGTCAAATTTAAGTAAATTGAAAAGAACTTAATTATTCTTTTGAGAATCTTATTCAATGAATTATATATTTTGATAAATACATATAACAAAGAAAAAACGAAAACTTTGGTTGAAGAATTTGGAAGAGAAAATTGCGTTATTAAGCTTGATAATAATTAATTCTTAGGGGAAAATGACCAGAATTTGTCCAATTAGAATATTTATGTAGTTAAATGAGCCCGTGTGTAACATTTTTAACAATTTGCCATGTGTTTGGAGTGACAACATTAAGCAAGCTAGACAGTCACATAATGTGATAAGAAGATTACCTGACAGTCTTAAGATACTTCGAAAGCTTTTCTATCTACCAAGTGCTAAGTAAAGACACTGATCAGATTTTGCATTTGCACATGTGCAGGCTGCCAAGAGTCTTTAGTTTGTTCATATTTAAAATTGTTGGAAATATGAAGCAGAGGCTTAGTGTTGCAAAATTATGAATATCCCTTATATCAGATCTTGATGCTGAAATACATAGTTTTATGAATGGCCATAATGAGGGTTCAGGGCAAGACTGTACAATGTACAAAGTGTCTATACTTACCCGACATTCTACAGCTACTTTGAGACCTCATCTATCTACATAATGCATAGTTAAGACTCTGGTCAGACTCTGCGGATGCACAGGCTGGTCAGAGTCTTTGCTTTGCACATTTTTGAAATTGTTGGAAATCTCACTCACAGGCTCAATTTAAATTTCTTGTAATTAAGGTTTACAGTGTGGTATAATCCATGATTTTGCCCTGGCATGGCATAGCATAAGTAGGGGGGTCTTGCATTTAAGATTAATGTAAATAGAATTTTATTCATAATTATTCACTTTTATAGATAGTCATTAACATTTGTAACTGAAAACCTGAAATCGTAGATTGGTTACCAAACCCTTGTAACTTCAGCTTGAAAGGAGGATTTGTTAACTCAGCAATGAAATTTTTTCACTTTCACCAAATACTTAAACCTTTGTATTATTTCCAGGCATTAGCAATAATTGCCAACTAAATTTTGATAATAAACCAAAATATTGACAAGTAAACTCGCCAAATTACGTCATAGCTGAGCGATGATTGCGCCCTGCCAGATGAAAAAATTAACGCAGAATTTTGTCTCCAAGGAAATATAATGAGGATAATAATTAACTTCTTAATATAAGCTTGGAATTTTCTGTCACCACTAAGTAAGTGTAAATTAATAATATAAAATAATCTATAGGATCAAAGAATATTTCCAGAGGTCATGCTATGAATGACTGTCTCCAAATGCAGGTGCTCGATCTTTACTGTATTGGTTTCGTGTCAATGTGATGTGATAAGAAAATGCATACTTAAAATGTACCAATTAAAAGTTTATGATGAAAATTTTGCATTTTTCGTAAAAATTTTGTTAATTCATTTTCCACTTGACAATTTCATCAATTTTGGAAATAAATCCTGGTATCTTGAGCACAGTCTCCAGCTCAATTAACTTTCATCTGACTATTGCAAGAGATCCTTTGACTTTTCATTTGTTTCTCACCAATTTGCCAAATGTTAATTAAGCAGACTTATAGTGGGATGAGCAGCTAATTGATCAGCACAAAACTATTGTTTAGGCCTTAGTCTGATATATTGCCATTACCACTCTTTTGTATAGTTCTACATATTATAGGACCACCCTCTGTGTTTTGGGCCCGTTTCACTAAACTTCTTACAAAAATATCAATCTAAGTCCAAATCACATTTCATACCTGGTGTTTTTGTTCAATGTTAGATTCTGCCTTGCAATATCTCAGTGGAATCAGCTTTAGTAGACGATTCCAATTAGATAACGCATGACAGAATTCCATATTTAGTTACCACTATAGAAGCAACTTTAATTTTTGACTTGTGATAAAAGTGATCATAAGATGTTTAGTAAAGCAGACCCCTGATGTCTTGCGTCTGGTTGTTGGATAACATCCACTTTGAATTCTTTGTCTGGACATGGCATAATTCTGTCCCCTTATGTCCCATTGACTCGAAACTTGGCAGTTTTGTAAATCCTCTCATGATTATGGAGTGCATTGCCTTAGAAAACATAACGCTACCTAGCTTAATTTTGGAGATATTTCCCTTTGTTTTTCATACTAGGGCATCCAGCAATGTAACAGGTTTATTTTGTGACAATATGCCACCTTTTCTATATTAACCCTTGTCATGCTGAACCCAGAATATTCCTGTAATGGCAGGTGGTATAGACAAACATCAGCCTGCACATATGTGCAGTCTGATGTTAGTCTACACCACATATTTCTCACTTTCAAACAAAAATTGTCAATAGATTTTTTTTTTCAAGCAAAAATTGACTTACAGATTGTACTTTCAGTGCTTTTTTGCCATTTGATTTTGATGGAAAATTTTTAGCCAAAATTTATCAGCATGACAAGGGTTAATAATGATGTAAGAAACAATTAGAATCCATTACAAGATAAGTACTGATAGTACCCAAAATTAATCTGAGAAATAGTTGATACTTTTTGGTGTAACGCTATAAAGGAACCTAACAAAACTGAAAGAAAATTTAAGAAAAAAAATAATGCAGTCATGTAAAATTTAATAAGAAATGAAGTAAAAGATTTGTAAGAAAAGGGATTAATTGAGAGATTTTAACTTCAAAGATCCTTAAAAGGAAATCAAATCAAGCGTCAATCGAACTTCCCCCACCAATTTGAATATTTTAATCCTTGACCTTTTTGTATGCTCCTCTTTTAAATAATTTGTAAAGCAAAATCTAAAGTGATACTTTAACTTTCATGCATAGTGATTTAGCTCTGTAATATTTCAATTTCTTATTCAGGAATTTTTAAAGTTCTGCATTATTTTACAACATAAATAAGTATTCAATCCACATTGATGGCTCAGCTTGAAACATTTGTAACTGCCTATAAGCCTGTAGGCAGTTACAACTCTTTCGCACTGAGCTGTCTACATAATGGTAATGATAAATCACATTATAAACCCAGGAGTTTTCAGAAGAAACCCATAGAACAATATTTCTCCTAATAAACACTCCCAGGAGCTATGATATGACATGGTCAGGGTGCTTTTATTTAGTATGCATTTTCTGATTAAAAAAATCATTAAAATTGATGTCATTTAGGCCCTTTTCATTTTAATTTAAGGCAAAATTCCTCTAAACAATAATTTAATGATTGTTTAGAGGAAATCCACCTCAATTCAGAGAAGAATTATTTACAAGTTCATAAAATTTAAGCACTTGAAATCCGTTTCCTGAGTAAAAAATGTAGTGGTGCTACTATTAGGGAGGGTGTTTATTATTAAGAGGAAATACGCTAACTGATATAACTATATGCATTTGCTTGAAAACTGGAATTTGAAACAATCATGAAGGATAACTCAGTACATTTTACCTTGAGTTATGCCCCTTTTTACTTGAGTTTTTTATTCCATTTTCCAGTTCTCTACAGACAATAATAGGGCAGTGCTTTCTTCCCTAAATGTTTTTAACTTGTAGAATTTAATATTTTAGTATGTTATCAATTTACACTAAACTTTCTATGTGGTTGTTATGAAAGGGGTTAATCTTTGGTCAAGAAAAATATATGTTCAGTAAACTCGCTTGAGTAAATAAAATGGTAGAATATTTTGTCCTTTATCCGCATTAGTGAAATTGCGCATAGAGCTACATGATTATTCTGAAATGAATTATAAACCGAGTATTGAAAATAATGTTCATAATTCGATTTTCCCGACAAAAGCGGAGTTAGAGGCTTTTAAAATCCTAAGCTGGGGATGAATAGGCAATATGGTAGTTTAAATTGATCAATATTGAGGAACTGTGTGCCTTCCCTTTTCTTTATAAGGTCAATCTTTCTGGCGATTTTTGCCAATGGGTGACAAAAAATAGGGTATAATCAATTAAATTTATGCTGATTCTTATTTTTCTTGATGAAAAATATAGTTTCTAGCTAACCATTGTGGAAATAGATTTATTCGAGTTGTATTTACAATGTTTTCGTAGCCCAAAGATCCCATCAACCACATTCCTAATCTTATGCACTCAGAGAGATATGAAGTAGCAAATTGTTTGCTAGTGCAAAACAGTTGTAACTGCCTATATGTTTATAGGCAGTTACAACTTTTTTGTGCTGAGCAATCAGTTGGTTCACCTTAAATTTTACTAGCCATCATGTTTCGTTTGTAAGAAAGTTTTATCCATACATTCATTAATTATAACAAGGTCAAGGTCATTTTATCAATGTCAAGCTCACAAAAAAAAGTGTGGGTTTGGGGTTTTTGACTGATTTATTTGGCTATTCTTTTCCTTTTTTTCATTTTCTCATATTGATTCAGACTCAATCTATATGACTGCAGATTTTTGCCTTAAATCTGTTAATCAAAGAATTATTTTTTTATCCTTCCAGGAGAAGCTTTGGCAGTGTGCAGAAAAGAAGTTAACAGGTAAGGGGATTTGAGGTCCTTTTTAAGAATATTTCAAGAACTTTTAAAAAAAAATCTCAAACCAATACAGACTGACATTTAACAGGAAATCTTTAAAGTCTGCAGGTATCCTTTTTCTAGCAGCATGGTTTTGTAGCCCTATCACATAGGGGGATTAAACTGGCGTCTGTTTGTGTTTCGGATCATTGTAAATGAGCGACTTACGATAAGCTTTAATTAAAACAAAATCTGTGTGCCAGTGTGAAGAAAAAAACCTCTAAAGACCAAATGCAAATAGGTTTTTCATCTGGGGTTTAAATAATATTGCCTTTTGTTTGTTTTTTCGATGAAAATTTTTTGATGATGTTTATATTAAATGAGACACCACTAACAACACAGTTTGAAAATGATTTTTAGTCCAATTTTAAAGATTAATGAAATGTGACCCATCATGAAAAGGGATCATCTTGGTAGTGCATAAAGTGTCGACCCCAGTCAGACTGCGCAGATTGCGAAGACTGACTAAGGATGAAACTTTTCTCACTTTGCTCATTCTGAAGCTAGAATAATCAATCTACCTCCCTGTAAAAGAATTTTTTAAATGGGACCTCTGGTTGGCCTGATCTAGAACCAATCTCTTTTTCAAATATTTATTGTACAAAGTTCCCTGATGGTCCATTTTTGCTTGACGGGTCACACATGTTGGGTTTTAACTCGGCTGTTTTCAGAGGAAAAATTAATTGTTGTCATCTCCTTGGCCTTGTTCACATTGGAGTTAATTTTGGCGTAGCTCTGAAAAAGGTTTTTAGCTCCACTGGCTGAAAGCCACTGGGGCTATTGCCATGGCGTTGGGTCCGTCATGCGTCCGTCCGTCCATCCGTGCGTCCGTCCATCCTCGCGTCAGGTCGTAAACTTTTTCTTTAAAAATCTTCTCCTCAGAAACTACTGGATGAATTTCAACCAAACTTCACAGGAATGATCCTTGGGTGACCCTCTTTCAAAGTTGTTCAAGAAATTTTGATCCAATGAAAAACATGGATTTAATGGGCGTGGCTAATTTCCAAATATGGTAAAAAGTGATTTTTCTCAGGTTCTAATTGATAGATATCAACCAAATTTTACATGAATGATCTTTGGGTGACTCTTTATCAGTCTACCAAAAATTATTGTGATCGGATAAAAAAAATATATTTTATGGGCGGAGGTCATTTTTCTATATGTTATATAGTGGAAACTTTGAAAATCATTTTCTCAGAATCTAATTGATAGATATCAACCAAATTTTACATGAATGTTTCTTGGGTGAACCTTAATCAGTCTACAAAAAATTATTTTGATTGGATGAAAAATATATATGTAATTGGCGGAGGTCATTTCCCTATATGTTATATAGTGGAAACTTTGAAAATCGTTTTCTCAGAATCTAATTGATAGATATCAACCAAATTTTACATGAATGATCCTTGGGTGACCCTTTATCAGTCTATCAAAAATTATTGTGATCGGATGAAAAATATGTATTTTATGGGGGGAGGTCATTTCTCTATATGTTATATAGTGGAAACTTTGAAAATCATTTTCTCAGGATGGAATTGATGGATATCTATCAAATTTCACTGGAATGATCCTTGATTGACCCTTTATCAGTCTACCAAAAATTATTGAGATCGGATGAAAAATATGTATTTTATGGGCAGAGGTCATTTCGCTTTTATTTTATATAGTGGAAACTTTGAAAATGGATGGATATCAATCAAACTTCAATAGTATGATCCTTGGGTGACCCATTATCATGCAGCCAAAAATTATTGTCATTGGATGAAAAATATGTATTTTATTGGCATAGGTCATTTCTTTATATGTTAAATTGTGGAAACTTTGAAAATCATTTCAACATCCGTAGAACCCAAAATATCTTAAAATCTAGTCAAAACTTAGATTTTCTATTACAAGAATTTCAAGCCTGTGGAGCGACTCAAGCCATTCATGGCTTTCTAGTCTAAGAATTATGCCCCTTTTTCAAATTAGATTTTTTGTATTATAAACCCGTAGGGGCCGGTTGCTTTTTAAATGCTCTTGCATCAAAATTTGTTAAAGTCTTCCAGAAATTCATTCCTATTGCCACTAATATCTGTCTGAAACTTAAACCTTAGCCTGCTCAATTCTTATTTTGATTTTAGGGAATTGCCATTTAACGGATATTTTAACCTGTCTTAGTGCCTGAGCTTTTATGATAATTAGGATAGAAAGCAGGCAGTGAAGGCCAAGATCAGCCTGCACATCTCAGATGATCTTAGTCTATACTGTCTGATAACGCTGAAAGCAGTGAAGCAAGAATTTGAAATGACCAGCATGAGAAGTGTTTACCCATCCCAGCATAATCCAGTATTATTCTGTCCCCAAACAGAAAAAAAACTTAGGGAAAATTGTCTGTAAATTGAGAAATAAAAGGCTTCAGAAACAAACAATTTCTTCACTCTGTATAATGTTTTGTTATGAAAAAAAAAATAGAATTCATCTATTCCAAATTGATGTCAGCAACTAAATAATCTAATTTGGATTGGTAAGTAAAATAAACAATTGTAAACTTCTTCCAGCCGGCTTAAAATTCAATGCTCATTATTTATTTAGCATGATGATAATTATATATCTCATCTATAGAAATCTGTAGAAATCATGCAAGGTCAAGATCATTTGACAAGGTCAAGGTCTTCTTTCAAGGTAATAGATACTAGAAATTTGCCATTTTGAGGTTATCATGTCATGCATTCTCATCTTGTTTGATTTGAGGTTACATGTATCAATTTATTTAACCTATAAATGAGAATCTAGGCAAAGTTTACAGCAAAGATAAAGAAAACCCTGCCCTAGTATATCCGTAATTAAAGTTACATTAATACACATGGAGAATCAGCTTAATGACAGACAACCCTGATATGCAACTTCTCACTTAAAATTTCCTAATCAAAACATAATTCAATCCTTGTTGGTTGAATTTTAAGACTAAATTTCTGCTCAATCTTACTTTTCAATCAATGAAAAAAATAATAATGATAACAACCAATAACATTGTTGAAATTGCAGAACTTGCTTATACTCACACACACACAAAACAACAAAAACAAAACAAAAAAAACCAAAAAAAAACCCAGAGAAAATCAAGCCCTCCTTGCTTTATTGTAAAATTCAAAGTGCAAGGAGGGCTTGCTTTGCTCTGCTTTTTTTTCTGCAATTTCCACAATGTTTTTGGTTTATTTATTTAATTTTTTTGCTCATTCAGTGTATTGTTTGCTTCATTGTATGAATATATGCAAGCAAGAGAATTATTGGAATAAAGCTATTATTCATACTAAATATATCCCTTATTATGTTTAATTTGGATTTTTGTTCAAATAAATTCCAATTTTTGGAGACACATTGACCGATCGGGCACAAGTTTTTCCCACAACAAATTTAAGTCTGATTGAAACAGATAGTATAGGCTAAGATCAGACTGCATGTCTGTACAGGCAAATCTTGGTTTATACCAACTGCAAATGCTTTATATACCCATAGAATTCTAATAGAGCCCCATGCTCTAATAAAGCCCCATCCCCCTTTTTAGACGTTGAAATTGACCATTTTTGGTGCGATTTTACAAAATCTTGTAGCCTCTAATAAAAAGCCTATACCCACAAAATCAAGGTTGCAAAAAATTCAACAGAGGTTTTATGCAGCCTTTTCCCAATCTAGTGCTAATATCTTGCATGGATTATGCTTATTTTTAGCTCGGCTGTTTTCAGAGAAAACCCGAGGTATTGCTATAGCCTCTGTGTTGTCGTCGTCGATGTCGTCGTCGTTGTTGTGCGAAAACTTTGACATTTTGTTATATCTCGTGTTCTACTGAAGGCATTCACTTGAAACTTTGCACACATGTTCACCATCAAAAGAGCAACATATACTATCAAGGGGGATAACTCTAGATGCATTTTGTGCAAATTATGCCCTTTTTCGACTTAGATTTTTTCCCACAATCCAGCACTCCACAGCCGAGCATAGGCACCCGTAGGCGGTGCTCTTGTTTTACCATTTTTATAAGGTCTTAAACAATATCGATGGCTCAGTGCAAAACAGTTGTAACTGCCTATAGATATTTTTATAGGCAGTTTCAACTGTTTTGCACAGAGCCATCGCTATGTAGTGTTGCCTCTAATAAAAGCCCATCCCTTCCAAACGGAAATGCAAAATTCTTATAGAACCTTGGGGTTCTATAAGAGCTTTTATGCCTTGTCGTGAACAGTATGATAAGGGTAAACCCTTTCCTGTTTTACAAAATTTTGGACCAGTCCAAATTCAAAGGTGTTGCAGACGAAAATTTAAAGTGCATTTAATTTGAAAAATAACCATTCAGTAGGGTAGAAAAAAAAGTGTGGAAAAAGAAGAAATTGCTTGTCAGAAGCAATTTCTTCTTTTTTCACAATTTTTTCTCAATCATAAAATCACAGGCACGTAAAAAGCCGGGATTAAACAGCAAAGGGTTAAGGCACATACTGTGCACTGGGATTTCAATCTGCTTTTAAGTCATGTTTCTTGATTCTAGTAGGATCAACTCTTCAACAGATAGTGTTAATTAATTGTCTCAAAAAAAATACCTGGGGTTTGATAATCTTCTATATCAGGGCTTATCTTGATCTAGGCCACTGTGAGAAAATTTGTCCTTAAGGCAGTCGACCTGTTATAGTTCCACAACGTTTTGGAAGTAATGAACTTTAACAGTGCTAACCGAGGTTTCCCAATGATTTCATTTTAGTCGACATTGTGAAAGATCATGAATTCCTAAATGTTGCGGAACTATTGCAGGTCGCCTACCATAAATCAGGGACATATTGTGTCTTTTTGTCTGTTTCTTCATTCATCTGCTTAAAATGTATAACATTTGTCATAATTATGCCCCCCTTCGAAGACTGTTTTTTGTCTGGAGCATATCTCAAAAAGTATGCAATATCATGAAACTTACCAGCTGGATAGATCTCATTGAGGAGAAGTGCAGTACACAAGAACCATAACTCCACTCATCATATTTTGTGAGTTATTGTACTTTGTTGATTGACAAAGAATAGGCTATTGATCTGCTTTTATGGGGGGCATAAATGTTTTACAAACATCTCTTGTTATATTAACCTTTGAATCGTAAGTGATAAAATGATTTCAGACCAGCTTCAAGGTCATCAGACTAAGGCAATCTCATTCTTCAAGGTCAAATTTGTGTAAAATTAAAACTTAAACATTTAAGCCATAATTTAGGAATGTTGACATGTGAGTAGCCTTCAGAAATTCACATTTTGCAAGTTGCGGTGGTATTCATATTCAACAAACATATCTTATTAACCCTTTCCTATTTCACAAAATTTTGGACCTGTCCAAATTCAAAGGTTTTGCAGACGAAAATTTAAAGTGGATTTAATTTGAAAAATAACCATTGGAAAGGGTAGAAAATAGTGTGGAACAAGAAGAAATTGCTTGTCAGAAGCAATTTCTTCTTTATAGCTCACCTGAGCACAAAGTCTGTATGTCCGTCACGGCGTTAACTTTTTCTTTAAACGACATCTCCTCCTAAACTTATGGGTCAAAATCAACCAAACTTGGCTGAAATATTCCTTGGATGGTCCCTTGTAAAAATTGCTCAAATGGAATGGATCTGTGCCATATCACGGGAAAAGAGGCCTTAATGACAAATTTCTTGTTTACACTCTAGAAGCCACAAATATAGTCCAATTTTCATGAAACTTTGTCAGATAGTTTGTTAGGTCATGAGGATGAAGTCTATCGAAAATGGGAAGGATCCATGCCATATCATGGAAAAAGGGGACTTAATGACAATTTTGTCAACAATTTCATTCAAGACATCTCCTCCTAAACTTTTGGGTCAAAATTAAGTTAACTAAGCAGAAATATTTCTTGGCAGATCCCTTGTAAAAATTGCTCAAATGGAAAGGATCTGTGCCTTATCACGGGAAACGGGGCCTTAATGCCAAATTTCTTGTTTACACTCTAGAAGCCACAAAAAGGTCCAATCTTCATGAAACTTGGTCAGAATGTTTGTTAGGTCATGATGCTAAAATCTATCGAAATTGGGAAGGATCCATGCCAACTCACGGAAAAAGGGGGCGTAATGACAATTTTGTCAACAATTTCTTTAAACGACATCTCCTCCTAATCTTATGGGTCAAAATCAACCTTACTTGGCAGAAATATTCCTTGGGTGGTCCCTTGTAAAATTGCTAAATTGGAATGGATCTGTGCCATATCACGGGAAAAGGGACCTTAATGACAAATTTCTTGTTTACTCTTTAGACGCCACAAATATGGTCCAATTTTCATGAAACTTTCTCAGAATCTTTCTTAGGCCATGAGGATGAACTCTATTGAAAATGGGAAGGATCTGTGCCATATCATGGGAAAAGGGGTCTTAATGACAATTTTGTCAACAATTTCTTTAAACGACATCTCCTCCTAAACTTATGACTCAAAATCAACCTAATTTGGCAGAAATATTCCTTGTGTGGTCCCTTGTAAACTTGCTAAATTGGAATGGATCTGTGCCATATCACGGGAAAAGGGGCCCTAATGACAAATTTCTTGTTAACTCTTTAGAAGCCACAAATATGGTCCAATTATCATGAAACTTTCTCAGAATCTTTCTTAGGCCATGAGGATGAACTCTATTGAAAATGGGAAGGATCTGTGCCATATCATGGGAAAAGGGGTCTTAATGACAATTTTGTCAACAATTTCTTTAAACGACATCTCCTCCTAAACTTATGACTCAAAATCAACCTAATTTGGCAGAAATATTCCTTGTGTGGTCCCTTGTAAACTTGCTAAATTGGAATGGATCTGTGCCATATCACGGGAAAAGGGGCCTTAATGACAATTTTTTTGTTTACACTTTAGAAGCCACAAATATGGTCCAATTTTCATGAAACTTTCTCAGAATCTTTCTTAGGCCATGAGGATGAACTCTATTGAAAATGGGAAGGATCTGTGCCATATCATGGGAAAAGGGTTCTTAATGACAATTTGTCAACAATTTCATTAAAGACATCTCCTCCTAAACTTATACGTCAAAATCAACCAAACTTGGCAGAAATTTTCCTTTGTTGGTCCCTTGTAAAAATTGCTCAAATGGAAAGGATCCATGCTATAACACAGGAAAAGGGGCCTTAATGACAAATTTCTTGTTAACTCTCTAGAAGCCACAAATATGGTCCAATTTTCATGAAACTTGGTCAGAATGTTTGTCAGGTCATGAGGAAAAAGTCTATAAAAATGGGAAGGATTTGTGCCATATCACGGGAAAAGGGGTCTTAATGACAATTTTGTCAACAATTTCTTTAAACAACATCACCTCCTAAACTTGTAAGTCAAAATCAAAAAAAATTGGCAGAAATATTCCTTGGGTGGTCCCTTGTTAAAATTGCTAAAATGGAATGGATCCATGCTATAACACGGGAAAAGGGGCCTTAATGCCAAATTTCTTTGTTTACACTTAAGAAGCCACAAATATGGTCCAATTATCATGAAACTTTGTCAGAATGTTTGTTAGGTCATGAGGATGAACTCTTTTGAAAATGGGGAGTATCCGTGCCATATCATGGGAAAAGGGGTCTTAATGACAATTTTCTCGTAAGAGCTCCAAACGCCACAAGTTTAGTCCAATCTTCATGAAACTTGATCAAAATTGTTGCCAGGTCACAAGAATGAACTCTGTTGAAAATGGGAAGGTTCATGCCATATCATATGAAAAGGAGTCTTAATGATAATTTACTTGAAATATCAGGTGAGTGATTTAGGGCCCTCAGGGTCCTCTTGTTTCACAATGTTTTCTCAATCATAAAATCATAGGCACATAAAAAACAGGGATTAAACAGCAAAGGGTGACAACTGTAGTTTGAACTGAGATTTTGTATTATATGTATAAAGCTTCAAGGCCGCCTAACTATGATAATGATTTTTCTTGAGAGACTGGTCTATTTTCTCTAAGTGGTATTTAGTCTTAATTGACCGGTCACTTGAGAGGTTTTAACAATCCTCTTGAGGTAGAGGAGCCGTATTGTCCAGCGCTCCAGGGCTACAAATATATGTGACTCGTCACAGGAAAAGGGACTATCTAGGAATTATTTATATTAAAATCTTGAAAAGAAATTAGTTTTGTTTGAATCGAGTTTTACTCTGCTTTCAACAATCTTTCAGTTATATTGCGGCGGCTGGAGCACCTAACAATGGATCCCTGGTATTTCTAACACCAGTTCTACCAGCACATCCTCTCCTAGCCTCCAGCTGCTATCCAACATAGGTCTACTATTATGGACGATTGGTGAGAGACCAATGGATGAAGGATGAATGCCGCCATCGGGGATCGAACACGGGATCTCTAGAATACAAGGCCAACATGCTACCAACTGCCCTATTACAGCGGCTGGAAAAGAATTTAGATTTAGCATATTGATGGCTCAGCGCAAAACAGTTGTAACTCCCTATATGTTTATATAGGGAGTTACAACCGTTTCACGCTAAGCCATCAATAGGTCATCTATAGAACCTATTTCGAAAAATTATTATTTAGCAAGATAGAAGGATCATTGTAGTTTTAGAAAAATGATTATCAGGCAAATTAAATAGTTTCAATCCTGGTCAAACTGCGCAGTCTGACCACAGATGATACTTTTTGTTGGGGATTCCCAGATGGTCTCTATTGGTGTGACATGTCACATTTTATAGTAAGCTCTTTTGCAATGTGTATTTTAACCACAATTATTTCATAACTAAGCTGTGTCCTACTGTCTTGTGACAAATAGGCTAGGAATTATAATGCTTTGCTTGAAAACTGGAAAACTTTAAATAACCTGATATACCAAGGCAAAATTGATAAATCATATGATAGTTACAGAAGAGTCAATTGCAGTTCTATATAAGATGAGAATTGAATTTAAGATTCAAATGATTCAATGATACTCTTATAGTATAAATTGCACTGGATAATGTTAACATTTACACAGTTGTATCGATATTTTCTGTAGGTAGTGCAGGTTACTTATCAAGTATGTAAACTCCCTGTACAGAACCTGATATAATAATGATCAAAATACCGTGACGTATGCATATGACTGCAATGGCTAAGTGGATACGCATGCTAGGCTATTGAGTTACCAAAAAATACCCGGTTAGTATCCTGGCAGCACCAGATTTTGTTTTTGATGTTACTTAATGAAAATTAAGTTTTTTACATGGTAAAATACATGCAGATAAATTTCTTTTCTATGAATCTCTTTATTTTGTAGATATTTATTATATGATTAATTATACGGGATACGACCATCGAAGAAAAACTTTATCGATTCCATGCAATGAAATATCGAATTATGAAACAATTGCCTTTGGTCCACAATTGTTTTGGCAATTGTATTCTATATATAAGCGTGTGATCTTTTAAAGTTTGAATCATCGATTAGTCAAATCGCAGTTCCAGCCTAAATGTAAGCTGTTCTTTATAATATGTCATAAAACTTTTCAATCTAAAGAATATAAATAGTGCAGACACTTGAAGCATTTTCAAAAGTAGCACAACATTTAACATGATTTTAAAAAAAGATGCTATTAAATGTATAAATTGAAAAAGATAACTTTTATGGCGAAATGCAGGATTGAACTCGGTCGGCTTGGTCAATATTCTGGCGTCCTTATCCAATTGACTACGCAACTCAGATAAACTATTGCATTTCTTTTTAGTATATTAAAGACAACAAAATGACATGAACAGTGCTTTCTATAACATGGGTTGATCCAGACAGTTTATATATACTATCGCAGATATTGCATGTCGCTTTATACCCACATTATAGTGTTTTATTGATAATTCAATATTTTAGACTGGCAATGCCTCACCTTTGTGCAGTATTATGTATAGCCTTGGATTCAGGCCCTGTTTTTAGAAGTTTGAGACAAAGTAGATAACCAAGTTGAACCCTTCAGAACTTAAAATGAGTTTACTTCTCTTCAAAAAACAAGCAGGCTTTCAGAAATTAGACATTGACTTTATATTATTGGTAGGCCTCAGAAGCGGCCTACCAGTATGAATGCGTTTTGAATATGACCATGGGGGATTAGGGATACATTATTATAAAACCTGTCCAATGTTTTTATTCAAAACATAGAAAACCGTATAATGCAGCCTGGATCAAACAACAGTTTTTCAAAAACTGTTTTGTAATGAAAATTATTGAGCAATAAAATCAGGGTTTTCGGTTATGAACTTGATTTTACAAATATTGCACATTTCATTAAAATGACTGATCACTCAGCCATGTTTGACCTAGTTTTACTCTGTTTCCCCCTTTTTTCTGCAATTTTTTTTTACATCAAAGTGATTCTCACAGGAGATACATCTATGGTTACACTCCTGTCTGTTTTGGTCTTGTTAAACGTATAGTAAAAATGGCATTTTTGCTGTTTAAAAAACCCACAATACTTCATTGTGCATAATTACACTCGAAATCCTTTTTGTGCAAAAGTGTGTGATGACTTATATCAAAGCTCTGGTCTAGAGAATAAATGTTTCTACCTTAATAAATCTAATCCTGTGTGTGATATGTAGCAGTTGTCTGGCACTTAGCATAACATAATTTCAAGCCAGTTACTGTTATTCAAGCATTAAAAAAATGCGACAAAAGGAGCATATCACTTTTTCTAACCAAACTATTTTCGGACAACCTAAGTAGGTCCTTTTACTTCAAATAGGTGCAGTCTTAGTACTAGTTTGAATGACAGCTATTGAATGATAACTTGAATCTTTTGCCTCGTGTTCTGATTTCAGAATTGTTCGTGCTATTATTTTGAGTCTGTATTTTATTTCTTTATGCTCATTTCTTCGGATAACTCCGCATACATCAGCATGGAGGTTGAGTGAATATATTATTCTAACAAGAGCACCGCCTATGGATGCAACCCTTGGCTGTGCTTAGCTGCAGCTGCTGGATAATACAAAAAGCTGAGTGGAAAAAGGGACTCTTACAAAGACCCTTTTACAGAGTTGTCCCCCTTGATTGTCTGGATAGCTCTTGAGATAGTGAACATACATGCTAAATTTTATAAAGATATCTTCAATAACAACAGGTCAACAACAACAATGCCAAAGCCGCTAAAATGATCTCCATACCTCAAGTTTTCTTAGAAAACAGACAAGCTAAAAAAGGCAATCACTCTACCATCATGTGTAATTCATTGTGCCTATGTTGTAATAAAGTACTCCTTAGTGTATATAAGCCGGGTGTGCATGCTAAAGTAGGGCCATTATTGTTGTTAAAATCTTTAAAATCTAGATAGGTATTGTTTGCAAAAAAATATCTTTATAAAAAAATACATTATTCATTGATGATAATAACCAAATAATTTGCGGCCTACTTTGATGCATTGCATCAAAATTTTGTCTTGTATATTTTCAATAATGTACCTGTATTTAAGAGACGGCTACCAGTCTATATTATTTGCTTTGATATCAACATGATAATGCTGCCCTTTGTTCTTGAGCAAATTTTTTTTCAAGTGTTTCAAGGAGATGACACCTTGCTTTAAACATATACATGTAAGTGTATATGTACACTTGCAAATCACTGTCTGGTTATAGTTTCCAAAACATTTTTCAAGGTTTTCATTGGAAATACAGGGCCGGTAATTTTTGTCATTGCTAACTTTATTGTCATCACTTTGATTTGCAACAAAATATATTATTTTCCACTTTGATATAAAACTATGTATAGATTATGACAATTACATTTAGAAAGATAGATATTTTAAAAAAATGAACATAAGAAAGGAATTAAAAAAAAAGTCCTCATTGAAGGAAACTCTCAAGCATCCCTGTAAAAAGGGAAGGAAATTTCTCAGAAATAATTCCAATCACTAAGAGCAATTGGTTGTTGGATTTTTATTCTCTAGATTGCCATCAATTTGAGAAAATATGACGCAGCGTTTCAATGAAACCAGGCTGTTTACAGTGGATTGATTGGGTTACATTAACAATGATTTTTATCGATCATTTCCCCCCAAAAGGCAAAATTCCAGATATCAATTTGATTAAAACCTTTGCAGAAAATCGTCATTTCTAAGTTCTCTTGTATGTGAGGAGTTTTAGAATTTCCGCTTAACTCAAAAATTTTAATTATTTTGAATTCGTTATAAAAATTGTGATTTGCTTGAAACTTGAATTTAGTGTTCTTCTTCGAGCATAGCTTAGTCTATAATCATGGGAAATAACTCTGAATCCATTTTTGTCAGAATTATGCCCCTTTTTGGCTCCCATTTGTAGCTGGTTAATCTTTAAATAATTATGAAAGTTAAAGTTTGTGATGCTGTCTGACACCTTCACTGACCACAATGATAATGGTGATGAATAACTCATCTTATTATTCCAAGATGCAGCCAACAAGCTAATAAAATTATCTTTGTAAACATACCATATTTCTTCTTATAAACGATCCTGGGAGCTTTACATAAAATGGTTCCAGGAAGCTTTTATTAAGTATGAATTTACTGATTATAAAAAAAAATTAAATTGATGTCTTTTATGTCCTTTTTCCTTTAATTTGAGGTGAATTTTCTCTAAACAATCATATGAATGAGGAAATTCACATCAAATTAGTGAAGAAGTCTCGAAAAGCTCTTAAAATTTAGGCATTTGAAGTTGGTTTTTCTTAGTAAAAGATATAGGTAAGCTATTATTAGGGAGGGCGCTTTTATTAGAGAAAATACAGTAACCATTTTCTAGAAGCACTTCTTTCCAGTGGGCTTTTGTCCGCTAAGGTTTTGTCCCAGTGGGCTTTTGACCTAGTCGGCTTTAAATGTCCTACACTCAACCAGTACGTGTGGTATCTCATTATATTATATAAAGTATTGAGAAGTAATGCGTTGAATAGTCGTTTAATCACTATAGATTCAAAATAGGAGCTCGAATTAAGCATTGAATAATTAGCAAATTGTGCAAGTGTCGCCAAAAGAATTTTAATGACAAATGTCAGAATATTATGTCCTTAAGTGTCAACATTGTGTAACCTTTGTATGAAACTTCCATTCAAAATGGTGCACTTGTTGACATTTTATTTTGAGTTTTCCTTCGAGACTCTTTTATTCAAGTCATCTATATTATGCCAATAAAATCATTGACTGTTATATTGACAATCAGATATTGGACTAATTATCAATATAGCCGAATATGTCACACTCAATTATATTTGCAATCTAAAGGATTGACAATTTTATTGATTGTGTATGGCCCGGGTTTCCGACTAATGACCAATGTGAGATAGCAACTGGAGGCTAGGAAAGGATTGGATGGTAGTACTGGTGACAGAAATACCAGGAATCTTTTGAATGGAGGAAATAGGGTATATTATGACAATTAGTTTCACGTTTCTTTAAGACATAATTATGTATCACCGTAGGGAGTATGAGTTAGGTTATTGTCATTGCACATCGTGTTTGCACATATCGAGGGCTTTAAGTGCAATACTGTACTAAGTGTATAGTCTTGTACTGAACCCTCGATATATGAATTTCAATAATCAATAATTTTTGTAAAAGGGACGTTGTGATTGAGAACCATTATGACATGTATCCAAAGTCTATTAAACAACTTTTTATTTTTTAATACAATAAAGTTTGACCACATACATGCATTTCCAGCTATGAATTTTTTGTTGAAATTCAGAACTATTAACTTGGTAATGTTAAGATCATCTAAGGAGCCCAGAAACAATTGATTTATTTTTTGTTTTGTCCATTTGGTAATGTATATAGGTAAGATAAGCCCATTAATTCCTCTTGTGGCTGTTTGGCAGTTTTATGGGGCTCATTAATGTGTAAAAACAATATAAATTCCACAGGTATAACTAGTTAGGCGGAGAACTTGATTGTGAGGCACCAGAAATTGGTTTTAATTCTATTAAAAGATGAGTTTGTGAATCAACTTGTTCATTTTGAGGGGTAAGAGAAAAAAAAAGATAGTATGTCTCTATACATTGCATAAACATATTCTATGCTTTTGCTCTAGTCCTCGAATTTTTTTCAAGGGGAAATTACTCATGACTGTTTTAGTTCTCGAATTTTGTTCAAGGGGAAATTACTCATGACTGTTTCAAATTGCATTATAGGAAATATACTATGCTTTTGCGCTAGACCTCCAATTATTGTTCAAGGGGAAATTACTCATGACTGTTTACAATTGCATCTACTAGCATTGCAAGAAATGTACAGTAAATTTCATCTCATGATGATATCTTTCTGTTAGTCAATATAAATCATGCTTCTGTGTATTTCAGGGTTATAGATGTGCAAGTTCAAGCGAGTGATCAAAGGTCAATTTTCTCTATACGTATATAGAGAAAATTGACCTATGATCACTCACTCAAACTTTTACATCTATACCATTCAAAATTATAATATATTTAGAATCCCTAACAAAATTCACTGTATGGAAATGATAATACACTATTGTTACCTATGTGAAGATTTTAGTGGTATATACAGTTTCCAGTTGATTTGTAACCCTACTATTTGATAGTCTGCAGAACAAAACCTGTCATAATTGTGACACTGGCAGATATAAATGATAAATATACAGGAATGCTGTTTTTTGCTTGCACCAAACTCAACTTTATCGAAACACCAACATTGTCTCAATGGCTTTGTGTGAAACAGTTGTAACTGCCTATAAGCATATAGGCAGTTACAACTGTTTTGCACAGAGCCATTGATCTATACTCTGGGTATTACTGGTACTTTTGTTGATTTAGCTTCTATTCCAGGTTCACCATTATATGGTTTGTATTCAAGTACTCAAATTCAAGAATAAATGGTATTTGTGAATAAAGAGGTGCTTTTACAGAATCAATCTTATGAAAAGGGGAGTGAAAATATCAACAATAGCAAACAAACCAACAAAATATTGATCATTTGTCATTTTGTAAACTTGAATGTTTGGGTCTAATATGTTGTATGTCATTTACTTTATTTCCAATCATTTCTGAAATTTAAGTTATTTTGTGATGTTATCAATCTTACTTTTAATTGCTTAATATCATGCTCATCATTAACCTGTTGAACAAAAATGGATTAGATTTTAATAATGATTTAAAAGAACAACCCTGAAAACTGAAGTGTTGATTAATCTATTAGGGTTGTTCCCACTTTGTCTAATCCCATTTGGTCTAAAAGTCAAATTCCCATTTGGTCTAAAAGCCATATTTTGATAAATTCCCATTTGGTCTAAAAGTTGATTTACTCTTTTGTCTGAATAATTCTTCTTAAATAATGTTAATTTATATATTTTCTGAATTATAATGAAACTAAGACTTTTATGATAGATTTAATTCATATCAGAAATGAATATAAAATTGCTTTTAAATAATTTTCTTATAAACATTAGAAGAACAAACTAAACTATTTTTATGATTAATAGAAAATAACAAACTAATAATCCTTAAAAAAGGAAATTAGTCAGAAATATAAACTGATTTTTTTTCATTTATCAAAAAATAACTTTGTGTGTATGTGTGTGTGTGTGGGGGGGGGGGGGGGGGGGTCTGT
Organism: Fragum whitleyi; assembly: GCA_948146395.1. Lineage (NCBI taxonomy): Eukaryota > Metazoa > Mollusca > Bivalvia > Cardiida > Cardiidae > Fragum > Fragum whitleyi. Next base: position 20,315,414 of record OX411556.1, read on the forward strand.
ATATAACACCTATATGACATCAACACCTTTATGACACTCAAAACATGTCACCATTTTGTAGACGAAATGGGAAATTGATACAATAAGGTGTCAAAAAGTTTTAGACCAAATGGGAATTTTTGGTCTAAACCAACATTTTTATAGTGTAGACGAAATGGGAATAAACCATCTATATAGCTCTTCCTATTTATGAAAATTGTATGTAAAAAAATAGGGCCTTATAATTTATCTCAGTCATGTTGATCTACTAACTAGGTATCTAAAGTACAAAAATTAGCTTAGAATAGAGTAAAAATATGGTCTCTGTAGTTTATAAAACCTCAAAAAACATTATAAAAACCTGTTTATACAAAATGTCAGATTTCAGTTTTGGCAGGTGTAAAATAACAATATGTTTACACTTAGCCTACTGTTTAGATTATTCAACCCTTGATGAGACAAGACCAGCAGGGCTCAGGCGTATTTTATGAAATTACCAGTACATCAATCTTTTCAGAAGCTTTTCCTCAATTGCAGAGATAATAGAAAGATGTTTATCATGTTTATTTGTATTTCTATCCAATCAAATGATTGGCCACAACTTTGAATTCCTTAGACTGGCATCTGTCTTAGACTGGACCTGTGGCTGGTTTTGGTGAAGTTGAATTTTAATTTATCTGTTTCATTATAGAAAATTCTTGACTAATTAGAGTGCTTCTTAAAGATCTGAAGAAGCACTCTCATCATCATAATAATGATTAGTTAAAATGCATTATAAAGGGTACTCAATGTTTCAATAAAATACTAAGCAATCCCAAACATACATTATAGTAATTGAATTACTGCTACAAATTAAATCAGTGTTTCAAATGATTGCATACATGAAAATGCAGATTACCCTTGCAAAATATCTTCCAAGGATTCATTTAAAATTTTGCTGAAAGCCTCGATTGATATTTTGCAGCAGCAGATCCAGATGGTTTTTGGGTGATTCAAAAGAACCCCTTCTGGGGCCTTATTATTTCATTTTCATGAGAAAATTAGAGCAGGGCCCAAGGTCATAAATCTTTTCTCAGGCTCAACCGAGAATTTTCTCAAATTTTAAATTTAAAAAAATGTATGAAAATAAAAGATAATATTAAGTTGTTATTTATAATATCTTTTATGTTTATACCCTAAAATGAGTACTAAAACAGAATTAAGGCTTTAATATAAAATTGAAATTTGAGAAAATTTTGAAATGAGAATGAGAAAAGTTTCATAACCTAGAGCACTGAAATTGATAACAAATTCAAAATGCACTCTGCCTTATGTAACTTCTTAATCCCCCTTGCAGAAAAACCGGATCTGAAGGATATTTCCATGGCTCAGCGCAAAAACAGTTGTAACTCCCTATATGAATATAGGGAGTTACAACCCTTTTGCGCTGAGCCATCCATTTGTGAATTATTGTTTCGTTTGAATTGGGTTTAACACCACTTTTAACAGTATTTCAGTCATATCATTGTGCCTCTTAGTCTCCTGAACAGGGTATAACACATCGAATTAGACCACATCGGAAATTGGAGTTCAAAAATTGTCTACCAAATCTGAACAGATTCAACATTTTATCGTTTTGTAATTAGTTGAAATAGTGGGGTGTTGTCATATAGTTTTTGCGGCGCTGTGGCAGGATGACTCAAAATTAATTTTTTGAAAGGTCTTCTATGGCAGGTGTCAGGCTACACTGAGGAGAAGAAAGCTTGTATTCATAATGTACAATCAAAATGTAATTAACCGACAGTTATGAATTTATGTTCAGTTTTAACCCTTGTTATCTCGATGAAGTATTTTTTGTTTTTTACCATATTCGGACAAAAAGCACAGGAAATGATATTGCCTTATCATAGGATCATTGCAAAGCTAATGTCAGTTAGGGTATGTTTATTGGTGTTTCCCTTTCCTGTTTTATAAAATTTTGGACCTGTCCTAATTCAAAGGTTTTACAGACGAAAATTTAAAGTGGATTTAATTTGAAAAATAACCATTCTGTAGGTGGAAAATAGTGTGAAAAAAAGAAGAAATTGCTTGTCAGAAGCAATTTCTTCTTTTTTCACAATGTTTTCTCAATCATAAAATCACAGGCACGTAAAAAGCAGGGATTAAACAGCAAAGGGTTAAGTTTTACCCCTTCGAAATCTGTGAGCATATATTTTTCCTGTATGATGGTACAACATATCAATCTGAGCATTTAGAATGCATCTTACAAAATGTTTAGAGCATTTTATTTTGATTTCATATAAAAATAAGAAAATTGTCCAAGACTGTTTGAATTGAGATTTGATGAGCTATTTTCTATTGTAGGAGATTGTCATATTTTAAATAAGAGTAAAAACCTAGATACACTTTTAATTTCATATATTTATATAACTTATTGTAACTGAAAAAAGTAAGCTTTAACTTGATAAAATCGCTGCACTTAAATGCTCAAGGAGAAATGGGTAGGCAGTCAGAATTGTTTTTTATTTAGTCACGATTTATTTAGGAAAAATGCATTTATTAACATAAAATGCAAGTTTTAATTTGAATTAGAATATTTTATTTCAAGAGGTGACAAAAATCACTTTTAACTGTTTATTTTTATTATTTTGTTAATTATTTTTATGTCAGTTGTTTTCAGAGAGGGACCTGTTTTACTAAACTTCTTATAATCACTGTTTACGTTAGTCTAAAATTAAAGCTGCTCTTTCACAGTTTTTCATTGAAAAAGTGAAAACTTGTTCTTTGATTTGCAAATGTATGTATTTTTAGATGATGAAGAATGGCCCAAGGGCAATGGAACTCTAAAATACAACATATTTCAATAATTTTGTAACTTATTTTTTCGAAGCGGCAAGATCAGTAAGGGATCCAGTCTATTGATTTCCAGTCTGAAAAATTTCAAAATTGTTCTGTTTCGTGAATTAACTTTAGCTTAATCAAGCTGAATTAAAAGTTATGAGGCCTTGGTAACCAAACGATGAAATGTGTTCACTATCTCAAAGCACGTGAACCCTTTTGGTTTTAGGATACAGTTATTTGATTTGAAAGAACCCAAACTACTGTAAAGTAAACTCGCCAAATTACGTCACGGTAAATCCCGCCCTGCCAGTTCATTAATTAAGTAGAATAGTAAAGTACCATTAAAATAAGTTCTATTATACTGAATCTCACATTGTAACAGCATTGTAATGGCCATTAAATTAGATTGAGTTTGAAATGATGAGAAAATAAATATGGACCAGTGACAAGTAACATAACAAACTATAATACAGCCAATTTTCCACCCTATTAACTGCTCATAGCCTCATTTTATTATGGAGATATGTCAGTCTCGTTGCATAAAAATAGTATATTGATGTGGTGTGATTGAAATAATTCATTGATTTTGAAGACTTATTCATGAAAATTAATTTTACCAGGGCCTTTTTCATGCCCTTTTTATATTCAAAGCAAGGGTGTAACTCATTCGGAACACCACTCGGCCAATCTCACGATCAACCTCAGATGTATATAGACAGACTATTCTTAAAAAGTACGGGAAACCGTTGGAAAAAACTCGATGACGTCAGTTAAAATGGCCTTAGCCCTCGAAACTGTGAGTGAAAACATTCTACGTCGCCAACGCTACTCGTTTAGGTCACTGACCTGAAACCAACGAATACTAAAAAAATATCTTTAGATTCTTAAATAATGGCTGAAAAATCTTAATTTTTGAGAATGATTTGTCATTCTCAAAAATTAAGATTTTTCAGCCGTTTTTTACTGTAAAAGATACAAATCTACAGTGCTAGTTTTTCTTACACTGTTTCCGCCTCACAAAATGCACGATTTTGTTACATACCCATCCACCTTACATACATCCGAGGTATGTTGTAGTTTACGGAAATGGCCGAGTGATGTTCCGAATGGGGTGTAACTAAAACCATTAGTACATTTCGCCAATGGGTAATACAAATAAATTCTTTTCAAAATATGATGTTGATGAGTGATCAAACATCATAACTACAGCTTATTTAAGCTGTTGTTACAATGTTATGATGCTCTCTAAAGGTCAAATCTTAAAAAAAAGGGGGATGGTGCAGGGAATTTATCTATGGTCTCAGTCCACATATCGCCTTTTTCCCATATATTCTTTAGTGGTTGCCTCATATTTGAAAAGGAGAAACATATTACCTGTTGAAATTATGTTACCAAGATACTAAGAAAAACTCAATTTCTACAAAATAAATAAAAAAAAATTGAAGAAATAGAATAAAAATAATTATGATAATAATGAATAGGATTTTAGTTAACATTAAGAAAAAAAAAAAGATTAACAGAAAAATTAAAGAAAATGGTGCGTATTTGAAAAGGTATAGAACTAAATGTAAGCTTTCAAGTGAAGAAATATACCAAAAATTATCACAATATTTTGAAGACAACGCTGATATTGTCCAGCGATATGTTCAAGACGCTTTAATCTTTAAAAAAAATGATTACCATACAATGAAAACAATACTGGACAGAACTTTTGTCCTTAAGTATATAAATGGCTGAAAAGTTATGTTTTATGTATGGGTAAAAAAAATTGCTATGAAAATTGCACTAATAATTAGGCCATATTTAAAGATCAGATTATCAATAAGTCCATATTGTGCCGATCTCAGAATGATTGATAGGTTGAACAATGTCTTATTAACAGGAAGTCATTGGAGCGGAAAGGCCACCGCGACAGGATCCTTCAGTTAGACATCGCTGTCATTGTGCGGACAATCGGAAAAATTTGTGTCAGATACTTATCCATTAATACTTTAACATTTTATTGCAAAAATGTCATGGTTTTTTTTTTAGCTTGGGAAAGATTATTAGCATTATAATTTTGTTTATTCAGAAAAATTGAAGATTTTGCAAACTTGAATTATGGTCCTTTGAAACAATTTTCTCAAATCTAGAATCTGCTTGAGTATTTTGACCTTTTTATGCCCAAGCATTTTTTTTGATGATTTGTAAATTGAGCCTGTGCGTGACATTTCTAACAATATCCTATGTATGCCTGGCAAAGACTCTGGTCAGCCTGTGCGTCTGCACAGTCTGACCAGAGTCATCACTTTGCTATTTGTAGATAGATTAGATCTAAAAGTGTCTTTAAACATTCTGGTAATCTTTTTATCAAACTTTGTGGATGTTTAAACTAGTTTATGTTCAGGGCCTTTACGCTCATTTGTATCTTATTCAATCCATTACTAAATAACAAACCTTTAGACTTGTCAAATTCAGTTTTAGACTGACTCCATTTGAGGGAAGTTGGAGAGGACATTTTTAGGTTGACTGGTGGTTCATAGCAATTTCTTCATTTTACACAATATTTTCTTATTTTTTTTTCAGGGGTGTCAAATTGTGGGATTGTTTAGGATTTATAATGCTTTAGTTATTATGGTTGCTTTTTTTCAGCAATCTCTTATCACTTGAATTGCAATGTATTAGTGTTTCTTTCTTTGCAATATATATTCTTTTGAAAAATTTTTTTTACTACTTTCGAAAGTATGCATGAAAACTGTATGCAAATTATAGTTGTCAAATATTTCATTAATTGCTGATGAAACTTCACTCTGAAAATAACAGAATGTGTCATACTGTCATCTTACACTCTTTATTTTGGATAAACTGAATTGTTTATGTTTGTGGTTTCAAAAAAATATATACAATGGTGTGGAATTAAATAAGAAAAATGCATCTGCACATATTTCTACAAATGTTATTATTTGCACAAAATTTGCCTAAGTTTTGTAATGACAATAATTTTGTGAAAGGTTTGAAATTCTTTATAAGATGAAAATCATAGATAAAATTGTATATCATAATTGTTATGGACCAGAAATCTCAAAATGGAACTTACCCCAATTCTCCAATTTGCTGCCACAATCTCTTAACTACAGCATATTAAAACAGAAGTTACGAAGTTTTGGTCTCCCAAATCATTGATGTTTACACTTATAATCTGAGCCTTTGCATGACATTTCCAACAACTGTTTGTGTGCATGATAACACACATTTATCAGCTTTAAAAGTCATACAGTACATTGAAATTTTTCTCCAATTGTAATCAGACACTATGAGTTAGTATTTATCTTTAATATTTATGGTGTAGAATCTGATCGGATGCTCATGCTTATCTGAGTCTTAGCATTCCACAGATTTGCATATGATTTTGCACTTAAAAGATGTCTTTAAGGTCTCAACATGTTATGTAGAATTCTTGTTTCACTCCATTTTCAAAATGCATAGTTGTCAGACGGTTACAATTCTTGAAAAAAGAGTAAATTGAATCTAAGTGAGCACTACCACTGTATCCCATCTACACCGGTAGCGTAATGTTTGTAAACGGAAACAATGGCGGAACCCATCGATTCGAACTGGACGAAGTGCTTAGTTAAGGTACGTTTTTGTCTTTTCTTCAAGTTTAGAAATATCAAGTAAAATTGAAATAGATTACACACGTACAAACAACAATGTACTGAAAATCGCGGCGAAAAACATCCACAGATGGCTGAGTTAACAACGATTTTAGTTCTCGAAATGATCGACCTGTCAACATTACGTTAAAAAACGACAGTTTTCTCATACTTTCACCTGTTCTTGAAAAATAATAATAACCTTACGAAATCACTGTTCATTTTTGAACACATCTGTGCAAATTGTAAGCTTGAAGCATTCTTATATTGCTTGTAACCGTTCGATTATTTGAACCACCCTACTGTCGGAGTGTACGGTTAGGAAACCGCCTAAAATTTATCGATGACCGGTTGGGAAACGAGGGTAGGTCCGGTTTGGAACTTACATTATTTATAGGAAATGCATTATTTGTTAGTATTTTGCAAGCATTTGGTTACTCGCGACAAAAACTAATAGCGAAAACACGATTTTATATATGGGCTTACTTTATATTAACATGTGAACTTGGAAGTGTGCAGGTTCAAAACTCTGGCTGCATTACTGAAATGTTTTAAACTTACCAGCTTAATTTTCACCAATTGATGCCTTTTTGTTTTTATTATATTACATGTACGTGTAATATTGTTACATAAATAAGACATAATTCTGCCATACTGCCTTTATATACTGCTGCTCTCACTTTCGTGTATAAGATATACGTGTATCTCATACATGTATATGTGGTCATGGGTGTCGACTAGACATATATTTTCAAAACCAAAATTGGTAGACCTTCAACTTCAATGGCATTGATTCTCGCTTGAATCTATCCTTAGCCCTCCCGGGTGGCACTAGTTAGCCAGGCTTTAGCACAAACCCCCTTAAAGCACATTTTACTTAGTGTTGTTCATAATCACGGTGGGTAACCCACGTGACTTTTGGAAAGCGTCCACACGGAAAAATCGTCCGCTTCAAGGTATGCTTTCTTTAATTTCTCAGCTTATACTCTATTGATTTTGATGAGATAAAGTGCACGGAACGCGTCTTTGAGAGGGCTATTCACGCCTCTAACTCACTCTGCTCCAAATCAAGTGGTTTATTCAAACATTCGAGCAAAGTGTTTGTAAGTGCAAAACGAAAGTGGGAAGCGTTCACATGCACCGAATTTTTTTTTTCGCTTGAATGTTTGAAGAAACCACGGGATTCGGAACAATGTTGTACAATGTCTTGAAGATTTGAGCTGCCAAATTGACAGACGTAACAACGAAACGGATCCATTGCTAGAGCCTGAACTAGATCAAAGTGGGTTTTATTACTAATGTTTCAAAGTAATGTTATACCAGGGTATGTGAGTCATATACTTTTTTAAAATGCTTGCCAGACCAGTAATGCTCGATTGGTCGAGTTTGCTATGAAATATGCAGAAAGGTTCGCAGAAATATACTCGGAGTACCTTTTCTGCATAAAGAAATGTACTCCATATCTAAAAAAGTGCAGAAATGCCATCGAAACTACATACAAGTCCTCCATTTTTTTAATGAAAATAACATGCATTAATGAGTTTTGGGACCACCTGATCGAATTTCAGTAAAATAATGCATAATCTTATGACCACGGGGAAACGTATTATTGTAGGTAAAATCAAGCCAAACACTATCAGGTGATCCCGAAACTCAATATTCATGTTTTTAAAGAAAAAAAAATGGGGGACTTTTCTGTATTTTCGACGGCTTTTCTGTTCTTTTTTTTCCAAATGGAGCACCTTTCTGTATGTTTCATAGCGAACTTGACCAACCGACGGTAGATCACTTGTTAAACTGCAGATTCTTACTTATTTCGCCACTTCATAAATGATCCTTGTGTAGACATGGTCAGAAATGTCGCCTATCTAAAGTAAAGTTTTCCGTTTACAAACCGGTCCCAGTCAGTCCCTAGACTGTTTCCCAACCGGACCATGTGCTGTTTCCCAACCGTTCACTGTAATTTACACATGGCATTATTGTTTGCCATCGTTTACATTTATTTCGACACCAATTTCAAAGTAACTTTAGAGAGACACTTACAAATATCCATTGTGCAATAAAATGCTGGAATTTATTTAAAAATCGCGTCACAATATGGATAAAATAACAATAGTTTCATGGTTTGTTCAAAATGCGATGATTTCGAGGGACAAAATCGTGAATTTCTCGGTCATCTATGGACGTTTTTCGTTCAGACTTTCCCAATTTTTTCCTTCTTTCAATTGTAATTGATTCCAATTGTACTTAATTTCTTTTAAGTCGCAGAATTGACATAAGGGTACCTGATGTAAGGGCTTTATCCAATGTCAGTCGATGGGTTCCGCCATTGTTTCCGTTTACAAACATTACGCTACCGGTGTAGATGGGATACAGTGACTACTGTTTTGAAAACCTATTAACATCTGACAGGATTGTTCTTACGTGGTATGAACACTTGTGAACGTAAACGTCCACCAAAAATGTGTGCCCTTTTAAACAGCCATAGAGTTGGAACTGAATGAAATTTTTTCCTTATTTGAAAAATAAAAAAATGTATAAGGGTTAAAATGATAGAAAGTAGATTTAAACGTTTGTATGAGGCAGGGACAATAAACTAGCGTAAAATTATTTTTTCATGGACCCATGTCACGCAATCTTAAGTTTTATAATGGTCGCCATTGTCATTTATACATTATTTTTCCCTATCTTGATTTTTTCCTCTCTATTAATCATGCTGGGTTATTTTGTCAGTTAACCCTTTCCTGTTTTACAAAATTTTGGACCTGTCCAAATTCAAAGGTTTTGCAGACGAAAATTTAAAGTGGATTAAATTTGAAAAATAACCATTCAGTTTGGTAGAAAATAGTGTGGAAAAAGAAGAAATTGCTTGTTGCAAGCAATTTCTTCTTTTTTCACTATGTTTTCTCAATCATAAAATCACAGACACGTAAGAAGCAGGGATTAAACAGCAAAGGGTTAAATGATAAAACTGGTAACTATAGCCACTGTAAAGGTGCGGTTACAAGGTTTTGTAATTCAGCTGATGATAATAATACATGTAATTCTGCAATAATGCTACACAAACTACCTTAATTGTTGTACATTTTGCTACAAACACGGTTACACTTTGAAGCTATGTTATCAAATTGTATTTCTAAGTATTTGGTCGCTCAATAACAATTTATGAAATAACAATTTCAAGTTTAAAAAGGATAACTTCTAGAATAGAGACGAAAGTTTTCAAATTTCAACGGTTCTTATAACGGCATAATAGTTATTTGGAAAGGTCAATACTTTAAAAAGCTGCCAATGTATACAAGTAAAGAGTATGTTTTATGATTGAGTATCAGGGTCAGTAGATAAAAGAACCCCAAGTTATGCCATTCTAAAGCACTTATATCTCATTAAAACCCTATATTGTGAGTTCTCATTAAACCCCCCACCTACGTAGTAGAGGTCATATCCCCACCTACGAAGAAGAGGTTATACTTCCCCCACTGTCGAAGTAGAGGGGGTATATTGGTTTCACCATGTCTGTCTGTCTATTCATCCATCCGTCCATCAGCAGACCTTTTTGTTTCTCTAACTTGACAAATATTGCTTATGACGCAAGGAGGTGCTCTATTTTTGTATTAGTCCACTCTTCGGCTTTTCTAGTTAGAATTGCCTTGACAAGACAATTCTTATGAGTACAAACAACATGGGGTTTGTGCTAGTTTAAGTTCTAGCTGCCTTCATAGCACAGTGAAAGCGTGTCAGAAATATCATTTAGAAGGTCCCAGGTTCGATACCCGATGGCAGCACTCATTCCTTCTGACTATATTGTCTTCCCTAAATGGTTGGAACATAAAAGAATTATGTGGGGTAGAAGCTGGAGGCTAGGAACGGAATTAATAGTAGCACTGGTGTGAAAAAACCAGGAAACCATTGTTACATGCTTTAGCCGTTTCCATATACTGAAAGATTGTTGAAAGCAGCTTAAAAAAAACATTCTTAGAAAATTGTTACAGTCCTTGTTCCCACTGCTTATTTAATCTGGGGATGAAAATGTTTACAGCAAGCATGCACTCCTTCTATATGTAATAAAGAAGGCATTATTTAACTTGCAAAATTTGGGGGTACAAGCTTAAACTTTTGGGATGAATTACCCCCATTTGGAGATTTTCGGGATCCCTGTTAGAATAAAGTTCCTCTCTGTCTGTAACCAATGATGTAACGTAAAAGGAATAATTAATGTGCATGTTTGAGATAAGCCTATCAGCCCCATGAATCAATGCCTGTATTATACAGACCTGGCGATGATGCCGTATAGATTAGGATCGGCAATGCAGGTGTTCTGCAGTTAATATCATCTCCCTCATTTCTTTTGAAGAAATTTACTTGAAATTCTAATTGCAGACCAGTTAAAGTTTAAACTACAGTATGCAAGGCTGCAAAATCAGGAATATTCTGTGTTCAGCATGACAAGGGTAAAGATCATGTCATCTGGCATACTTATACTATGCTATTGTTAGTTGAGTAGTCACATGTCTGTCTTGATATTTTCAGTATTACAAGAGTTAGGTACCCTAGAAACATTGGGCTTTAACAAGATCATGTTAAGAAACATAGTATAATGTATAATGAAAATTCATATATATATTTATGTATATCTATATTTTGTATTTTCAATATTACCAGAGTTAGGTAGCCTAGAAACATTCGGCTTTAACAAGATTATGTCAAGAAGCATGATATAATGTATAATGAAAATTTATATATATCTATATTTTGTATTTTCATTATTACAAGAGTCTGGAACCATTTAAACATTTGTCATTATCAAGATCATGTAAAAAAGCATGAAATAATGTAACATTTAAATTCATATATCTATATTTTATACTTGCAGTATTACAAGAGTAAGGAACCCTATAAACACTTGGCTTTATCAAGATCATGTCAAGAAGCATGAAATAATTGAACATTTAAATTCATACATCTATATATTATATTTTCAGTAAACAAGAGTTAGGGGGCCTGTAAACATTGGACTTTTACACGATCATGTCAAGAAGAATGAAATAATGTTAACATTTAAATTAATACATCTATATATTATATTTTCAGTATTATAAGAGTTAGGGGCCTGTAAACACTTGGCTTTAACAACATCATGGCAAGAAGCATGAAATAATGTAACATTTAAATTCATATATCTATATTATATATTTTCAGTATTACAAGAGTTAGGGACCATCCCAGGACGACCCTGTAAACACCTTGCTAAAACGAGATCATGTAGAGAAGCCTGTGATACGGTAAGTCGATTTGTTAGTTTTTTTTTTTCAGAGAAAACCCAAGGTGTTGTCAAGACCTTCACATCGTTCACAATGGCATTGTTGTTGGCTTTAGCTTCACAAACTTAAACCTTTTGGTCATATCTGTTATTATTGAAGATATCTTCGTGAAACTTGGCATGTGTGTTCACAATTATAAGATCATTTCAGGCTGTCAAGGGGAACAACTCTGAAAACATTTTTGTAAGAGTTCTGCCCCTTTTTCCTACTTAGTTTTTTTGCATTGTCAAGCAGGGCTTGAAAATTCTTGAAATTTCTACTTGTCCCACTATAAAAGAAAATATAGTAATACATTAACCCTTGTCATGCTGAACCCGGAATATTCCTGCCTTGGAAGGAGCTATAGACAAACATCAGCCTGCACATATGTGCAGTCTGATGTTAGTCTACACCACCTATTTATCACTTTCAAACCAGAATCATCAATAGATTTAGTTATAACAATTACCTACAGTTCAGACTTTCAGTGCTTTTTGCCCTTTGATTTTGATGAAAATTTTTAGCCAAAATTTATTCAGCATGACAAGGGTTAATTTCATATGTGAAATTTTGCAAAACCCACTCGTCCTACTTATATTGACAAGGAAGGTAAAAATCATGCAGGACGAGCGTACAAGTAGAATTTTCAAGCCCTAATCAAGTGCATTTACCTGCAGCCAAGCATTGACAAGGTGCTTTTGTTAACCTGATAAAAGTTACAGACTTGAAATTGGTTTGAATTAAATATTTACAATAATATTTTAATCAATTTCAGATACCGTATTTCTTCTAGTAATAGCAACCTCCCTTATAGTAGCACCTCTACATTTTTTCTAAGACAAACTACTTCAAATGCCTAAATTTTAGGAACTTTTTTAGAGTTCTTTTCTTGTGTGAGAAGAATTTGCTCTAAACAATCATATAAATGATTGTTTAGAGGAAATTCACCTCAAATTAGGGGAAAAAGGCCTAAAAGACATCAATTTTAATGATCTTCAAAAAAGAAAATGCATACTAAAATAAGAGCTCCCTGACCATGTTATTGTTTGGCTCCTCAGGGAGCGTTTATTAGGAGAAATATGAGCCTGTGCATGACATTTCCAACAATTTGACATGCGCACTATTGGCCAACATCGACTGCCTCTTAGCATAATTAGATGTTTGACTTTCTAAAGACACATAAAATGGACCTTATCTTTCTCCAGAGCGCAAAGTGAAGACCTTGGTCAGTCTGTGCAGATGCACAGGCTTGCCAGAGTCTTTGCTTGGCGTACATTTGAAATAGTTGAAAATGTCACACACAGGCTCATACAATATTATCCCTACAGGATCAATAATATTGTCAAATTTCTATAGATGATATTATTGATGGTATATGTGTGATATTGAAGATTGCACTAATTGATGTATTAAAGTCAATATTATTGCCAAATTTATTTGTATATAGTGAAAGGTTCTGCTGTGAAATTTTAACTAAGAAATTAGTTATATACATGTCCACTAATATTAAGAAGGGACAAATTAATTTCTGGCGGGAATTCCTGTTAGTTGAACAGTTAAAGAAAACATCCACTAAGAGGGGTCATTGCATATGCTGATATCCTGGGTTAAGTTTCATGAACTATATATTTCATGAACAAGGATTATCAACTAAACTAAACAAAACAATATCTTTAGAAATGATGACACGCACATAATAAAGAAAAAAAAAAAAAGTAAAAAATTGAAAAAGTATGGAAAACTTAGTTACAATAGGATCATACATTCTTGTTGCTTGGAATTCTTCGGAGCATTACAAAGAATAACGACATAATGTCTGTTGGGAAATATTCGACAAAAAATCATATTCCCGAATAATGTTGTTAGGCACTTATTTTGATATGAGTATTCAATTTATTTTTTAATCATGGAATGCATCTCCCATAGAATTGATAAACATAAAAGCAGACTATTAAATTTGGATTGTATTCGCTTTCCCTGAAATTTTATGAGCCTTACTGTTCTTAGATAAATTTTCAGTCCCCTAGTGTGTTTATTCTCTTTTTACGCTTTTCTTACAGAGTTAAGATGTATTATATGAATCTGTAAAATTCTTGATTTCTTTTTAACTTTAAATATTAGATACTAAGCCTAATCATAGCATAGTTGGTAGCACATTGAACTGTATATCAAGAGGTCCCAGGTTCGACCCTTTCTGACTATTTGTCTCTCACCAATGGGATGATAATCATTGACCAATATGAGATAGCAGCTGGAGGCTTGGAAAGGATGTGATGGTAGTACTGGTGAGAGAAGTACCAGGAATCCATTTGTAGGTGCTCCAGCTGCGGCGATATAACTGAAAGATTGTTAAATAAAAGCAGCATAAAACCCCATTCAAACAAACATACATACAAATGTTAGATACTAAAGTAAGACATGTCCTTAACCCTTTGCTATTTAATCCCTGCTTTTTACGTGCCTGTGATTTTATGATTGAGAAAACGTTGTGAAAAAAGACAAGCAATTTCTTCTATTTCCACACTATTTTCTACCCTACTGAATGGCTATTTTTCAAATTGAATCCACTTTAAATTTTCGTCTGCAAAACCTTTGAATTCGAACAGGTCCAAAATTTTGTAAATCACGATAGTGTTAATGATAAACCTGACCATGTTTTCTTCCTTGAAATACAGATTTTTTTAAACAAAAAATTCTTTCAATTTGAAAGTTTAGTTAGTGGTCTCTTTAAATTTGGAGAATTTCTTTTACAATATTAACAATAAGACTAGAAATTTTAGATTGGTCTGCAAATGAATTGAAAGAAATTAAGACAGAAAACATGCCATGATTTGGGAAATTTAATGCTGAAATGTATTTGAGAAAACATTGCTAAAATATATATATAAACTAAGCAATTTACAGAGAAGAAAATTCATGTACATGTATCAAAAAAGAGAGGCTTTTTTCGAGTTGGGAAGGTGCAGTTAAGAATATTGTACACTGACTAACTGGGATAGAAAACCAAGTATTTACATGGATTTTACTTATAAATATTTTAATGATCAAAATGCTTCAATTATAACTCTGTATTGTGGGTAATCATTGGAATCGTCTTGAAGAGACGATCCCAATGATTACCCATAAAACAGGGTTTAATTACACAGGGCTTGAAAATTCTTAAAATTTCTACTCGTCCTGCTATAAAGAAAATATAGTGATACATTAATTTCATAAGTGAAATTTTGCAAAATCCACTCGTCCTGCTTATATAGACAAAGAAGGAAAAAATCAAGCAGGACGAGTGGACGAGTAGAATTTTCAAGCCCTGTTACATCCTGAAAAAAAAAAGTTTGACATTTAAGTACCCCATCTTATCTAGACTTTGCTGACAATATGACACATTATCTGGTGTAAGGTAGCCTGGCATTCCGTCTGTCAACGCTTGTTACGTACATCTGCAATCAGTAGATAGTTTACTCCTGCCAGTCAGAGGTATTCCAAAGTTATGTGGGAAAACTTACGTAATTATGGTTTGTTTGTCAGTTCGTATAAACTTCAAGTTTTATGCTTTCTGTTTAGGAATTGACATGCTAGGAAACTATTTTGAAGCAGAATTCAATCTGACTGTAATTGATTTGTACCTCCTTCAGTTTTTAGCTCACCTGAGCACAACATGCTGTAGGTGAGCTTTTGTGATCATTGAATGTCTGTCGTCTGTCGTGCATTGTGTGTCGTGCGTTGTCTGTAGTCTGTCGTCTGTCATCAACAATCTAAGTGTTTACACTCTAGAGGCCACAAATATGGCCTAATTTTCATGAAACTTGGTCAGATTTTTGGCCAGGTCACAATGATGGACCCTATTAAAATGGGAAAGATCCATTCCATATCAGGGGAAAAGGGGTCTTAATGACAATATTCTTGTTTACACTCCAGAAGCCACAAATATGGCCCAATCTTCATGAAATTTGGTCAGAATGATGGCTAGGTTCACAAGGATGAAATCTATTGAAAATTGGAAAGATCCATGCCATATCAAGGGGAAAGGGGCCTTAATGACAATTTTCTCGTTATATTTTTAGCGGCCACAATTTTGGCCCAAACTTCATGAAAGTTGGTTTTATGTAGAAATTATCTCCCTTGTAACATCTGCCTATTTAATTGATGTGATGTCTCAGGGGTCAAAGAGACTCGAGTGAGCGATCAAGGACCATCCTCGTCCTCTTGTTCATTATGATGTTATAGTGTTGCGGCCTTCTGTGTGTTCCAAAACTCTCTCTTTATAGAGCTTAAATTTGAACCCTTTAAGATCTAGCTGGATTCTCGTAAAAAGTTTCTCAGAAGTTTTCTTTGGTTGACTGTCTTGGGCCCTCTTGTTTATAGATAAGTGAAAACATTGAAACAAATGCAGGTTAAGAGTCAAGATAATGAGGGGTGTATGTTTGAAGCTTGGTAAATGAACCAAATAGGCACATGGACAAGCAAACTCTCATTAAAGATCTTCTAACCCTTTTAAACAAGCCGCCACCATAGCGCAGTTGGTTAGGCATAAGACTTCCAATCTTGAAGTCGTGGGTTCGATCCCCGGTGGCGGCAAATATCCTTTCCGACGTTTGTCTCTCACCAATGGGTAGTTAATTGTAAACCTATGTGAGATAGCAGTCGGTGGCTAGGAAAGGATGTAATGGTAGTACAGGTGAAAGAAATACCAGGAATCCATTGTTAGGTGCTCCGGCCACCGCGATATAACTGCAAAATTGTTGAAAGCTGCGTAAAACCCATTCAAACAAACAAACAAACAATCTAACCCTTTTAAGCCTGAGACACTACATGTATAAGATTCCATCCTTTTTATACACCCAAAGCATCTTATTATGTGATGGCCGTTTGTCTGTCTTCCTCTGTCTATCCATTTGTCCATCCCTTAGCAATTTTTTGTGTGCGCAATTCCTACTAGACTATCAATTTGAATGAGCTGAAACTTGGAACAATTTCTCCCTTTGATGTCTAGTTGTGCATAAGACAGTCATTCCTGAGAAATCTTGAATTATCTGCCCTTGGTTTGAACGAAAACCATTGTTTGGAATGTACAGTCGATATTGCTCTAGCGACCACGTCTATTAAGCGACCAATTTCATTAAGCGACCACCATAAAAAGTCCCCTTACCGTAAGCAAATTCCCTGAAAAAGAGGACATTCTTAACAAAAAATTGGTTATAGTTGAATCTTATGTTGATGGAACCAATTAGAATCATCTCTATAAGACGATTCTAATGGGTTCGAACATCATAGGATTCACTTCGACTTGGCCGACAATCTATAAATGTTATCAAAATAAACTGTCACATTTATCATGGTTTTTCATATTAAGCAACCATTTCCATAAACGACCGCTTTTTGGTGGTCCTTCTAGTGGTCGCTTAACACAAGTTTTATTGTATATGCACCACTCTGCAAAGCTTGTGTTAGAGGGATCTATGGACTTTAACCTGGCTCCTGATTCCTTTGAGAAAATTTTCACATTTTGTGATAACTCTGGTTTTACTAAGGGTATTCACTTCAAACTTTGCACACAATGTTTTACTATCAAAATAGTAACATTTACTATCAAGGGGGTAACTCTAGATGCCTTTGTGCAAGTTGTGCCCCTTTTTCCTTTCAGATTTTTTTTTTATCTACAATCCAGTACCCAAAAGCCAAACCGCGGGTTTAGATAATATCTTTTATCAAATCTTTTTGTGGATGAATAAGGGAGTAACTGTAGATACATTTTGTGCAAGTTGTGCCCCTTTTTCCACTTAGGTTTTTTTTTCTAGCCACAATCCAGTACCCAACAGCCAAACCACAGGTTTAGATATTATCTTTTATAATATGACCTACGTCGCTGGAGTGAAATAATCCCGTTGAATATTTTTGATATTACACGGGTGTTATTAAATTAGTGGAATAACTATGCAAATGAGCTCAGAGCGAATAGAAATATTTTGTAACCGCGAAAATGTCATCATAATCTATGTTTTGTGATGTCATCTTTAAACGGCGTTATAAGTTTCAAAGTAAATTGAAACGTTGAATTTCAAGAATTTTGACGATTTTTTCGCAAAATTTCGGGTCATGTTATAAATAGAATGTCAAATTTGTGCTCATCAAATACTGAATTTATTAAACTTGTCATCTTAAACAGATAAAAACTTGGTGCAGCCTCGTTTTTATCTGTTTATTAGATGACTCATTTAATAAATTCGGTATTCCATGACCTCTCATTAAAATTTCCTCTATTTATCAAATCTTTTTGTGGATAGATAAGGGAGTTACTCTAGATACATTTTGTGCAAGTTGTGCCCCTTTTTCCACTTAGGTTTTTTTTTTATCCACAATCCAGTACCAAACAGCCAAACTGTAGGTTTAGATGTTATCTTTTATCAAATCTTTTTGTGGATAAATAAGGGAGTAACTCTAGATACATTTTGTGCAAGTTGTGTTCCTTTTTCCACTTAGGTTTTTTTTTATCCATAATCCAGTACCCAACAGCCAAACCGTAGGTTTAGTTAATATCTTTTATCAAATCTTTTTGTGGATAAAATTAATAAGGGAGTAACTGTAGATACATTTTGTGCAAGTTGTGCTCCTTTTTATCCCCCGCGGTTTTCGGCGAAGGGGATATAGTAATGCTCTCCGTCCGTCATTCCGTCCTTCCGTCATTCCGTCCTTCCGTCCTTCCGTCATTCCGTCACTAATCTTGTCCGGAACATATCTCTTAAAGTATAATAGCTATCAACTTGAAACTTTATGGGTGGATAGATCTCATGGAGGAGAAGTGCAGTGCACAAGAACTACAACTCTTGCTTGCATAATTTTGGAGTTATTGCCCTTTGTTATTTTTAAGACTTAGATTTTGTCCGGAGCATATCTCCTAAAGTATAATAGCTATCAACTTGAAACTTTATGGGTGGATAGATCTCATGGAGGAGAAGTGCAGAGCACAAGAACTACAACTCTTGCTTGCATAATTTTGGAGTTATTGCCCTTTGTTATTTTTAAGACTTAGATTTTGTCCGACGCATATCTCCTAAATTATGAAAGCTATCAACTTGAAACTTTATGGGTGGATAGATCTCATGGAGAAGAAGTGCAGTGCACAAGAACTACAACTCTGGCTTGCATAATTTCGGAGTTATTGCCCTTTGTTATTTTTAAGACTTAGATTTTGTCCGGAGCATATCTCCTAAAGTATAAAAGCTATCAACTTAAAACTTAATGGGTGGATAGATCTCATGGAGGAGAAGTGCAGTGCACAAGAACTACAACTCTTGCTTGCATAATTTTGGAGTTATTGCCCTTTGTTATTTTCAAGATTTAGATTTTGTCCGCAGCATATCTCTTAAAGTTTAATAGTTATCAACTTAAAACTTTATGGGTGGATAGATCTCATGGAGGAGAAGTGCAGTGCACAAGAACTACAACTCGTAAGGCATAATTTTGGAGTTATTACCCTTTGTTATTTTTAAGACTTAGATTTTGTCCGGAGCATATATCCTTAAGTATAATAGCTATCAACTTGAAACTTTATGGGTGGATAGATCTCATGCAGGAGAAGTGCAGTGCACAAGAACTACAACCTTTGCTTGCATAATTTTGGGGTTATTGCCCTTTGTTATTTTTAAGACTTAGATTTTGTCCGCAGCATATCTCCTAAATTATTAAAGCTATCAACTTGAAACTTTATGGGTGGATAGATCTCATGCAGGAGAAGTGCAGTGCACAAGAACTACAACTCTGGCTTGCATAATTTTGGAGTTACTGCCCTTTGATATTTTAAAGACTTAGATTTTGTAGGGGCTAAATTTCTTAAAGTAGAACCCTTAATCTATTAGGCTTCAGTTTACTATCAAGCTTTCTCGGCGGGGGATGGCCATGTCCCACATGGCTCTTGTTCCACTTAGGTTTTTTTTATCCATAATCCAGTACCCAACAGCCAAACCGTAGGTGGCACTGTTGGTGTTAAAAGTCAAAAGAGTCAAAAGACAAAAATAATTGTCATCTTTTAATCACCATAGAATATGAGATGTGAATCTAAATTTTTCTGTGAATAAACAAAAAGAAAAAATAGTAGGTCAGACTAAATGAAAAAATGGGAATACATTCATATAACAAAGATCATCAACATGTGATACATTAATTGAGCTACAACTAGAGGAGCAAGTATTCTTGTAGACTGAATTACCTCCCTTTATGTTTTGTATAAATAAATTCTAAGATTAATGACATCTCCCACCCAGTTATTTCTAAGAAGCTTTAATTTTCAATTTTGTTCTCCCAAAAATGTATTAAAATGAATGAAGTTCTATGAAGATATAGTTTATTTTATAAAACCTTAGTCAAGCTAATCATATATTCCAGATTTCAGCAAAATCAACAGCAGTGAAAAAGCTGTAAAATGTTAATAAAAAGCCCATAAAAACACCATCGAGAGAAACTCTTGAATATGTTTGCATATTACTCAATAATCGGAATCACATGAACCCACAAGAGGGGCTATATAGAAATATTGTCAGTTATCTTCCCAAACCCGGTAATTACAGCTTGTATAAAGCTGTAGTGACGGAGTTTTAGAAGAAAATCTATGATAAACACTATCAGAGAGTGTCAGTAAGCTATAGAGACCAAAAGGCTCATATTGAGCTTGGTTAGCTCAGTTAACAACATGTTCGGATCCAAATCCTGGGCCATGTGAGTCACACTGGGCATGTGAGCTCAATCCCCGACCCTCTAGCTTTTATTCCAATACAAATCGACGAAAACAATAGTGAAACTGGCTTCATTAATTTTTTTCTCTCTACAATGGGCCAATGATAAGTCAAGTATGAAGGAATAGGGTTGTCAGTTGAAATGCTTTGAGTTTACTGGATTTTGTAACTATGTTTAATGCCTATTCTTTACTTGGCTTTCGGTCAGTCTGCCTTGTCTGTAAATGGAAATTCTTAGCAATGAGAACTATGGCTATGGCTTTTCAACATCTGACCTTGATAAATTGATTGACCCTCTCAAATGACCTTGGCCCAGTCCTATGCAGATTAAATCAACAGCAAGTACACACATACCTAATATTAGGGTTGTTGTTATGTGTCAAATTGCCTTTAAGAAAATGAGAGCACATGAAATAAATATGGTAAAATGTTCAAAAGTTGTATGAGCATATGGAAAGACAGACTGAACCAACAATGGCCACCTGATAAGCCCAAGATATTTTCAGTATGATGGGGGATTTAAATATTTCACATCCAAAATATTTTCTATCCTGATACTGAATGTGCTAAAGATTATCCAATCATTTTAGACATAGTAGAAACTTTGCAAATTGAGCATTTCAAACAGAATCATAAGAATGTCTTTTAAAATCATATTTTTCCGTAGCTAAAATAAAAATGATTTTATTAATATGGATGATATTGATATTGTATTATATGGTATCTGGTGGCATATGTCAGTTTTCAATTAGTGAGATTGAAACCAATTATCTCAACAGTGGGATAGAATTTATGTAATAAATCATAGATGTCAATAAAACAATACTATTGATCCAACTCAGGCTTAAAAAAATCTTTGGCTTTGTCAGGGAAAGTGAGTCTGTTGGGGATTTTTAGCTTGGCTGTTTTAAGATCACTTGAGCACAAAGTGCTCAAAGATTTTACTGTTGTGTGGAGTCCGTCGTCTGTTGTGTGTTGTCTGTCATCAACATTTACTTTGTAGACACTCTTGAGGCCTGTTTTCTGCTCAATCAACCTGAAAATTGGTCACAATGATTGTCTTGATGAAATTTCAATCAAGTTTGAAATTGGGTAAAGTGGTGTTGTTGTTGTAAGTGACATGGGGGTTGGCGTGACAAACTTTTTCCATGGTCATATATATCTCTGTTGTTATTGAAGATATTTTCATTAAATTTGGTATGTGTCACAGTTCACAATCAATAGAGCTATCCAGGCAATCAAGGGGGATAACTGAAAGTATTTTTGTTTTCCCTTTTTTAAACTTAGAATTTTGGCATTATCCAGCACCTGTAGTCGAGCTTTGGCACCAGTAGGCAGTACTTGTTTCAAACAGTTTCCTATGTTTATCAGATAAGTGATATGTTTGAAGCAAACCTTCTTGATAATGTCAAGACAATATTTTGCTCATGATGCAGACTCAGAAATGAAAGCAACATCGTCATGGTGCAGTCAACGGTAGCATAATATGGGACTGTCAATCTCAAGGTCCCAGGTTTGATCTCCAATGGCAGCACTCATTCTTTCTGACTATTTGTCTCCTACTGATAATCTAAGACCTATGTGTGATAGTAGTTTGAGGCCTAAGCAAAGGATGTTACGGTAGTACTTGTATGGGAAATACCACAAATTCATAGGTGCTCCAGCGGCCACAATTTGACCGAGTGACTGTTACAAGTAGCCTAAAACCTTATTCAAACAAACTGAAATTAAAGCAAGAAATTGTTATATATGCTGTATTAATATTTTATATGCCCATCAAAAAGACAGGACATATTATGTGAACAGCAGTCCTGTGGGATCTGTCCTCTGGGTGGGCTGACAGTTGGGCAACATTCACTTCTTTGTCCAGAGCATAGCTATATCACCTTATTTCTGATTGACTTGAATCTTGGTAGTTGTGTTTCTCTCATGTTTACAAAGT
The DNA here is from genome assembly GCA_948146395.1 of Fragum whitleyi. Taxonomy (NCBI): domain Eukaryota; kingdom Metazoa; phylum Mollusca; class Bivalvia; order Cardiida; family Cardiidae; genus Fragum; species Fragum whitleyi. Next base: position 20,337,813 of record OX411556.1, read on the forward strand.
ACAGTGCACAAGAACCATAATTCTACCTAGCTTTATTTTTGAGTTATTCACCTCTGTTGTTTTTCATACTTTGACATCCAGCTGTGTAAAGGAATGTATCTTCGGACAATAAAAACTTTATATTTTTGTAAATCAAAAATGTATTTGCTGATGTCATTTTGGAAGCAGTATTATAACTTTCTTGGAATAAGTTGATTCGATAGATTTCTGGAATTCTTTGCTTTGTCCCATAATGGCATATTATACATAGAATATCATATTTGTGCTCGTAGAATATTTGAATTATTAAACTCATCATCTAAAATTGATAACAACTTTGCACACTTCAGCCTCGTTTCCAGACTCGTTTAATAAATTCAGTATTCAATGACAGCTCATCCAATATCCTCTTATATTAATCAATTTAGTTTTGTTCATTCTTTATTTGTATGGTGGCTAAATAGAAGGATTGTGTTATCTATCTTCAGGCAACATCTGAACCAGAAATAGATGAGAAATGCAGCAGAAGTACGGAGGATCCAGAGCTATTTGATTGCATTTCTCGACAAAAAGGTAAACTTGATTCATTATCTTCTATATCAATGGCTCCATGCGAAACAGTTGTAACTCCCTATATGTTTATAGGGAGTTACAACTGTTTTGCACCAAGCCATGGATATGAGTTTTAGTTTGATGCCAGTTAACAATGTGACGTCAGCTAGAATATGCTGTAGTTTCCAGAGTTTTTTTCACCGATCATTTGTTCTGCCATTGCATCATCCAAATGGAATCATCTTCTAAAGATGATTCCAATGAGATATTTCAATTCAGAATCTAACAATGAATGAAAACACTAGGAACAATCTGTGATTTTGACTAACAATTATTTTTTTCTTTAGAAGTTTATTAAAACAGGCCCCTGGTCACCATCACAGGGAGTAAATGTCTACTTCGCGACAAATCTAGTTTATATTCCATCATCCTCAGATACTCTTGGTCTCCGTATTTGCAAAGCAATATCCAAATTGAGTTTTGTTCAAAAAACATTTTTAAAGAAGGGGCTGTGGCAATAGGAGAGCTTTGATCATGATTGAATGCAAAGTTATGGTGCATATGGATTATGAGACAAAGTTTTGTTGTATAACAATCCAAATATCAACTAGAAAGCCATGAATGGCTTGAGTCGCTCCACAGGCTTGAAATTCTTGTAAAAGCAAATAAATGTTTTGACTAGATTTTTAGATATTTGGGGTTCTACTGATGTTGAAAATGATTTTCAACATATTGAGAATTGACCTCCACCCATAAAATGTATATTTTTCATGCAATCAAAATAATTTTTGATACACTGATAAAGGGTCACTCAAGTATCATTCCAGTGAAATTTAATTGATATCCAAAATCAAATTCTGAGAAAATGATTTTCAAAGTTTCCACTATATAACATATAGAGAAATGACCTCTGCCCATAAAATGCATATTTTTCATCCAATCAAAATAATTTTTGGTAAATAGATAAAGTGTTACTCAAGGATCATTCCAGTGAAATTAGGTTGATATCCATCTGTTACATTCTGAGAAAATGATTTTCAAAGTTTCCACTATATAACTTATAGAGAAATGACCTCTGCCCATAAAATACATATTTTTCATCCAATCACAATGATTTTTTGTAAACTCATAAAGGGTCACTCAAGGGTCATTCCAGTGAAATTTGGTTGATATCCATCAGTTAGATTAAGAGAAAATGATTTTCAAAGTTTCCACTATATAACTTATAGAGAAATGACCTCTGCCCATAAAATACATATTTTTCATCCAATCACAATGATTTTTTGTAAACTCATAAAGGGTCACTCAAGGATCATTCCAGTGAAATTTGGTTGATATCCATCAGTTAGATTAAGAGAAAATGATTTTCAAAGTTTCCACTATATAACATATAGAGAAATGACCTCCGCCCATAAAATACATATTTTTCATCCAATCACAATGATTTTTTGTAGACTGATAAAGGGTCACTCAAGGATCATTCCAGTGAAATTTGGTTGATATCCATCAGTTAGATTAAGAGAAAATGATTTTCAAAGTTTCCACTATATAACATATAGAGAAATGACCTCCGCCCATAAAATGCATATTTTCCATCCGATCACAATGATTTTTTGTAGACTGATAAAGTGTCACCCAAGGGTTATTCATGTAAAATTTAATTGGTATCCATTGATTAGAATCTGAGAAAACTCACTTTTTACCATATTTGGAAATAAGCCACGCCCATTAAATCCATGTTTTTCATTGGATCAAAATTTCTTGAACAACTTTGAAAGAGGGTCACCCAAGGATCATTCCTGTGAAGTTTGGTTGAAATCCATCCTGTAGTTTCTGAGGAGAAGATTTTTAAAGAAAAGTTTACGACCGGACGCACGCACGCACGGACGCACGACGGACACAACGCCATGACAATAGCCCCAGTGGCTTTCAGCCAGTGGAGCTAAAAATCAACAAGAGGACCAAGACCCCTTTGACCCCTGGGACATCACATTAATTGGATAGGCAGATGTCAAAAAGAAGATATTTGCCTGAGATCAATACCATGGAATGTTTTCAGCGAAGAGCAAGACAGATATGCCTTTTTGCTCTTTGATTCTATGTAAAAAGGATGCACCCGGGTGGACCATAAATGTGACCCCAGGGTCTTGATATGAACAATTTGGTAGAGGTCCATAAGATGATGCTATATTCTAAATATGCAAGCTGTCTGCCTTCTGGTTTTAGAGAAGATGATTTTTGAAGGTTTTCCTATTTTCACTCATCGTACTCAGATGAGCTGAAAGGGATTGGCCCAGGTGGAGCCCAAATATGACCCAAGGGTCTTGATATTAACCCTTGTCATGCTGATCCCGGAATATTCCTGCTTTGGCAGGAGGTATGGACAAACATCAGTCTGCACATATGTGCAGTCTGATCTTAGTCCATACAACCTGAATTTCCTTTTAAAACCAGAAAAAGTTTCAGAATTAATATTTTCAAAACCAATTGCTGACATACAATCAGGAAATGCAAAGCTTTCAGCACTTTGATTTATATATAATTTTGCCAAGGTTTTTTATTCAACATGACAAGGGTTAACAAACTTGGTAGGGGCCCACTAGATGATTCTACATACCAAAAATTAAAGCAGTGTGCCCTCTTGTTTCAATTAAAGAAGATTTTTAAAAGATTTTTGCTCTTTGATTATATGTAAAAAAGGTTGCGCCCCGGTGTAGCCCAAATATGATCCTAGGCTCTTGATATGAACAAACTTGGCAGAGGTCCACTAGATGGCTTCTGGTTTCATAGAAGAAGATTTTTGAAGATTTTCATTTTTTATTGAAGACAGGTTTACCTGTCTTTCAATATAGGGATCGTCGCCATCGGATTTTGATAACAAACCTACATGTGTCATTACGCTAAAAAAAGTAGACCCATTCATAAAAATAAACGCGGCAAAAATAATCAATAGTGTAGCAATATACCGTAAAATTTTGGTGCTGACCTAAATTCTGGCCAGGACCTCAGGGGAGTGAACACGTGGTTTATGCAGAAGTTGCCTGCAGAAACGTGTTTTACATTCGTAAGTGGTGCTGTTTTAGGGCGTTTTCGGCTGCAATCTTTTGCATTTGCTCCAAATTTTCAATTGCATCCTACAACTGTTTTTAGCTCCACTGGCTGAAAGCCACTGGGGCTATTGTCATGGCGTTGTGTCCGTCGTGCGTCCGTCCGTCCGTCCGTGCGTGCGTGCGTGCGTGCGGTCGTAAACTTTTTCTTTAAAAATCTTCTCCTCAGAAACTACTGGATGGATTTCAACCAAACTTCACAGGAATGATCCTTGGGTGACCCTCTTTCAAAGTTGTTCAAGAAATTTTGATCCAATGAAAAACATGGATTTAAGGGGCGTGGCTAATTTCCAAATATGGTAAAAAGTGAGTTTTCTAAAATTCTAATCTATGGATACCAATTAAATTTTACATGAATGATCCTTGGGTGACCCTTTATCAGTCTACAAAAACTTATTGAAATCGGATGAAAATTATGTATTTTATGGGCGGAGGTCATTTCTCTATATGATATATAGTGGAAACTTTGAAAATCAATTTCTCGGAATCTAATAAATAGATATCATCTAAATTTTACATGAATGATTCTTGGGTGACCCTTTATCAGTCTACAAAAAATAATTGAAATCGGATGAAAATTATGTATTTTATGGGCGGAGGTCATTTCTCTATATGTTATATAATGGAAACTTTGAAAATCATTTTCTCAGAATCTAACCGATAGATATCAACCGAATTTAAGATGAATGATCCTTGGGTGACCCTTTATCAGTCTACAAAAAATTATTGAAATCGGATGAAAATTATGTATTTTATGGGCGGAGGTCATTTCTCTATATGTTATATAGTGGAAACTTTGTAAATCATTTTCTCAGAATCTTACCGATAGATATCAACCGAATTAAATATGAATGATCCTTGGGTGACCCTTTATTAGTCTACAAAAAATTATTTAAATCGGATGAAAATTATGTATTTTATCGGCAGAGGTCATTTCTCTATATGTTATATAGTGGAAACTTTAAAAATAACTTAGTCAGAATCTAATGGATAGATATCAACCAAATTTTACATGAATGATCCTTGTGTGACCCTTTATCAGTCCACCAGAGATTATTGCGATCAGATGAAAAATTTGTATTTTATGGGCGGAGGTCATTTCCACTATATGTTATATAGTGGAAACTTTGAAAATCATTTTCTCAGAATGTAACCGACGGATATCAATCAAACTTCATTAGTAAGATCCTTGGGTGATCCATTATCATGCAGCCAAAAATTATTGTCATTGGATGAAAAATATGTCTTTCTTGGGCAGAAGTCATTTCTCTATATTTCATAATGTTGGAGACTTTGAAAATCATATCAACATCAGTAAAAACCAAAAAATCTAAAAACCTAGTCAAAACTAAGATTTGCTATTACAAGAAATTCAAGCCTGTGGAGCGACACAAGCTATTCATGGCTAGTTATGCATAGCATTGGCAAGCTATTTTCAGTTCCCCATTTTAGACTCCATATCTCTCGTTAAATTGTGTGTTTGTGTGTCCTTAAGGTTGCTTTATTTATCCATCTCCCGGGCCTGTCGTAGTGTAAATGGATAAAAACTAAAATAGCACAAGGCTATTTGAATAATCTCGTAAACCCTTGGAATTTCCTAGGTTTGAATTTTTACTTTGATTTACGGAGAAATTTCGATGGCTTATCAAATTACTTTATTATTAGGCTTGTTTTGTCTATCCATATTGTAAAGCATTCGGAACATCACTCGGTCATTTCCGTAAACGGCAACAGATCGTGATCGTGATATTCATTCGGCAATCATCAGGCGATCTCCGAAGTCTCAGATTTATCTAAATGTAGGTTACAGAATCGGCCGAGTTGTGACGAATGCGTTAGATTGGCCGAGTGGTGTTCCGAATGGCCTATACAGTAGTACCACGCATGCGCGTACCCGGTTTTAAGTTTCCGCTTTTGTTTTCGACAATTTTCTGACAATAACAAAAACTGTTTTGGAAACTGGAATGGATTTATTTGTAACATTCTGGAGTGGACTTTGAAAGAATTCTACTCAAGGTGATAAATGCTGTTGCTCGGGATTTCATTTAACGATCTGTCATTTTTGCAGTTTTGTCAAAATTGATAGTTCACCGGATAGTTCAATCCGAATCTTTATCTAGAAAAGCAGTCCCGTGGAAAGGGCCTGAAAGGTTGGTTGTCTTAACAGGTTTATATATTATTTTGTAGTAAACATAATTTTCTACTAAGTAAGACCATATGCAAGGAGAATAACCTGAAATGGAGATCGAAATATCTCAATGGAAAAATAGAAATAGAATGTTTCACTCCTGGAAGAAACTTAAACGGTATTCATAAAAAAAGCTACAGCTATTGTACGGGAAAATAATTCTTCTTGGTATTGACTTTGACTAGTAAAAGTATAAGAATATTGGTATTACTTTCATTGCTTCTTCTATGTGGAGATAATTAGTCAAATCCTGGATCAGATAATAAATGTAAAAGAAATTTGAACAAATTTTCAATTCAGGGCAATATTCACCATGGCAATGAAATTTTCAGCTCTTCATCAAGGGGTAAGCAATGTGTGTCATGTGGATTAACAATTTATTTAAGATTTTTACACATCCACTTAATAGGTTTGACTGGAAAAAATCGGATTTGGATCATATTGGATTGCTGGGGATAATCTATACAATTTTATAAAACAGGGTTGCAATAATTCATATGAGTTTTTAGAATACAGGAATTGTCACCATATTTCTGTTGGTTAAATGAATATTTTTCATTTATGATATTGAAAACTTACACTTGGGGATGAATAGCGATTATGAAGGCAGTTACCCTCTTGTTAAGCTTGAATTGGCTAGAGGGATAGGTTTATCTGGAAGTGATGAGTCTTCAAAGTAAAGCATATTCATTTGTTAGGAAGGTGAAGATTCCATATGTAACCATCAATGATTGTTTTAAATTTTTGATTCCCACTCAAGAGATCTTCTCAAAACGCCACAATTTTCATTCCAATTGTTAATATTCAGTCCTGTCTTCAATTCAGGCCTTTCAGGCCTTTGATTTACTCTTCGTGCTCATAAGAGATAAAGGGATGCACACATGCAAAGCCCAAATATGACCCAAAGGTGTTGATATGAACAAACTTTGTAGAGGCCAAATAGGTGATGCTACATACCAAATATGAAAGCTGTCTGCCTTCTGGTTTCAGGGAAGAAGATTTTTAAAGATTTTCGCTCTTTGATTCTATGTAAAAAGGGTTTGGCTTGGGCAAAGCCCAAATATGACCCCAGGGTCTTGATATGAACAAACTTGGTAGAAGTCCACTAGATGATGCTACATACCAAATATGAAAGCTGTCTGCCATCTGGTTTCAGAGAAGAAGATTTTTAAAGATTTTCATATTTTCACCCTTTTTGTTAAGGGTAAAGGGAAAGTTAAGGGTGGATTTCATTTATTTGGACAACTTTGGTAGAGCTTGACCCAAGGAACATCCCTGCAAAGTTTCATCAAAATTGGCCCACTGGTTTAGGAGGAGAAGATGTTTAAAGAAATTGTGGACGCACGACTGACGACGGACATTCTACGATCACAATAGCTCCCCTTGAGCACTTTGTGCTCAGGTGAGCTAAAAATGGGTTTTCAACTTAATGATGACTACCATATTTCTTCTTATAAACGCTCCTGGGAGCTATGCATAACATGATCAGGGAGCTTTTATATGATATGCTATTTCCGATTAAAATAAAATCATTCAACTTATGTCTTTAAGGCCTGTGTCCCTTTAATTTGTGGTAAATTAAAGAGGTAAGAGGTAAATGATTGTTCAGAGGAAATTTTCATCAAATTAGAGAAGTCCCAATAAGTTTTAAAAATTTAGGCATCTGAAGTGGGTTTTCTTAGTAAACATGTGGAGGTGCTTCTATTAGGGAGGGTGCTATTATTAAGAAAAATATGGTAATTGGTCAGAAAGTTACGCAGCTAGGTCATAAAGCTGAAGTCTATTGAAAATAAGAAGAATCAAAGTGAAATTGTTGGAAAAAGAACCTATGTTGTGACGAATAGAGAAATTTCATTCTTAAGCTTGTTAGCTCCACTGGCCGAAGGCCAGCGAGCTATTGTCATAGTGGAGTGTCCGTTGTGCGTCCGTGCGTGCGTCCGTCTGTGCGTAAACTTTTTGTTTAAACATCTTCTCCTCCCAAACCAATGGGCAGATTTTAACGAAACTTGGTAGAAATGATCCTTGGGTGATCCTTGGGTGGCCCCCTTCTTAAATTGTTCAAAGAATTTTGATTGGCCCCCAAATATGGGCGTGGCAGGGCGTGGCATTTTTTCACTTTGAAATCTTTAAAAATCTTCTCCTCCCAAACCATTGGGCCAATTTCAATGAAACTTGGCATGGATGTTCCTTGGGTGACCCTTACTTAAATTGTTCAAGAAATTTTGATAAGCCCATAAATATGGGCATGGCAGGGCGGGGCAGGGCTTATTTTGAGCCCGAAATCTTTGAACGACAACTCCTCCTGAACCACTGGGCCGATATCAATGAAACTTTAACAGAATGTGCCTTGGGTGACCCTTTACTTAAATTATTCAAGAAATTTTGATTGGTCCATAAATATGGGCATGGCAGGGCAGGGCTTATTTTAAGCCCAAAATCTTTGAACGACATCTCCTCCTGAACTACTGGGCCAATTTCAATGAAACTTTATCAGAATGGTCCTTGGGTGACCCTTTGGGCCGATTTCAATGAAACTTGGCATGGATGTTCCTTTGGTGACCCTTTACTTAAATTGTTCAAGAAATTTTGATTGGTCCATAAATATGGGCTCGGCAGGGCGGGGCTATTTTGAGCCCGAAATCTTTGAACGACATCTCCTCCTGATCCACTTGGCCGATTTCAATGAAACTTTAACATAATATTCCTTGGGTGACCCTTTACTGAAGTTGTTCAAGAAATTTTGATTGGACTAAAAAATATGGGCGTCACAGGGCGGGGCCTATTTTGAGCCCCAAATTTTCAAATGACATTTTCTCCTGAACCACTTGGCTGATTTCAATTAAACTTTACCAGAATGTTCCTTGAGTGTCTCTTTTCATAAGTTATTTACTAATTTTTGATAGGCCTATAAATTTGGGCGTGGCAGGTCGGGGCTTATATTGAGGCCAAAATCTTTGAACAATATCTCCTCCGGAACCACTCAGCCAATTTCAATGAAATTTTACCAGAATGTTTCTTGGGTGATGTTTTACTTATATTCTTCAAGAAATTTTGTTTGGTCCATAAATATGGGCATGTCAGATGGGGCCTATTTTGAGCCCGAAATTTTCTGAACCTTATGTTTTAATAAGATTGGTCAAGGGTTGCAGGTTCATTGTGATTGAGTATTTTGGTGCAATATGGACCAGAACCATTTAATCATTACTAAATAGGTCTTAGGAGATTTTGGAGTGTTAATGTATTCATTTAAAGTAAGCTTTTTTTGATGAAAGTCCAAAGATTTTAAAGCCAGTGGAGCAAACAGGCCCTCTTGGGCCTCTTGTTTAAATGGGTTTTTATGCAGCTTTCAACAATCTTTCAGTTATATCACATGGTTGGAGCACCTAACAATAGATTCCTGGTATTTCTCACACCAGTACTACCATTACATCCCTTCCTAACCTCCAGATTCTATTTCACATAGGTCTACGATTATCAACCAATTGGTGATAGACAAATAGTCAGAAAGGATGAGTGCCGCCGTCGCGAAGTCTTTAGCATGAGTGATTCTTATTTCAGATGGTGAGAAATGTTGCGGAAAAACAATCACCTTGGATAATTTTGTATGCGTGGCTACATGTTGGAACCTTTACCTCACCAATACAGTGACATCGTCAGACAGTCGACGGGATTTGCGCCTGCAGTGTAGCGGACGAAATAAGAATGTTGTGCAGTGTGTACAGAGACAAACTCGGTCCATCAAACCCAGTAACCATGTTAAGAGTATGTATTTACATATTTGTCATCTTTAGCCAAAATCAGAGGGTATATTCATCACCTTTGTGTTGTTAATGTTGGTGTTGGCAATGGTGTTGTTTTTTACCTTGGTCATGTCTATATTGTTATTCAATATATCTTCATGAAACTTGGCATGTGTGTTCACCATCTCAAGAGCCATCCAGACTTTCAAGGGGGGGGGACTCTGAAAGTATTTGAGTAAGAGTTATGCCCCCTTTTCAACTTGGATTTTTTGCATTGTTCAGCACCTGCCGGTGATGCTCTTGTATTGTGCTACCTTGCAATTTGATGGCTCAGTGGAAAACAGTTGTTACTGCCTATATGTTTATAGGCAGTTACAACTGCTTAGCTCTGAGCCATCAATTTGTCCATTTAGCCCCCCAAAAAGACAAAATAGAAAATCCTGAATAGATACAGCAAGGAAGCTGGTCAAAATTAGATAAAGCTCGTTAAAGTTACATGTTGTATTTCACTCTTGTTCTTGCTGTACCCTTAATAATCCTGTTATTTCATGATGTTTAGGCTTAGATCAGCCTGCACATATGTGCAGTCTGATCTTAGTCTATACCACTTGAGTTACATTTTTAAACAAGAAAAGTTTAAAGATGATTTTTATATCAGATATATAAGATAAATACTGAATACCAAGTATTGCCTCCAGTCCTTTTGGTACTTTGATTTTCATGTAATTTTTACCAAGCTTTTAATAAGTTCAGTGTGTCAGTTTTAACAAAGATCTTTTAAAGGGTTTGACGTTAAGAATTATTCTGACTTAGCTAATTGGGCTCACAGAAGAGTAAAAGAATGGCAGTCTAAAATTGTCTTTGATGAAGAGTGTCTAATAAGAAGTCTGTTTCAGACTTTAACCCACGTCATGCTGAATATAAATCTTGGCAAAATTACATACATGACTTCAAAGTGCTGAAAGTAATGGATTCACTAATTTTGAGTCAGGATTTCTTTTGATTAAATGACAATTCTGGCTTGAAAAGGTAACACAGGTGGTATGGACTTAAAATCAGCCTGCACCTATGTGCAGACTGATCTTTGTTTATACCACCTGTCCAAGCAGGAATACTTCTGGTTCGGAATGACAAAGGGTAATTCATCATTAGAACTAGTAGCTTTCCTTTGCATAATACAGGGGTGTGGAATTCCCATGCCCGACTTGTCCGACTCGGGCTTTTGTACTTGAGGACAAGTAAATTTTTCTAAGCCACTTGTCCAAGGACAAGTAAATACCAGGGCTAATCTTGGAATGTTACTTAAAAGAATTAAGAGAGAAATCATTCTTATGTTCATATCATAGGGTAGAAAACATTGTTTTTAATGAAGAAAATGCTGCATACCAGCATTTTCTTCATCAAAAGGCAATGTTTTTTTCAAATTTTTCTATTTACTCTTTAGCGGACAAGTTCATTTTGATTCTGGACGAGTAGAAAATCCGCTTTTACTTGTCCAGGGACAAGTGTAGAAAACTCATATTTCCACACCCCTGCATAAGAGGAAGCAGCAAAAGTCTAACAAACTTGTTAATACATGATTTGAGCCTATATGTGACATTTCCAACAATTTCACATGTGTATGAGGTACAAACATAAAGTAGCTTAGACAAAGACATAATTTAATAACAATATATACTGACAGCCAGAAGAGGGATTAAGACCTTATCTTCCTATGTTGTGCACAGTGAAGACTCTGTTCAGACTGTGCGGATGCACAGGCTGGCCAGAAGCTTTGCTCTGGGCACATGTGAAATTGTTTGAAATGTTGGTTCATTTACAATTCAATGAAGTTCAGCTCCATGCACCAGCTGAAAGCATGTAATTATTACTGCACCAAATGATTACAGGCAACTTTCATAGGAATGACCCCTGTGGAACGAATTTTAACCACTTTCAAATAACTAAATTCTAGTTATGATCCTCAAGATTTGTGCATTCTGATTGGATCAAAAATTTGTTTCATTACTCAATGAAAACAAGGCTCCTGCAAAAAGTAGTCCCTTGCTTCACATATTCATAGAGTATGATTAGATTTTTAGTTTTATACCTCAATGAAATCAACAAAAAGTATCTTCATCTCTTAATTAATTGATCCTTGATGTTTTATTTAAGGTATCCACTGCTGTCAGCAGACAGACAATGTCACATGTCGAACTGTGTGTGAAGAGGCCTTGCAGAGCGAGGGAAAAGCAGACGAAAAGTTTGATCTTGTGTCGAAAGGTTGTGGGAATCCTGATCTACTTGTAAGTAATAGCATTATAGCAGAGTTTGGCCCCTTTTCTTTTCAGATTTTCAGCTAAAGGTTAAAAGGGAAAATCAGGTGGAATGGACTAAGATTAGACTGAACATATTTTCAGGCTAATCTTGGACTTAGTCTTCTGCAAAGCAGGAATATTCCTGGAGAAGCACGACAAGGGTTAACTTTTACAGTTAGAATTTGAAAGAAAAAGTAAGGGAAACCAAAAAATAGTTATTTCTACTAATATCTTTGCAATACAAGGTTCTAGTTTCACTTTGTTCCATACAAGTGTAAGGAACAAAATGAAGTTAGAACCTTAGCTTGAAAAAACTGCATTTTGAAAGAAGATCTAAATTTTATAATCATAGAAGGATCCTGATGCCCATATACAATCAGTAATATTGACAATGAAATTATATTATGATTAATCATTTATATCCATAATTAGTGGATTATGTATCATGTATCACCACCACAATTTAACTGCAATTCTAGTGAAATTGCATGGCATAAACCTATTGTAAACAAACTAGGATCTAAATGGGATATAAACTTTACTAGTTAATTTAGGAGTCACTGCAAAACTATTGTAAGTGCCTATACATTTATAGGCATTCAAAATAGTTTTGCACTGACCAATTGAAATTTGAAAGAAGAAAGTATAAGAAAGGAATAATTCAAGGTAAAACCTGTCTAAACATATCAAGTGGCAGCGATTCTCTAAAACAATAGAAACCCCTGGATAATGTCTACAGTCTATCAAAATAGCTTTTTTTTTGTTGTCTGCAAGATTTACTGTTTACTGTCCCGAACCCCAGACAAAATAATGATCTCTCTGTAGACATTTGTTGGAAATCAAATCCAAATATTTGTGTTTCGGACTCAATTTGACATCAATCTTTGGCCCTCTCTCAATATTCCAATTGTTCTTCCATTGGTATATATTATAGTGAAAAAAATATCTTGGAAATTTTGACAAAGAAATTACCATAAATTCGACAAGAAGATAATTTTCAACCTGTCCTATTGCAAGACTAATTTATGCATGACAATTAAAACCATAAAATAAATATTCTTGATTTCTTTCTCTTCTGAAACATGAACTAATTCATATGCTGCGTATCTGCTTTTGATGATTGATTGTGTGACATTTCCAACAATTTCACCCATGTAGGAAGTACTTACGTTCAGTTATTAGACAAAGTGAATATGCTTTTTTTTAGCTCCCTTGTTTTGTCGAGGCATGAAACCAAAAAATCTTACCAATTCAATGGCTCAGCACATAACAGTTGTAACTGCCTATATGTTTACAGGCAGTTACAACTTTTTTTGCACTGAACCATTGAAATGTAAGAATAGACTACATTACAGAAAGCAAAGTAAAAATCTAATCTAAGTGCAGATATGAGTCTTTACTTTGCCTTAATGCAAAACTGTAGGAAATATCATGCACAGCCTGAATTGATAATAAATATGCTTGAAAGATACACACACACACACAAACACACAGACCAAAAAAAAGACCCCAAGAGATCTTTAGGGTAGAAAATAAAGATAGAAATGTTATGTCTTTACCACAATATTTCTTGTCAAACAGAATCCTTGACAATGAAAAAAAGACATTGTAGGGTTAAGAGTGTCTGTTTACACCTGTCGGCCATCTTTTTTTTCTAGTTGACTGGTTCTCAGGAAGTTGGCATCTAGTTGGTTCCCTGTTTTTACTGATGATGGATGGGTAGACTTGTTAAGCTGTTCATGTCAATTTATTTCATTGCAGTTTTTTCATCACTAAATTTTGTTTATTAGAAGAGAAATAATTGGGAAGCAAAGAAAATGATTTCGACTTGCCATCTTGACTTTTGTGACCGTGCCTATGTTTCTGACAACAAAATAGTGAAAACTGTTTGCAAATTATACCCTGCTTTAAATGCTAGTGCATGTGCAAAGCAAGGTTTATTTTGCCAGGTGGCATTGTTTTGTTAGCCTTAATGCAATGCATTTTTGCAAAGTATCGATCTTGTTTAATTTGCTCAGACTGACTATGATGCCCTTGCTAGTCTTCACTGTATAACATTTCCAAATTTCAAATTTCATGATCTACAGAAAGATGATATGTACATGATTTCAAGTTTCAATTTACAAAATTAAAAATTTCTATGTCTCCCTGAAATGAAAATATTGTAGGGGTTAAAAAGAGTAATTGCCTATAACAAGGGATGTCTTTGTTTCCTTTATATCTAAGCGTTTGTCATATGTTGTATCAAAAAGCAGGACTGCACGGAAATGGTTTCAGAAATCGTCGGATAACAACCCTGCATTCAGGATGACAAAATGGTGAAAACTGGGGGCTTTGCATGCAAGTGAACATCAAAAGTGGGGTTAAAGTTTGCAAACAATTTGCAATGATTTGTTGTTCTGCAGGTAGGACTGTTTTTGACTGACTGATCACCGTTAATTATGAATTAATGATAATTATGAAAATAAGTTAATTTTGGCTATCAGTAATAACCATTATCTTCAATATTATATTATAAACACTATAACATTTCATGCTTTTAGCTGTATGACATTACATGCTTTCAATACAAAACAAGTTTTCATTGGGTGCATGGATATTTGGAAATCAGTTCCATGCTTGTTTTTTTTTTAAATAAAAACTGAAATATTGCCATTATAGCCTTTTTCGTTGTGACAAAAACCGAAACTTTTTATTTAAATAAAAGTCTTCTACTTGCTACTTGAACCCTTGTTCAAAGACTCATTTTACACAAATTCTTGCTATACAGTTATGGGCAATTCAGGATTATTTCTTGACTTCAAGATTATTTCTGCGGGTGATATTTATATGTGAACATTCAATAGAATGGGAAGATTAAAAAATGTTTTAGATGACAAGTTTTCAATTTCAGTAGAAAATTATGGTCTCAGGCTTTCTATTATTGGAAATTTTCAATTTATTTCTAGGAACTTTTAACCATTTCTAATAACACTCCTTTTTATCAACCCTTTATCTGGGTTGTGTAAATAAGGTTTTTCTCAACTTGCCCATTGGACAAGTACAAGATGATTTTCTACTTGTCCAAGTTTAAATGAACTTGTCAGCAAATAAAAGACAATAGATTAATTTTGAGAAAACTTTGTTTTGAAAGAAGAAAATGCTGGACTCCAGCATTTTCTTCATTTCAAACAACGTTTTCTATCCTTTGATACAAACATATGAATAATTAAACTTTTTGATCATTCCAAGATTTGCCCTGGAGGCTGGTATTAACTTGTCCACGGACAAGTGGCCTAGAAAAATATGGTGACAGGTCAACTCAGCCCATTTTTAACTCCGCCCGTCGGCAACCCGGCCCATTGTATAACTCACCCAAATTCATCTTATGCCAAAATTTTTTTCTTATTGAGTATTCACTAAGTATGATTTGTACAGGTACAATATGATTCAATTTACATTCAGTTGTGAGGAAATTATGTATGCATTGGTCTTAAAAATAGTTAAATTGAAATATAAGAATTATTCAAAGAATTGCCCATATTTAAACCATGAATAGATATTATATTATTAAATAAAAACAAAAAAAACTATCTTAAAAAAATAAAGATAATCACACTAAGGCATGAATGCATACATTTGTACAAATCTTTTACATATTTCGTGCAATATAGTTCATGTTACTATAGACTTTATATTGGCGCCGAGTTGACCGGGCCGAGTTATTCTATGAGCGGAGTTGACTGGTAACCAGAAAATATACTTGTCTGCTGATAGAAAAGCCCATGTAAGACAAGTCCAGCATGGGAATAACACACCCCTGCCTTTGTTGTACAAATGAATTCTTTTTCCCAAATACTGTCTGCCATTTTTAAACCTTTCAGAAAAACATTATTTCAATCTTGGGCCAATCTTGATGAAACTTGGTAGGGATGTTCCTTGGGTCAAGCTCTACCAAAGTTGTTCAAATAAATGAAATCAACCCTTAACTTTCCCTTTTCCCTGAGCAAAAAGGATGAAAATAGGAATATCTTCAAAAATCTTCTTCTCTGAAACCAGAAGGCAGACAGCTTTCATAAATGGCATGTAGCATCATCAAGTGGACATCTACCTCTCTTAATTAGCTGAAAACATTCCATGGTGTTTATCTTGTTTAGAAATTATCTCCTTGTTGACATCTGCCTATTTTATCAATGTGATGTCCAAGGAGTCAAAGAGACTCAGATGAACAATCTAGGACCATCATGGTCCTCTTGTCTAATTAAAAAAATCATTGAAATTGATGTCCCTTTAATTTGAGGTAAGTTTCCTCTAAACAATCATTTACATCAAAGTAGAGCAGAAGTCTCAACAAGTTCTTAAAATTTAGGCATTTGAAGTGGGTTTTCTTAGTAAAAAAAAAGTAGGGGTGCTACTATTGGGAGGTTGCTATTATTAGAGGAAATACTGTATCTGAAGAAGTTTTTGAAAGACATCACCTATCTGCAAAGGGCATAGTGAAGACTATGGTCAGACTTTGGGGCTGCACAGGCTGGCCAGAGGCTTTACTTTGCACACATGTGAAATTGTTGGAAATGACACGCACATTGGCTCATATGTAAAGTTTACAGGTATATGAAAGTAAATCAAAACCTTGATTTTTTCAACAGAGCAATAAATTCAAACTCGGCATTTTGCACAGAACAAATCTGGCTTTTAATCAAGGTTGTTAGGTTAATGAATCCAGGTTCACTGAGAATTGGCAGGGTAATTGTTAAAGAGAGTTTGCACAAAAACTAAAAAAGAAGAGAAGATTATATTGATACAAACAAACCAGAATGAAATTTTAAGGAAGAAACACATTGATATGATTATTTGAAATTTGATTCATTACTGTATACATTATTTTTCAAATGATTCACTGGCGAAGGTCTTGAATTTTTTTGTCATGGTCAGGCAAATATGGTATTATACCATAAATGATTAATATGGCTAAGCAAATCTAGCCTAGGCCAAAAAAAATGGTATTGAATATAAGCTTCAGATTAATCAGCTATTCCTAATATTTTTCAAGCATATAGTTTTACTGCAATGTGAAGGTAAAATTTGAAGTGGTCAAATCTCAAAATTATAAATTTATAGATGGGTGCATGGATTGTTACAACTACCAGCAACAAAAAAAGTGAACCTTTTTAATAAAATCAACAAAACTTTTTAACATTTAATAAAACACTCAGTATTTCAATATTTCGGCAAAAATTGCCTTTTTCAAGAAAAAAGAAAATTATTCTAACACTACTACATAATAATTTTTTTAACTGATACAGCCATTTTAAATTTATCTCATAAAGGATATGACATCAACGTCGTTTTTCCACGTTCAGGCGGCGTTGACGTTCCTGCGCATAATTAGACGTCAACTAAGGTTATGTGGAACTGTGCGTCTTTTACGTTGCAACCCAATGGCTGTGCAGTTTGTAGCCTTTTGATCCGTGCTGACTCATGGATTTGGCGCTCTGTCCGGTCTGCGGAGTACATCTTCTTTAAAACCGTAAATCTCACATCAGAGCTGGAATGCTCGCCCATTTTAAAATGGAGATTTATCGGTTTCTCACGCTGAAAGCATACATCCCTCATATGTTCTTTCATCCTTTCATTCAACTGTCTCTCTGTCTCTCCCACATATACCACCTTATCACATCGTACACAACTTATTGCATACACCACGTTCCTATCATGTTTATACAATGTGCCATCACATACTTCTTGCAGGGATAGGAACGTGGTGTATGCCATAAGTTGTGTACGATGTGCTACAAACGGTACAGCCATTGGGTTGCAACGTAAAAGACGCACAGTTTCACATAATGTTATTTGACGTCTAATTATGCGTAGGAACGTCAATGTCACCGGGAACGTGGAAAAACGACGTTGACATCATTTCCTTTATGAGATAAATTTAAAATGGCTATATCAGTTAAAGAAATTATTATGCAGTAGTGTTAGAATATCTTTCGTTTTCTTGAAAAAGGCAATTTTTGCCGAAATATTGAAATACTAAGTGTTTTATTAAATGTTTATTCTATTCCCTTTGGAAAAAATTTGTGATATTAAAACTTTTAATGTTCCAACTTTAAAGTTTATTTATGACAAAATTTTAACCCTTGTCATGCTGAATAAGTTTTGGCTAAAAATTTTCATCAGCACATATGTGCAGGCTGATGTTTGTCTATAGCCCCTGCCAAAGCAGGAATATTCCGGGGTTCAGCATGACATGGGTTAAAGAACAAGTAATTTCGCTCTTTGCTTAAATTTTGCAAGATTTGTCAATATATTTTTCTTTGGCTTTTCTGTGAAATTACTTCAAGCTTATGCAGTATTGACTTGACAAAAGGTATAGGCATGCCTGAAAAATTAAATTTGCTAGAGAAAAGATAAGAACCTCAATTTTTCTCCATCATTAAATTGTTTATCTTTAGACCTAAGTGGCTCTTACTCAGGAAGCAGTAAATTTAGTCTCGAGTCTTTTCAACATTAATATTTGGAAGGATTTTATGTGTCTTCAACAGTCTTATAGAATCAGTAACTTAGATAAACCTTCAACGAATAACCCTTTGCTGTTTAATCCCTGCTTTTTACTTGCCTGTGATTTTACGATTGAGAAAACATTGTGAAAAAAGAAGAAATTGCTTCTGACAAGCAATTTCTTCTTTTCCACACTATTTTCTACCCTATTGAATGCTTATTTTTCAAATTAAATCTACATTTAATTTTCGTCTGCAAAACCTTTGAATTTGGACAGGTCCAAAAATTTGAAAAACAGAAAAGTAAAAACAGGGAATTTAGTGGGAGTTAGATTTGAAATTTGCTGAGCTTAAGATAGATTTAGTATGCTCTAAATTCCACATTTTCAATTCAATTTTCTCGAAACTTGCTCTGAATGATTTTCCTATCACAAGGATGGTTTCTTTTGAAAATGGGCCCAGTCTGTGAGGCATCAAGGGAATAGGGATAAAGAATTGTGTTTGGCAATATCATACCCCTATATGGAAAAAAGGGACCTTTGTATCTACACAACTCCTTGCTTTACAAAGCAAATCTTGCATGATCACCCACAGAAGAAGATCTCCGAGGACAAACAAGAACAAAGCATGTCTTGAAAGACTTGCTTGTCTTGAATCTCACAGAACAAAGCATGTCCAACAACGAGAAAAACATCTCTCCAGAAGGCCAGTCAATCAACGAACATATCTCAAGTCTTGGGCAGCCAACTTTTTCTTCTTGTCTTTACCTTTTACCAAGACTCAGGCCTTGTTTGTTCCCTACACAAAGCGAGCATCCAACCTGTACGGGAAGCACACTTACAATTCAAGAAAGTTGAAGTAAGACAAATCATATACCTATGACAACCTTTGTCATATTGGATATGTAGACCATCAATCAGTTGGAGACAGATGGTAACTATCGAGTGCATTGGCAGACAGATAAAAGTTCATAACACACCTACTCCTTTTCCACAGAGGAAGCATAGATCCTTTTCACATTGTCAATCAATGGCCAAAATGTGCCTTGAATGTTTCTCATTCAGACTCTGTTCTCGTTCTTCTCCCTATCATAGCCAACTTTGTACTTAGAATCCCTAACACCCACGGCTTTAATATCAAAGCTCAAACAGGGTTAACAAGATCTACTTCATAAACTCCTTCTGGTCATGATTTGCATCTGAGCATAGCCTAGAGACCGTCAATCAGCCATCTTTTTTCTCTAACACAACTCCTCCTTCATTTATGCACAGAAATTTTCACAGAACTTCTTTATCATGTGAACGTCACATATTTTTCCGGTTTGGTGTTATTTTCTTGTTCAAAAAAGTGACTCTGCCTTGAGATTCGAGGGATCCAACGCCATTATGCCTGTTATGAATCTCTAGGTAGAAGGTTCATGATCTTGTTGGTGGTCTAAATCTGAACGAGGACTCTGATGTTAGACATTGCTGAGTTCCAAAGTCCTTCAATATATTAGGTTGTTCAAGGTGTTACTAAAATCTAAACTGCTGGTAGGTTATAGAAAACATCAGTAGTATATATGTTTAAAAGTTTAATTAAAAGTATTTGCTTACTGAATTTAGGTTGGTCAGATGACTTAATATGGTTCAACAAGAAATATTTTCTGCACTTTTTTGTCAGGAACAATGACACTGTAACTTAGAATTGTCAGATAGCGGATATCCTTACCTTCTTGCTTATATATCAGGTATGAGATCAACATGGAGGGAAAACCTTTTGTCTTAGAATAAAGCATGGTAAACTCATTGAGCAGTACTTGTTGATCACAGATTTCTTGTTATATCTTGAACAGCATTATCATAGACATAGGCTTTTCAAAAAGTTAGTAAAGCAATCTGAGGCCCTCATGGGCCTCATGTATTTTCAAAAACAGCTGAGCTAAAATTGAATTTTGTCATGTGATGAAGGGTTAAATTAATTTATCTAAGGGGTATTATTTTACAAGTTCCTGTTCTTTCAGATAGAAATCTGTATGGTTGTGTTCATTAATTATTGAAGAGGAAAATCTATTAAATGTTAAAATAACTTCATAATGCATTCTAGGATTACTTCAAAATCTACAAACTCAAATTGCATTCTAGTGCATTAATGTTTCTCTTTTTATGACTCACACAAACTGAAGAATTAATGAAAAAGCATTGAATTGAATGAAATAACTACTTATTTCTGAACAAAAAGATTTTTACTATTTCATCAATTTGAAATTCTGAATAAAGACCATTCTTAAATTTTTCCAATTAATTGTACATGGATAAACGATTATCACACAATTAATCCTTTATATTAATGCTTCCTAAAGAATATTCCAAAGAAGAAGATTAAGGGATTGACAATAATGCAACTAAGCTGTTGTTCAGTTTGAAATTGAGGCATGATTTTTATCTTCCTTTCTGTTGATTGCGTTGCTATCAGGATAACAAAGCCGAAACAGGACAGAACCTTGTATGAGTCAAATAAAGGAGTAATTGTGATGATAGAATATTTCATCATTTTCAAAAAAAATAATTCAAAATGATTCCATTCAATTTTGGGCATTCTGATAAGCTTGAAAATTGGTTTTATTTCTCAACCAAAACAATTTTGAGTATGCAGCTAATTAGTAAACTTCTGCAATAAGTTAAGTCCCATCAGGAATCAGTATTCATTGTTGACAAATCTTCACATTTTTTCCTTCATAATGATAAATTATAAAATATTGAGAAATTATAAGTGGATTTCATGGACGGATGAATATAAAAGCCTATCAACACTCTTGTATGAATGCACTTCGCACATTCATACAGTGTGATTAGGCTTTTAGATCCCTAAGTCATGCCTCTCTGGATATCTTTATACATACTGATAACTTGAAGGGAGTTAACTTCATAAAGACAAGCACCTGTAATCTAAGTACCTCTTTACTTTAATTAGATTTTAGCTTAAATTACAAAACAACTGTATCCTTTACATCAACATGATTCTGCAGATCCCTTTACACTTACATTAGAAATGAAATAGTCTGCTCCATAGTCTCAATTTTGGACGTTACATATTTCATTTCAATAGTATCTGTACTCGAAATCAACCAGTCCAAAAATAGCATCGCATTCTGAGGACAGAAATCTGTTCTAGTCTGCTCCTTTGCATTTAGACTGGAAGTTTCTAGGAACAGGAAGACTTAATTTCCAGTCTAAATTTTAAGAAACATGCTGATTCCATTCAGGTACAAATTAGTTCTAGTCTAAGTGAGTACTTGAATGTTGTCCAGTCAGTTCTTGAACTGCATTTTAAACTTTCTTTAATATTCAAAGGTATAATGTGAAATTAAATTTCTGCAAAAGTTTAGTGTTCAGAAGCTTATTTTACATTGACCTTTTACAATGTTAAATTTCAGAAGATTTTGCTTTTAACACAATTATTGCCATACCAAAGGACCTATGCTCATAAGTTTTAACAGGGACTGTCAATATATAATGGCTTGTTGTAGACTACCCTCAGTCGTTTTTGTTTGCATTTTTAGAAAATATTTTAGTTGTAGTTTTACTACAAGACTCGTTAATCCAAGTTCGTTTTAGCAAGTGCTGAACAAAAACTTTTTAGACACAGGGGACTTAATTGTAAGATTTGTAATGATTTCATTCTCTATGAAAAAAAAAATGGAAAGAAGAGTCTGGCGACCTGACTCGGCCTGTGGATCCAACTCTGGAAATTATGAAAAGATGCAACCTTAGTCTGAAAATAATATAAAATTGCAGTCTGATGCTAATGCAATTGAGTTTAAGTTATTCACATAATTTTCTAGTCTGGCCACCAGGCTCTTCTTTCAAGTTTTTTTTTTTTCAAAGGGAATTAAATGTGTCAGTCATTACATAAATTCCAATTAAGTCCCCTGTCTCTGAAAAGAAGTTTTTGTTCAGCACTTGTTAAAATGAACTTAGATTAAAGAAGCATATAATAGAACTACAACGAAACATTTTCTGAAAATGCTAACAAAAACGACTGCGGCCAGTCTAATAATGTTCATTAACATTTAAGTGAGGGATCAGTAAAATAAACATTGTAAGTGCCTATGAATATATAGGCACTTACAATAGTTTTGTGCTGACCCCTCAAATACACAAAAAGAATATTTGCGCCCAAACCTGTATATATGCCAGTTAATTAAGGCTGCCAGCTCCATGTAATGTGATTAATTGTGAGATAATGAGAAGAAATGAGTGGGTAACAGCTCGTCAGCCCACTGACAGGTATTTTCTTGTCGACGGGAGAATTTCCACACAGCTGGAGATCTATGATAAGCCATCAAAATATACACAACCTGACATCCATCTCTCCTTGTTAACATTTTCTGGGAGCTTGCCCTTCTCATGAAACACTAGCCCTTCTGCTCGCGAGTGTGGATGTGTTTCAAAATTACCACACATATAATTGTTCCAACACAGGAAGTTCTTTTACACCACGTCAATAAAGCGATCACATCTATCAAGCTACCATTTTAATTAAGCAACCATATTTCAAATCCCCTTCTTTAAATAAAAATATGTGAAAAGAAGATATTATTGGTTTTAAAAATAAATAATGTTAAAAATTATTAGAATTGTCTCAATGAGATTATTGTGAGCTTATTGTGAGCTTTTGTGACACTTGACTGTCGATCTTCCAGAGTCCTGTGCTTCATCCATTGTCAGTCGTAAACATTTCAGTGTTACCACTCTACAGGTCACGATTTTGGCTCAAATTTATTTCTTAGACTTGCGCAGGATGTTTGTCTGATCATTTTATGGAAAATCCCTGGTTTTGGTGGCATTTAGGCTTGTGTCACAGGAAAAGGAGCCCTATATGCAATTTTCTTGTTCCCGCCCTAGAGGTCACTATATTGGCTAATTCTTTCTATGAAATGTTAAATTATAGTTTGTAATTCAAAATTTATTAGGAAACAATAACCATTTTGCTGAAATCAAGGAAACAAATGTGAGCAATATAGGACTATCACGGTCCTCTTGTTTCATTCAACATTGATTAAAAGCCATTCTTGAAGTAGATGTATTCAATAATTTTCTATAATGAAGAATTTGCTTCTCAGTTATTGCTAGGGTTATGCAGTATGATTTAAACGTACCAATATGCCTATTGATATAGCCATGCAGTAGGTCTGGTAGATATCAAAATGACGTATGCCTGCAGTGTAACGCTGAAATAACCCCCAGTGATGAAATCAACCTAATTGGCGGCAAATCTTTTTGCACACTTCTCACTGATCTCAATTTATATTTGTGACCCGTCTAACGAAAAGGGACCATCTGGGCAGTGCGTAAAAGTGTCGACTCTTGTCAGACTGTGCGGATTGCGCACACTGACTTGGGTCTAAACTATTCGCACTTTGCTTTTTTTCTGTATCTAGAATGTTCAATCTACCTTCCACTGAAAGAATTTTTGAAATGCGACCTCTGGTTGATATATTATGCTGGACCATATCTCTTTTTTAAATATTTATTGTAAAGAGTTCCCAGATGGTCCCTTTTCTCGTGACAGGTCACATTAATGTACTCAATTTTTAGCTCACTAAAGTACGAAGTACTCAAGGTGAGCTATTGTGATCGTACAAAGTCTGTCGTGTGTTGTGCATCATCCGTCATCCGTCTTCCACAAATTCTTTGAACATCTTTTCCTCCCAAACCAGTGGCCAATCTTGATGAAACTTGGCAGGGATGTTCCTTGGGTCAAGCTCTACCAAAGCTGTTCAAATAAATGAAATCCACCCTTAACTTTCCCTTTACCCTTAAAAAAAAGGGTAAAAAAATGAAAATCTTCAAAAATCTTCTTCTCTCTAACCAGATGGTTGACAGCTTTAATATTTGGTGTGTAGCATCACCTAGTGGACCTCTACCAAGTTTGTTCATAAAAAGACCCTGGGGTCATATTTGGGCTTTGCCCAGGCGCATCCCTTTTAGCTCTTCTGAGCACGAAGGAAAAAAAAAATGAAAATCTTCAAAAATCTTCATCTCTGAAACCAGAAGGCAGACAGCTTTCATATTTGGTATGTAGCATCATCTAGTGGACCTCTACTCAGTTTATTCATATCAAGACCCTAGAATTGTATTTGGGCTCCAAGCGGGGCACAACCCTTTTTACATAGAAAATCAAAGAGTGAAAATCTTAAAAAAAATCTGCTCAGAAACCAGAGGGCAAACAGCCTTCATATTTTGTATGTAGCATCATCTAGTGGGTCCCTACAAAGTTTGTTCATATCAAGACCCTGGGGTCATACTTGGGCTTTGCCCGGGCGCACCCCTTTTAGCTCATCTGAGCACGATGACTTAAAATATTAAAATCTTCAAAAATCTTCTTCTTTGAACCCAGAAGGCAGACAGCCTTATTTAGTATAATCTAATGGACCTCTACCAAGTTTGTTCATATCAAGACCCTGGGGTCTTATTTGGGCTCCACCTGGGTGCATCCCTTTTTAACATAGAATCAAAGAACGGAAAGGCAAATTTGTCTTGCTCTTGGCTGAAAACATTCCATGGTATTTATCTTATGTAGAAACTATCTCCTTTTTGACATCTGCCTATTTAATTAATGTGATGTCCCAGGGGTCAAAGAGACTCAGGTGAGCAATCTAGGACCATTATGGTCCTCTTGTTTATAAAATCATTGTTGTTAAAGCTCATTTGGTTTGGTTTGGTAGAAAATTATTTGTAGGCTTGCTTAGAAATTGGCTTTAGGTAAAAGTATTAGAACTTTAACAATATGTTTTGAGGGTCTGAGACTTAAATTAACATAGAAATTCCAGTCTGAGATTCTTAAATTAACATAAAAATTCCTACCAGTTGCTCTATAATCCTAATCCTTAGTGGAATGAGCTGCTGACTCTTAAAGGATTACAAATTGAATTGCTTGTGTGACAACATGAATTCATGGTTAGTTGATCCAGCCACAACAAAACTAATCATTGTCATGCTGAACCAGGAATATTTCTGCTTAGGCAGGAGATATAGACAAAGATCAGCTTGCACATATACCACATTTAACCAAAAGAGTGCAAGAATTATATTTTCAAAAATAAATACTCACTCGCTATAAGTGTATCCAATGCTTTCACCACATTCTTTTGGTTCAAATTTTGCAACAAAAATTATTCAGAATGAAAAGTGTTATTAACCCTTGTCATATGCTGGATAAAAAATGTTGGCAAAATTGGAACAAAATCAAAGTGCTCAAAGCACTGGATGCACTAAATGCGAATAGATATTATTTTTAAAAATTAAATTTTTATACTTTTTCGGAAAAGGAATAAACAGGTGGTATAGACAAAGATCAGACTGCACATATGTGCAGGCTGATGTTTGTCAATTGCTCCTGTCAAGGCAGGAATATTCTGGGATCAGCATGACAAGGGGTAAATCCATTTAAATATTTCAGTTTAGATCATTTGTTACCAAATTACAAGCCATTTTCTCCCCTGTATTTTCAGGAACCATTATGGCAGTGTTTGTTGAAAGAAGATGACCGCCCACAAGACACGATACCTGGCATTGACTCCGCCAAGCTCCATTGTTGTGATAAAGCTCAGAGCTCCATCTGCGGGTCACTCTGTGTCAAGGTTAGTATACATTCTGTTACAAAATCTTCAAGAAATACAATGAGTGTTTGCTATAATGCTTTGATTTTGGTGAAATTAATGATGAATTTTGTTGCAAAAGAAAAAGGCTAGAATGCATTTTAATTTGCAGTCTTTTAAAGTTTATGTAACATGAAAATAAGCATTGATGAGCTATTTTAACTTGAAAACATCATTGAACTTGTAGAAAGTAGAATCACACATACATCTAAATTATCTATATATGTTATAGTTAACTATCAACTACAAATTGATGACTCAGTGTGAAACAGTTGTAGCTGCCTATAAACATATAGGCAGTTACAACTATTTCACACTGATCCGTGGAATTGTAGTACCAATAATTGATTGTGAACTCAAACCTTTTGCTTGACATTTTTAAATATTTTTTCGATCAGTTGAATTTTCATAATCTTTTATAGACTCATGGTTGGAAGTGGGCAAGTATTCGTAAGTTTGAGAAGAACTGTGTGTACATATCATCGTCTATATCACCGACACACGAGTCTCAGATGCATGTCTGTTTGAAAGAAGGTGAGTTTAAGTAGAACGTTGTCTACTTATTGTCCACCATTAAATTATTTTTGTCCTCCATCTTCAATATTTGAGTCTCAGATGCACGTCTGTTTGATAGAAGGTGAGTTTATGTAGAACTCTGTCTACATATGAGTTCTCCATTACCTTCAACATATAAGTCTCGGATTGAATCCTTTAGAATGGAGATAATTAGCAAAATTTTATCTACATTAGAGTCCTCGATTATCTTCAACAAATATGTCTCAAATGGATGCCTCTTTGAGATGGATCTGTTTGAGAGAAAGAAGCTGTGTCTTCATATCCATATTACAAACACATAAGTCTCAGATGCATATTTGTAAGAGAGACTGCATGATTTTACATATCAATATTCTTTATCTCTGACATATAAGATGCATGTCTGTTTAAAAGAAGGTGAGTTCAAGTAAATATAAGACTGTCTTCATTGAGTCCTCAATTATCTTCTACATGTGATTCTCAGATGCATGTTTCTTTGAGATGAATCTGTTTGAGAGAAAGAAGCCCAGCCTCTACATATCCATATCACAAAAACATATGTCTCAGATCCATATCTGTTAAGAGAGAATGTAAGTTTAAGAAGAACTGAGTCTACCCTAAAAACTCTTTTAGAACCACAGGGTTCTACTAGGATCATCCTATTTCCATTACAAAGGGATCAGCTATTATTAGAGGCTATGCTACAAGATGATGGCTCAGTGCAAAACAGTTCTAACTGTGTATGAACATATTGGCAGTTACAACTGTTTCATGCTGAGCCATCAAATTATTTGTGAAGATGGTGAAAAGATGGCAAAAAATTGACATAATCCGAGAAAAATATCAATGTTTGATGCATAAAACCTCTGTTGTTGAATTTTAGTGACTTTGATTTTATGGATATTGGCCTTTATAACAGGCTTCAAAAGTTTGTAAAATCACATCAAAAATGGTCGGTTTCAACCTCCAAAAGGGGGTGGGGTTTTATAAGAGCATGGGGCTCTTTTAGAACTTATACAGTACAAATCATCCTCAATATCTCTGACTTATGAGCTATTTGAAAGAAGGTTAGTGATTGGGCAAACATTTATGCTGTGCCTCATGATCTTTTGCTTTTTCACATCTCTTTTGAAAGGTATCCTAGATTAAAAAGTATTATTGTAACTTGAAAATTTAAGGATTTTGGCTACCAGAATGCTCAGTGCTGGCATACTGTGATACACTTGATGGTTTTTGTCCATCAGTATATATTTGCTGAATGCTTCAGAATTGAATTTTGATAAGATTTAGCAAAATCATTGAACAGACAGAAGCTTATTTTCCATTATTTAAGAATTGGTTTGTAGTCGATCTGAAATCCTAGTGCTATCACTATAAAGGCTCTAAGGACCATTTGTCAAATTATATCTTGCATAGATTAATCGAAAAAATATTTATTGATATATAGATGCTTAAGAATTGAGTCTAAATAAGTTGCAGCATAATAAATTATTTGGTAGATAGAAAAGGTAAATTTTCAATTACTGAACATTTGGTTAACAAATGATTTAATTTTTGTTAAAATATTTATTGATATATTTCATTTATTACCTAAGTTGAAGAGCCATGTCAGATGGGATGTAATGGTCTATCATTCTGTACCAATATGAACAACAGACCCACGGAACTGTTCCGTAGTTGTAATGCTGACGCAGACGAGGCCGCCAGAAATGAGATTCTCCTCTGGCAAAAAGGAACAGTCATGTTACCAGGGGCTGATATTCCAATCAAAGGTAGGATCTAAGAGAATCTACATTATAATTATTCCCCCCTTCGAAGAAGAGGGGGTATAATGTTTTGCACTTGTCGGCCGGTCTGTCAGTCTACCCGTAGACTGTTTTTTGTCCTGAGCATATCTCAAAAAGTATGGACACTAGAATCTCGAAACTTCACAGGTGGATAGATCTCATTGAGGAGAAGTGCAGTGCAGAAGAACCATAACTCAACTCATCATATTTTGTGAGTTATTGCTCTTTGTTGATTGACAAAGAATAGGCTATTGACTTACTTTTATGGGAGGGCATAAATGTATTATAGACATCTCTTGTTTACAAATCTTTTTATAAAAATCTAATTGCATTATTGTCAAAATTAACCCCTATCCATCTGAATTTAAGTTCTGTTTCAAACACATTGTCAAATTTCAACCAATCTGGCTCATCTGTTTAGCAGAATGATTAGGAAGAAAACAAGCAGTATATGTTAAGATCACTTATTATTATAGTCTTAAGGTTCATGTAAAGTGTTTGAGACCTAATATTTAGGGCACTTCATTAGCCAAGAAAAAGCAGTATGTCCAGGTATATTATATATCAAAATGAAGCTGTTCGTGAGCACAAGCAGTTAGGCAACATAAGACCGCCATAGCTATAGCGGTATAGCCAAAACATTGTGGAAAAGGGTCATTTTGTACAGAACAAGCAACTGCATGACGGTTGCATAAAATTGCCCCGTATTTTAACAAAGTACAGTCTGAAGTACCATCTAGGTAGTGCTACAACCTTAGATATAAAACTCAGTCTCAATAGGCTCTTTTGAAACAATCAATTTCCATTTATTTTGTCAACATACATGTCAAACCGGTTTGGTCTGTTTTCAAAATAGATGTAAGG
Organism: Fragum whitleyi; assembly: GCA_948146395.1. NCBI lineage: Eukaryota > Metazoa > Mollusca > Bivalvia > Cardiida > Cardiidae > Fragum > Fragum whitleyi. The sequence continues at coordinate 20,366,985 of OX411556.1, forward strand.
TATGGTGCAACATCACACCATAATATTGTGAAATATTTTCTGCGATTTATTTCAAATTATAGTTTTTTTTTATTCAATGATCTACAATATTACTATATATTTATCATTCTGTGAAATAGAAATTGGTATATTGCTAAACAACCTTACAGGTATATAAACAATTAATGTCTATTTATGTTGTGATAACACACCATACCCTAAAAAGATCTACACGTTTACAAAATTAGAATGACATATATGACATATGTGTTTATAAAATAAGTCAAAATAAATTGCTTGCATAACTACGCTTTGGGGCTGAGTTTTATAACAATGGTAGTAGCACTACCTGGATGGTACTTTAGGCTAGACTTTGTTAAAATATGAGCCAATTTTATCCAACAGTCACGCAGTTGCTTGTTCTGTACAAAATGACCCTTTTCCACAATGTTTTGGCTATACCGCTATAGTTATAACAGTCTTATGTTTTTCAACTGCTTGTGCTCATAAATAGCTTCATTTTGATATATAATATTCCTGGACATACTGCTTTTTCTTGGCAAATGAATGCCCTTAAAATTGGGTCTCAAACACTTTACATGAACCTTAACTTTCTTCAAAAGAATTGTTCAAAGCAGGAATACCGTATTTCTCCTAAAAAAAATGCTCCCAGGAGCTATACATAACATGGTCAGGGAGCTTTTGTTTAATATGCATTTTCGGATTTAACAAATCATTAAAATTGATGTCTTTAGGCCCTTTTCCCTTTAATTTGAGGTGAATTTCCCTTAAACAATTAGATAAATAATTGTTTAGAGGAAATTCATCTCATATTAGAGAAGAAGTCTCAAATAGTTCCCGAAATTTAGGCATTTGAAATGTGCTTTTTGAGTATAAAATGTAGGGGTGCTTCTATTAGGGAGGGCGATATTATTAGAGGAAATACGGTATGCCATGAACAGTAGGAGAAGGATTAAGGTAGTGGACCCGTAATAGCTCTGCAACATTTCACATGATCTTTGACACTGTTAATCAAGATCTCCCAATGAAATCATTAGGAAATCTCGGTTAATAATGTAAAAGTTCATGATTCCGAAACATTGAGGAACTATTATGGGTCCACTACCTTAGTAGCAAAAAATTCTTAAAGAATCAATGAATGGTATTTTCTAAAATTTGTTTCAAAACAACCCTATATTACAGAACAATTATCAAAAACTTGAACAGAACCACATAACTTGACATAAATAAAACTTTAATGTAAGTGCCATACAGTGATTACCAAAAATGGCCAGATGAAAAACATTATCATGCAGTTTGAGAACAATTTTAGACTTGACCAAAATGACTTGTATTTGTCAACTTCTTGATAATTAAAATAATTTTTGCAACAAAGGAAACTTTCAACAGTAATGGGAATATATCAAGATTAAAAAGTTTTGCGTAGTGATAAAAAATACTGCAATGCCAATGCTTAATCCATTCAAAACCTTCTAAAAGAAGTGAAAAAAAAGCTCTATGATATAATATACCCCTTTTTAATTCTTGCATATATGTACAATAGAATAAATAGAGATGAAGGTATCATGAAGTATGAAATATCAATGGCTTAGTGAGAAACAGTTGTAACTGACTATATGTTTATAGGCGGTTACAACCGTTTTGCACTGAGCAATTGATATATAGTCTGATCTTAAAATTAAGTTTATTGTCAGTGCATGCCACTTTGTTAAGCCCTACAATTATTTATACATTGATTTGCTATTTGGAAATTATTATTATTATTCTGTTTTAAAGTGAGACATTTAACATTTAATTTTCAGCCTGTGGGTGTAAAATCAAGCATCTCATTGACGTTCATTTCTCTTCAGATATTCGTCAATGTGAACCCGAGATGTGGAAGGCTATAGCCTGTGCCTATCAGATCAAACCCTGTTACAGAAACCCAGCACCGCCACAGATCTGTCTGTAAGCTTGGATTTATTTAACCCTTTGCTGTTTAATCCCTGCTTTTTATGTGCCTGTGATTTTATGATTGAGAAAACATTGTGAAAAAGAAGAAATTGCTTCTGACAAGCAATTTCTTCTTTTTCCACACTTTTTTCTACCTTACTGAATGGTTACTTTTCAAATTCAATCAACTTTAAATTTTCGTCTGCAAAACCTTTGAATTTGGACAGGTCCAAAATTTTGTGAAACAGGAAAGTGTTAACAGTCACTTTTCTACCTTTCTATGGTGTTTGAGTTACAAAATTACAGAATCAAGAGGGATTAATCTAAGTTGTAAGAATTTGTTTCCCAATCGATGTAAAATAAATAGGTTTAAACCAAACAAAATTACAAAGCTTTCCCTGAGAAAAAAAGGTGTTTAAAGACAGAGAAAACGATTAATAGACATTGCTTGGCAATTGATATTTCAAGTGACAATTCTCCCCAAAGATAATAATTTCTTCAATATTATCTTAGATTTAGGTAGTTTAGGAAATTGTAGTCTTCAGATAATCAATCTGTAATATAAAAAAGTTATCTTGCTGAATATGAAGTTACTTCATGTATTTTGCCAATTTTGGGAAATTTTAAGCCAGTCTAGTTAATTGTCATGCCCTCCACCTACCAAGTAGATTGGGGTATATAGTAGTTTCATCCTCTCTTTCTGTTCATCTGTCTGTCCATCCATTTGTTCATAGACCTTTTTCGTTTCCAGGCTCTAACTCAAGAACAAAGTGACCAAGAATCATGAAACTTCATACAATTGTTGCGTGTGACCCAAGGAGGTGCCCTATTGTTTTGGGGTCACAAAGGTCAAGGTCTTGATTGATCTTTGTCCTAGTTGGGGGGGGGGGGGTATTAGTCTTCTTTGCAACAGATCTAATTTCCATAATAATTTAGTAGAAATCAGACTATGTAGGCTAATATCCCTTTGAACATTTAACTTGGTATACTGTATGCAAAAGATTTGTGTTCACCATGATTTTGAAGTGAATGGCATGAAGATTGTTTTGAAATGATTGAAGACTAATATGCAATATTCAAAGAAAGAAATATAGTGTTAGGAAATTAATTCAAGATATATAATCTGCTATATGTATTTCAGAGAGGACTGTGTATACATTATGCATAAATGTGTAGAGACTGGCCAATTACAAGACAGTATGATTAAAGGGATGTGTAAACGACTTCCACCAGCAGCTAGTGGCAATTGTACATCCATCAAACAGTATTTGTGTAAGTAAATATAGACCTTTTAATAAAAATATGCTTGGATACAAAAATTATTTGAATACATTGATTTAACTCAAGCAGAAATATTTTAAGCCCAAATTATAGACACTTTGGTAATTTTTATTGCAAGTAGGGCTGGGACAATCAAGTACTTGAGTACTCGGGTATGGAGTAGGGTAATATTTACACCCAGGTCCTGAATCATTACCTGTTACCTGACTGTTGTATATTTGCAATGTTCATTTCGGGATCAACTGCAGAAAAGAATTGAAGACTGTTTAAAACAGTCTTCAATTCTTTTATGAAGATGATTTTCAGGAGGTCCACAGACTTACTTCAATAAGGTTTGAGAAACCTCTGGCTACTTATTTGCAAGTCAAAGACTCACATCCTCTGCGTCACCTAAAATCATGTCAGAATTTGTATGTTTGGACCTTCTCTATAGAAATTCTGGATCAGCCATTGACCATTGTTTTCAGTTTATAAAAGAATGGACATTTCTCATTGAGTACTCCAGTACACACAGGTAAAGAGATATTGGGTACACAAGTACATAGTGATGGGCAGATTAATCGATAATAATTGATAATTAGATGGTTTGGGCTTCCGATTGTGATGATCGACTAAGAAATTTCATAATCCATTAATCAGTTCATAACACATAAATGAAAACCATTATATATTGTTTAAAAAACTGACATCAGTTTGATCCTCAGCATGAAAGAGTTGTAACTGCCTATATGTTTATAGGCAGTTACAACTGTTTCACACTGAGCTATGAAGTTGGTAGAAAAATCTGAAGAAAGAGTCTTTAAGTCATGAGTTCAATTCTAAAAGTGCTGTAATAATTTCTTAGAAAATGATTGTACAATTGATCATTAGTTGATTTACTCTTCCAACTGAAAACCGATTATCGATTATAAATTGAAACCGTTTGCCCAACACTATGAGTACATTACATGTAATTTCTACTCCAACCGGCTCTACTTTGAAAGTCAAATTTTTTAATCATACTACTAATTATACCCCCCACCTACGAAGTAGAGGGGGGTATATTGGTTTCACCCTGTCTGTCTGTCCATCCGTCCGTCCGTCCATCTGTCCGTCCGTCTGTAGACCTTTTCGTTTCCGGACTCCAAGTGACCTACAATCATGTAACTTTACACAAATGGTCCTTATGACCCAAGGAAGTGCCCTATTGTTTTTGGGTCAAAAAGGTCAAAGGTCAAGGTCACAGTCAGCCTTTGTTCAATTTTCGTTTCTGGACTCTAACTTGAGAACCAAGTGACCTAGAATCATGAAACTTTATGAAAATGTTGCTTATGATCCAAGGAAGTGCCCTATCGTTTGTGGGCCACAAAGGTCAAAGGGAAAGGTCACAGTCAGCCTTTGTTCAATTTTCATTTCTGGACTCTAACTTGAGAACCAAGTGACCTAGAATCATGAAAATTAACTTGAGAACCAAGTGACCTAGAATCATGAAAATTTATGCAAATGTTGCTTATGATCCAAGGAAGTGCCCTATTTTTTTTGGTCACATAGGTCAAAGGTCAAGGTCACAGTCAGTTTTTGTTCATTTTTCGTTTCCGGACTCTAACTCATGAACCAAGCGACCTAGAATCATGAAACTTTATGCAAATGTTGCTTATGACCCAAGAAAGTTCCCCTATTGTTTTTGGGTCACATAGGTCAAAGGTCCTAGTTTTTGTATTAGTATTTAAAAAGGGATACCTTCTTGGATATTTTTTCAAGCCAATAGATTTGTTTCTCACCAGTTGGTTGATAATTGTAGGCCTATGTGGGATAGCAGCTGGAGGCTACATAGGTGTATCTAGGACTTTGAAATTTATAAGCACTCAGAACGTGACAACCAAAGAATATTGAGCAAAAAGGCAATATTTGGACTATGACAAAATATGAATGCCCTACATCGGCTCCCCTTTTCTATAATTTGAGCGTTGGTGAATAATCAAAACAACGTAACTACAGCTTGAATTAGCTGTAGTTTCGATATTATGATCAATCATCAACAATATTTTTCAACAGATGATTATCTCTTTTACACACTTGTGTAAATTTGCTAAATGAGAGTTACGCCCTTGGGCAAGGAAAGGATGTAATGGTAGTGCTGGTGTGAGAAATACCAGGAATCCATTGTTAGGTGCTTCAGCAGCCACATTATAGTTGAAAGATTGTTGAAAGCAGCGTAAAACACCATTCAAACAAACAAAAATCAAGGACTTTGACCCTATAAACAAAAAGCCTATTATGGAAAAGGGAAAGTTGTTTGCTTGTAAAGCATCACATCAAAACTTTGGTATAGAAAATTGTTAATTTGAATGCATTTCATTGTAGTATGTTCTTTGATATCATAATCAACTCCTGTATTCAGAAGCGAGCGTATATAACCAACCTATCACAATAGGAATTTGCAATGCAAGGTACAAGTTCTCAATCGTTTTCAAAAGAAATAGTCAACATGTCTTGCATAGGGTTTGTATAAAAAGAAAATAATTAACACATTTTGTGTTGCAGATTCCAAGCCAGTAAAGACAGAAGCACTTACAACACCATGTAAACCAAATCCCTGTGACAAAGATAGAGAAGTGTGTTTGATACATAGGAGAAAATGTCACAACAAAAATACTTGTGAATCCCATGTCTGTAGGAAAGGTACGTTGTCATGTATTTTCTCCTAGGCTGAATAAAAAATCCTTTTCAAAATTAAATTAACATTATAACATGATGGCCTAAACACATAAGAAGAATTTGCATACATTACGGCTTCACCGGGATTTTATCTTTTGCATATAACTTTTTCATAAGACTTGTTTCATAACTCAGTCACCTTACATCCAAATGGCTTAGAATTTGGAAGTTATGTTCCTCTCATGCCAATGAAGAGCAATGTCCAAGAACCATAACTCTACCTTGCTTTATTTTCTAAGTTATTTCCCTTTGTTGTTTTTCATACTTTGAGATTCAGCCATATAATGGGTGTATCTTGTGACAATTGGCTATGCCACCTTGTTTACATATTTATTCCATTGAGCAAACTTACTTTAAATGTTGGTTTCTGAACATTCAGCATTGTTGTTGTCAAAACATTTTCATTTTGACAAATGACTTGAAGTTGTATTAAAGTCACCTGCCCTTGAAATTCAAATATATAGTGAAATTTGAGAAAAACGTAGTTTCAACAATATATGCTTGTTTGAGGTCTTTCTCACACTTGTCCAGTTTCAGGCTTAAGTGCACCTAACAAATGATTCAGACTCCACTTTCAGAGCTAAAGGTCACTACTTAAGGTCAAACGTCAAGTCTCACAGACATCAAGCAAACAACATAATCTTTATTTCTTCTTGAAATTCTATCATGTTGATACTCATTTGCATCATCCCAATGAAACAATTCTGATGATAAGTCATCACATTTTGAAATTTGAATCTTAAATTCAAACTTTTTTATTTCTGTTTTATTTCACACAGGTTGTAAGCTGGGTCAAGTGTCGAAGATTGTGGTTCCCCATAACACCAATGTCCTAGTGCCAGTATTTAAAGACTCGGAAATAAGCAACTCCTGTCAGCATTATAAAGTGTGTCATTGTTCTAGTAAAAACGAGCTCACAAACTGCCAGAATATGAGATGTTTGTCCAAAGATAAGTGTGTTTTGAGTCCAGGAGTCAGAAAAGGTGAGTGTATATTTATATGTTAAGTGGGTCATTAACCTAGTGAAAATGAACTCACAAACTGTAAGAATATGAGATGTGTGTCCAAAGATAAATGTGTTTTGAGTCCAGGGGTCAGAAAAGGTGAGTGTATATTTATATATAAAGTGGGTCATTATTCTAGTAAAAACGAGCTCACAAACTGTAAGAATATGAGATGTGTGTCAAAATATAAGTGAGCCTGTGTGTGACATTTTCAACCATTTGAAATGTGGGAAAGGTGCAATCATTGAGCAGCACAGACAGCCACATAGTGTAAATACAAAATAATCTGATGGTCTACAGATATTTTAAGACCTTATATAGCTACTAAATGCACTGTGATGACTCTGGTCAGACAGTGTGGATGCACAGGCTGGTCAGAGTCTTTGCATTGCCCATTTTTGTAATCATTGGAAATCTCACGTACTTGCTCAAATGGGTTTTTGAGTCCTGAGGTCAGAAAAGGTGAGTGTATATTTGTATATTAAATTGGTATTGTTGTAGAAAAAAGAGCCTACAGACTTTTGGATTATGAGATGTGTGTCCCAAGACAAAATTCATTTTGAGTCCGGGTCAGAAAAGATGAGATCTATTTCAAATCTACTAAAAAAGGGAATCTTATAGGTACAAAAAAACTTCATTGTAAATTAACAAATGGCTCTTTAAAAGGAATTTTGAATGTTTTTTCAACCTCATGTCCATAGAAATTGTAAAAAAAAACAAGATTTGTGGCAATGCATTTAGGTGCCAAATATAAAATGTTATTGGATATGTTGGATTGGATATTTGTAGTGTATTCTCAGGCCAAGAAAAATAATACAAACTTTTTCCCAATGCAATTAGGAACAAAGGAAATGATAAGAATCTTTTGTTTTTTAATATGTAGATAATCTTTCATGTTCAAAGAAAATGATTATATCTCATTATTTAAATTCCTTGAATTTAAATTGATTATTAATATTCATGAGAAATTTAAAAGACTCTGACATAAAAGATATTTCATTCTTTCAGATCTTAGGAAAATATCTTAAATGGGGTTGTAAAGACTGTTCATACACTATTTCTGTAATTCTAAAAGCCTGTAACTACATCTTGATTATAGCTGTAGTTGCAAGGTTTTAGAATAACATTGTTTATATATTGATGATATGAATATTCATTAAGATAGTGGAACCGTAATAGTTCTGCAACATTTTGATTTTCATGAACTTTTACAATGTTGACTGAGGTTTCCTAATAAAAATCATTAGGAAACCTGGGTTAACACTGTTAAAGTTAATTTCTTCACAAACATTGCGTAACTATAACGGGTCTACTAACTGAAGTCCAAAAAAATTCTACAATCAGAATATTTTATTGTTTCAGATCATGGAGAGTATTTCAAATGGGGCTGTAATGATTGTATATGTTTTGGCGGGGAAAAAATATGTACCAGACGGCATTGTCAAACAACGGCCAGTGCTACCAGTATTAAGCATATAGGTATGACTGATAATCCAATACCATTAAAGGGAAAAATAAGACTGATCTAAATTGATAAGAGCTTCAAAAACGGTATTTCAATAGGGTTTATGATTGAATATGATTGAATATGATAACATATGTAGATAATTTGTACATTTACCAAATGGCATTGTCAAACACCAGCTGGTGCTACCAGTATAAAATATATAGGTAATCAACCATTTAACTATTTGACCTAATTTAAATATTGGAACCATTCCTCAATATTTCAGAACTTATGATCTTTCAAAATGTTGACCGAGGTTTCCTAATGAAAATCATTGTTTAAGTTCATTTCTTCCAAAACGCTGCAGAACTATGACATGGTTAACTTACCTTAAGGCACAATAAATGCTGTTAAAAACTAAACAAGGAAAGTATATAGACTACATTGTGAATCAATGAGGGATATCGGTTGGTTATCTCCCTTGAAATACTCCAAAAGGAGGAAGGGTCCTAATCAGTGGTTACCTTGGGTTTCATCCTTATTTCCTTTGCACTATAAAACTTAAAGATAAGCTCTAAATCAAATATTGCATAATAAGTAAGAATCATTTGATGTAAAATATTTGTTTAATTTCTACTTTGCTATTTAAAACATTTTCATAAATACGAATTGCATTTATAAGTATTTTGTATTTACAAAAGTAAAATTCGCAACTTCCCCATAGAACCTTGGATAAAATCCAAGAAAAATTTCTAAAAGGACCGCTAAGGAGTTTGGATTACCTCTAATTTAATCCATATTACAAACAAGGGAGATAACACACAAAAGTCTCCCATTGTAAGCCTTCTCATGCTTTTTAGGACATATTCAAGCCACACACAAAGGTTTGACAGACAGCAAAGACTAAGATTTGGTTTAAACCTATTTATTTTACATCGATTGGGAAACAAGTTCTTACAACTTGGATTAATCCCCCTCAATTCTGCTTCCTGGAAAATCCACCAGTACTTGCGCCGAATGTGTGGGCCAATGAAAGAACCAAGATCGATAGCTGCTTCTGGGAATCGAACTCAGGACGTTTTGGTCGAGAGGGTGACACTCTATCTCAAAGACCACAAAGTCTAAGATCAGCTTGCTCAGATATGTATTCTGATCTTGGCTCAACTTGCCTGCTTTCTACTTAATCTTTGCTGGATTAAATCTGGATTGGCTTGATGAAATATCCCAAAGAATTGGCTTTTTTTCCTTTATTTTTCCCTTAAAACAAACTTGAATTCAGTAGGACAAGGATTAAAATGATATTTGCAGCATTGAATGTGTACAAGTCTTAAATGTTCTGGTCTGGTTATTGAACATAGTACAGAAGATTCTGATCAACATAATATTTTACAGTTTTAAGGTATATCAAATTGTGACTATGAACTGTGACTGTGAACATAAGCCTACTCATGTTAATGGCATATTTCTGCTGTACGCAAACCTTTGGTATGCAGCATAGACTAAGATCAGCCTGCACATTTGTATGGTCTGATCTTAGCCTACACTGCCTATATTCTACTTAATATTTGCTAGTTAATCTTGAGCCATGCTTGTTGAAATAGAAGATAAAAAAGCTTTTTTTCTTGGAAACAATTTAAAAACAGCAGGAGGTTAAGGCATAACTTATCCTGTGCAACAGGTTTGAATGTAGACTAGTCTTAAATGTTGGGGTCAGCCCTGCATTCAGGATAACAAAACTGTGCAAACTATTTGCAAATTAAACCCCCGCTTTGCATCCAAGTGCACATGCAAAGCAGGGTATAATTAGCAAACTGTTTGTACCGTTTTGCCATCCTGTATGCAGGGCTTGTTACGGGACATAGTACAGTCGATTCTGATCAATGTAATATCTTTTTTACTTCAGGTATATCAGAGTGTGACTGTAGTCACGAATATAGACCTGTCTGTGGTGCTAATGGGAAGACATATCCTAGTGCCTGTGTGGCTCGCTGTGCTGGGCAGACCCATCTGGAGCAAGGGGCATGCTCGTCTAGGGACCCATGTCAGAATGACAACTGTGCAGAGGGTTACAGGTGTGTGAAACAGCCGGCTGTGTGTATAGGACAGAGACATGATCAGTGTCTACAATATATGTGTGGTGAGTTATTAACTTGAAAGAATACTGTACAGTTAAACCTGTCTTAAGTAAGCACCCAAGGGGAATTCAAAAAGTGCTTGCTTAAGACAGGTGCTTGCTTAATACAGATCAATTATAATGCAATTGGTTCATTTGGGAACACAGTGGTTGCTTGCTTAATGCAGGTTGCTTGCTGAATACAGTTGACCTCTAAGACAAGTTTGCCTGTATTTAAGACTCATAAGATTTGAAATAAAAAAATGTCTTTTTTATACCCCCGCAAAACGAATGTTTTCGGGGGTATACAGGAATCAGTCTGTCTGTCTGTCTGTCCGTGCGTCTGTCTGTCCGTCCGTCTGTGGACACATATAGTAGTAAATTTGTGTCGCCAACTCCTCCTTCAGTTTTCCTTCAAAAGCTTTGAAACTTTATAGAAACATTCATCACACGTTGAAGTTTTGCAAGACGCAATTTTTAGGTCCCAACTTCCCCTGGTTCATGAATTATCTCCCCTTGAACTTAGACATTTTTTCCTATTTGTTACTATGTACTTATCATTTTGTGTCGCAAACTCCTCCTTCAATTTTCATTCAATTGTAATGAAACATTATTCAAATATTGATCACAAGTTGAAGTTTTGCAAGACGCAAATTTTAAGTGTCAACTCTCCCAGGTTCATGCATTATCTCCCCTTGAACTTCAGACATTGTTTCCTATTTGTTACTATGTATTTATAATTTTGTGTCGCAAACTCCTCCTTCAATTTTCATTCAATAGTTATGAAACATTGTACAAACATTCATTACATGTTGAAGTTTTGCAAGACGAAAAATTTCAAGTCTCAATTTCCCCTGGTTCATGAATTATTTCCCCTTGAACTTAGACAATTTTTCCCATTTGCTACCATGTACTTATCATTTTGTGTCGCAAACTCCTCTTGTAATGAAACATTATGCAAATATTGATCACAAGTTGAAGTTATGCTATATGCGTATTTCAAGTGTCAACTCCACCAGGTTATAATTTTGTGTCGCAAACTCCTGAAATTTTCATTCAATAGTCATGAAACATTATACAAACATTTATCACATGTTGAAGTTTTGCAAGACTCAAATTTCAAGTGTCAACTCACACAGGTTTATGAATTATCTCCCCTTGAACTTTAGACAATTTTTCTTTTTGAACACGTATATAGTTCCGCAAGAAAGAATGAGGTTATCTCCCAAATTCCTCCTTCAGTTTTCCTTTAATCAGTTTTCATGTAATACCTTTGAAATTTTATACAAACATTTACCACATGAAGTTTTGCAAGACACAATTATGAGGTCCCAACTCCTCCTGGTTTAAGAATTATCTGCCCTTACACTTACTACATTTTTTTCTTTTTCGTTCACATATACTAGTAATTTTGTGTTACAAACTCCTCCTTCAGTTTTCCTTCAATAGCTTGAAAACAATTATCACATGTTTAAGTTTTGCAAGACGCAATTGAGAGGTCTCAAATCCAAGAGTTATCTTTATATTTGAAGCATTTTTTGCCTCTTCTGTCAAAGTATCTTTTTATGCTAAATTAAGGACAAAGACATTGATCAAAGGTACAATGAAAAGCCAATCATTAAAAACATAAGTAGAGCCTTGTGGTATAAAAGATAACCATTGGTTAAATTTAAACCAAAAGTTAATTTCAGCCAAATTGAACAAATTGAAACAACAAACGTGATTGGTTGAAAATAATTTTTAGTGTATATATTTCCAATGGTCATCTTTTATACGACTGAGGGCTGTAAAAGAATATTCTTTTTGATATTACAGTAAAGTTGGACACCTGTAATGAACATCTACATCAGCTGGTCTGTGATACAGAGGGGGTGGAGCATACTAATGAATGTATTCTATTGGCTCAGAAAAAGACATTGGCCTACAGAGGGCATTGTTTAGTATAAAATCAATTATATTTTCATTGCAGTGAAGTTGGACACCTGTAATGCACACCTACATCAGCCGGTCTGTGATACAGAGGGGGTGGAGCATACTAACGAATGTATTCTATTGGCTCAGAAAAAGACATTGGCCTACAGAGGGCATTGTTTAGTATAAAATCAATTATATTTTCATTGCAGTGAAGTTGGACACCTGTAATGCACACCTACATCAGCCGGTCTGTGATACAGAGGGGGTGGAGCATACTAACAAATGTATTCTATTGGCTCAGAAAAAGACATTGGCCTACAGAGGGCATTGTATTGTAAGTCACTTATTAATGTTTCAGTAAATAACAAAACTGCATCTAGATGGCTCAGTGTAAATTTTGTTTTTCACCGAGTCGTCTATATGTACAACCCAATCATGTACAATGAAATATATATAAATATAACAAAACAAAAAACAAGCAAGCAATGGAACAAATATTTGAAAACATTTGTTACTCTATTTACTGTATTCTTTTTAGGGCCAATGATTATTAGCTCGGCTGTTTTTAGCTCCACTGGCTGAAAGCCACTGGGGCTATTGTCATGGCGTTGTGTCCGTCGTGCGTCCGTCCGTGCGTCCGGTCATAAACTTTTTCTTTAAAAATCTTCTCCTCAGAAACTACTGGATGGATTTCAACCAAACTTCACAGGAATGATCCTTGGGTGACCCTCTTTCAAAGTTGTCCAAGAAATTTTGATCCAATGAAAAACATGGATTTTATGGGCGGGCTAATTTCCAAATATGTTAAAAAGTGATTTTTAGCTTACCTGGGACGAAAGTCTCGGAAGAGCTATTGTCATACCCTCCGATGTCGGCGTCGGCGTCAGCGTCGGTGTCGGCGTCCGCATTAGGTTAAAGTTTTTTATTTCCATCAATATTTATCCTAGAGGCTTTATTTTTAACAGAAACATTCATTAGGGCATAGGCTTTCATTTGAGACCAACATCCATGTCGAAATGACCTTTAGACTGTGACCTTGACCCTTTCAAAAAAACTTTAACCAAAAACTTTAACCAAAAACTTTAACCAAAAAAACTTTAACCTTGCTTATATTTTCTGTGAGCTTTAACCTAGAGACATCATTACTTCATATGCACACTCATTAGGTGATAGGCTTTCACTATAGACAAAGGTCCTTGACAATTTGACCTTGACCTTGACTCTTTGTGGACTTGGAAAAACTTTAACCCAAAAACTTTAACCTTGCATATATTTTTTTAATGCTCTAACCTAGGGACATCATAGCTTCATTTATATACTCACCAGGTGATAGGCTTTCATCAGAGACCAAGGTCCTTCACAATTTGACCTTGACCTTTACCATTTGTGGACTTAGAAAAACTTTAACTGAAAACTTTAACCAAAAACTTTAACCTTGCTTATATTTTCTGAATACTTTAACCTAGGGACATCATTACTTCATATACATACTCATTAGGTGATAGGCTTTTGTGAGAGATCAAGGTCCTTGATAATTTGACCTTGACCTTTTATGAACTTCGAAATACTTGAACCGAAATTCTTTTACCAAAAACTTTAACCTTGCTTATATTTTCTGAATGCTTTAATCTAGGGACATCATTACTTCATATACATAGTCACCAGATGAAAGGCTTTCACAAGAAATCAAGGGCCTTGACAATTTGACCTTGACCTTTTATGGACTTGGAAAAACTTAAACTGAAAAACTTTAACCAAAAATTTAACCTTGCTTATATTTTCTAAATGCTTTACTCAGGGACATTATTATTACTTCATACACATACTCACTAGGTGATAGGCTTCTACAGAGACCAAGGTCTTTCACAATTTGACCTTTATCTTGACCTTTTGTGGACTTAGAAAAAATTTTAAAGAAAAACTTCATCTTTGATACAAAGAAATTCCATTGGTAACCACATCTGCTTGTAGGCTTTCACTTTACCCTAACCTTATACATGCCATTAAAACAAAAAAGTTTATATTTCTTAATTACTACTCAAACAGATATTTATTAGATCATGGACTTTATCATTGAAAGAAACCACTTTGAACTTCGGTCTTTGGTCAAGCGCTCTTTGTGACAAGCAGCTGTTTGGGAGAGCTACGTTGTCCGCGGACAACTCTTGTCTCAGGTACTAATGAATGGATACCAATTAAATTTTACACGAAAGTTCCTTGGGTGACGCTTTATCAGTCTACCAAAAATTATTGTGATCAGATGAAAAATATGTATTTTATGGGTGGAGGTCATTCCTCTACATGTTAAATAGTGGAAACTTTGAAAATCGTTTTCTCAGAATCTAACGTATAAATATCAACCAAATTTTACATGAATGATCCATAGGTGACCCTTTATCAGTCTACCAAAAAGTATTGTGATCAGATGAAAAATATGTATTTTATGGGCGGAGGTCATTTCTCTTTATGTTATAAAGTGGAAACTTTGAAAATCATTTTCTCCGAATCAAACTGATAGATATAAACCAAATTTTACATGAATGATCCTTTGGTGACCCTTTATCAGTCTACCAAAAATTATTGTGACGGATGAAAAATATGTATTTTATGGGCGGAGGTCATTTCTCTATATGTTGTTATATAGTGGAAACTTTGAAAATCATTTCTCAGAATGTAATTGATGGATATCAATCAAACTTCATTAGTATGATCATTGGGTGATCCATAATCATTCAACCAAAAATTATTGTGATTTTAAGAAAAACATTTCTTTTATGGGCAGAGGTCATTTCTCTATACGTTATAATAGTGGAAACTTTGAAAATCATCAACATCAGTAGAAGCCAAAATATCTAAAAATCTAGTCAAAAATTAGATTTGCTTTTACAAGAAATTCAAGCCTGTGGAGCGACACAAGCCATTCATGGCTTTCTAGTTGTTGAAAACCAGAGGATTTATGATCACCATGGTGTTGTTTGTGTTGGTATTGTTCTTGGTCATGTCTCTGTTGATATTGAAGATATCTTCATGAAACTTGGCATTTGTATCCACCATCACAAGAGCTATCCAGATTATCAAGTTTGATAACTCTTGAAGCATTTTTGTGAGAGTTATGCTCCTTCTTTGTCTTTTTTTGCATTATCCAGCACCTACAGCCGACTGTTGCACCCTTAGACAGTTCTCTTGTTGTGTTCTCTCTTCATTGAAGAAAGATTGCAAGAATATTCAACTCCTAAATCTATGTTAAGTAGGGTTTTTAGGAGTTGGCTTGTCAGTTAGTCAATCAGTGCATCTATAGCTTTTATATGTCTTCACAATATCTCAGTAACAAATGGAAGGATTTGATTCGAATTTCATAGATATGCTGATTTACAGGTCACAAGTAAAGGTTATGATCCTGAAGTGGGTCAATGCAAAACTATTGTAAATGGACTAACAATAGTCTTAACTTAAGGTAGTGTAACTGTAATAGTTCCACAACATTTTGGAACTCATGATCTTTCACAATGTTAACAGAGGATTCCCAATAATATCATTAGGAAACCTTTGTTAGCACTGTTTAAGTTCATGACTTCTGAAATGTTGTGGAACTATTGCAGGTCCACTACCTTAAGTCCATGATGGGAAGTGAATACAGTAGGGTGGTATACTTCACATCCTGTTATAGTTCTATTTTGCTGAAAGACCTACCGTATTTCCTGTAATAATAGCACCCTTCATAATAGTAGCACCCCTAAATTTTTTAACTAAGACAACCTTTTCAAATCCTTAAATTTTACAAACTTTTTGAGACTTCATCTCTAATTTGAGATGAATTTCCTCTAAATAATCATTTATATGATTGTTTAGAGGAATTTCACCTTAATTTAGAGAAAAGGGCCTGAAGGACAAAGTTTTAATTTTTTTTTAGATCAGAAAATGCATACTAAAAAAGCTCCCTTCTAAATCAGAAAATGCATACTAAACAAAGCTCCCTGACCATGTTATGTATAGCTCCTTGGACCGTTTATTAGGAGAAATACATTTTTTGCTGTTACAGAAAACCCGTTGTCAGATGACGGGTGAGGTTTGTGGCCATGATGGAGAAACATATCACAGTGAATGTGCTGCTCTGGCAGCTAGAACAACCGTCGACTATATGGGCCAGTGTAGAACTGTAGGGGATGTGTCTAGTAAGTTCTACTCTGTATTGAAGGGTCTGTGAAATATTATTGTAAGTTACTATATATATATACATAGGCACTTACAATAGTGTTGCCCTGACCCCTGGATATACACTAAATAATAAACAACTTGTCATTGCGTATTGTATCATTGTATGTGAACAACCGTTGACTATATGGGCCAGTGTAGAACTGTAGGGGATGTGTCTAGTAAGTTCTACTCTGTATCGAGGGGTCAATGCAATACTATTGTAAGTAAAATATATTTAAAGGCACTTATAATAGTGTTGCCCTGACCTCTGGATATACACAAATAATAATAATAACAATAAAGACTTTATTTAAAGAGGCTGCACAGTTGGGTGAAGAAACCCAGTCTTCCTTGTCGGCCTCTATAAACAATATTTGGTATTGATATACCAAATATTCTTATGATTTTCTTGTGGGTTTATCACTGGGATGTTTTGATAAGGGATATGAATTCTAATTTGAAGTCAGTAAATTTTGCTTTGAAATGACTTTGTAATGACAATTTGTTTCAAGCACGAAATACGCATGCAAGAATATTTTTGTATATTATAGGAATAAAAAGAGGACAAAGAAGCTGTGGGCAATGAAATCTGTCAATCAAATAATCTCTAGCAACCCTCGGAAAAAAGGAAAATGCTAAACAAAGCAATCGTTCAAACATTTAAGTCACATGATCATAAAACAATTGCGAATTGAGTAAATATGTGATCAGCAACTTGACATGTTGAAGTGTTATTGTGTATTTTCGGAATTGCAGTGTCACCTGAAAATGAAAGATAAAAAACTTGTTAATTTGTGTTTTAAAATGTTTTTGGCCTGATGTTACCGTCCGATTGTTTCTTATATCCCATTAAAAGGGTCATTGTGCATTATTCATTATATGTTAGTATCTTTCATCAGAGTTCTGATTATCAGACAAATTCTACTTAGGCTAAATAAGAAATAGGTTTGTGCTTGAGGAAAAGTTGCTAATAACCGAAAATCCTTATTACCCGAGTTGCTTATAAAGGTTTCTGCTGTATATCTATGGTATGAAGCCAAAGCAAAACATCTTAACAACATAATTGAACTGAAACTTTTTCAAAGTTTTACTTATTTATTAATAGTATATACCATCCTAGAACTGATCAGATCTATGAACAAAACATAGGAAATATACCATTTAACCCTTTGCTGTTTAATCCTGCTTTTAATGTGCCTGTCATTTTATGATTGAGAAAACATTGTGAAAAAAGAAGAAATAGCTTTTGACAAGCAATTTCTTCTTTTTCCACAATATTTTCTACCTTGCTGAATGGTTATGTTTTAGATTTGAATGCACAATTTTCGTCTGCAAAACATTTGAATTTGGACAGGTCAAAATTTTGTAAAACAGGAAAGGGTTAAAAACCAAGAAAGTTCGAATACTTCAAAATAAGTATAATATCTTGTTAAAAACATACTTTCTTATCATATTTTCAGTTGCCACCTCAAGTGATTTAGGCACTGTAAAGTGTGAGAATGTGGAGTGTAAACCTGTCACTCCAAGGTCATGTAGAGGGGTTGTTCCTCCATGGGGCTGTTGCCCTGTTTGTGGTAAGTTATAGATGTAGTGTTGTAACAAATTAATGTAGAGTGTAAACCTGTCACTCCAAGGTCATGTAGAGGGGTTGTTCCTCCATGGGGCCGTTGCCCTGTGTGTGGTAAGTTATACATTTGTCTGATGTAACAAATTTATGTAGGTTGTACACCTATTATTTTAAGGTCATGTAGATGGGTTATTCCTCCATGGGGCTTTTGTCCTGTGTGTGGTAAGTTATATATTTGTCTAATGTAACAAATTAATGTAGAGTGGAAACCTGTCACTCCAAGGTCATGTAGAGGGGTTGTTCCTCCATGGGGCTGTTGTCCTGTGTGTAGTAAGTTATATATTTGTCTAATGTAACAAATTAATGTAGAGTATAAACCTGTCACTCCAAGGTCATGTAGAGGGGTTGTTCCTATATTGGGCTGTTGTCCTGTGTGTTGTAAGTTATATATTTGTCTAATGTAACAAATTAATGTAGAGTGGAAACCTCTCACTCCAAGGTCATGTAGAGGGGCTATTCCTCCATGGGGATGTTGTCCTGTTTGTGGTAAGTTATAGATTAGTTTGATGTAACAAATTATTGAAGAGTGTAAACCTGTCATGTCGAGGGGTTGTTCTTCCATGGGGCTGTTGCCCTGTATGATTAAGTAATAGATTTGTCTGATGGAACAAATTAGTGTAAAGTGTTCACTAGTCATTCCAAGGACATGTAGAGGGGTTGTTCCTCCATGAGGGCTGTTGCCCTGTGTGTGGTAAGTAATAGATTTGTCTGATGTAATAAATTATTGTAGAGTGTAAACCTGTCATTCCAAGGTCATGTAAAGGGTTTGTTCAAGGACATATCCAGTTTAACTTGCAAAATTTTAAGTAAATATTTCATTGAAACTACATTTGTTTATGATTTATAGCAAAGTATTATGCAAGAATTTGTGTATCTGATTCCAAGTTAACCATTGTTATGCAAAATAAATTTTGGCAAAAAATTTTCATCAGAATCAAATGACAAAAAGCACTGAAAGAACCAACTGTAGGTCAATTTTTAGCTTTACTGGCTGAAAGCCACTGGGGCTATTGTCATGGCGTTGTGTCTGTTGTGTGTCCATCCGTCTGTCTGTCTGTCCCTGTGTCTATCTGTCTGTGCGTAAACTTTTTCTTTAAAAATCCTCTCCTCAGAAACTACGGGATGAATTTCAACTAAACTTTACAGGAATGATCCTTGGGTGACCCTCTTTCAAAGTTGTTCAAGAAATTTTGATCCAATAAAAATCATGGATTTAATGAGCATGGCTAATTTCCAAATATGGTAAAAAGTGAGTTTTCTCAGATTCTAATAGATGGATACAAATTAAATTTTACATGAATGATCCTTTGATGACCCTTTATCAGACTACAAAAAATTATTGTGATTGGATGGAAAATATGCATTTTACGGGCGGAGGTCATTTCTCTAAATGTTATATAGTGGAAACTTTCAAAATCATTTTCTCAGAATGTAACTGATGGATATCAACCAAATTTCATTTCAATGATTCTTCAGTGACACTTTATCAGTTTGCAAAAAATTGTTGTGATCAGATGAAAAATATGTATTTTATGGGCGGAGGTCATTTCTCTATATGTTATATAGTGGAAACTTTGAAAATCATTTTCTCAGAATCTAATTGTTGGATATCAACCAAATTTCACCAGAATGATCCTTGAGTGACCCTTTATCAGTCTACCAAAATTTTTGTGATCAGATGAAAAATATGTATTTTATGGGCGGAGTTCATTTCTCAATATGTTATATAGTGGAAACTTTGAAAATCATTTTCTCAGAAGGTAATTGATTGATATCTACCAAATTTCACTGGAATGATCCTTGATTGACCCTTTTTCAGTCAACCAAAATTATTGTGATCGGATAAAAAATATGTATTTTATGGGTGGAGGTCATTTCTCAATATGTTATATACTTTGAAAATCATTTTCTCAGAATATTACTGATGGATATCAATCAAACATTTTTGGTATGATCTTTGGGTGACCCATTATCATGCAGCCAAAACTTGTGAAAACTTTGGACTTTGAAAACCATTTTCAACATCAGTAGAATCCAAAATATCTTAAAATCTAGTCAAAACTTTTATTTGCTTTTACGAGAATTTCAAGCCTGTGGAGCGACTCAAGCCATTCATAGCTTTCTAGTTATTTGAAAAACTAAGTCTATTGACAATTCTGGTTTGAAAGTGAGAAACAGGTTGTGAAGACTATCAACAGTCTGCACATATGTGCAGGCTGATGTTTGTCTATAGCTCCTGCCAAAGCAGGAATATACCGGGCTCAGCATGGCAAGGATTAAGTAAAACTTTCAAATATTTCAATCTTCTCTTCACAGCCTCTCAGTTACGTCTATTGTTCAGCGAGTCAATGGCACGTGACTTGACAACAGCTGTAAAGAAAGGACCAATCACAATTGGAGATATTCTAGAGACGCTGTCTGTGCGAATGTCAGTGGCAGATTGCGATGTATTTGGCTACCTCAGTATTGATAGTGAAATTATTATTCTTGTGGCACCAGTTAGTAGTTCACCTTCTAAACTTCAGGTAAGATCAGTTAACCTTTGTCATACTGAATAAAAACGTTGGCCATATTGCAATGATTTATTTTAGTTGTGTCCACCAATTTTCATACTTCTGATAGGCTGGAAAATAAGTTTTATTTCTCAAGGAAAACAATTTTGAGTACACATCTATCTTGTAAGCTTCCTCAAAAAGGTTGTCCCATGAGAAATCTATTAATTATTGACAAATCTTTACATTTTTGCTTCATAATATTGAATTATAAGAAATGAAGATATTTTTTGTTGATTTCATGGAGGAATAAAACTTAAAACCTTATCACATTTGTGTATGAATCTGCTTTGCTGTTAAACAGTTTAACTGTGGTAGACTAACAACAATGATTAAATCAGCCTGTGCATGGCATTTCCAACAATTTAAAATGTGCAAGAGGTGCAAACATTGAGCAGCACAGATAGCCTCATACTGTAAATATAAAGTTACCTGGCTGTTTACAGATACTTTGAGACCTTATCTATCTACTCAAGGCATAGTGAAGATTCTGGTCAGTCTGTGCGAATGCACAGGCTGGTCAGAGTCTTTTCCATGCAAACATCTGAAATTGTTGGAAATCACAAGCACAGTCTCAAATGAAACAAGACAAAAATAAACAACACATGTACTGAATTGCTATCATTCTTTATTTTCAGACCGAAGCTTGTTTGACTGAAGCTGAACGTTTAGAATACGTTATAAATTCACGGAGCCCATTGTTTTCATCAAACATGTTATTGACTCCTTTAGTTCACGCAATTCTTACAAAACCAGAATTAACTCTAGCGTCGGGAGCTATTATTTATACTCAATCATTAGTGGTGATATTGACGCTCATCTTACTGCATTTTACTCACAGAATACTCGGGTTTGTGTGAAACCAGAGTGAGAATGATCATAATTTAAAAAAGTTAGTGAATCTCAAACGGAGATAAAAATCTGAAAATGTAGCTGAAACGAATAACAAGATGCCATAGGGAATGATCCCGTGCATAATACAGAGGGAAGCAGTTCTGGAAACTGTTTCCATGCAAACCGAGTGATCTGATCAAGTTACAGATTTGAGCCTGTGTGTGGTGTTTCTACCAATTTTGACAAAAATGCTAAATTGTCTAATTAAAA
This sequence comes from Fragum whitleyi, assembly GCA_948146395.1. NCBI lineage: Eukaryota > Metazoa > Mollusca > Bivalvia > Cardiida > Cardiidae > Fragum > Fragum whitleyi. The sequence goes on from OX411556.1 coordinate 20,388,850, forward strand.
GATTGTGTGAATGCCAAGAAATATTTTAAGATCTTTTCTTTTAAGCAAAGTGGGTAGTGAAGACTCTGGCCAGTCTGTGCATTCGCACAGACTGGCCAGAGTCATTACTTAAAGCACATTTGAAATTGTTGGAAATTTCACACACAGGCTCATTATATACGAGAAAGTCATCTCTTTACAGATGATTATTTTATTGCATTTGTATAAACTGTAGTATTCATAAGTGACTGTGATAATATTGTTGCCAAGGAATGTTGTAACCATGGTAACCTTTGCTGTTGTCTTGGAAACGAAGTTATGAATATAATGAAAATAGTCAAGCTTTACAGATCCATAGGATGTTTTTGAAAAAGCATAATTTGGCAAAACAAACATATAAATAGTGCTATGACTTATGTTATGACTATTAAATGGTTTAGTTGCCTTGAAGTCTGTTGAAGACTTAGCTAAACTTATATAGTTTGATCATACATAGAAGTCTAAGTTTATGCGTCTACGTAGAACGTACTACAGAACAAAAAAAGTGCTTGCTTAACTGTGATTGCAGCAAAGTCCAAAGGTTGATGCATTATAAAGGCATTATATATCATCTTAGGTAGCTTTATTTAAAAATGTTAAAGTTAAAAAAGATTGTACCCAGCACTAGGTTGCAAAAAACTAAATGGTGTTTCAAAAGTTCAGCAAGAGTTTGAATTGTGTGTTATTTTGAATAGGACAGTGTTTGTTGCTGAAAGACCGAAATGTCATATCTTCAGCTTTATAAATACAGGATAATTGTTTTAGTTTAAGATCCATGTATTTTTGATTGAGTGAACAACAAAGGCTATATTTATTATATAGCTTTTGTTGTTCACTAAATGAAAGATTTATCAAATCTTACAAGATAAACAAACAAATGATCCATTTCTTTAAAGCAAAAATTATTCAAAATGCGTAAAAATTTTGACTATTTTTATTAAAGCCTGTCATTTTGTGTGTGATTATTAGGCAGCATCATAACATCATTTGTTTATTTGGCCTGTCTTTGATAACGTCAAATAGAGCAAACTGAACGAAAGCTGGGTATAATTAGTTTGTAATTTCACTAGTTTGCTGATGAGAATACCAATATTTCTTGATAATCAGCGGAAAAACAATGAAAAAAAATGTATAACACATCATTTTGGTCGCCCACCAACATTTATTTGTTCCCTCAATACCAAGGGTGTGGAAATACAGAGTTTCCCCACTTGTCCCTGGACAAGTCAAAGCTGATTTCTTACTTGTCTAGGATCAAAATGAACTTGTCCACAAAAAAGTAGGTAGATAAATATTGAAAAAATATTGTTTTTAATGAAGAAAAAGCTGTAACCAAGCATTTTTTTAACTTAAGATAATGCTTTTTTCCCTTTGATGCAAACAAAAGATGACTTTTTCCTAGATCTTTTAAGTACTGTATCAAGATTTGGTCTGGTATTTACTTGTTCATGGACAAGTGGCATAGAAAAATGTACTTGCCCGCAAGTAGAAAAGCCTGTGTTGGACAAGTCCGGCATGGGAATTCCACACCCCTGGAAATAGCAAAAAGTTTGACCATCCAGGGCTCGTGTTTGACCCTTAAACCAGAGTTTTGACTCCCAAAAATCCCATTTTGACCCTCAAAAATCTCCTGCAGGGAGCCATTTTGACCCACTGAATTTCCAGTTGTGAATCAATGCAATATAAAAGATTATATAAATCAACTGTTTTCTTCATAATAAAATAAAAGATCTATATAACTGAAACAACATAAACAATAAAGTGTGTCTACACTTTATTGTTAGCTCCACTGGCTGAAAGCCACTGGGGCTATTGTCATGGCGTTGTGTCCGTCGTGCGTCCGTCCGTCCGTGCGTGCGTGCGTCCGGTCGTAAACTTTTCTTTAAAAATCTTCTCCTCAGAAAGTACTGGATGGATTTCAACCAAACTTCACAGGAATGATCCTTGGGTGACCCTCTTTCAAAGTTGTTCAAGAAATTTTGATCCAATGAAAAACATGGATTTAATGGGCGTTGCTTATTTTCAAATATGGTAAAAAGTGAGTTTTCTCAGATTCTAATCAATTGATACCAATTAAATTTTACATGAATGATCCTTGGGTGACCCTTTATCAGTCTACAAAAAATCATTGTGATCAGATGGAAAATATGCATTTTAAGGGCGGAGGTCATTTCTCTATATATTATAAAGTGGAAACATTGAAAATCATTTTCTCAGAATGTAACTGATGGATATCAACCAAATTTCATTGGAATGATCCTTGAGTGACCCTTTATCAGTCTACAAAAAATCACTGAGATCCGATGAAAAATATGCATTTTATTGGCGGAGGTCATTTCTCTATATGTTATATAGTGGAAACTTTGAAAATCATTTTCTCAGAATGTAACTGATGGATATCAACCAAATTTCACTGGAATGATCCTTGAGTGACCCTTTATCAGTGTACCAAAAATTATTGTGATCCGATGAAAAATATGAATTTTATGGGCAGAGGTCATTTCTCTATATGTTATTTTGTGGAAAATTTGTACATCATTTTCTCAGAATCTGATTTTTGGATATCAACTAAATTTCACTGGAATGATCCTTGAGTGACCCTTTATCAGTGTACCAAAAATTATTTTGATTGGATGAAAAATATACATTTTATGGGCGGAGGTCAATTCTCAATATGTTAAATAGTGGAAACTGTGAAAAACATTTTCTCAGAAAGTAACTGATGGATATCAATCAAACAATTTTGGTATGATCTTTTGGTGACCCATTATCATGCAGCCAAAAACTATTTTGATTTGATGAAAAATATGTCTTTTGATAGCAGAGATCATTTCTCTATCTGTTATATAGTTGAAACTTTGAAAATGATTTTCAACATCAGTAGAACCCCAAATGTCTAAAAATCTAGTCAAAACATTTATTTGCTTTTACAAGAATTTCAAGCCTGTGGAGCGACTCAAGCCATTCATGGCTTTCTAGTTTATGTTGTTTCAGTTGAAAGACAGATAAGTTTTCATGTTTGCTCTTTTTCGACCCCTATAGAAACAGCTTTGACCCCCAGAATTTTATGGTCAAGGGGTCAGTGACTCCCAGATTTAAAAAGCTAGCACAAGCCCTGGGCCACTGTTATTATTCCGTCTGTATGCCACAAGCTTGTATTTTTGTCAAGTTTTGAGAAAGTATAACTTTGAGAGTTTTTTTGCAGCTTCATTACGCCCAAGTTTCGAGAACATTGATTTTGTAGTGCAGCATTTATATAGTATTCCAATAATGTTAGTATTATAGATATATGCCATTGCCACCTTAATCTAAATAGTATGTTCTATATAACAGGAATTAGTTCAATTTGCAATAAGTTGTGTTTTGTTCTTTGTATGGACCATCATGCAAAATGATAAGTAAATTCTGCTCATAAGAATATTTCTTATATTTCTTTAATTGCTTATTAATTCTTATTGTAATTTCCAATTAAGAGATGAAGAGAGTATTTGCTGATTTCATTAAGGTTTTAAACTAAAAATTCATTCATGAGTGTGATTAGGTTTTTAGTTTCATACCTCTATGAAATCAACAAATATTATCTTCATATCTTGTACAAAAATGTAGAGATTTGTCAGTTACCGAACAGATTTCTTATGGGACTAATTTTAATGGGAGCAAGCAAAAAGGTGGCAAAGACGAGTTTTGAATTTCTTACAATTTCAATAGAATGATTTAAACATTTTTTTGAAATTATTACATCTAACTCATCTAATGTGGAAGAATGTACAAAAGATATAATCAAAGGAATATAAGATTGAAAATGGGAATCTGTAAGACAAGAAATCAAGATAGACAAGTTGGTAACTTTACCACCATGCAAGTATGTAATACAAATAGATGCTCGTTGGAAAAATATCGTTGATGAATGATCAAAACATGAAAACTACAGCTTATTAAAGCTGTAGTTATGATATTTTGATCAGTCACAAACGCTCAAATCATAAAAAAGGGGGAATGTGGAGGGCATTACTCTTCTGTCATGGTCCAAATATCGCCTTTATCCTATATAATTTTTGGTCGTCGCCTTCTGAGTGAGTGAAATTTCAAAATCCTAGTTACGCCTTAGAAATGATGAACTAGGCAGATATTCAGACACAAATACTGAACTATTTCCTATTATGTAGAGCATGGGTGCATCAATTTGTAATTATTCATAGATATTTGTATATAATAAATTGAAGGGTCAGTGCAACACTATTGTAAGTGCCTTTATATTTATAGACACTTACAATAGCGTTGTGCTGACCACTCAAAATGTATATATCAAAGGGTTGGTTCAAGACTATTGCAAGTGCCAACTTAAAAAATATGCACTTGCAATACTTTGGTCCTAACGTTTCAATATCCCCTAGAGCTTGTGAAGACTTATATTTGAAAACCAGTTCAATTATAAGTCCAATTAATGATTTCATAACAAGGTATGTGTCCAATCAAAATGCCAAGGCAAATGCTTTTTCTTTGAATCTCTTAAATTCTTTGAATTATTTTAGTCTAAAGCTTTATTTTAAGTTCTTTGTATTGACTTGAATACTTTGCATCTTTAAAAAATAATCAAGTCAAAAGGACAGCCAATAAAAAATGATTGTGTATTTTAAGTAATTGCATCTTAAATGCAATTTTTTTTCTTTTACAATAATGTTTCCACAATAAATATTTTTGTACGGAGTTTTACCTCCAAATGAAAACTGAATGTGCTTAGCTTTTTACACTGATAGAGATCTGACTGTAATTTACACTTTTGAAAGGCAAAAAATAGGGCATAATAATTATGTTTTTTTATATTCTTTTCTCAGTAAGCCTTTGGTTTGGAAACAGTGTTTGAATACTGAAGAACATTAATTACATTTTTCCTACAATCCCTTAATTTGATTCAACTGATAAATTCCTTCTAAAAATCTTTTAACAAATTTATTTGTTATAATTCGTCTCTTTGTTTGGAAAATTGAGGACTCATTTGTGGATTCAGAATTTCTATAAAGGGTTCACAATTTTATTGGAAAAAAAGGAGGGGGAAGCTACTATCATAAACTAATTCTGATTAAATCTACTGATGAAATTGAAATAATTTAGTTATAAACAGGGTTTTGTTTCATTTGATAGCCGCTCCCCCTCAAGATCCACAAATCTGGGATTTACAAATGATATAGATTACTTTGTTCACTTTTTGGAATGTACCGGTAGCAGATTTTAGATTGTATCTTTGACAATCATTTATTTTGCATCACTGCACATATGGTTTCCTTCCTTTGGTTATTAAGGTTGTGAACCAGTAATAGGTCTGCTACTTTTCCGGCGTAATGAACTTTGTCAGTGTTATCCGAGGTTTCCTAATGATTTTCATTAGGAAACCTTGGTTATCATTGTCAAAGAATGTGATCGAAAAATGATGCCGAACTATTACCATTCCACTACCTTAAAAAGAATTTAGTTAGAATAAGTACAATTGATCTTGCTTGAGAGACTATAGCCTTTAATTAAGCTCGATTCGGTGGCTCAATGCTAAACAGTTGTAACTGCCTATATATTCATTGTCAGTTACAACTGATTCACACTGAGCCATTGAATTGCCAAATATTACTAAATATTGATTAAAAGACAAAGACATAAACAAGGGAGTTGGGGGTATGTTTAATTGATATTTTTGTTTTGCTTTGTTTTATGTAAGTTAGATAGAGATAGATTGACTGTACTAGAAATAAGTTGTGTTTTATTTTAATGTGAAATTCTGCTGTCAATCTCAGGTTAAATCTAGTCATATTTGCTTAATTGTATTTTGTTTTATCAGAGTCAAAGGTAGAGGGAGTAATTTGGATTTTGAATCTTTTTATTTTAAAAAGAAATGTGGTTACTCATTGAAATCGTCTAATCGAGACAATTTTCATGTGTACAATCAAGATATGGCTCATTTGAGGAAAGGATTTTAGATGTGGTGTCCCCTCATATTTGTGCCTCTGTTGTATTTTTCTGTAAAATATAGAAAAAAATTCATAAGTGATTTGTTTATTTTCTAGGGGTCATTGCAAGAGTATCGTAAAATGAATTAAGGAAATAGAGCATTTTTGCATTGACACTTTAATTCCAGGGCAATTTCAAAAAATTAGTTTAAATCTTATTTAACTGTTTTACAGTCTAGAGAGTTAAGAATGCTTTTGGACTCTAATATCAAAATATTAGCTTCAAGTAGGATGTTTCTAAAGTCGACCCAAAATTATAATAATTATCATTTTTGTGCAAATGTATTCTAAATCTGTATATGATATCATCAAACTATGCTTTCTGCTAAACTATGGAATCTGTATTTTAATTTGGTGACCAAAATGTGGACCTTTACCAACCAACCAATCCAATCAAAATTAATAATGAAGACAGATTGGTTGCTTTCTCATCCAATCAGCCTCTATTTTGAAATTTGAAACAAGGTTTCTGATTGGTTTTAGACAGATTCATGTATAAGACCAGCCTACGATTTTTTTTATACTGGAAACAGATAAATCAATGTTCCACAAAACTGCATTTTGGTCAAAATAAATACTGGTTTCATATAAGGTTAGTGCCAATTAGAGGTTAGTTAAATAAGAATTACTTTTCACTAAATACTGGTTAAATAATGGTAGATCTGAAAATGATTAATATCTAGTCTACTGATTTAAGATGCATTTTGTGTATGTATACATGTATTTATATTTTGGGTAAAACAGTATGATTTGCTTTTGTATGCAGAATGATTGAAAACTGCTTTTGGGTGTCAGTGTTAACTTTGTCTAATTATCTTCTAAAATTTAGTGTTGAGATTTTGCCCTTGTTGTTTCAAAAACATATTGAGTTTCAACTACACTATACTGATTGTGAATTTTGACAATGCAATTGATAATAATATTAAATCAATATTCTATATCAGGAGTATGGCCATACAGAATTTGTCCAATTGTCCCCTGACAAGTAAAAGATGATTTCCTACTTGTCAGGATCACAAAGAAGTTGTCCTAAAAAAAGAAAATTAATCAATTTTGAGAAAACATTGTTCATTAATAAAGAAAATGCTGGATTGCAGCATTTTCTTTATTAAAAACAATATTTTCTACCCTTTGATGTTATCATTATGATAACCAATCTTTTAGATCTGTTTAGTACCTTTCTGCTATTTGTCCTGGTATTTACTTGTCCATGAACAAGGGTCATAGAAAAAAGTGCTTGTCTACAGGTAGAAAAACCAGTGTAGGACAAGCCGGGCATGGTTATTCCAAACCCCTGATTATCACCCCATTGACAAAATTGTCATACATGTATTGGCATCATTGAAAATTCATTTAATTGAATTGTCAATATTATTGAGCATGTATGGCCTGCTTTAGTGCCTTTAAAGTCTCTTTATATAACATATCGTTACAGGTTGGTAATGAAGATCAAAGGGTAGAAAATATTGTGTTTAATAAAGAAAATGCTGCAGTCATGCATTTTCTTTGTTAATAAACAATGTTTTCTCAAAACATTGAGCTTGTGGGTCTGACATTTTAACCAGTTTACATGTGCGCAAGGGTAAGACTAGGATCAGCATGTGCCTCCACTAAGACTGGCCAACCTTCACTGCCCATATAACAATTACACTTTGATTCACAGTGTGTGCTAACAATCAGAGAAAGTATAAAATGCACTGTGTCGAAAGTTGGTTCATCACACACACATGCAATTCCAGGGTTCAGTGCAAGACTGTACTAAGTGTATATGCATTGTATATACATTTAGTGCAGTCTTGCACTAAACCCTCAAATTATGGAAAATTTCATGCACAGGCTCAATTGTTATAACTTGTCTTACCCAATACATTTAAAGATCAAAAAGTCAAGATCATATGCAAAAGTCATACAGAAGAGTACTTTAGAACCTTTTTCTTGGGGCTACCTTATGCAAAATTGTTGCAAAGGCCTATATTTTCAATAGTTTTGCATAAACCTAATATGTTTTGCAGCATCATGTAATGTGTGTAATTGGTGAAAGGATAAATGAAAAGTGTATATTTGTGTAGTATACGTATTTTGATTTTTAAAAGCAAATTTGGGGTAAAGAATAAATGAAGTTCAGATAATTATATGAATGCTTGCACTGAATGCTGTTTGTGATTGGACATTTCAAGGGTTCACTGAAAGACTGTACTATGTGTCTACAATGTATAACCACTTAGCACAGTCTTGCCCTAAACCATCAATATATACTGTGTATTTTCATTGAGGGTGCGTGTAAGAAGGGTTTACTTCTTTTGAATTTTTCATTTTGTGCTAATAACTTCAAAGATAGATTTGAAAAGAACCCTATCTCCTCATTTTGCCATTTACTGAGTTTCCATCTTTAATTCCTTCCTCTGTCTGCAAAACTTGACCCTCCAATTAATTATCATTGCCAATTAATTTTGATTGCTCTGCATGAAATAGTTGTAACTGCCTATATATTTATAGGCAGTTACAACTGTTTCATGTGAGGCATTTGTATCATATACAATGCATATATTTGGCATGGTGATGGGTACTATCAATAGGGAACTTGACCAAAGTCAAGGTCATAGGACAAGGTCACATTTTATCAATCAACTTGCGAAAAAATTGGAGTTTAAGGGGCAAGAGTGTTTCACAAAAACATCAAGATTTATGCAATTTTTCCAAAATCAGCCCTGCGTTCAGGATCACCAAACGGTTCAAACAGTTTTCTAATTGTACCCCACTTTGCATGTGCGCTTGTGTGCAAAATTGGGTATAATTGGAAAACTATTTGCACCGTTTGATGACCCTGAACAGAGGGCTGGATATTGTGATTTGATTTAGATCAGATTGATAGACAATATCCAAATAATGGGAAACAAGACAAAGGCAGTTTTTTCTTTTCAACAAAGATTTTTAGTCATTTTGTCAGTGTTTAAGACTTTATGATTCAAGATTCGTGATTACATGGTTTTGCGGTGATTGGCTGTTTTTATTGGTCCATACATAAGCAATATTATTGGCAACATTATGGAATCAATTAACAATATTCAGGGGTCAGTACAAAACTATTGTAAGTGCCTATGTATTTCATAATAGACACTTACAATAGTTTTGCACTGACTAGTGATGGGCAGATTAATCGATTATAATTGATAATCATTTGGTTTTGGCTTTCGATTGTGATAATCGACTAAGAAATTTCATAATCGATTAATCAGGTCCTAACATATAAATTAAAAATATTATATTTTGTTTACAGAACTGACATTAGTTTGATGACTTAGCATGAAACAGTTGTAACTGCCTATATGTTTATAGGCAGTTACAACTGTTTCATGCTGAGTCATAGTGTTGGTACAAAAATCAACAGAATAGGTCTTTAGGTCATGAGTTTTAACCAAGCTTTCACATTCTATTCATCACAGGATGATACTGAGAGTGATGTATCAATTTCTAAGAAAACTATTGTACAATCGATCATTAATTTATTAACTCTTCCAACTAAAAACTGATTATCGATTGCAATTTGAAACCGATTGCCCAACACTAGCACTCACCCCTCAATAAAATGTACAGACCCTCAATAATTTTGTCAATATATGAGAGTGACAATATTATTGGTTGTGTGTGGGTAATACTGAGGAATGAGTCAATATTATTGCCACTAATATTCATTATATATGGGCTGCTTTATAATTGCAGTCTTTAAAGAAGTGTGCTTGTATTTATTATGTATATTTGACATTTTCATGATTATGGTATATATGTAATTGCCATATTGGCATAGATGGTTTTTGTTATAATTTTTCTTTAACATGAAGGTTTTATATGTAAAATTACGTATTATATGTCATTTAACGGCATTATGAATAGCTTCAGCATTATAGATATTTCTCCTTCCCCCTGAGTTAGTTTAAAACTATTGTACAATAGGGTATAAAAATAGATACCGTATTTCTCCTAATAAACGCTCCCAGGGGCTATACATAACATGGTCAGGGAGCTATTATTTAGTATGCATTTTCTGATTTCAATAAATCATTAAAATTGATGTCTTTTATGCCCTTTTCTCTTTAATTTAAGGTGAATTTCCTCTCAAATTAAAGAAGATGTTTCAAAAAGTTCCTAAACTGTAGGCATTTGAAGTAGGTTTTCTTATAAAAATGTAGGGCTACTTCTATAAGGGAGAGATCTATTATTAGAGGAAATATGGTAATGCCATTCTTATAATATTATTGTTCAACTAAACCCTTTGGTATTGGTACTTATTCAAATCATCTAAGTACATACTGAAAAGGCTCAAATAGAACCCTGGGATATTATTAGGACCATTACATTTCTAAGATGAGGGGATGGGGGTTGAGTCCAAAGAAGTCCAGATCAAAACTGAAGGTGATTTACAAGTACAATACACTCAGAAAATCAAATAAAACTCTAACAAAATCATTTTAAAGCATTGAATGACTTAACACAAAACCTTATAAATTTTGGCCAAGAAAAGTTACATTGAAGAAAAGTTACATTAACCCATTGTTGAAATTATCTTAGCCCATTACTGGTAGGGGTAGTGGGTATATAAGAGGCTTTAAGTTTTACTGCAAATCTTGCAAAAATATTATGGATTGTTACGTATTAAGAGGAGATGGGGTTATATATAAGCATGTGGCTCTATTAGGTTTTTTTGCGGTATTCCTTCAACAGAGGGTTCCCCACAGTACTGTTGCAATACTTAGACCTGAAATCTATTTTACAGCTCAAGCTATGGTTCTGTAAGTCATTATCTTGGCTATTTTCAGACAAAATCAGAGGTTTTGCTATAGCAATGTATACTTAGTCATTGGGATAGTTTTTAGAAAACTGAGTTTATGTTGTATGTCAACTACTTCTGCAGATATTTGAATGTGGCTCAAAATCACAAATTATGTGTATGGCAAAAAAGTAGTTGACCTGCAATTGTTCTGCAATTTTTCCAAATTTTTTATCTTTCACAATGTTTACCAAGGTTTCCTAATGAAATCATTAGGAAACCTTGATAAACATTGTTAAAGTTCATGACTTCAGAAATGTTGCAGAACTATTAAAGGTCCACGTCCTTGAGCTGCCTTTGGAAGTAAAAGTCAAGCTTTTGTCATCGTGATGTCATCGTGATGATGTCATCAATGTCTGTTTACTCGGTATTTCAAAATTGTACAATAGTTTTAAGCTTCTCCCTTAGTGTATTTCTTATATCTTTCAAATTTGGTGCTTCTATAACCATCCAAATCCTGTTGTATAACTTTAAGTTAGTGGACCTGTAATAGTTCCGCAATATTTCGGAAACCATGATCTTTCACAATGTTGAATGAGGTTTCCAAAAGTTATCAATAGGAAACAACAGTTCACAATGTTAAAGTTCATTACCTCCAAAACATTGCAGATTTCTGATTTAAGAAACACGAAATAAAGCTAAAATATGTTACCAAAACACAATTTTAAAATAATAATTTTGTCAAAGTCCAGAGGTATGGGTAAAATTAAGGCACCAAAATTAAAGACATTATTGTATTAGACAAATTTATGTCAAAATGCTTATTCTATATAGTGCTATCTTAGAACTTTTATAATTTGTGATGGTCACAGGAAAAGGGGCCATCAGGGAAACATGAAAAGTTAATTGATCCTGGTAAAGTGTACAGTCTTACCTGTATGGGGTGATAATTCTTATGATTACACAATTTTCTGAAACCTTGATTGTTATTCTACCACAGTGTATGATAACAGTTAATCTTGCTTGAGCGACTGAATCTATTATTGAGCGACCATTTTCAAAATCCCACTCTTTACATCAAAATATCTTAAAAAGTTGGTATAGTTGGTCCAAAAATTATTGAAAATTAATCCTATTCAGTTGAAACTCAGCAGAATCATCTCAATGAGAAGATTCTATTGAGTTTTAACAGCACAAGATTATTGAAAATTTCACAATAATATGCATATTCAATCAAAAAGTATGAAAAAAAAAAATGTATCAGGCGGCCTTTTTCTTTAACGACTGTTCGTGGTGGTCCCAGTAGTGGTTGCATATAACAAGTTAACTGTATTTTCAAACTAGGGAGACTGATTGACCTCTGATGGATACAAACTCATTTTGAAGTACTTTTCTTTGAGTTCCTCAGATGGTCCCTTTTTGCATGACAGCCACATTTTCTATTGACATGTTGTAAAAGTGTGTTTATTTATATGTATATGACTGTGTTTTGTTTATATGTTCAATTTAAGTATTGCTATATCTGTTATATATTTGAAGAAAAGGATAAAATAAATTGTTATTCATTGAAATTATTATTTTCTGTCTTTCTTTACTTTACCTATCAGGTATCGTACAATTAATGAACACAGGAGATCCATGGGAGCCTGAGACGCTCTACAGGCTTTAAGAATTTCTCAATTTTCTGAGACGCCTCCTTGTATATTTTGAAAGACATTTTCACATGATCAAAATTGATAAATTTGGTAAAGGTAACTGTTTTTAGATGACCCTATTTCACAGATTGCTACTGACAGAATGCCAGAAGAGCTTTCCTGACTTTATAGCTTTAATATTCTTTGATAAACCTAATTAACATCCACAGTTTTTAGCTCCACTGGCTGAAGGCCACTGGGGCGATTGTAATGGCACTGTGTCAGTCGTGCATCTGTGCGTCTGTACATCTGTTAATAAACTTTTTCTTTAAAAATCTTCTAGTTAGAAACTACTGGATGAATTTCAACCAAACTTCACAGGATGATCCTTTGGTGACCCTCTTTCAAAGTTGTTCAAGAAATTTTGATCAAATGGAAAACATGGATTAAATGGGCGTGGCTAATTTCCAAATATGGTAAAAAGTGAGTTTTCTCAGATTCTGATTGATGGATACCAATTAAATTTAACATGAATGATCCTTGGGTGACCCTTTATCAGTCTACAAAAAATTATTGTGATCAGATGAAAATATGTATTTATGGGCAGAGGTCATTTCTCTATATATTATATAGTAGAAACTTTCAAAATCATTTTCTCAGAATGGAAATGATGGATATCAACCAAATTTCACTGGAATGATCCTTGAGTGACCCTTTATCAGTCTTTATCAGTCTACCAAAAATTATTGTGATCGGATGAAAAATATGTAATTTTTTCGGGTGAGCTCATTTCTCTATATGTTATATAGTTGAAACTTTGAAAATCATTTACTCAGAAAGTATCTGATGGATATCAATCAAACTTCATAGGTATGATCCTTTGGTGATCCATTATCATGCAGCCTAACATTATCGTGATTGGATGATAAATATGTTTTTTATGGGCGGAGGTCATTTCTCTATATTTTATATAATGGAAACTTTGAATATCATTTTCAACATCAGTAGAACCCAAAGTATCTAAAAATCTAGTCAAAGCTTTGATTTGCTATTACAAGAAGTTCAAGCCTGTGGAGCAGCTCAAGCCATTCATGGCTTTCTAGTCAACTAGACTGTTTTAAGACAAAAAGTCGAGTCTTTGTGAGTTGAGGCACTGTTGTGACCTCTCTTGGTGAAGGCAAAGAGACAAACCTCAATCAGACTTGAATCTCCGATATTTTGCCAAAAATCCTCATTTTCTATAAGGGTGTCCTTGATAACTGTCCTAGACCTAGGTGGATATTCTTGCCCTTCAATGATTATAATAGAGAGGGACCTTCATGCCATATATGAGCATTGAAACTCAAATAGTGTTGATGTTATTGGAAAATATTCAGTTAGCAGGAAGACAGACGGACACACAGACATAGCAATATGACAATATGTCCATTTTAATTTAGAGGGACCTTCATGCCATATAAGAGCATTGAAACACAAAGTGTTGAAGTTATTGGAAAATATTCAGTTAACAGGAAGACAGACAGACACAAAGACAGATAGCAGTATAACAATATGTCCCTGATCAATCGATAATAGGGCATAATCAAGAGGACCATGATGGTCCTAGATCGCTAACCTGAGTCTCTTTGACCCCTGATACATAACATCAATTAGATAGGCAGATTTCAAAAAGGAGATAATTTCTACATAAAAATCAATACCATGGAATGTTTTCAGCCAAGAGCAAGACGGATATGCCTTTTTGCTCTTTGATTCTATGTAAAAGGGATGGGTGGAGCCCAAATGTGAACCCAGGGTCTTGATAAAAACAAACTTGGTAGAGGTCCACTAGATGATGCAACATACTAAATATGAAAGCTGTCTGCCTTCTGGTTTCAGAGAAGATTTTTGAAGGTTTTCCTATTTTCACCCATAGTGCTCAGATGAGCTAACAAGGGATGCACCCAGGTGGAGCCTAAATATGACCCCAAGGTTTTGATATAAATAGACTTGGAAGGTGCCCACTAGAAGAATGCTACATACAAAATATGAAAGCTGTGAGCCCTCTGGTTTCGGAAAAGAAAATTTTAAAAGATTTTCGCTCTTTGATTCTATGTAAAAAGGGTAGCGCCCGGGTGGAGCAAAAGTATGATCCCAGGGTCATGATATGAACAAACTTGGTAGAGGTCCACTAGATGATGCTACATACCAAATATGAAAGCTGTCTGCCTTCTGGTTCAGAGAAGATTTTTGAAGAGTTTCATTTTTTTACCCTTTGTGCTCATTAGAGCTAAAAGGGATGCACCCGGGCAAAGCCCAAATATGGCCTAGGGCCTTGATATGGACAAACTTTGAAGAGGCCCACTAGCTGATGCTCCGTACCAAATATGAAATATGATTTTTTAAGATTTTCACTCTTTGATTCTATGTAAAAGGGGTGTGCCCGGGTGGAGCCCAAATATGACCCAAGGGTCTTGATATGTACAAACTAATGGTAAAGTCCACTAGATAATGCTACATACTAAATATGAAAGCTGTCTGGTTTAAGAGAAGAAGATTTTTGAAGATTTTCATATTCTCACCCTTTTTGTTAAGGATAAAGGAAAAGTTAAGGGTGGATTTCATTTATTTGAACAATTTTTGTAGAGCTTGACCCAGGGAACATCCCTGCCAAGTTTCATCAAGATTGGACCACTGGTTTAGGTGAGAAGATGTTTAAAGAAATTGTGGATGACGGACGACGGAAGACTCAAGACGGACCCCAGACATTGTACAATCACAATAGCTCACCTTGAGCACTTTGTGCTCAGGTGAGCTAAAAAGTAAACAAGAGGACCATGATGGTCCTTAATCGCTCACCTTCGTTTTTTTGTCATAATTGATAATAATCAAATTTCCAGTAAAAGTCATAATTTATGATTTGTTAAAGTGTAAACAAGAAAATTGTGATAAGACCCCTTTTCCATTGATATGGCATGGATCCTTCCCATTTTCAATAGGGTTCATCCTTGTGACCTGACACATATTCTGACCAAGTTTCATGAAGATTGGACCATATTAGTGACCTCTATAGAGTTAACAAGAAAATTGTCTTTTTTGCCCCTTTTCCCATCATATGGCAAGAATCCTTCCCATTTTCAATAGGGTTCATCCCTGTAACCTGACAAACATTCTGACCTAGTTTCATGACAATTGCACCATATTTATGGCCTCTAGAGTTTCAACAAGAAACTTGTCTTTAAGGCCCCTTTTCCCGTGATATGGCATGGATTCTTCCCATTTTCAATAAGGTTCATCCTTGTTACCATGAGAACATAACCTGGAGAACATTCTGACAAAGTTTCATGGTGATTGGACCATATTTGTGGCCTCTAGAGTGTAAACAAGAAAGTTTCTTTATAGGCCCCTATTCCTGTGATATGACATAGATCCTTCCCATTTTCATTAGGGTTCTTCCTTGCGACCTTGGGAACATTCTGTCAAAGTTTCATGATGATTGGTCCATATTTGTGGCCTCTAGAGTGTAAACACTTAAATTGTTGACGTCTGACGATGGACGACGGACGAAGCACAACAGACGACACACAACAGACGACGGACATCCAATGATCACAAAATTTCACCTTGAGCAAGATGTGCTCAGATGAGCTAAAAATAAGACAAAATAAAAGTGATTTCTCATTTTCTTTTCTGTTTTCATATGCTTTTTGACAGTCTTATCATTAAAACTGTCAGACATGGATATTCTTACAGATACTTGTTTTACCTGTGACCTGAAGGTGGGACCTTGACCTTGGGCATATCTAGACAAACTCTTTGCATGACACTAGTACTCACATTGGAACAATTTTGCCATGTTATTTTAAATCTCATCCATAATTGTAGAACATATGCTACATCAAGAATGGGACACACACAAACAAACAGAGTTAACTCCATTTCATGTTGGGGGCATAATACTTAGGATTATATTGTTATGGACAAAATTTTAATATAAAGTTACTTATATAAGGAATGCGCAAATTTGCCAGTCCAAATAAAAGCATTTTATTGAAGCTATGTGGACATCGTTTGTTTCATAAACACTGCCATATTAAGACTGATTACAACAAAGACAAATATGGATAAATTCTTTATTTTGAAAATGTATCAATTTTTACCCAACTATAGAAAATCACCAATTAATCAATATACATAGGGTTTGAAACCAAAACCTCTTAAAATCAGCTAGAATAAGTAGTAGTGACAAAGTTTTGATTTTTGACTGATAGTAAAGCGCATTTGCTTTCTACACATGATAATCATTACAAATAGATATACATAATTGAATATAGAATTGAATTTACCTTATTACTATACAAATATCCATGTGATAACTTCCCAATTGATATTTTTTATGATGTCACATGGATAGTTTTAGAACAATGACATAATGCCATTATTTTTATTAACATTTTTTAAATTCACAAGGATGAACCCGATTGAAAATGGGAAGGATCCATGCCATACCATGGGAAAAGGGGCCTTAAGGATAATTTTCTGTCATAAGCTCTAGAGGCCACAAATGTGGCCCAATCTTCATGAAACTTGGTCAGAATGTTGGTCAGGTCACAAGGATGAACCCTATCGAAAATGGGAAGGATCCATGCCATAATATGAGAAAAGGGGTCTTACTGATTATTTTCTTGTTTACACTCTAGGTGCCTCAATTTTGGCCCAAACTTCATGAAAGTTGGTTTAATGTAGAAATTGTCTCCTTTATGACATCTGCCTATTTAATTGATGTGATATCTCAAGGGTCAAAGAGACTCAGGTGAGCGATCTAGGACCATCATGGTCCTCTTGTTTCTTTTCAACAAAGATTTTTAGTCTTGTTGTCTGTGTTTAAGGCTTTATGAATCAAGATTCATGACTACATGGTTTTGCAGTGATTGGTTGTTTCAATTGGTCTATATATGAGCAATATCATTGACAATAAAATGGAATTCAATTCCCAATATTCAGGGGTCAGTGCAAAACTATTGTAAGTGCCTATGTATTTCATAATAGACAATTACAATAGTTTTGCACTGACCATCGATAATTTTGTCAATATATGAGCAATATTATTGGCAATAATATGGAATCAATTTAAAATATTTAGGGGTCAGTGCAAAACTATTGTAAGTGCCTATGTATTTCATAATAGGCACTTACAACGGTTTTGCATTGACTAGTGATGGGCAGATTAATCTATTATAATCGATAATCATTTTGTTTTGGCTTTCGATTGTGATAATCGACTAAGAAATTTCATAATTGATTAATCAGGTCCTTACACATAAATGAAAGCCATTATATTTTGTTTACAAAACTGACATCAGTTTGATGACTCAGCATGAAACAGTTGTAACTGCCTATATGTTTATAGGCAGTTACAACTGTTTCATGCCGAGTCATAGCGTTGGTACAAAAATCAACAGAATGAGTCTTTAGGTCAAGAGTTTTAACCAAACTTTCACATTCTATTCTTCACAGGATGATACTAGGAGAAAACTATTGTACAATCGATCATTACTTTATTACTCTTCCAACTAAAAACTGATTATTGATTGCAATTTGAAACCGATTGCCCAACACAAGCACTCACCCCTCAATGTGGTGTACAGGCCATCAATAATTTTGTCAATATATTGGAGTGACAATATTATTGGTTGTGTATGGATAATACTGAAGAATGAGTCAATACTATTGCCAATAATATGCATCGTATACGGGCTGCTTTAATTGCAGTCTTTAATGAAGTGTGCTTGTATTTATTATGTATATTTGACTTTTTCATGATTATGGTATATATGTAATTGCCATATTGGCATATATGGTTTTGTTATAATTTTTCTTTAACATGAAGGTTTTATATGTAAAATTACGTATTATATGTCATTTAACGGCATTATGAATAGCTTCAGCATTATAGATATTTCTCCTTCCCCCTGAGTTAGTTTAAGACTATTGTACACTAGGGTATAAAAGTTCGTACCTGTATTTCTCCTAATAAATGCTCCCAGGAGCTATACATAACATGGTCAGGGAGCTTTTATTAAGTACGCATTTTCTGATTTAAATAAATCATTAAAATTGATGTCTTTTATGCCCTTTTCCCTTTAATTTTAGGTGAATTTCCTCTCAAATTAAAGAAGATGTTTCAAAAAGTTCCTAAAATTTAGGCATTTGAAGTAGGTTTTCTTATAAAAATGTAGGGGTGCTACTATTAGGGAGAGATCTATTATTAGAGGAAAAATGGTAATGCCATTCTAATAATATTATTTTTCAACAAAACCCTTTGGTATTGGTACTCGTTCAAATTGTCCAATTACATACTGAAAAAGCTCTAATAGAACCCTGGGATATTATTAGAATCATTACATTTCTAAGAGGAGGGAACGGGGGTTTATTTGAGTCCAGAGAAGTCCAGATCAAAACCGAAGATGATTTACAAGTACAGTACACTAAGAAAATTGAATAAAATTCTAACAAAATCATTTTAAAGCATTTAATGAATGAACACAAAACCTTAGAATTTTTGGCCAAGAAAAGTTACATTGAAGAAAAGTTACATTAATCCATTGTTGAAATTATCTTAGCCCATAACTAATAGGGATGGGGTGTTTATAAGAGGCTTCAAGTTTTACCGCAAATCTTGCAAAAATATTATGAATTGTTACGTATAAAGAGGGGATGGGGTTATATTAGAGCATGAGGCTCTATTAGGTTTTTTACGGTATTCCTTCAACAGAGGGTTTGCCACAGTTCTGTTGTAATACTTAGACCTGAAATCTATTTTACAGCTCAAGCTATGGTTCTGTAAGTCATTATCTTAGCTATTTCAGACAAAATCAGAGGTTTTGCTATAGCAATTTATTCTCAGTCATGGGGATATTTTTTTAGAAAACTGAGATTATGTGGTATTTCAACTATTTCTACAGATGTATGAATGTGGCTCAAAATCACAAATTATATGTATGGCAATAAAAGTAGTGGACCCGTAATAGTTCTTCAATTTTTCCAAATTTTTGATATTTCACAATGTTCACCAAGGTTTCCTAATGAAATCATTAGGAAACCTTGATAAACATTGTTAAAGTTCATGACTTCAGAAATGTTGCGGAACTATTAAAGGTCCACTTCCTTGAGCTGCTTTGGAAGTAAAAGTCAAGCTTTTGTCATCGTGATGTCATTGTGATGATGTCATCAATGTCTGTTTACCCGGTATTTCAAAATTGTACAATAGTTTTAAGCTTCTCCTTTAGTGTATTTCTTATATCTTTCATATTTGGTGCTTCTATAATAACCATCCAAATCCTTTTGTAAACTTTTAGGTTGTGGACCTTCAATAGTACCACAACATTTCGGAACTCATGATCTTTCACAATGTTGACTGAGGTTTCCAAAAGTAATCATTAGGAAACAACAGTTCACACTGTTAATGTTCATTACTTCCAAAACATTGCGGATTTCTTATTTAAGAAACACGAAATAAAGGTAAATATGCTACCAAAACACAATTTAAAAATGATTACTTTGTAAAAGCCCTGTGGTATGGGTAAAGATAGAATACCAAAATTAAAGACATTATTGTATTAGACAAATTTATGTCAAAATGCTTATTCTATATAGTGCTATCTTAGAACTTTTATAATTGATGATGCGTCACAGGAAAAGGGACCATCAGGGAAACATGGAAAGTATCAATCCTGGTAAGACTGTGCAAACTGCAAATTCTTACTTGGGTCGATTATACTTTTCATGATAACACGATTTTCTGAAACCTTAATTGTAATTCTACCAGAGTGTATGATTACAGTTAATCTTGCTCGAGAGACCACATCTATTATTGAGCGACTGTTTTCAAAATCCCACTCTTTAAATCAAAATAAATAAGTAGGTATTGTTGGTTAAAAAATTACTGAAAATTAATCCTATTTAGTTGAAACTCACCAGAATCGTCTCAATGAGACGATTCTATTGTGTTTTAACAGAACATGATTATTGAGAATTTTGCAATAATATGCATATTCAATCAAAAAGTATTAAAAAAAAAAAACATGTATCAGGCGGCAATTTTCTTTAACGACTGTTTTTGGTGGTCCCAGTAGTGGTCGCATATAAAAAGTTTAACTGTATTTTCAAATTAGGGAGACTGATTGACCTCTGATGGATACAAACTCATTTTGAAATACTTTTCTTGGAGTTCCTCAGATTGTCCCTTTTTGCATGACAGCCACTTTTTCTATTGACATGTTGTAAAAGTGTGTTTATTTATATGTATATGACTGTGTTTTGTTTATATGTTCAATTTAAGTATTGCTATATCTGTTATATATTTGAAGAAAAGGATAAAATAAATTGTTATTCATTGAAATTATTATTTTCTGTCTTAGTTTACTTCACCTATCAGGTATTGTACAATTAATTAACACAGGAGATCCATGAGAGCCTGAGACGCTCTAAAAGCTTAGAGAATTCCTCAATTTTTTGAGGGCCCTCCATGTATATTTTGAAGGACATATTTCAAAATCACCAAAATTGATATATAAATAGTAGTAAAGGTAATTGTTTTGAGATGAAATCCATAAGACCCTATTTCACATATTTCTACCTACAGAATGTCAGAAGAGCATTCCTGACTGTAATGCTGTAATATTCTTTAGTACACCTAATTTACACATGTAAACCGCTCAAGGTAGGCTATTGTGGTTAGGTGGATGTCCATCAACCGTTGTCTACATTTAACTTGTTTGCACTCTAGAGGCCACATTTTTTAACCCTATCAACCTGAAATTTGGTCATAATGATTGTCTTCTTAAAATCTCAGACGAGTTCAAAATTGGGTCAACTGGATTCAAAAACTAAGTCAAAGGGTCAAATCTTAGAAAAACCTTGTATGCACTCTAGAGGCTACAATTTTTGCCCAATCAACCTGAAATTTGGTCAGAGTGATTGGCTTTATGAAATCTAGGATGAGATCGAAATTTGGTCAAGGCTACAGAAGTGGGTAAAAAATTAAGTCAGGGGTTCAAATCATAGAAAACCTTGTATCTGCTCTAGAGGCTGATATTATGCCAAATCAACCTGATAATTGGCAAAAAGCTTTGTATAGTTGTATAGAAGCAACAGTATTGTTTAGCTTAATGACCATCATCATTAGCATCCTTTTTTCAAAACTTATTTTACACAATTTTTGACAGTTTATTCAGGTGAGTGATTTAGGGCCACCATGGCCCTCTTGTTATCAAAATGATTGTACCATGATAAGGATCAATGTATTGAAGTTTGGGTCAGATCTTGTAATGACTAAGTCTCTATGTTTTTGTATGTTTATTCTATCTATATTCTCATCACAAACTCCCTGTATGGGTCTAATAGTGGTTCGGGAGGTAAAAAGCTGAAAATAGAAATATTATCAGCTTGTTACCACACATGCTCTAACAAAAGCCTAAATTCTCTAAAAAGTAATCTTGAGTAAGATTAAATTCTCAATAAATCTTCTATAAAGACATTTCTAAAGTATAAGTGAAAGTAAACAACTCTCTGTGTAACCTAGGACCTTTCTAAGAATTCTAAAATTTCTACTTTCGGTTTCATATTTAGCCTAAAATGCCTTAATTTTCTTATATCAAAAAACATGCAAAGTAAATTCAGATCAGGCTGCACACTTCTGCAGCATGCTCTGCAAATGCATTGCATCAAAGACAATAATTATCCTAAATACTCAATTTGGAGCTTAACTTGATCGAAACGAATTTCTTACGTTCACACGTGACCTCACATTTCATGAAATTTCAGCCTAAATGTCAAAAATCCAAAAATGACAGTTCACAAAAATATCAATAATAATAAAATGTGCAATTCTCTTGCTTTACTTACACTGTGGGGGACCACATCTCTGTTTTCTAGCTCAATGTTTGAATAATTAGGAGAAAATTTCCAAAATGGACGACTAATCTTTTCTTGTCAAGTTTATCCTGCGGATATCTTTGCCAATAAAAGATATTGACTATTCTACGGACTAAAGTTGCCCTAACACTAAAATAACTGTAACAGCACATTCCCCGTCTAATTTTGATTAGATCAAAATTACTTACTTCAAAAATCTCTTAAAAAGATCAAATTCAAAAATTATCTTCATTAATTTCAAGCTATAATTTAGCAAATTTACCAAAATAGTAATGAACTATTACACTTCCAAATTTTACTTGTATAAAATTCAGGTGCAATATCAATGCAAACATGTATTCTCATTGTTCAAACATTGCATAGATTGAAAAGAATTTCTAAGTATTGAGAAATTCTTCACAAACCAAGCACTGATGAACAAACATTAATAAAAACCTTTTTCCTGCTTTATACACCTTTTTTCCACTCATAAACTCTTAGCAATTAGCATGAAAATGTCTTAAATCAAATGTATTAATTGAGTTATTGGCCTTGTGTAATATACTGTCTTTCCTTCATTTATAACACGGACCGATACTTTTCGAACTAAATTGTCTGAACTAGGAAATACTCTGTCCACTACTCCCAAGGGCCATTGGATTCTTGGTAAACAACTGTCCATCATCACAACTACATCACCCTCTTTCAAATTGGGAAGTCTTTCATACCACTTCTTTCTAGTTTGTAGGCTTTGTAGATACTGATTTTTCCAAGTTTTCCAAAACTGATTGGCTAAAACCTGAACATAACGCCACTGCGATTTATACATGTCTTTCAAATCCAAATGTTGAAACGGTTCAACTTCAGAATTCACCTTCTGTGTTAGTAAAGTATTTGGAGAAAGCACAAAAGGAGAACTTGGATCTGTTGATACCGGTGTAATTGGTCTACTGTTGATAATACACATAACCTCTGCCATGAAAGTACACAACACTTCGTGTGTCAAACTTTTAGAGCTTGCACTACATAACATGGAATCTAGAATTCGGCGTGTCAACCCAATCATTCGCTCCCAAGCACCGCCCATATTTGATGCATGTGGAGCATTAAAGAACCAAGTTGATCCTTGACTTTTCAACACTTGTTTCACAATATCATCTTCGACATTTACTTTGTTCATACCCAACTCCGAAACCGCTCCTACAAAATTAGTACCTCTATCTGAATAATATTCCTTTGCATGCCCTCGCACAGATACAAATCTACGCAACGCGTTAATAAAGCACAACGCACTCATGTCTTCGATAACCTCTATGTGCACAGCTCGTGAATTAAGACATGAAAACATCACAGCCCATCTTTTGGCACTAGCAGCACCTCCTCTAGTTTTCCTAGTTATTATGGTCCATGGTCCAAATATGTCTACCCCAACATAGGTGAAAGGTGGACTAGGCTTCACATGGCAACTTGGTAAGTCTGACATTTCCTGTGTTAATATTGGTGCTCGGGGCCTTCGACATATCACACATTTACGCAATATCTGACTTATGAGTCTTTTCCCTCTAGTTAACCAATACCCTGCTGACCTAATTGATCCTTCAGTGAAGTGACGACCTTGATGTCGAATCAACTCATGATAATGTCTGACTAGTAGAGTTGCAACATGACTGTCACCTGGTATGATGATAGGGTTCTTCTCGCCAGTTTCTAAGTAAGCATGACTAAGTCTACCACCAATTCTCAATAAACCATTTGCATCTAACACTGGTGATAATGTTTTTAGCTTGCTATTTCTAGGAATTGGTTTGCCGTTTTGAATACAGTAAATTTCTGTAGTAAACTTTTCTCTTTGGATTTCCCTTATAACAAAATTTTCTGCTATTTTCTGCATTTCACAGTCTGATGGATAGATTTTGTCTGTATGATTACTTTGACACAATAAAGCTCCGACTGCGTTTCAAAAAACTTATCGCGTTAACAAGTTTTGACCATGATGAAAATCTTTCAAATCTTGAAGAACCGAGGCTGCTTGGACTTATCTGGGTCTTTTTAACCTTAACCTCAGGGTACACTTCCTTGTCTAAGTCTGGGTCGATCAAGTCAAAAGAAGTTTTCTGAATGTCTTGTTCATGCAAGAATGACTGGGGTCCAGTCAACCATAACGAGTCATTAATTTCACCAGCCCTCAAAGGTCGAGTTCCTTGATCAGCTGGATTTACATTAGTAGGCACATAGTGCCATTGACACGGTGTGGAAAGTCTAAGAATTTTGTCAACTCTGTTTGCCACATAAACATAAAAACGTCTTGAGGTATTATTTATATACCCTAATACTACTTGACTGTCAGTGTAATAAAATACTGAAGACGGCAATATATCAAGGTGTCTCTGAATGAATGCTGCAAGTTCCGTACTTAAAACAGCTGCACACAACTCTAGTCTAGGGATTGTATGTCCATGTCTTGGGGTCAACTTAGATTTTCCCAAGACAAAACCTATTTGAGCTTTATTGTTCACATCATACACTTTAAGATATGCCACAGCTGAAATTGCTTCCTTTGAAGCATCTGAAAAGACATGAAGCTCAAGATTTGGGCTGTTGCTGTATGGTAAGTCTACAAATGGTCGCAAAATTTTTGTTTTGCCCAAAAGAGACAGTGACTGTACCCAATTTTCCCAGTCGCTCAAAATATCAGGAGGGAGAGGGTCATCCCAGTCTATGTCGTTATCATGAATAGCCTGTCTTAAAATCAGGCGTCCACCTAATACTACAGGGGCTACAAACCCAAGAGGATCAAATAACCCATTAATGACAGACAAGAGACCTCTTTTGGTATAGGGCTTTTTATCAACTTGAACCTGGTAAGTAAAACAGTCGTTCACTACATCCCAACATAGACCTAAACTTTTTTGAATAAATGGTGTGTCTGCACAAAAATCAATCTCAGTCACATTTTGAGCCAAGTCCTCTGGTGGAAAACTGTTCAAAACTAGGGGACTATTCGATATAATCTTATGTAAACGAATCTTCCCCCCACTTTGCAGTCTGTCTTGGGTATGTCGAATAATGTCTACTAAATCTCTTTCTTTTTGTCGAGAGACCAATGCATCGTCAACATAAAAATTGTTGTTCACAAAATGGCACACTTCATCACAAGTTAAAAAATTGTCATTCTTATGAAAACAAACTGCCTTTCTAATCCCATATGTAGCTATAGCTGGGGAAGGCGAGTTCCCAAAGACATGGACTCTCATGCGGTATTCAATAATGGGTTTTGAGGTGTTGTTATCTTTGTACCATAAGAAACGCAAAAGATCGCGATGTCTTTCATCTACTTCAAAATTAAAGAACATTTGCTCAATGTCAGCCATTGCAGCAAATTTCTCTTTCCTAAATTTTGTTAGGACCCCCATTAAATTATTTGTCAAATCTGGTCCCTTCAAAAGAACATCATTCAAACAAATATTGTTAAATTTGGCTGATGAATCAAAAACCACTCTGAGTTTTGAAGGTTTCTTGGGGTGATAGACACCAAAAATAGGCAAATACCAAATTTCTTGACCTTCTTGCACTGGTGGTGCCATTTCAACATGATTATTCATGAACATATTTTCCATGAACTCAAGAAAATGTTTTTGCTTGACATTATCACGTTTCAAACTTGAAATCAAATTATCAGCCCTTTTCTTGGCTTGAGCAAAATTATTTGGAAGTGTTTGTCTACTTTCCTTTAATGGTAAAGGACAGCTTAATTTGCCTGTAGTTGACATTGTCATTTCTGACTCAATTTGTTTAAAGAACTGTCTATCATCCCGAGAAAGTCCTATCATATCGTCTTCAGTCGATTTGTAAAAGATCCTATCACTAACCTCGAAAATATTTTGACAAGGTTCAAATATGGACTCTCGTCCGTTGTACAGGATGTTTGTTTTCTTTACATTGACATAGTCAGACTTATGCACAAGGCCTAAACACGCCTCCCCTACTATAACCCATCCTAATCTCAACTTTTGTGCATAGGGTTCATTCTCCTTCCCAATTCTTTGGTCAAGAACATGATGTGCCTTTAATAGATCCCTACCTATCAAAAGTAAAACCCCAGAGTGTTCATCTATTTCTGGGATAAAACTTTCTATGTCTCTCAAATGGCTAAATTGTCTAGCAACAGAAGGGGTGGCAACTTCTTGTTTGTTGTTAGGAATCTCATTGCACTCTAATAGGGGAGGGCAATCTAAATGACAGGATCCATCTAAGGATTCTACTACAAACCCCTGTACACGCCTACCTGTTTTAGGGACTCTCCCAGAACAGGATGAGAGAGTATACTCTATTGTCTCTGAATTGATTGATTGATTGATTGAATGGGGTTTTACGCCGCTTTCAACATTATTTCAGTTATATCGCGGCGGCTGGAGCACCTAACAATGGATTCCTGGTATTTCTCACGCCAGTACTACCATTACATCCTTTCCTAGCCTCCAGCTACTATCTCACATAGATCTACGATTATCGACCAATTGGTGAGAGACAAATAGTCGGAAAGAATGAATGCCGCCGTCGGGGATCGAACCCGTGACCTCTAGTTTGACAGTCCGACGCGCTACCAACTGCGCTATGACGGCGGCTGTCTCTGAATTGACCTGAAAATAATCTAATAAAGCAGGCATAGCAAGAGATTTGTTACTTTGGTCATCAATAATTGCATACGTTTTCAATGCCTTTTCAGGGTTTCCCTTAGGATAGACCTTGACCAATAAAGTCTTAGCACATGACTTTCCCTTATAAAACCCTTTACCACAAACTTCAGTGCATGTGTTATTTATGTTTAATTGGTTCTTACTTTCCCCGCCATGCTGTCCCGAACTATTGGGATTACTAATATGAAAGGGAGTAGAGTGCCGTGAACTATCACAAACATCACATTTAATCCTATCCTTACAATCTTTTGCTAAGTGATTACCCTTTAAGCACTTAAAACAAAGTCCTAGTTTCTGTACAAATTCCCTTTTATCTAACAGGGGCAAAATTTCAAAGGATCTACATTCCATTAATGTATGTTTGGAGGTGTCACCATGTAAGGGACACTTGGCTTCAGTATCTGACTGAATATTGGTCTTTTTGATATATGCCTGTGGAGAACATGAATTTTGATTCTTGTCATGTCTTTGACTTCTTGAATTAAGTGAAGTTTCATTTTTGGTTGAAACTAACTTGAAACTTGGATCGTTAATTCTCGAAGCCATTTTTTCTATAAAGTCTGATAAAAAACTAAACGGCGGATACATCACATCAAATTGAGACTTATAGCTACTGGCACAATCGAACCATTTATTTTGTATGAATAATGGCAGCTTACTGACTATGATATTAATCCCATACGAGGAATCCAGATAGGCCAAAGCAACCCTGTATTTCTCATTTTCCCTAACAGACTTAATTTCTCCTACTAAGTCAGCTAATTCAAAAAATTTGTCCTTATCTTCAATTTTCAATTTAGAAAATTTGTCTAGTCTCATTCTTAAGGATTCTGTTACGTACTCCGGAGCACCATATCTTTCTTCCAGTCTTTGCCATATTTTCTCTTTAGCCGCCTCTTCACTATGAGAATTTGCCATTCTTAGGCGGATAGCCTGTTTTCTTGAATTTGGCCCGAGCCACTTCGTAAGTAGGTCCAGTTCATCAGAGATACTTGCGTCTATTTCCTTTACTAGACGCTGGAATTTGGCCTTCCAATTAATGTATGATTCTGGGCTGTCATCAAAATTGGAAAGACTGGCAAGTAACAGATCCCTCTTCATTAAGATGTGGTTTGGGTCAAATTTAGGGGTCATACTCTGAATGAGTTGTTGTGGGTGAACTTGTGACTCATCTTTGACTGTCTTTGTTTGAGTTGGTTGTATCTCTGTTTCCTGATCGGTACTGTTATAGTCTGTGCTTGATAGGTATTCTTTTACCAACTGTCGTTTGTCTACTTGAGGCACTGAAATGATTTGTGAATCTGAACAGTCATCCATTATCTCTTTGATGATGGAAACCTCTGCCTCAGCTTCCTGTAGTTCTTTTTCACACTGGAGCAGGGCCAAATCTCTTTTTAGCTTTTCTTCCTTTTCAACAAACTGAAGCCTAACTTTCGCAGCTGCTGCCTTTGACGATTTCAGAGCTAAGAGTTCATGTATATTATTACTTGAACTCGATCCTCTGGACTTTTTTGAACGTGACGATACAACTGATTCCGCTCTCCTGTTGGTTTCAACAAGATTTGCCTGCTCATTTTTAAACAGATTTGTCTGATCTTTATCATAGCTTTCATGTTTGGAATTCAATTCTAGTGCTAGTTGATCAATGTTTTTTGATGATATCTCACATCTTTCTTGCAGAGCCTTTCTGATTAAGTCATGGCCACAAAGTTCTGATTGGCTTTCTGCTGTATTCATGTATTCTAGATAATTCTGGAAATCATCAGGAAGTTTATGATACTTTGTTAGCTCCTCTTGAATCATTGACTTTAATTCAAACAGAACTGTCCGATTTTTGGAATTTGTTTCTATATGTTTTACACAGCCATCAAGTGCTTTACGTATTGTTCCTAACTGGGAGTTAAACTGTATAACTCGCTCTTCATACTGTGCCTGGCCCTTTTCTGTTAGTACTCTAAGCCGTCGAGGCCTTGAATCTTCTTCATTGTCCGAGACTGACATTGTGATCGTTTTCGCAGTCTTTTTACTGTAATGACTAAGTCTCTATGTTTTTGTATGTTTATTCTATCTATATTCTCATCACAAACTCCCTGTATGGGTCTAATAGTGGTTCGGGAGGTAAAAAGCTGAAAATAGAAATATTATCAGCTTGTTACCACACATGCTCTAACAAAAGCCTAAATTCTCTAAAAAGTAATCTTGAGTAAGATTAAATTCTCAATAAATCTTCTATAAAGACATTTCTAAAGTATAAGTGAAAGTAAACAACTCTCTGTGTAACCTAGGACCTTTCTAAGAATTCTAAAATTTCTACTTTCGGTTTCATATTTAGCCTAAAATGCCTTAATTTTCTTATATCAAAAAACATGCAAAGTAAATTCAGATCAGGCTGCACACTTCTGCAGCATGCTCTGCAAATGCATTGCATCAAAGACAATAATTATCCTAAATACTCAATTTACCTGGATACCTGGATACCTGGATTTTTGGGTCAGAATGTAGAGTATTATCTGTAATGACCCCTCTCTTGAATAAACTTCTTTAAGATACTCTGAGCTGGTAAATTATCACAAGCTTTGGTCTCATAAGTGCACTTAATAACAGGTTGGTGAAAATTTCTTACAGTTCCACATCTCAGCATTTAGTAAAGATTTGAATATATTGACACTGTCGGCAGAGATGGTCTTTTCACTGAGGCTATTCCAGTATGTCACTGATCGTTGACTAAATGTGTTCAATCTGATGTTATGAATACACTTCTTAGGTTTAAATTTCAAATAATGACCACGAAGATCGTCCTGAGCAAGGGTGAACATGCTCTCCCAGTTCAAATTGTCAAAGTTGTGCAGTGACTTATAGATCTGAACCATGTCAGCTCTGTCCCTTCTGTATTCAAGCGTTGTGAGTCCTAGTTTCTTCAAGCGTTCTTGATAGTTCAGATGGGAAATTGATGAAACAAGCTTTGTTGCACGCCTTTGAATATCTTCAATCTTTTTAATATGCTTTTTAAGGTAAGGAGACCAGACACATGAACCATATTCAAGAATAGGTCTGACTAGTGACTTGTACAGGGGTAAAAACATCTCTTCATCCAGACATTCAAACGATCTACGAATCAAGCCTAGTGTTCTCTGTGCCTTGTTTGTAATATTTGTTATATGGTCATCAAAATTTAGATGTTGGTCAAATGTTACTCCCAAATCCTTTTCAGAATGAACTGGGTCAATTGAAGTAAAATTCCCATCCACTTCCCTCATGGTATAACGATAGTTATCATTCCTTGGGCCAATATGGAGTACTTTGCACTTTTTTGCGTTGAAGGTCAGTTTCCATTTATCGCTCCAGCGGCTAAGGTTTTCCAAGTCAGATTGAAGTCTCTCGTGATCTTCGAATGATGACACTTTTGAATAAAGTTTAGTGTCATCAGCAAATATTCGGACCATTCCAGTAACAATATCAGGTAGGTCATTGATAAAACATAGGAATAGCACAGGTCCTATGACACTACCCTGAGGGACTCCACTTACCACTTCAGACCATGAAGACAGAGATGACCCAACACGTACACACTGTTGTCTATTTGACAAAAAGTCCTTTATCCACGCCAATGCTGCACCGCTTATTCCAAATTTCCTTAACTTGTACAATAGATGATCGTGTGAAACCCTATCAAAAGCCTTAGCAAAATCAAGGTAGATAACATCAATAGGAATACCTCTGTCTACAGATTCTGTCCACTCATCTAATATCTCTAAAAGTTGAATAGCACAAGAGCGACCAGATCTAAAACCATACTGTGCTTCAGAAAAGAGGTTATTATTGTTCAAATGTTCCATTAGTTGGTCTCTCACTAATCTTTCACAAAGTTTACACACAACTGAAGTCAAGCTGACTGGGCGATAATTTGAAGGATCCTTCTTATTACCTTTTTTGAAAATTGGAGAGACAATAGCCCTACGCCAATCATCTGGGATACATCCTTCTTCAAGGCTTTTTGTAAACAGAAGTGTAAGGGGAATCAATAATTCCTGCCTTGCCTCATACAATAGTTTTGGGTGAATATTGTCTGGACCAGGCGATTTTTCCGGATTAAGTGAGTTCAAGGCCTTCAAAAGCTTTTCACCTGAAACCATAAAGTTCTCTAGTAAATAGTCATTCTCCTCTACCGATTGCTCAATGTCTGAATCCTCTGGTCTTACAAAAACGCTACTAAAAAATGAATTCAAAACCTCTGCTTTCTCATTGTCCGACTTTGCTTCTGACTTGTCAGGTTTGATCAAATTACCAATACTGTCCCGAGTTTTCCTTTTAGAATTCACATACCTCCAGAAGGATTTACTGTTTTGTTTTACTTCATTTGCTATTTTCCTCTCATAACTTTTCTTTGCTTCTTTAACTTTCTTCGCACAATCATTCCGAGCTCGAGCATACTTCATGTAACTAGCATTAGATCTTGAATACTTATATTTCTTCCAGTACTTTTTCTTTTTATTTACTGCAATCCGTGTAGAACTATCCATCCACAGAGGTGATTTTTTCTTGTTAAATGAAACTTTTCTCTCTGGTATATACTTTGAAGTAACATTATCAATAATTGATTTGAATGCAGTCCACATTTCATTGATATTCTTATCTTTCAACGTATTATCCCAGTCAATGTTCCGCAGTTCAGCTCGAATACAGTCATAATCTCCTTTAAAGAATTGTCTTCGAATAAGCTGGTCTTCTTTGTCATCAATATACAGGTTCAACCTACATGATACTACAGAATGATCACTTTTTCCAAGTGGTGATTTTACTGAAACAGAGTTTTCGGCAACCATAAATTCCTCATTGGTAAACAATAGATCCAAACAACTTGGCATATGACCTTCTCTAAATCTGGTGTTTTCATGAATATGTTGGTATAGAAAATTGTCCAAAATGCATTCGTAAAATTTATTTCCGTCTGAATTTTGGGAATAATTACTCTCTGGTATAGCCCAGTCAATATCACCATAGTTAAAATCTCCCATAAGTACATAATGTGTATAGTTCAGTTCACAAGATTTCTTAATCAAACTGAGTAGCTTTTTGTTATTATCATTTGTAGAGTTAGGACTACGGTAAACCATTCCCAAAAGCAATGCATCACCATCCTTCAGCTGTACTTCACACCACAAATTTTCCATGAAATTAAAATCTTGAAGACTAGTCACTGTTATTGCCCTTAAATGTTTCTTGATTAAAAACATAACACCTCTTCCACAGTTTGTATTGGGAAAAAATACATCATACCCCTCGAACTTTAAATCATAAATACTGTCTTTTTCACTTGATGCCTTTGGAAATACTTCACAAATCCCAAAAATGTCTGGTTCATGTAGATCTAAATAAACCTCAAGTTCTGCTACCTTATTTGATAAAGTATCAATGTTAGTAAAGCATAATTTCAAACCGTTCAAATTATCTGTACTTTCAGATTCCTCTAAAACAGAATCATGCAAATCACTCAGATCTGTACCTTCAGAATTGTTCAAGTCTGTACCTTCAGACACATTGGAAAATAAATCTGTTGATTCGTTAGAATCTTCTGAACTGAAAGAGGTGTTTAAATTAACATCATCAACTGGAACTATCTGAACAGTGAACGTATTTACATGGTGTTGTTCACTATGGTTTAAGCACTCAAGTCCCCCGGTGCGCCAGCACTAGAGGTAGTTCCACCGTGAGAAGGGTGAGAAAAGGCGGGTGCTTTCTCTTTGCGAGGTGGGATTTCAACTATTTTGTCTCTTCGTATCCCCCAGTGTTTTCCTGGTTCATCCTTTTGCATTTTTGCTAGCTTTTTCCTCAATTCATTATTGGCCAAACGCTGCTTTTGGGTCAGGTCTCTACCAATTCCTATTTTATTAAACTCCACACTATCTTTCAGCTTATAAGCATTTTTCAGTATTTGACCCCTTTTCTCTCTACTATCAATAGTAATTCTAACAGGCCTCTTGGTAACTACTTTTGGAGCTTAACTTGATCGAAACGAATTTCTTACGTTCACACGTGACCTCACATTTCATGAAATTTCAGCCTAAATATCAAAAATCCAAAAATGACAGTTCACAAAAATATCAATAATAATAAAATGTGCAATTCTCTTGCTTTACTTACACTGTGGGGGACCACATCTCTGTTTTCTAGCTCAATGTTTGAATAATTAGGAGAAAATTTCCAAAATGGACGACTAATCTTTTCTTGTCAAGTTTATCCTGCGGATATCTTTGCCAATAAAAGATATTGACTATTCTACGGACTAAAGTTGCCCTAACACTAAAATAACTGTAACAGCACAGATCTGTTTAGCCTACATTGAAAAGTAAACTAAAAATCCTTGTGAACAGACTGAAGGGTACATAGTTTTAACAAGATCAATAGCACCACCATAATTATATGATAGTTCTCTTAAAATATAAGATTTTTATCTGTAAAAATATCCTTTAAGATTTCTAAAAATTGTTCATTAACACCTTTAATCATGTGGTAAAATTTGTTATTATTTTCTATGAACTAGTATTGAAACTTGGCAGGGATGTTCCTTGGGTGAAGCTCTACAAAAAAATGTTAAAAAGAACTGATTTCATCAATAACTCTGGTTGCCATGGTAACAATAGGCTGAAAATTGTCGAAAATCTTAGAAAAATTCTTCTCCTAAACTGCTTGGCCAATCAAGCTAAAACTAGAAAGGGATATTTCCTTGGGTGAAGCTTCACAAAAATTGTTAAAAATAAATTAATTTCATCAAACTAGATAGCCATGAATGGCTTGAGTAGCTCCACAGGCTTGAAATTCTTGTAAAGCAATAAAAGTTTAACTAGATTTTTAGATATTTTGGATTCTACTGATGTTGAAAATGATTTTCAAAGTTTCAACTATATAACATATATATCAAAGTTTCAACTATATAACATATAGAGAAATATGACATCCGCCCATAAAATACATATTTTTCTTGCGATCACAATAATTTTTGGTAGACTGATAAAGGGTCACTCAAGGATCATCCATATAAAATCTCATTGGTATCCATCATTTCATACATGTGATATCTCCCGATCTCGGCGTATTCTCCCGATATTTTACCCTTCCTCCCGCTCTCCCGATCGGGAGACCATTTCTCCCGACCTGAAGAAATTTGAGCCTGAAAAAAAATCAGGGAGCCAAAAATGCAAAATCGCCGGTCTTAATGCTCGAATGACGAGTGAGAAATCCAATATCGGGTAAAGCGTTGTTTATCTGTCTAGAAGTGTCATCTTTTATCGTCGTCGGGTAGATCAACTATTGCCGACAAACGGGTGCTACTGTACCTATCACCCTTCACACTGTATACGAAAAGAATTATGACGATCGGCAATATTGACCTTTCTTAGAAACTGGATCTAAACCGGGTGAAACGGTGTTACTCAATATTAATTTTAAAAAATGTAGTGGATACAACTACGGACCCTTGTCCCCGATACAAGTTAAGCTGTGATTTTATCACCTATTTTGAAAAATTAAAATGGTTGTTAACACAGCTAGTAAATTTACGCCATAAGTAAATAACCTTTTCCAAAAAGCCGCGAAAAATTTCCACTCTACGCGATGAGCGTCATGAAGGAAAAGGTCGAACATAATATGCAGAGCGACGCGTCACACGACCTTGGTAAAATTAGGCGGCATCGCAGAAAAACCCTTGTGTCGTAACGCATAATTAAGTAAAACAAGAAGCGGTCATACTTTTATTTCGACGAAGATACTTATTTAGTAGATCTACGCTTATTTTATGGTCAAATTATCAAAGTTATAAAAAGTTAAAACTGTCTCATGCGTTCTCAAATTGTCATTCAAATTAAATTATTGATATTGAAATTAAAGAAACATCGGACATTCGCTTTTTAAATGCCACGGCGATTCCACCGGATCCTCGTCGGGGTCGTTTGAGAGTGTACACACAATTTATGAATCAGCGACCGGCTTTCTCGAAATTGAAATCGAATGATTCAATCAAGTTATTTGTCAACACAAATGTTACAGATTAGAAAATTGTGGACTGGCTCTTTACTGCTGACACAGAGCTTCTCATTAAGCTAATCACCATGGAATAATTTGCAGAGGTAGCTCTTTCACTTTCCGTTTTCTACTGTGTTCGTCTTTAACGTCTCTTTGTCCGTCCATCCTAGATACGATAACGTATCCCTCCTTTGATAATCTGATGTGGGAGGCTCGACCGGCAGCATATCAGAAAGAGGGGTACATTATTGCAGCTACGTCCATCCATGCATCCATCCGTCAACAATCATAAAAATCACCTAATCTAGTCATCGGATTGCATACACAATCTACACAAAAATGATTCTTATGACAAGGCCTTTTCATATTTCACAGAATATTGTAAATCATGAAGAACTGGTTGCCATGGCAACAGAGTGAAATAAAACTCATCCAATTACAAGGCCTAGAATTTTATACTTTGCATTAAGCAGTATTGCATAAATGCAGATTTACCTAATTCTTCACTACCAAACCCCTTCAAAGTTCTCTCCATTAAAAATATGCCTTGTGTTTTGGGTTTGTAGATTACTCAAAGAAATAAAGAAAAACTTTAACAGTCTCCTCCTAAGTTGCAAGGCCTACATCTTTTAAATTTGGAAAGATATTTTTTTCGACTGATTATCTACAAAAAAAAAAAAAAAAAAAAAATACAAATGAAAAACACCTACATTAGGGGATCCTGAAATTTGCATAGAACTAAAAAATGAATTTGTAACATCTATTTCTCTGAAATTATAAGACCAAATTCTGTAGCATTACTATCCTCTATCAAAATAAATTAAATGATAATCTTCTTTTAGTAAAAAAATAAAGAAAAGAAACTTTTATGGAAAGTATTATAGTCAGTTTATGGTGTAGATGTGCATTGCGAAAACCCCATTTTTAGCCAGAACGCGTGTTACGCAAAATCTCCCTATTTGAGACCCAATCTCCCTACGAAAAGGTCTTAATCTCCCTATGAGAGCCCATGGAAATATCACATGTATGTCATTTAGATTCTAAGGAAATGAATTTCAAAGTTTGCATTATATAACACATAGAGAAATGACCTCCGCCCATAAAATACATATTTTTCATCCGATCACAATTATTTTTGGTAGACTGACAGAGGGTCACTCAAGGATTATTCCAGTGAAATTTGGTTGATATCCAACATTTAGATTCTGATAAAATGTTTTCCAAAGTTTCCACTATATAAAATATAGTGAAAAGACCTTCGCCCATAAAATACATATTTTTCATCCGATCACTATATTTTTTGGTGGACTTAAAAAGGGCTGATAGAGGGTCACTCAAGGATCATTCCAGTGAAATTTGGTTGATATCCATCACTTACATTCTGAGAAAATGATTTTGAAAGTTTCCACTTTATAACATATAGAGAAATGACCTCTGCCCATAAAATGCATATTTTTCATCCGATCTCAATAATCTTTTGTAGACTGATAAAGGGTCACACAAAGATCATTCATGTAAAATTCCATTGGTACCCATCAATTAGATTCTAAGAAAACTCGCTTTTTACCATATTTCGAAATTAGCCACGCCCATTAAATCCATGTTTTTCATTGGATCAAAATTTCTTGAACAACTCTGAAAGAGGGTCACCCAAGGATCATTCCTGTGAAGTTTGGTTGAAATTCATCCAGTAGTTTCTGAGGAGAAGATTTTAAAGAACAAGATGTGTTTGTGAAACACAAATGCCCCCGTAACTGCATTTTTATGCCCCCGATAGGGAGGCATCATAAATTTGACTTGTCCGTCCGTCCGTCTGTCCGTCCGTCCGTCCGTCCGTCTGTCCGTCCGTCCGTCCGTCATTCCGTCCAAAAACTTTAACATTGGCCATAACTTCTAAATCAAAGCGGTGTCGGGGGCATTGTCATCTTACAGTGACAGCTCTTGTTTTTCAAAGTTTGACCTTGACAGATGACCTTGACCTTGTCACATGACCTTGACTTTGGTACCAGCTGATGGGGATCATTGAGATCTATCATCATGCCAAATATTAGCTTTGTATCTTGAATAGGCTTGAAGATATTGGCAAGGTTAAGTTTTTGGACAGACGGACGGACAGACGGAAGGACAGACAGACGGACATTAGTAAAACAATATGCCCCTGATCCCTCGATATAAAAAGTTTACGACCGGACACACAGACGCACGGACGATGGACACAATGCCATGACAAAAGCCCCAGTGGCTCTCAGCCGGTGGAGCTAAAAACTCTAGTTTCCATGGTTACGGAAAGGCTTAAATTTGGCCGAAAAATTGTCGAAAATAGTTGAAATAATTCCTCTCCTTTACCACTGGGCCAATCAAACTGAAACTTGGCAAGGATGTTCCTTGGGAGAAGCCTTTCAAAAGTAGCTCAAAGAATTTAATTTCATCAAAAACTCCATTTCCATGGTAGCTGAGAGGCTGAAAATTGGCCGAAAATTGCCAAACATTTTGAAAAAATTCTGGGCCTCCTAAACTACTGAGTCGATGAAGCTTAAATTTTGCAGGGATGATCCTTGGGTGAAGCTCTACCAAAGTTTTGAAATGAAACTGATTTCATCCAAAACTCTGGTTTCCATGATAATGGAAAAATTAATTTCATTGGGGAATGAATCTCAGTTTTTAACAAATCTGAATGCACCGGAACAGATTATTTTTGCCTATCTTGAAACATGTCTCAGTTTGAACCTTTCTCACTTCTTATGCTGTTCACCACTTATTCCTTCTGTATACAAATTTTGCAGACAGTATTGTCAAAGATCAGCATGCACACATGTACAGTCTTATTTAAGTCTATACTGCCTGCTTTCTATTTAACTTTTGTGTGAAAAAATTGAGCCAGGCTGAAAACTGGAAATTTGTAAGATTCAAAATTTAAATTCAGAGTGAATAATAATAGAATAATAAATTTTTTAGGGGTGACAATTCATAGTGCTATGAAAGAGCATCTCAACTAGATAATACTCTTGACTGATAGTGCTGCTGGAAAGTGAAGCAAGAGAACCGCCTACGGGTACCTACGCTCGGCTGTCGAGTGCTTGATGGTGGGAAAAAATCTAAGTCAAAAAAGGGGCATAATTTGCACAAAATGCACCTAGAGTTATCCCCCTTGATAGTATATGTTGCTCTTTTGATGGTGAACATGTGTGCCAAGTTTCAAATGAATGCCTTCAGTAGAACCAGAGATATAACAAAAGGTCAAAGTTTGCGCACAACGACGACAACACGGAGGCAATAGCAATACCTTGGTTTTTCTCCGAAAACAGCTGAGCTAATAAAAAATGTAGAAAATGTGGCATAATTCTTTCAAAAATGAGTTCAAGAGTTTGCTGTCAGTTAGCCGTCGTCATAGAGGAGTGGTAGTGCGTTGGTCTATCATTTAAAGGGTCCCGGGTTCTATCCCTGGCAGGGGCACTCATCCTTTCTGACTATTATGTCTCAGACCAATAGGTTGATAATTGTAGACCTATGTCGGAAAGCAACTGGTGGTTAGGATAGGACGTAATAGTAGTACTTGTATGAGAAATACCAGGAATCCATTGTTAAGTGCTCCAGCCAACGAGATATAACTAAAGGATTGCTGCAAGCGGTGTTTCCATACAATCAATCAATCTGTTTCAGTATTGAACATACATGCCAAGTTTCAAGAAATTTCTTCAATAATTACTGAGATTCAAGTCTGGTTGAGGTTTGTCACTCTGCTTACACCAAGATAGACAACAAAAACCTCTTAACTCCCAATCTTTACTTTTTTTCCCAAAACAGTCTAGT
This sequence comes from Fragum whitleyi, assembly GCA_948146395.1. Classification (NCBI taxonomy): domain Eukaryota; kingdom Metazoa; phylum Mollusca; class Bivalvia; order Cardiida; family Cardiidae; genus Fragum; species Fragum whitleyi. Next base: position 20,427,683 of record OX411556.1, read on the forward strand.
TAACAAGATGTGTTTGTGGAACACTAAACAATTAAGGGATCAGCACTATTGCAAGTGCCTATATATTTGGTGATATGACTTACAAAAAGCATATGAAAAAAGAAAAGACAAGAGGACCAAGATGGTCCTAGATTGCTCACCTGAGTCTCTTTGACCCCTGGGACAACACATTAATTAGATAGGCAGATGTCAAAAAGAAGATAATTGCCTTAGATCAATACCTTGGAACGTTTTCAGCAAAGAACATGACAGATATGCCTTTTTACCCTTTGATTCTATGTAAAAAGGGATGCACGTGGGTGGACCCCAAATGTGACCCCAGGGTCTTGATATGAAAAACTTGGAAGAGGTCCATAAGATGATGCTACATACTAAATATGAAAGCTGTCTGCTTTCTGGTTTCAGAGAAGATGATTTTTGACGTTTTTTCCTATTTTCACCCATCATGCTCAGATGAGCTTAAACGGATGCGCCAGGGTGGAGCCCTAATATGACCAAAGGGTCTGGATATGAACAAACTTGGTAGGGGCCCACTAGATGAGGCTACATACCAAAAATGAAAGCAGTGTGCCCTCTGGTTTCAATTAAAGAAGATTTTAAAAGATTTTCACACTTTCATTCTATGTAAAATGGGTTGCGCCCGGGTGGAGCCCAAATATGATCCGTGGGTCTTGATATGAACAAACTTGGAAGAGGTCCACTAGATGTTGCTACATACCAAATATGAAAGCTGTCTGCCTTCTGGTTTCATAGAAGACGATTTTTAAAGATTTTCATTTTTTTACCCTTCGTGCTCCTAAGAGATAAAAGGATGCACCCGTGCAAAGCCCAAATATGACCCAAGGGTCTTGATATGAACAAACTTGGTAGAGGTCAACTAGGTGATGCTACATACCAAATATGAAAGCTGTCTGCCATCTGGTTTCAGAGAAGAAGATTTTTAAAGATTTTCACTCTTTGATTCTATGTAAAAAGGGTTGGGCCCGGGCAAAGCCCAAATATGACCCAAGGGTCTTGATATGAACAAACTCGGTAGAGGTCCACTAGATGATTCTACATACCAAATATGAAAGCTGTCTGCCTTCTGGTTTCAGAGAAGAAGATTTTTAAAGATTTTCATATTTTCACCCTTTTTGTTAAGGGTAAAGGGAAAGTTAAGGGTGGATTTCAATTATTTGAACAACATTGGTAGAGCTTGACCCAAGTAACATCCCTGCCAAGTTTCATCAAGATTGGCCCACTGTTTTAGGAGAAGATGTTTAAAGAAATTGTGGACGACGGACGACGCACGTCGCACAACTGACGACGGACATTTTACGATCACAATAGCTCACCTTGAGCACTTCGTGCTCAGGTGAGCTAAAAAGGAGAAATCAATTTTATTTTGTCTTATATTTTGTGCTCAAGGTGAGATATTGTGATTGCCCAATGTCCCTCGTCAGTCGTCTGTTGCCCACAATTTCTTCGAACATCTTCTCCTAAAACCATCGGGCCAATATTGATGGATCTTGGCAGGTATGTTCCTTGGGTCAAGCCCTACCAAAGATGTTCAAATAAATGAAATCAACCCTGAACTCTCCCTTTACCCTTAAAAAAAGGGTGAAAATAGGAAAATCTTCAAAAGTCTTCTCTGAAACCAGATTGCAGGCAGCTTTCATATTTAAGCTCCACCCAGGCACCACCCTTTTTTCATTGAATCAAAGAGCGAAAATCTTCAAAAATCGTCTTCTCTGAAACAAGAAGGCAGACAACTTTACTCTTTTGTATGTAGCATCATCTAGTGGACCTCTAATAATCTTGGAAAAACATTGTAGACACTCCAGAAGCCATAATTTTCGCTCAATCATCCTGAAAATTGAATGGGGTCAAAAATGAGATCAAACCTTAGAACTAGAAAAGCCAAGAATGGCTTCAGTCGCTCCACAGGCTTGAAATTCTTGTAAAAGCAAATAAATGTTTTGACTAGATTTTCAGATATTTGGGGTTCTACTGATGTTGAAAATGATTTTCAAAGTTTCAACTATATAACAGATAGAGAAATGACCTTTGCTATTAAAAGACTTTTTTTTTTCATCAAATCAAAATAATTTTTGGCTGCATGATAATGGGTCAACCAAAGATCATACCAAAAATGTTTGATTGATCTCCATCAGTTACATTCTGAGAAAATCTTTTTTTCATAGTTTCTACTATTTAACATGTTGAGAATTGACCTCCACCCATAAAATGTATCTTTTTCATCCAATCAAAATAATTTTTTGTACACTGATAATGGGTCACTCAAGGATCATTCCAGTGAAATTTAGTTGATATCCAAAAATCAGATTCTGAGAAAATGATTTTCAAATTTTCCACTATATAACAAATAGAGAATTACCTCTGCCCATACAATGCATATTTTTCATCCAATCAAAATAATTTTTGGTACACTGATAAAGGGTCACTCAAGGATCATTCCAGTGAAATTTGGTTGATATCCATCAATTACATTGTGAGAAAATGATTTTCAAAGTTTCCACTATATAACATTTAGAGAAATGACCTCCGCCCATAAAATGCATATTTTCCATCCAATTTCAATGATTTTTAGCTCCACTGGCTGAAAGCCACTGGGGCTATTGTCATGGCGTTGTGTCCGTCGTGCGTCCGTCCGTGCGTCAGGTCGTAAACTTTTTCTTTAAAAATCTTCTCCTCAGAACTATTGGATGGATTTCAACCAAACTTCACAGAAATGATCCTTGGGTGACCCTCTTTCAAAGTTGTTCAAGAAATTTTGATCCAATGAAAAACATTGATTTAATGGGCGTGGCTAATTTCCAAATATGGTAAAAAGTGAGTTATCTCAGATTCTAATTGATGGATACCAATGAAATTTAACATTAATAATCCTTGGGTGACCCTTTATCAGTTTACAAAAAATTATTGTGATCGGATGAAAAATGTGCATTTTATTGGCGGAGGTCATTTCTCTATATGTTATATAGCTGAAACTTTGAAAATCATTTTCTCAGAATGTAATTGATGGATATTAACAAAATTTTACTGGAGTGATCCTTGAGTGACCCTTTATCAGTTTACAAAAAATTATTGTGATCGGATGAAAAATATGTATTTTATGTGCGGAGGTCATTTCTCTATATGTCATATAGTGGAAACTTTGAAAATCATTTTCTCAGAATCTAATAGACAGATATCATCCAAATTTCACTAGAGTGATCCTTTATCATGCTACCAAAAATTATTTTGATTGGATGAAAAATATGTATTTCATGGGCGGAGGTCATTTCTCTATATGGTATATAGTGGAAAATTTGAAAATCATTTTCTCAGAACGTAATCAATGGATATGAATCAAAATTCACTTGAATGATCCTTGAGAGACCCTTTATTAGTCTACCAAAAATTATTGTGATCGGATGAAAAATGTGCATTTTATGGGCGGAGGTCATTTCTCAAAATGTTATATAGTGGAAACTTTGAAAATCATTTTCTCAGAATGTAATTGATGGATATCAATCAAACTTCATTTGTAAGATTCTTGGGTGACCCATTTTCATGCAAGCAAAATTTATTGTCATTAGATGAAAAATGTGTCTTTTATGGGTGGAGGTCATTTCTCTATGTTATATAGTTGAAACTTTGAAAATCATTTTCAACATCAGTAGAACTCAAAAAATCTAAAAATATAGTCAAAACTTTTATTTGCTTTACAAGAATTTCAAGCCTGTGGAGCGACTCAAGCCATTCATGGCTTTCTAGTTTGTAGACTGATAAACGGTCACCCAAGGATCATTCATGTAAAATTTAATTGGTATCCATTGATTAGAATCCAAGAAAACTCACTTTTTACCATATTTTGAAATTAGCCACGCCCATTAAATCCATGTTTTTCATTGGATCAATATTTCTTGAACAACTTTGAAAGAGGTCACCCAAGGATCATTCCTATGAAGTTTGGTTGAAATCCATGCAGTAGTTTCTGAGGACAAGATTTTTAAGAAAAGTTTACGACCGGACGTATGCACGGACGGACAGACGGATAGACGCACGGCGGACACAACGCCATGACAATAGCCCCAGTGGCTTTCAGGGAGTGGAGCTAAAATCCTTATAGACACTCTAGAGGCCATATTTTTTGCCAAATCAACCTGAAAATTGGTCAGAATCAATGTCTTGTTGAATCTAGGTCAAATTCGAAATTTGGTCAAGTGGGGTCAAAAATGAGGTCAAAGGGTCAAATCTTAGAAAAACCTTGTAGACACTCTATCAACCTGAAAATTGGTCAGAAACAATCACTTAACCTGTGTTGGACATGGATGCCCTTGCAAACACTTGGGTTTTACCCATGACCTATTTGACCTAAAGCCGTGACCTTGACCTTGGGCATATTCATACACGCTCTTTGCATGACACTAGTACTCACACAGCGGGGGAACAACTTTGCCATGTTATTTTGAAACTCGTCCATAATTGTAGAACATATGCTACATCAAGAATGGGACACACACAAACAAACAGAGGTAACACCATTTCATAGTGGGGGCATAATACTTGGGATTATGTTGTTATGGACCAAATGTAAACTTACTTTTTCAGGGAATGTGCAAACTTGCCTGTCCTAATAAAAGCATTCTATTGAACACATGTGGACATTGATTCATACACACTGCCATATCAAAACTGATAACAAAGATAAAATGTGGATAAATTCTTTATTATGAAAATGTATCAATTTTAACCCAACTATAGAAAATCACCTATTAATCAATATACATAAGGTCTGAAGCCAAAACCTCTTAAAATCAGCTAGAATAAGAAGTAGTGACAAGGTTTTGATTTTTGACTGATAGTAATGAGCATTTCCTTTCTACACATGATAATCATGACTATATGATATCATACATGATTGAATATAGAATTGAAATTATTACTATACAAATATCCGTGTAATAACATCCCATATGATATTTTTCATGATATCACATAGACATTTTTAGAATAATGACATAATGCGGTTATCTTTAGAAACTTGCATTTCTGTTAGAAACATTGTCAAAACTAAGGCAAAAAGAGATATAAGATAAATATAATACCTACTTAGTGCATTGTATGAAAACTATCTAACTTGGTTGTGGGAATCGATAATTGTCGCAGTAGAGCCTCTACAATTATCAATTCCCCCAGATGTTCTATATATTTAATATGCACTTAGTGTTTTGAATGAAAACTACCTAACTTACTTGGTTGTGGGAATTGATAATTGTCTTGGCAGAGCCTCAACAATATTATCAATTCCCCCAGCCTCGTTAGATATTTGTATTCATACAAAACACTAAGTATGTATTTAATATATAGAAATGCCATATGTCGCTGATCAATCTGCAATAGCCCCTATACAATCAATAATATTGTGAGGCATGTGACTCTATGGGAATACAATAAAAGCCTGTGCATGACGTTTCCAACAGTTTAGCACCTGGATAAGCACAGGCTCATATTGTTTATTTTGATGGGCAATACAGAATATTAATTCATTATTATAAAATTAATGTCAATTATTGAATAAAAAGAACATTTTCAGGTCATTATTGGCAAACGTTAATGGACAAAACCAAGGTGTTAATCGTGAAAAACATGGAATAATTAGTAAATTTAAGTGCCATAAAGGCCTGACTTAATCCTTGGTCTGAGCCTAAGTTCTATATCAGTGTCTATGTCATTTTTATAGAGCGTGAATGAGATGGTTGATCTCATTCCCACGTTAAATTTTGTGATGTCATAAATTTACCAAGCAACATCAGTATAAACAAGTGACGGTGCAATGCGTGATGCAATTTTTCTAACTAAAGTCTTCCCTTTTATGCAATAATTTGCATGGACCGTCAAAAATACTATTACACCCTGATTCACACCCAGGCTTTAAACCATTTGTTAGTTCTCTGCAAATGTTAACGCCCTCAAAAATGTGAACCCTATATTGAATGTAATTGTGCTGCTAAGAGCTCTTCTTCAAATTTAGCGTTCAAGTCTTATATATACATATAGAGGGGTCACTGCAACACTATTGTAAGTGCCTATATATTTATAGGCACTTACAAAAATGTTGCACTGACCCCTTGAAAAGATCCATAAGATAGAAAGGCACCTTCTAGGCAATTCCAAAATTACAAACCCTAGATAGACTGTGTGGATTGCACATGCTGCTTGGGGTAGAATCTTCTCTCTATTTGTACATTTTCTAATCCTCGAGTGACCATTCTACGTTCAATTATAAAACAATAGCATAAAAAGCATATATGAAATAAGAAAAATTAAGCTATTTTTCTTTGATTTCATTTTACTCAACATCATCTTTATTGGAAACATTGATGCTTTAGATGTCATGTTATGTTACGCACACGCAAAAGGACATGTTTGTTCATTTTACCCCAAGAAAATTTTATTTCCAAATTCACAATTTTAACTCTTTTCCCTCTAAACAGTTTGCAAGTCAAAATGCTTATAAATATTTCATTGAAAGATAGAAATAAGAAAACAAACATTTAACTACACTAAATCCTGATAGATGCAAAACAAGCTTAAAACATACAATAACTTTATCTAATTAAACCTTCATACAATATTATTTTGTCAGCACATCTTTGTCATAAATACTTAAACAATGCATAGTTTATAGTTTTTGCTAATCTATTTTAGTTCAATTGTGACGAAAGCTTAAGCTTATTGAGTTGCTCTAGAACACTAAATCCTGATGTTTTCATAAATACTTGATGCATATCGTTGGCTCAGCAAAACAGTTGTAACACCCTATAAACATATAGGGAGCAACAACTGTTTTGCACTGAGCCATCGATATGGTAAATAAGTTCTGAATTGTTATTCACTTAAATTTTAGTAATTGCATCAATTCATAACTACCCTGTATTGGCAATGAAAATACATTTGAGAACATTTTGTTATTGTACCCAGCTTTGTATGTGAGTATACATGCAAAGCTGGGTAACATTTCACAAACGGTTTCAACTTGAACGCAGGGCAGGTTTCAGTTTTACAGCAATTTCAAACCAACCTATCAAAACCTGATAAAAAGATAATAAGTCAAATTTGTTATCTCTGAAAAAACTAGGGCTTTGTACAAATTAGTGCAAACTGAAATATTTTGATATTGACCCATACAGATTTAAAAACTCACTTAAGAGATAAAGATATTTTTTTATTTCATTGAGGTATGAAACTAAAAACCTTATTACACTGTATGAGTACGCAAAACGGATTGATACACGAGTGTGACAAGGTTTCTTGTTTCATACCTCTGTGAAACTAAACAAATGTTATCTTCAAATCTAATGATTTAATATCATGAAGCAAAAATGAAAAGATCAATCAGTTAACCCTTTGCTGTTTAATCCCTGCTTTTTACGTGCCTGTGATTTTATGATTGAGAAAAAATTGTGAAAAAAGAAGAAATTGCTTCTGACAAGCAATTTCTTCTTTTTCCTCACTATTTTCTACCCTACAGAATGGTTATTTTTCAAATTAAATCCACTTTAAATTGTCGTCTGCAAAACCTTTGAATTTGGACAGGTCCAAAATTTTGTAAAACAGGAAAGGGTTAAGAAACAGATTTCTTATGGGACTACTTTTGTCCAAAGATTACTAAATAAATGCATACTCAAAATTGTTTGCATTGGGGAATAAACCAATTTTTTCAGCCAATCAGAATGCAGGAATATTGATGGACACAACTAAAATTAAATTATTTATCAGTCCAACCTTGTCTTGTTCACAACAAGATGGGATGAAAACAAGAGGCCCAATATGGCCCGAATCGCTCCACTGTCTTTTAAATACCTACCTATCAATGAGAAACTCAGTCAGGTAGGGATGTTTACAAGGAAATTTGTGAAGAGGACAAAAGATGTACAGAAAACATTATTTGAATTGAGGCTAAACCTTATATGAAAAGTAATTTCTCAAAATATATTTAAGTATTGATTCTAAATAGGAAAAGTTTCTTTTTTTATTAGACAGATACGTCTTCAAGGATCTTTAACAATGAAACAATATATATTGCTAGGGAGACTGACAAATCATTTTTGTGAACAAAAGCCCAACCAGGCCACACCCATATATGGCCAATCAAAACTCTGCTTTGAATTTTACCCAAGGATCATTATATCCTGCCAAGTTCGATTAATATTGGTCCAATGGTATGGGAGAACATTTTTTAAGTTAAATTAAGCCCTCATTTGGGGGTCCATAAAAATTTCTATAACATCTTGAGAAAAGGATCACCAAAGAAACACTTATGCTATGTTCCATTTATATTGGTGCTACAGTTTTTGGAGAAGGAGATTTTTAAAGATTTGATAGTGAAATTAAGCCCCTCCCCTGCCCCACCATTATTTGGAGGTCAATATAAATTTCTTGAACAACTTCAGATGAGGGTCAGCCAATACACATTCATAAAAAGTTTCACTGAAATGGTTTGGGAGGAGAAGATTTTTTAAAGAATTTATAGTGAAATAAGCAAAGCCCTGTCACATCCATATTTGCAGGTCAAATAAAATTTCTTAAAAAAATTTAAAAGAGGGTCACACAAGACAAGGGTTACCCATTGACTCATGCAAGCACAACAGACACACTGCCATGAAAATAGCTTGCTCTCCATCGGCAAGTGAAGCTAATAATTGATAAAAATATTCTTTACATGCATATGTATCCCAATCATTATCTGATTTAGAATTGTTACAAATGGTTAATCATTTTTCATCAAACATTCTGACTTTGTAGCATTTCAAATTCAACAATATACATAGCATTTCATAAAGTTCTGATTATTTTAAAATCTAATAAGTCTATCAATTAATTCTTGGAACACTTATGACCCTGAAATGGAGCAAATCTTTTAAGTTTGACCTCGATTAATGACCTTGTCCTTGACATTTGAAGATGCACATTTATGCCTAATATGAGCATTGAACTTAAATAGTTTTAAAGTAAAGGGAAAAGGTTAGGTTTGCAGTACATTTTGGACAGACAGACAGACACCCTTAAAACAACATATTCCTGCTATAAAGCTTTGGCAGACAATATAGACTAAGATCAGTCTGCACAAGTGTGCAGTCTGATTTTAGTCTATACTGTCTGCATTCTACTTAATGATAGGGCTTGAGCAAGAAGGGTTGAAATGCCTGAAAAAAATTGTTAACTTTTTTTCAAACAAAAAACAAATTTAGCAGAATAAAGGCTTATGACAAACAATATTAAAGCCAGTGGACAAAAATTAAGGTGAGGAGTTGCATTTATAATTCATTAAAGCCAAGATAATTTTAATGTCTTTTGGTCACATACATGATCTATACATCAAACAATACATTAATCATTTCATGCACATCTCTCTGTTAATATCTTAATTGTCACACAAAAAGAGACCATCTGGGTATTATGTTCAATAGCATTTGAAACCTGCAGAGGACAAAAACAATGTAACATTTGAAAATTATTAAACAGGAAGGTAGAATGGAAAACATTAATACCTTTATTACTTATCAGATGATCCTTTTACATGAAACAGGTCACAAATTTACATATAACAAATATTTCAATCATATTCTGGCAGCTGTAGCACCTTACCATGGATTCCTGATATTTCTAGCATCAGAAATCCACTCACATTACATCCTTTCAAAGCCTCCAGCTAGCCATCCCATTTAGGTTTATCACTATAGAGGTACAAATAACAGGGGGTAATGCCAGTCTTTATATCTAATTGAAACCCTGTGTTGTGGGTACTCATTTGAATCGTCTTGATGGGACGATTCCAATGAGTACCCACAACCTGGGATTTGTGCAAGCATAGTTGAAATGATCTAGTTTGAAATCCAAAATACCCCCTCTATCTGTAGCTCTGCACTATTTATCTGTTTGTTTGAATGGGTTTAACGCCGCTTTTCAACAATCTCGCAGTTATATCGCGGCGGCCGGAGCATCTAACAATGGATTCCTGGTATTTCTTTCACCTGTACTACCATTACACCCTTTCCTAGCCTCCGACTGCTTTTTCACATAGGTTTACGATTATCTACCCATTGGTGAAAGACAAACGTCAGAAAGGATATTTGCCGCCACCGGGGATCGAACCCACGACTTCCAAATTGGAAGTCTTATGCCTAACCAACTGCGATATGGTGGCGGCTCTCTGCACTATTTATCTACAGCATGTAGATATTATGTGTTGGAAAGGATATTTACCACCACATGCAACTGGAATGTGGCAATGACTGTGGTTTTCCTCTATATACCGTATTTCTCTTAGTTAACGCTCCCAGGAGCTATGCATAACATGGTCAGGGAGCTTTTATTGAGTATGCATTTTCTGATTAAAAAAATCATTAAACTTATGTCTTTTAGGCCTTTTCCCTGTAATTTGAGGTAAATTCCCTCTAAACAATCATATAAATAATAGTTTAGAGGAAATTCACATCAAATTAGAGAAGAAGTTTTAACAAGCTCTTAAAATTTAGGCATTTGAAGTGGGTTTTCTTCTTAAAAGAATGTAGGGGTGCTCTTATTAGGGAGGGCGCTATTATCAGAAATACGGTATATCCATGTATTACAGTATAAACAATTACAGCACTAAAACTAAGCACATTTATTTGAATGTATCTTATTCATCAACTCATAAATAAATTTTAAAGCATATAACAAACCATAATTCAATGAAAGACACAGAAGAACTAATTGACAGTAAAATCAAAATAATCTACAACGGGCTCCGCCTTCAAGGCTTCCTTACTCTCATTACTCAATGAATTATAGTCCACTTTTCCTGACGTTACTACACCTGACAAGCTCTCCTCAAATTTATCAATGGTTGCAATAGCAGATTTCGGAGTGGACACTTGTTTCTTCGTCTTCTTTCCAATTACTTGCCAACCTTCAGGAGTTGCCCCTTTTGATGTTGTGTCTCGCATTAAAGAGGTAGATAACTTTAAGGCTAGATTGGATTTCCTAAAAAATAGTTTTCAAAATGAAATTTATTTACAAGTCTCGGAATTTAGAATGTTTATACAGTGAACTACAAGGCTTATGTACTTTAATAGGTAATTTGTATGTATGGATTTTTTTTAAACAAATAAGGAACTTTTTTCATCACATAGCCAGGCTGGCATATTGGCAAAAATTAGACTATGATGAAAAATCCCAAAGTACAGTAGTATCATTTATTTCAATATCAATTCAACAATGTAAGCATGAAAAAGAGCACTGTCTACAGGTGCAACACTTGGCTGCAAGTGCTCGATAATGCAAAAATCTAAGTTGAAAAAGGGGGGTAACTCTTACAAACATGCTTTCCACTTTGTTAGTCTGGATAGCTCTTGTGAAGGTTAACACACATGCTAAGATTCATGAAGATATCTTGGGAAAAAAAGCAAACTTTGTCACACCAATGCCAACACAAACAATGCCAAGGTGATCACAGTGACTCAGGTTTCCTATGGAAACAGTCAAGCTAAAAATTGCAATTTTTATACTAAAATTCCCTTCCCTTGGTAAGAATGCAATTTTTTCCCAAAGAGTTAATGTGCTTGTAACAAACCTATGTTAAATCAAGGTCAAGCTCACTTCTCACTGGCTTGGGGCAAACAGTTATAACATCCTGTTAATGTATAGGCAATTACAACTATTTTGCTCTGAGCCAGCTATATGCATTCTGTCAATCACCATAACCTTGTTTGGACTCTCCCTGTCCAAATTCAAAGGTTTTGCAGACAAAAAAGAACAGTGGATTTAATTTGAAAAATAACCATTCTGTAGAGTAGAACATTTTGTATAAACAAAAGAGGGCCATAGTGGCCCTTAATCGCTCACCTGAATTAACAATCTTAAAATGTTTTTCTAAGATTTGACCCCGTGACCTAGTTTTTGACCCCACTTGACCCAATTTAGAACTTGTCCGAGATTTCATCAAGATAATCATTCTGACCAATTTTCAGGTTGATTGGGCCAAAAATATGGCCTCTAGAGTGTCCACAAGGTTTTTCTAAGATTTGACCCTGTGACCTAGTTTTTGACCCCACTTGACCCAATTTCAAACTTGTCCAAGATTTTATCAAGATAATCATTCTGACCAATTTTCAGGTTGATTGGGCTAAAAATATGGCCTCTAGAGTGTCCACAAGGTAAATGTTGACAACGGACGACGCACGACGGACGACAAGTAACCCTAAAAGCTCACCTTGAGCACTTCGTGCTCAGGTGAGCTAAAAAGAAGAAATTGATTGTCACACAAGCAATTTCTTCTTTTTCTACAATGTTTTCTCAATTGCAAAATCTTAGGGACATAAAAACCAGGGATTGGACAAGAAAGGGTTAAATGACAAATGATAAAATTTCAAGCAGATTCACTATAAGAGAATTACAAAGCAGGCATTGTGGGCTAATTATTCTTTATAAAACTCTAGTTTATTTCAACAACCCACCTGATTGCTTCCTCTTTATGTACATGAGGTATGGGTGGTGGGGCTCTGGGATGTAATTCTCTCTGAACTAATGAGGTCAAGGTCACAGAAGGCAGCCAACATTTATCCCTGAAAATACATCTCTGAATATAAACACCCCTTGGCCAGTGCACTCTAATAAAGAGATTATTTTCTCAAATCATTAAAGTACAGTCAACCTTGCTTGAGCGACTACGTCTATTAATTGAATAGTTTTGTTGAGCAACTTTCAAAATCCCCTTTTTTAAATCAAAGTATCTGAAAAAGTGGATATCTCTGATAAAGAAATTTTTGTTAATGATTCCTATCTTGTTAAAACTCAATAGAATCTTCTCATTTAGCAAAGAATTATTGAGAATTTCGCAATAATATACATATTCAACCAAAATTAAGTTTCCTAATTTTGTAAACCAAACGAGTTTTAAGAGACCATTTTCTTTAAAGACTAATATTTGGGTTGCCCAGTTTGTGGTTGCTCTATACAAATGTTACTGTATTTATTCAATTGAAAACAGAAGTAAAGCTCATCTTCCAAAACACTTTCTTTGGAAAGATGAAAATACTTGAGAGGTAAAATTGAATATTTTCTCCCTTTACCTTTGTAACCTTTTAATCAGATTTACTGTTTTTTTTGCCTTCTGAGAAATACATTAAAACTTGAATTAAGGGACCACAAACGGGACCAACAAAAAGCAGTCATTAAATAAAATGATTGTTTAATACACATTTTGTTTAAAAATAAGAAACATAATTTTATTAAATTTGTACATTATTACGAAATTGTTAATAATCCCTTGCTGTTAAAACTCAATAGAATTGTCTCATTGAGTTGATTCTTATGAGTTTTAACAATATAGGATTTATTTACAATAATTTTCATACCAGTGCTTTCTACTTTTTCAGATATTTCGTTTAAGGAATGGGATTTTGAAAAAGGTGGCTTAATAAAAATGGTTGCTCAATAAACGTGGTCGCTTGAGCACAATTGACTTTATCAAATTTGATCACTTCCAATTAGAACATGCAAACTTAATGCTCTTCAAGCTATTTCTAGACAACAAAACTTTTGAGAGAGCACATTCAGTAAAAGTATTTCACATGGTATTTAGAAACTTTAAATGAGCCTGTGCGTGTAATTTCAAACAATTCAAAAAGTTTGTGAGGTGCAAACATTGAGTAGCATTGACAGTCACATACTGTAAATTTAAGTTACCTGATGATCCACAGATACTTTGAGACCTTATCTATCTACTAAATGCAGGGTAAAGACTATGGTCAGACTGTGCAGATGCACAGGCTGGTCAGAGTCTTTGCTTTGCACATATTTGAAATTGTTTGAAACCTCATGCACAGGCTCAAATACCTTTTGGCAGTGGCAACAACATTTTTATTTGGTTCGTAATCATAACTCTGGGTTTCACACCCATAAAACTCGGCCAGTTCATGTACAACTCGTCTTTGGTTGTTATTCATGCTTGGGAATGGATGACTTCTAGATGTCTGCTTGGACTGAAAAACATGCAAATATATATGTGAAACATCAAATCTGTAAGGGCCCTTGTGGCAAATATATATTAAAATCATTTGAATAACAGATTAAGAATAATAGAGGACTAACCAAGAGCACCAGCAACCTGTGCCTACAATCTTCTGTTGAGTCCTGGATAGCCTATAAAAATGTATGTCTAAAACGGGGCTTAATTTGTACAAAATGCATCTAATTCATGTTGCTGTTTTGATAGTGAACATGTGTGCCAAGTTTCTAATGTATGCCTTCAATAATAACAGAAATATCACAAAATGTCAAAGTTCCACATCATGACAACAACGAAGACACCAAGGCTATAGCAATACCTCTGGTTTCTACAGAAAACAGCCAAGCTATAAAGTGAATGTTTGTCCATAAGTTATAAAGGATGGTCTGTCTATATTCCGAAAACATGCAAAAAGAAAAGAAAAGGTTTTGACCCAGATCAGCCTGTGCAGACTGATATGTCCTATTACACAAAACCACTTACAATGTCATTGACTTTGATAATAATTTACAGCCTGTTTCATATGCCTACAATATTTCAGGTCTATGAAACAAGCGATAATTAAGGAATATTGAAAATATCAAAAACATCACTATTTTTAGCAGCGTGAGATTCAGCTCACTAAGGAAGGGAAGATGAAAGCAATCCGAAAGAAAAAAGTTTGTGACACACCTCAGTTATGAAATAAGGGTTTCCTTTATACAACTATTCATTTTTTGAAACCACCACACTTGTACAATATCTAGACAAGGATAATGCATTATAGTAGTTATGAGGGCAATAACTCACAAAATATGATGAGTAGAGTTATGGTTCTTGTGCACTGCACTTCTCCTCAATGAGATCTATCCACCTGTGAAGTTTCATGATTCTAGGTTGCATACTTTTTGAGATTTTCTCCAGACAAAAAGCGGTCTACGGACGGATGGACGAACAGACCGACAAGAACGGAGCAATGCCCGCGCTGAGCGAGTGATTTTGAATGGTTTTGATCGAGATAAATGTCAATTTCAAGATGTTGTTAACTGTATATAAGGTCTTAATCTATCTTCATACAGTCAGCATATATCATAATTGGATTGTGTCGTTGTCAACGCTATCCAACGTTTGTACCTCACACAGGTGTGAAATTGTTGGAAATGTCACACACAGGCTCAATTATCATCATAGGAGTTTTACCTGTTTAGCAGTCTGTACAAGGTCACTCAGAGCTCTCTCAATGTTGGCCACAAACTGTTCATTTTGTCTGAAATATACAGTCACACCTTTCAAATACAGTAAAACTTGTGTTCAGCGACCACTCAAGGGACCATCAAAACGCGGTCGGTTTTGGGAATGGTCACTTAATACAAAATATCATGATAAATGTGACAATTCATTTTGATAGTATTGAACGATTGTCGGTCAAGTAGAACTGAATCAAAAGATGTTTGAACCCATTAGAATCGTCTAATTGAGACGATTCTAATGGGCTCCAATAACATAAGATTCAATAATTACCATTTTTTATCGTTAAGAATGTCCTCTTTTTCAGAGATTTTGTATACAGTAAAGGGGTTCTTATGGTGGTCGCTTGAGCAATATCGACTGTATTGTCATTGGGCGACTAAAATTTCATTTCTTCAGCTTGAGTATAGCTTTAAATTCATCACTTCGTTTACCCACAAATGATATGTGAACCATCACACGCAAATAGACTTTCAGCACAGTTAGAAAATTTTCTGCAATTTCTAGTCTGCGTGCACAAAAGAAAACATGAGTTTACATGTTTTGCTCAAATCACATTTTCTGATTTTTATCTATCAAACAATCACTAAATAATTGTAATCAAATAAAATATTTTTTTTATTGGTTTAAATCACATCTCTTGGGGAAATCCATGGCACTTATTTCTGTATAAAATTCAACAGGTCTTTTGGGAAATCCCCTGACCTTCAATCTGCAAGACCAGTGTTAACCGAAATTTCCTAATGATTTCATAAGGAAATCTCGATCAACATTGTGAAAGATCATGAGATCCAAAATGTTTCGGAACTATTACGGGTCCATTACCTAAACTTTCAAAAGATATCAACAACAAATAACATACTTGGCATATTCCTTGAGAAAGTCTGTGTATGATGGGTTCCCAAGTTTACCAGAGAGATCTGGGTTCTGGATCTCTAAAGCTAAAGCTAATCTTTTGTTTCTCTCTATCTGGGCACATTCCTCATTACACTCCAATCTAAAATAGACAATTGAAGAAATATTTGTACTCTTTAGTAAGGACAAAACCTTGATATGCGGCATTTTATTACATTTCCAATAGTTCTGTAGGATTTCCAAATCAAGTATGAAAAAGTTTCATATTATGATGGTATCTTTTGGTTAAAAGGTAGAAATCAATGGCTTACTGCAAAATATTTTTTTGTGCATATATTTCATAGTCACTAAAAGCAGCGTTGCACTGGGCCATCAAAACGATATAATATATTTCCTTGAGGACCGAAAGGTATTCATTACAATGATTATCAAATTTCTTTTTTTAAAATACAGTAGGTACATCTTTCTTTTACATATGTTATTTAATGCAAGTAAATATTATCAATAAAATCCTAGCATGTTTATTTCAATTCAAACAAATGATGATGATGATTCTAAGGGGAAAGCAAAAGTCTAAATTTGTTTAGAAAAAAAGTTAATCAGTAAACACAATAATCATAAATAATTGATCAAATTAGACTCACATTCTACTAGCACCCATTTTCCCTTGGTTAAATTTACTAATGCTAACAGAGGCACCACTCATTAGGGACTCTTTAAGACTCTGCATTGTTATCCTGAAATAAAAAGAAATGAAAGATATCATTTTTATTTTTTTCAAATTATACCCTTAATGTGAATTTCCTTAACAACATAAAAAAAATATTAACCCTTGTCATGCTGAACCTGGAATATTCCTGCTTTTGCAGGAGATATAGACTAAGATCAGCCTGCACATATGTGCAGTCTGATCTTAGTCTATACCATCCATTTTTCCTTTTTAAATGAGAAAAATTTAAAATAAAATAAAATTCAAAATAAATAATGACTCACAATAAGTGCATCCAGTGCTTTTCAACCTTTGATTTAATGCAATCTAGCCAAGAATTTTATTCAGCAAGACAATGGTCAAAAAGCCAAACAAAGTTAGATTTTTTTCTGTTTCAATTGGCGCTAGAAAACAAGACAATTAATTCACAGTTACAAATAAGAAGTTTCATTGACCAATCAAATCATTAATTTAAGGTAGTGGCCGCTTAATAGTTCTGCAACATTTTGGAAATTGTGTTCTTTCACAATGTTGACCCAGGTTTCCTAAAGAAATCATTATAATGAAATCATTAGGAAACCTCAGTTTCTGTTATCAGAGTTCATTACATCTAAAACATTGTAGAACTATAACTTGTCCATTACCTTAAATAGGTTTGCATTGTTGACCTCAATTATTTTCATCATTTAACAATGCTAATGTTGCTCATGGCAAGTTGGCTTTTGTTTAATGTCCACAACCATATACTTTGCAGACTAACAATGTTTAATATCTGAGTCAACAAGCCATATCAGATGGTAAGGAGAGGAGGCATCAGTCTGCTAATGGTAACTACCGGAAAAGTGTATCTAACTCAAACCAATTCAACAAAGTTCTTAACCCATTTGTAGGCAAACAGATAGATAATTTAGATAACTTGCACACTACAGATCTAATTTTGAATTGAGAGTAACAGATATCTATTGAACTAATATCCTTAATTGCTTCGGTTTTCATTTAGTTTGTAAAGCATGTAATCTATCCTTTGCTTTTGAAAGATGAATCACCTATGACCAATTAATCCTACATTATCACGGGCAAATATATTTAGAAAAGTAGAAATTTCAAACATTTTCTACTTTTCCAAATATATTTTCTATCATGTTATCTGAATACTCTTTTTATGTCCAATATTTCTCCTAATAAAGGCTCCCGGAAGCTGTACATAACATGGTCAGGGAGCTTTTATTTAGTATGCATCTACCGATTAAAAAAATCATTAAACTTATGCCTTTTGGGCCCTTTTCTGTTTAATTTGAGGTAAATAAATGATTGTTTAAAGGAAATTCACATCAAATTAGAGAAGGATCCTCACAAGTTCCTAAAGTTTAGGCATTTGAAGAGGGTTTTTTTAGAAGAGAATGTAGGGATGCTACTATTAGGGAGGATGCTATTATTAGGGGAAATACAGTAGTTCTTTTGTACCCTAATCAATTCAGACATTATTTATAGTGTTGGGCATTTCGTTTTTCAAATTACTGCAGATAATCGGTTTTTGGTTGGAAGAGTAAATCAACTAATGATCAATTGTACAATTGTTTTCTTAGAAATTAATAAAGCACTCCTAGTATCATCCTTTGCAAAATAGAATGTCGAAGATAACCTTAAGCTCATGACCTGAAGACTCTTTCTACAGATTTTTTTACCAACTTCATGGCTCTGGATGCAACCATTGTAACTGCCTATAAACATATAGGCAGTTACAACTGTTTCATGCTGAGCCGTCAAACTGATGTCAGTTTGAAAAACAAAATACAATGTCTTTCATTTATGTGTAAGGAACTGAATTTTTCATTTTGAAATTTCTTATTTGATTATCAAAATCGGAAGCCCAAACCAACTAATTATCCATTATAATTGATTTATCTGCCCATCACTAAAAACTTACTTTTGATATTCAGATGAATCAGAACTGTCGTCCAACGTACATTGAGATTTAGTTTCTCTGTGACCACAGGCACATTTTATAGTCACCTAAAATACAAACAAAATATTGAGATCAGAGTTATAAAACAAAAGACAAAAGATGTAGAAAAACATTTAATTAAAATGTAAATTAACTTGTTCCAAATATAAGCAAAATGCGCTCACCCCATTTGGTATTGATTTTTATCTTAACATTTACATTCATCAATCTCATTAACTTTGGAAATTTACCAGTCATAAATGTTTAATGTCTTTGGTGATGATTTTAAAATGTTCTATCCCCTTTAAGAATTATTCTTTAAGAAATCATTTTCAATCATGGTCTCTACTAGCTTGATTCCTATAATTGTTTTCTGAATAGAGATTGTAAAGGTTAATTAATAGTTCCTCTGCAACCTTCTTACCGGTGCTCTACACATTGAGGGAGCACATGGTTGTTCACCATGACAAGGAAGGCCACAAATACGTTCACAGGTTTCTCTCTTTTGATTACATGGCTGTGTACACTTCAGTCCTTCCTCTAGACATTCTCCTTAAACTTACCGGTGCTTTACACATTGAGGGAGGACAGGGTTGTTCACCATGACAAGGGAGTCATCAAATATGTTAACAGGTTTCTCTCTTTCAATTACATGGCTGTGGATACTTCCATCCTTTCTCTAGTCATTCCCCCTAAAACTTACGGGTGCTTTAAACATTGAAGGAGGACGGGGTTGTTCACCATGACAAGGAAGGCCACAAATATGTTAACAGGTTTCTCTCTTTCAATTACATGGCTGTGGATACTTCCATCCTTTCTCTAGTCATTCCCCCTAAAACTTACGGGTGCTTTAAACATTGAAGGAGGACGGGGTTGTTCACCATGACAAGGAAGGCCACAAATATGTTAACAGGTTTCTCTCTTTCAATTACATGGCTGTGGATACTTCCATCCTTTCTCTAGTCATTTCCCCTAAAACTTACGGGTGCTTTACACATTGAGGGAGGACAGGGTTGTTCACCATGACAAGGAAGGCCACAAATATGTTAACAGGTTTCTCTCTTTCAATTACATGGCTGTGGATACTTCCATCCTTTCTCTAGTCATTCCCCCTAAAACTTACGGGTGCTTGACACATTGAGGGAGGACAGGGTTGTTCACCATGACAAGGGAGTCATCAAATTGATGGCTCAGTGAAAAACAGTCGTAACTCCCTATAAACATATAAGGAGCTACAACTGTCTTCTGCTGAGCCATCAAAATATGTTTCTCTCTTTCATTTTGGTGGCTGTGTATACTTCCATCCTTCCTCTAGACATTAACTTCAAACTTACCGGTGCTTTGCACATTGAGGGAGGACAGGGTTGTTCACCATGACAAGGAAGGCCACA
Organism: Fragum whitleyi; assembly: GCA_948146395.1. Lineage (NCBI taxonomy): Eukaryota > Metazoa > Mollusca > Bivalvia > Cardiida > Cardiidae > Fragum > Fragum whitleyi. The sequence continues at coordinate 20,447,848 of OX411556.1, forward strand.
AATATGTTCACAGGTTTCTCTCTTTCGTTTACATGGCTGTGTACACTTCTGACCCTCCTCAAGACAATCACCCTGAAACAATAAGTCAATGAATCAAAATAATTATTAAATCTAGTTCTATATCACTGAGCATTCATTATTGCATTTAATATACCATCGCAAAGTTATAGAGTATTATCAATTGTTTCAGTGTAAGATTGGTTTATATTTCATTGAGTGACAACCAAAGCTAAATCATTTCGGGTGGCTTTAGCACAAGTGAAAATATAGCTTTTGTTGATCAAGAAATGAAATATCAACTGATTTTAATCGAAAAACAAACAATAGTTATTCTGTTTCATTAATGCAAAAATTAGACAAAATGTGAACATTTTAGAGCAAATTTTCTTAAAGAGTGTCAATTTGCATGTGATTGCTATGCAATGTTCATGATGTTGTCACTTTTTGTGCTCTTTATCTTTATAATCTACCTAAAAGCATTTAAAAAGCATTTCGACTGATCTCATTGTAAAAACTTTTTCTTTACTGATAATTGGTTACACATAGCACATTGAAGTAGGTGATTTCAGTTCATTAATTTAATATAAAAGGGCTCACAATACTACAAATCGAGGGTTTGATGCAAGACTGTAGTAAGTATATATACAGTGTATATACACTTACTACAGTCTTGCACCAAACCCTCAAAATGTAAATAATAATAATAATATTATTGTTGTGTACAACATACTGTATATCTGCGGAGAATAAAACAAGTTAGCATTGACATTACTGGCAGATATAAAAGTTTTTCATTGAAGACTTGAAAAAAAATTATTCAAGGTTTTTTAAATGACTTTAAAGAGTTTTAAGGCTTTAATAAGGCTCTTTTACAAAACTTTAAGAAAACTTAACAGGCAAACATTGAAGTAAAAGGTTTTCAAGACTTATTTTAACCACTGTTCATTACGTAAAAGCTGCTTACCTTATGACAAATTTTCTGACAAGTGTGTTCTCCACAGGGTAAAGGCTTACTACACTTCATACCACAAGAAATATCTTGTAAATGACAGGGTATATTTGCTCTCTCCTGAAATACAAAAGTAAGAAAAATTGTTTAAGATAATAACAGCCATACATTCCAAATGAAAATATTTGCAAAATGTTTAAGAAATGGTACCCCATTTTTACATATACTACTTTGTAAAGCATGATGATAATAATTGTGAAAATATTTATGAAATCATATCCAGCTTTTGATGTACACTAGGTAAATCAGGAATCCTTTTTTATTATAATTATTTTCTTAAACTAAAGCCTATCACAGAATTGGACTTTTTATCTCCGCAAGAGCATTCAGTGAAATGAGATCCTTGTTGACCATCAAAATTCTAGTTTTGCTATCAAAGTTTGCTGGCATAAAGTTTAACAAATGGTACACTGAAAGAAGGGGTGTGTAATTACACATTGTTCAGAAAATAGAAACAATCTTATATAATGCTTTTTGATGGATTATTGAGAATAATGATAGATTATCAAAAAATTACCAAAAACTTAAAATTACACTCTGCTTTAGTTCATTTCCCCCTTTTTAGATGTTACCTAAGGGGAGCCCAATTAGGGATATCATCATGAACGTTGCATAGCAATCACATGCAAAATGCAGCTCTCTTACAAAATTTGTCCTAAAATCTTCACATTTGTCTCTTTTTTGCATTTAAAATAGAATGATTCTTAGTTTTTCGAGTGAGATAGCTTAATCTTTCACTTTGTGAACAACAAAAGCTTTACTTTCACTTGTTCACTCAATGAAATATATACTCAAACGCAATGAAAATGTGCCCCTCCAAAAAATTGCACAAACTGTCCTTAATTATAAATTTTCAAACGACTCCTTTTCTTATATTCTTTTAACCCATAAAGGAACATGTAGAAATTGCATGTCTTAACATCAACCATAAGATGTTGCTGTTTGTAAGGTGGTCATTAAAAAGGCCCTTTTGGCTTGCACATTTAATTGTATTTTTGAAACAAGTTTTAAACTGCATGATTAAAAGTACTGTTTCTTAGAGAATGAAAATAAAGCATTAGATTTCACATTTGTTTTACGCGAAACCCAGTAATGTGATCTCAACTTACATATGTAATGGGATTAACTAAGAACAGTATTTTTTTTCATTAAAATCAAATCAAAGAACTGTTAATAACCTTTTTGTACTGGTGTTTTCGAGTGATTTGAACTCTAACCGACATGTTTAGGTCCATCAGGGATGCCGAGGGTAAGGTGTAGATCTAGAAACTAATGAGCATTAGTCTATACTCAAATCAACTATCTAGACTGGGGCAACAGTTCCACAAAGTGATAGCTAGCATTTTGTACTGGGTAAGAGGTTCTGTTACCAAAAATCAAAGAACAGAAATGGTTTGCAAGCCTACTTTGCAGATATAAGATAAATGATTTTTAACTTTTATCTTAAGTCATTGGTTCAAAAACCTTCGACCCTTTTGAAGCCTACACTGACATTATTATGTAGTAAATGGTGCATTACAAATTTATTTAGATTGATAATATTCATGTCTGAGGTTTGGGTACATGAAATAAATATATGAGAAAAAATTAAGATGGTTCGTTTTCATTGCTTGTGAGTATAAATTGATATTACACAATAAACAAACTATAATCCTTCATATATTCTTACCACATGTTTTCCCATACACCACTTTTTGGTAAGTTCTGTACACAAGGGACAAGTTTCTTCCATGTGGCAGCTATGTCTCACTATAAAGTAAAATAGTTCATTAAAATCTATTTGGAATATAAGATCTTGTAAGTAACACTTTTTTAAAATGTGACCTTGAAAACTGGCCATTATTTCAACAGATTAACATGACTTCTCTCCTTTCCTCTCCCTTAAGGTATGTGAAAATTTCTTTCAAATAGCACATCTACTCATGATAGTAAACTATCATACTTAGCTCTTTTGAAATCCATCCATAATTATAGGAGTTATAAATGTTGGGCAATCGGTTTTAAATCACAATCAATAATCGGTTTTAAGTAGGAAGATTAAATCAACCAATGATCGATTGTACAACTATTTGTTAGAAATTAATACAGCACTCCCAGTATCATCCTTTGAAGAATAGAATATGAAAGTTTCGCTAAAACTCATGACCTTTCTGCTGATATTCCAACCAACTTCATGGCTCAGCATGAACATATAGGCAGTTACAACTGCTTCACGCTGAGCTATCAAACTGATGTCGGTCTCAAAAAACAATTCATAATAGCTTTCATTTATGTGTACGAACTGATTGATCAACTATGAAATTTCTTAGTCGATTATCACAATTAGAAGCCCAAAGTAACTGAATATCAATTATATTCGATTAATCTGCCCATCATTAGGAGTTATGTTCTGGACAAGCTAAATTTTCAAATTCATCCTTGGTGTATAACCTTTACCTTGGAGCTATATGAAAATTTCTTTTAAATAGCAAGTTTTCTTCAAATGATGTAGCACAATTGTGCCAATTTATTTTCAATTCTCTAATGCTTTATGGTGGATTATTGAGAAATAACAATAGATCATCAGTTGATAAACTTACCGCCAAAACCAGTGAAATAAACAAAAACTTACACCCAGTTTTCATTCAATTCATCCTATTTGACTTTATCTTTGTGTAGACTGATAAAGGGTCACCCAAGGATCATTCATGTAAAATTTGATTGATAACTATCAGTTAGTTTCTGAGAAAATGATTTTCAAAGTTTCCAGTTAGAAACATCGACAAAAACAAGACAAATAGAGTTTATAAGATAAATATAATACATACTTAGTGTATTGTATGAAGAAATATCTAACTCAGTTGTGAGAATTGACGATGAGCCTCGACAATAATCAATTCTCCCAACTTCGTTAGATATTTTTTTCATACAAAACATTAAGTATGTATTATATATATTTATAATATGACCTACGTTGTGAGAGTGAAATATCCGAGTTGAATATTTTTGATATTACACGGGTGTTATTACACTAGTGGAATAACTATGCAAATTAGCTTAGAGCGAATAGCAACGCTATTTTGTAACCGCGAAAATGACGTCATAATGTATAAAATGTGACGTCAGTTTCAAGCGGCGTTATAAGTTTCGCGGAAAATTGAAATGTTGAATTTCAAGAATTTTGATGATTTTTTGCAAAAATTCGGGTCATATTATAAATAGAATATAAAACTTGTGCTCATAAAATACAGAATTTATTAAACTTGTCATCTAAAACAGATAAAAACTCGGCGCAGCCTCGTTTTTATCTGTTTATAGATGACTCGTTTAATAAATTCAGTATTCAATGACCACTCATTCAATATCCTCTATTTATCAATCCATAAATGTAGGAGCTATACTCTGGACATTCTTTTTTTTTTATACCTTGACCTTTGACCTTGATTCTTGATCTTTCTAAAAAATTCACCAAATGGCACATCATAATACCTGGGTGATCACAGGTGTGTGTCCGTGTACAAGGACGATGACATTCTGGGGGTTTGGCACCACAGGGTACAGGTGGGTAGAGGATCTCAGCACCACAGTAGCAAGTTACTTCATCAAAATCTAGAAAATAAAGAAAAAATAAGTATTAAACAGTTTATAAGATGACTGAGAAATGTAAAGACTCCTCAAATTTCAAAACAATCCTGGAAATTAAAAGTCAATAAGGGGCAAAATACAAATTAAAGTCAAATAGATCTATTGATGGAATGAAGTTTAACGCCCCTTTAAACATTTTTTCAGTTTAATTGTGGCAACTGGAGCACCTAACAAGGGATTCCTGGTATTTCTCTCACCAGTACAGCCATCACATCCTTTCCTAGCCTCCAGCTGCTATCTCACATAGGTCTACGATTATCAACCCATTGGTGATAGGCACAAATAGATCTAATTTAGCTTTGACTTGTGTTTTTATGACATGCATAACTAGATTTTCGAATCGCTCTAAAGAGTCCAATTGGGTCTCTTATTATGTGAACTATTTCAAACCTTTAAATAGTATAAGAGATTTAAATCTATCACATACAATCCATTATGCATTACTAGATACAGGCGTAAGAACTTAGAAATAAAACGAATGAACAGCAGGGCTTGTATTATTGTTTGATATTGGGGAGTCATCGACTCCTCACCTAAGAAATTCCGGGGGTCATATCTGAATTTAAAGGGGTCAAAAATGACAGAAAAAGCAATTGTAGAATTTTGCACAATTAGCAGTCACTTTAACTGTTTCTTGTAATGATATGAAACAAGTAATCAATTTGTAGAACTTAAGAAAGTAATTTGTGAAAATCTTAGGTATAAAACCATGTTTTGACTCTAAGTAATTCCTCCCAAGGGGATCAAATTGACCCCATGGAAGAAATTTCTAGGTGCAAATTAAGATATTTTCAGATTTTTGGGGTCAAAACCCTGGTTTAAGGGTCAAACACAAGCCCTGGTAGAGTTAGTCAAAATACAGGAAACCTATCTAAAGCAAAACATTTCAACCCAGGCTGCGTAGTCTGATCAGGGTTATGCAGGTTGATCAGCCCTGTGTTCAGGATGTAAAAGCGTTTTGCGATTGCTTTGATTTGGTACCCTGCTTTGCACATGTACATACGTGCAAAGCCAGGTATCATTTTGATAACGTTTTCATACTGAACGCATGGCAGTGCTAATTTTCACACTTCCAAGAAGTTCTATTTTTGCATGTTATATATCTCAAATGTCACAGTACTCACTATTAGTGATGGCCAGATTAATCGATTATAATTGATAATCAGTTGGTATGGGCTTCTGGTTGTGATTATCAGAAATTTCATAATCAATTAATCAGTTCCTAACACATAAATGAAAGCAATTATATATTATTTTCAAAACTGACATCAGTTTGATGGCTCAGCATGAAACAGTTGCAACTGCCTATAAGCTTATAGGCAGTTACAACTGTTTCATGCAGAGCTATGAAGTTGGTAGAAAAATCTTCAGAGAGAGTCTTTAGGTCATGAGTTTTAACTTAACTTTTACATTCTATTCTAAGGATGATCCTGGGAGTGCTGTATTAATTTCTAAGAAAACAATTGTACAATCAATCATTAGTTGATTTACTCTTCCAACCAAAAACTGATTATCAATTGTGATTTGAAAGTGATTCCTCAACACTACTCACTAGCCATAAGACAAGGTGGACAGTTATTTCTGTGACAGGGTTCCTCACACTTGTGTAATCCACAGGACAGTTTCTTTCCGCAAATTGCATTACATGGATGTTCCTCTTTCTGCAATGTTGTAAAATGTATAACCAAGACAGGTGAGAAAAAGAATGGTTCAAATGTAGATTTGATCAAGAAATACGAAAATGAGTCAGTCAGTATCTTTATCAAGTCACTTCAGAATGAGCATCAGCAGAGTCTGATCAAAGACCCCTCTTTGCACTTTCAATATGTCTACAAACTCAAGGATTCATTTTATGTTCCGGGAATATTCTATTACCACTGTTTTGTTATCCAGGCAGCTCAATCTTTTATGTACATTGTGACATAGATGAAATTAATACCTGATCTTCTATATCAATGTATATAGACCATTTCAAACTGTTTCATAGTTTATTACAATATCCGTCACATGACAGGTCAACAGTTTGAACCAAACTGCTCACCAAACTGTTTCAGTTTGCAAAAACGACTTCATTTTGATGTCTGTGTAATAAACATGCAGAACACGCTCTTAGAAATTTATCCTAAAATCAACTTTTCTTCTCTGTCTCTTTTTTATTCTATTTTTTTTAATTATAAAACAAATTTACAATAATGATCAGGTAATAAAAGAGTTATTTCATAGGTTTCATTATTGACATATCTTGGGGATTAGAAGGCTGATTATACTTACTATACAACAGGGAATGGTACATTTATGTTTTCCACAAGATTTCTTCCTATTGCAGCGTTTATCACATATAAAGCGACCATTTTCATCTGAAAAAGTTAATTAAATTCTGGTTAATTTCAAATGTAAATATGTTAGTAACATGACTAACATTCTAAATCTTGTGGTTTTTTTCTATTCTTTTGGCACAATTCATCCTTTGCCAAAGATTTTTAAAGTCAAAAGAAAAAAAATGATGGACTGGCACAAATTGCTTGAAAAAAAAATAATCAAAAAATCTAAATAATTACAAGCTTTATTTTCATATTCCGAGGCTTCCGTTTTTTCCTGGCAAGTAGATTATAACATTTTATATGTTTGTTACGAGCCACCATAACTAGAAATCACGTCTGGATATAAATGAAAGGTCATCAGACTGCGGTACACAAGGTCCAAGGTTCAATCCCCGGCACATCTTTTTTTTATTTTCATTTTTTGTAGACATTAATATACAGTCAAACTTCGGTCTCTCGAACAGGGGTAATCTCGAACACTAGGGAAAATTCGAACAATGATCTCAGTCCCGGCAGATTTCGCTCATGATTCATAGTGTTCGACCTCTGAAAACTCGTACAACAGGACGGTCGAACTCTCGAACACATTCTCCTGTCCGGAAGTTAAAATGCTTTATATTTCACCTTGGAAAAATCGAACAAAGGGTCTATCGCGAAAAACAAGATGTCATATTTAGGTGATTTTCACACTTTTCAACTCGTAATCCTTTTTTGACACCTTACTGTCAATTACGCACCGTGCGTTATAATTACCTATTCCGTGAAATATACAATGTTTTATTTAACAGAATTAACTTGTTGTTTGGCCATCTGCTGTTTACATTCATCACTATTAATTGTCTCTTATTGATATTTCGGCGACTGGTTAACTTACCGATGTCAAAAAACATACAGACCCGTAACGTCCGCTTGAAAGTATGACGGGTACGAACGATTAACTCGTTTAGAATTTCTGAGGGTTTTAAATTTAGATGGATCTACATTTTCTCAAAGACTGGCGTAAATTTATATACTCGAAAACGTTTAAGGTTAAGCATTTAGACGGTGTTTGAATTGGACTTTAATTATTTTTTTTTTCACTTGCAATTGAGGCCGCGTACGTAACAGGAATAATAATACGGTAGCCTTTTTTTGTAAACAAAGGGAATGCAACAATAAGACTCTTTAGTCTAAAGTTATTTCATCATTTTTTTACTTTATTCATTTTCAAACACAAATCCCGTGGATCAATCGTAAGAAACCTAAAAACAGTGAATTAAAAAGTGAAATTGAAGAACCAAATAAGTATACGAGTATTCGGATACGATGTATTACCGGATGTGGCGCATTCCCGTTCCTGGTACCTTTACAGTTTTTTGGATTGGTCGAACAACCGATCTCTCGAACAAATTGTCAAGTCCCCAAGGTGTTCGAGCTACCGAAGATTAACTGTATTATGTTTCCTCCTTTACTTGTTTCAATTCATTTTTTTTTTTTAGAGTTTGATTATCTATATTTCTTTTACAACTCAAATGTCACTACTTGTATCTCTCAGAAAATAAAAGATTAAGTTTATATACTGTCAAAGTCTAAATCTGTGTCTTCTTTCAAATCGACTTAAAAGTTCTGCATGCTGCTCTGTAAAATTGTAGGCTGATTTACACTTCTTGATTTCTTGAGCAAATATCAACAAACCAGTATATTAAAGATAATTTCTTTGACAAAAGTTTGAATTAATTATTTCTAATAAACATATCATGAGAAAACTAAACAAGAGGACCAAGATGGTCCTAGATCGCTCACCTGAGTCTCTATGACCCCTGGGACATCACATTAATTAGATAGGCAGATGTCAAAAAGAAGATAATTGCCTAAGATCAATACCATGGAACGTTTTCAGTGAAGAGCAAGACAGATATGCCTTTCTGCTCTTTGATTCTTGGTAAAAAGGGATGCACCCAGGTGGACCCCAAAAGTGACCCCAGGGTCTTGATATGAACAAACTTGGAAGAAGTCCATAAGATGATGCTACATTCTAAATATGAAAGCTGTCTGCCTTCTGGTTTCAGAGAAGAAGATTTTTTAAGGTTTTCCTATTTTCACCCATCGTTCTCAGATGAGCTGAAAGGGATGCGCCCAGGTGGAGCCCAAATATGACCCAAGGGTCTTGATATGAACAAACTTGGTAGGGGCCCACTAGATGATGCTACATACCAAAAATGAAGGCAGTGTGTCCTCTGGTTTGGATTAAAGAAGATTTTAAAAGATTTTCGCTCTTTGATTCTATGTAAAAAGGGTTGCGCCCGGGTGGAGCCCAAATATGATCCTAGGGTCTTGATATGAACAAACTTGGTAGAGGTCCACTAGATGATGCTACATACCAAATATGAAAGCTGTCTGCCTTCTGGTTTCATAGAAGAAGATTTTTGAAGATTTTCATTTTTTTACCCTTCGTGCTCATAAGAGATAAAGGGATGCACCCGTGCAAAGCCCAAATATGACCCAAGGGTCTTGATATGAATAAACTTGGTAGAGGCCCACTAAGTGATGCTATATACAAAATATGAAAGCTGTCTGCCATCTGGTTTCAGAGAAGAAGATTTTTAAAGATTTTCGCTCTTTGATTCTATGTAAAAAGGGTTGGGCCCGGGCAAAGCCCAAATATGACCCCAGGGTCTTGATATGAACTAACTTGGTAGAGGGCCACTAGATGATGCTACATACCAAATATGAAAGCTGTCTGCCTTCTGGTTTCAGAGAAGAAGATTTTCAAAGATTTTTATATTTTCACCCTTTTTGTTAAGGGTAAAGGGAAAGTTAAGGGTGGATTTCATTTATTTGAACAACTTTGGTAGAGCTTGACCCAAGGAACATCCCTGCCAAGTTTCATCAAGATTGGCCCACTGGTTTAGGAGGAGAAGATGTTTAAAGAAATTGTGGACGACGCACGACGGACGACGGACATTCTACGATCCCAATAGCTCACCTTGAGCACTTCATGCCCAGGTGAGCTAAAAACCACACATGTTTTTATAATCTATCAAAAAAAATAAGACAGAGTATTGGCTTTGTCAAGATTTGAACTACCAAAAGTAAGTTTTACATCACTGCGACCTAGACCTCTCAACCGCCAATCCGTCGCATACTGCGGGCATATTTTACAAGCCTATGAAAGCATACTCCCCCTTGTTATGACAAAGCTATCCGTACCACTTATCTTGAACGATGCCATATGTGTTCTTCGATTAATTTATTCATTGAATTAAGGCCAAATCATGTCAATAATTTCAAATTATGTATAAGTGAATTCAAAGGTTAAAGGAACCTTTAAACAGAGAGGCAAGAATAGACAGAATATTTTTTCAAAAATTCAGCGACAAACCCCGTTGCTGTTGTGCTTAATAGGATTCAAATGAGTATCTATATAGGCTTTTGATGAAAAATAACAATTTTGGAATGGTGTTGCCCAGATTTCATGAAGACCTCTGCAACATTACCTGTGGCCTGTGTGATATCAGCACATTTAAATTTCTTGTCCATGTACAAACATCTGCATGTCAGCATTGTCTCTCCATCACATGGCCCACATGGTCCCTCATGACATTTCTGCTTACATCTGTGCTTGTCCTCTGTAAATATTTAAAATATTGTATCAGGTAGAATGGCTTATACAAACATCTACATGTCAACATGGTCTCCCCATCACAGGGCCCACATTGTCCCTCATGACATTTCTGCTTGCATTTGTGCTTGTCCTCTGTTAATATTTAAAATACAGTTAATAATGCTCCAGCAACCACCTCTATTAAGGGATCACTTTTACTAATTGACCATAATAAAAAGTCCCTCCACTTTAGGCAAATCTTTGAAAAAGTGGACAGTCTTAAACCGAAAGTTGTTTTCATTGAATCTCATGATGTATGAACCCATTTAAATGATCTTGAAAGATTCAGTGAGAATTATGGGGTAATCTTTATATGCTTTCAAAATTACCTTCCTTTTTTTCATGAAATATTGCATGAGGTGATCATTATTATGGTTGATCTTCTTTAACACTAAATTTACTGTACATGATATCAGAAATGAGGGTTTGTGTTCAAAATCTCATAAATTTGGTATGTGATGCTACTGGCAATTTGACAACATCATCAGTATATGAATTTTAATTCTGTTGAGATAATTTAAAGGGGCACAATATGATCCAAACATGGATTAATCTCCCAAATATAAGGAGTTATCATTTTCTCTGATTTGACTGGTTAATTTTGTAGTGATTCACTGCTTAGAAATCTCTTGTAGAAGAGTTTCTAAAGTGTGTTCAAATGAGGAATTAATTCCTTATTAGGTAAAATTGATGGAAAATGATTTTTTTTCTGAGAAAATTTTCTTTTTTCAAATAATGTTTTCCTCAAGACTTTTAAAAAAATCTTTGTGTGTTGAAAGGTTCAAAGCTTGTTTACCCACCTGGAGGTCCACAGGTCAGCTTTTTATTACATATATTATCACAGGTAGGTATGGGGTCTGAGCATGAGGTACGTTTGGAGTCACCCAGGTCTACGAGGGCAGTAGAGCCACAGGGACAGTGGGTAACATTGGCTGGAAGCCCTGGACAGCTGGGGCAGTCGCCACGGTGACACTGTAACTCACAGATGTGATTACCACAGTCTAGTATCCTGAAATATACATTCAAACATAACCTTTATACATTGACCTGGACAGCTGGGGCAGTCGCCACGGTGACACTGTAACTCACAGATGTGATTACCACAGTCTAGTATCCTGAAATATACATTCAAACATAACCTTTATACATTGACCTGGACAGCTGGGGCAGTCACCAAGGTGACACTGTAACTCACAGATGTGATTACCACAGTCTAGTATCCTGAAATATACATTCAAACATAACCTTTATACATTGACCTGGACAGCTGGGGCAGTCGCCACGGTGACGCTGTAACTCACAGGTGTGATTACCACAGTCTAGTATCCTGAAATATACATTCAAACATAACCTTTATACATTGACCTGGACAGCTGGGGCAGTCACCACGGTGACGCTGTAATTCACAGGTGTGATTACCACAGTCTAGTATCCTGAAATATACATTCAAACATAACCTTTATACATTGACCTGGACAGCTGGGGCAGTCACCACGGTGACGCTGTAATTCACAGGTGTGATTACCACAGTCTAGTATCCTGAAATATACATTCAAACATAACCTTTATACATTGACCCAGACAGCTGGGGCAGTCACCTCGGTGACACTGTAACTCACAGGTATGATTTCCACAGTCCAGAATCCTGAAATATACATTCAAATACATACATTACATGAGACAGATCAAAACTGGAAGATGAATCCATTTACAACTTTCTGAAAATCAAAATGATGAGAATATATAAAATTTTTATGTAAGAACGACATCCAAATTCAAATCCATCGTGCTAATCTAGATTCAGGCCATGAAACTCAAAAAAGCTTAAGGAAGTGCAACAGTATAAAAGGTCTATTTCTGCATGATAAACAAGCAGAGCTTGCTCTAGTGTTTGAAATTGAGGAGTCATCGACCCCTTCAAAATGACAATCTCATTTGATTGGAAATCTGATTTCAAAGGGGTCATAACATCAAAGAAAACAAATAATTGATAAGAACTTTGAAGGTTTTGTACAGATATATTCAGCATTCACTTCATTTGTTACCTTTTAGATAGTATACAGGATGCAACATAGAAAATTTGAGGGACAGACTTAATTCTGACCCTTAGAAATCTATCCCAAGGGGTCATTGTGACCCCCTGGGAAGAAATTTCAAAGGTTCAAAATAAGCCATTTTTAGTTGGGGGAGGATTCAAAACCCTAGTTTAGAGGTCAAACAGGAGCCCTGATATAAATTTCAAAGGCAAAATGACATAACTTACTTTCCACATATAGTTTTACAGCTGTAAGATTCAGTAAAGGCCTCTTCACTACCACAGGTTACCTCCCTTGTTTCATGTTCTCCATAACATTCTATAATAAAGATTAAATGGATCTTCTTTAATGCTTTTTTAAGTGGATTATCCAAAAATAATGAAAGATTATCATTGGATGAACTCACCACCTAAGCAGTGAAATTATCAAAAAGTTATACCCATATTTTGTTCATTTCACCCTATCTGAAGTTATCTAAGGGAAATAAGTGACATCATCATAAAATTTGCATAGCAATGACATGCAAAATGATGTTCTTTAAGAAATGTTGTCCTAAAAATTTTCAAATTTGTGTCATTATTGCATTTGAGATATATGATAATTTTTTGTTTTTCAAATAAGTTTCTTTGATATTTTTTTCATGAACAACAAAACCTATACTTTCTCATGTGGCCCTGTTTATCTCTCTGTTTATCATTTTCAAATAAGTTTCATTTGATAAGGCTAAAAGGTTATGCAGAAAGTACTGTAATATGAGACAAAGAGAGCTAACATAAAGGTAACAAACATTAAACCTCCTTTTTGAATGACACATTTTTAGACACAAATTTCAAATAGTTTATGGTAAAGGGCATCTGATTTGCTTCTCAAATGTGAAATTTCATCAAATTCTGAACTTGAGTCTAGGAAATATGAAAGAATAACTGTATTGTACAAGCTAAGGTAAAGGTAACAAACCTGTAGCCCCCTTTTTCCATGATAATTTTTTTGTACGAAAATTTCAAATTGTTTATAGTAAAGGGTATCTGATTTGCTACTACAATATGAAATTTCATTAAAATCTGACCATTAGACTAGGATAAATTTGAGAATCCAAGACAGATGCATCAACACCATATCATAGGAAGTACCCATGGTAAGTTTCATTTGATTTGGCCCAAGGGTCATGGAGAAATCGCTAGGGACGGAATTACGGTCAGAAGGATGGACAGACGAAGCAGCAGCTATGTGCTCTCCCTTTGGGGAGCATAATATAACATCAATATACACATACCTTGTTGTAGTGTTTTATCACATTTCTGACAGGGCCCAGCATGACAAGTTGAGATACAGAAATGTTTACCACAGTTCAACAGTCTCTCACAATCACTGTCACATTTTGTAGCTGCTGACTGTCCACATTTCACTGTCTGTCTAAACATACAAAATATAGCGTGTCAGTTACTTTGATATCTCATCTATGCAGGGAACATTCCAGCAGATACCTAATTAGGCTATGGAAAGTTTTAGAAAAAGGACTAAGTTTTCAAGCATGTGTAAATTAGCTGCTAGCCCTATCATTTTGAATGTAAAATTGATCTTAGATCACTTACTCTAATTTGTAAATGAATTACTGTGATAAAAGAAAAAGAAGAAAAAAATCAAAGTCTACCTTAGTAAGTCCCATCAAAATTATCTTTACAGTAGCAAACTGTCAAAGTGTATGGTGCAAATTATGCTCAAAATGAACTTTTTTTTGCTAAAGAGACAAGAGCCATGTCTGACATAGCCATCCCATGCCATCAAAGCTTTATAGTAAACTGAAGCCTAATCAAAGGACAATAACTCCAAAATTATGCAAGCAAGAGTTGTAGTTCTAGTGCACTGCACTTCTCCTTCATAAGATCTAATCATCTATAAAGTTTCAAGTTAATAAATTTTACACTTTAGGAGATACGCTCCAGACAAGATTAGTGACTGAATGACGGACCATTTCTATATCCCCTTTGCTGAACAGCTGGGGATAATCACCAAAAAATTATAGCCTGCTTATGAGCATTTCGCCATATTTGATGTTATCTAAACAGAGCCAATTAACCCTTTCCCAAACAGGAAGGTAGACTAAAGGGTTACCTAGACTGAACAGTCACCTGGGTAAACCAATAACCAATACCAAATAAGGAATTTCCAATATCCAGACACTATCTGAACAGGCTATTATTGGATTTTCAAAATTTCTTGACATTTTTTACACATGTGTTAAAAAATGTTAAATTTGACCCTTTATTTCAAATCTCACATTTTCATGATCTATAAAAATATTTTTGTGGAAAAGATGAGCTTTAACATGGTGTAATTCTTTTTATTGTGCTATTGCAACTTTAGGAGCTATAAGAAGTTAAACTTGATGCTTAATTTTCCCATTATTTTTTCTCCTATTTCACCATTAAATTACTTAAGGTCTGTTCTTCTAAATGGAGCAACAAAGCTTTGATAACAGAAACACAATTCTTTTATTAAATGATGTCTTTGGAAGAATTAATTTTCAATAAAATGTTATAACTTTTATAACATTTGATGGTGAAATTAAGAAGTAAAACTGATTTTAACATACATGATTGTGTCTATACATTTTATATTTCTTCAACATTTCCTATTTCTTCCTTTATTTATTTACTATCTTACAAAATATATTTCATGGTGTGTAATTTAAAAAAAAAAACAACTCTCTTTCTGTGAAGGAAAGGCACATTTATGTAAATTGGCACACAAGTTTTTTGTTTGTTTGTTTGTTTTTTCATTATACAATAATAGGCAAACATTTCAAAATCAAAATACCAGTCAATGATGAAGGCAAGATTTTGAAATGAATGGGCAGTCTTAGGTTGGAAAGCAATGAGAGAAAAGGAGAAAGAGCTGGTTTATCCAAACCATGTCTTGTTTAGCCTTTCACAAGAAAGAGAACTTTGGAAAAAATTCAGGGAGAGAGAAAATTGTTAAAAACAGCATTTTGTCATTTTCTCTCTGTGTTGTCTTCCAAAGGAAGTTTTATTTTATCATTTTTTGTAATGTATATAATTTTTTTACACATTTTCCAACACTGGTCATGGGCTAAATAATGTGAAATTGCCGATAGAAATTGTTGTTGTTGTTGTTGTTTTTAATCATCATTACTGATTAGCGATCTTATAATGACAATCTACATTGTTATTACATATTTTCAAAATCATTTCAAGTCTATTTTTATACTCGAGAAAATCGTCGATTTACAGCTTAGCATCAGTCGACGATCAAAATCGCGTAACTACAACTAAAATCATCTGAAGTAACGGTAGTTTAGCAGTCCATCCAATAAATCTCAATACAAGATAAATATCTCCGCGATTCTGCAAACTAATTTTATTTCAAGTCCGTACTTGACAAAATATTATCAAAAGAATGACGAATATCGTATTTTTTGCCTTTATTATTTCATAACTAGACCCAAGAAATATCTTTTGTTTACTAATCACCCATGACAACGTAAATTCTAAAACTTTGTTGTTATCGCTCCCGCTATACACCGAGAAATTGCGATTACGCAAAACCGAAATATTCGCCCCTACAATTTTCGTTCTTTTTTCGGACCCGAAAATTAACGGAGAAAAGATTGCGGATGCAAACTAGCTCTTTTTCGTCCAACTTTTTACGCGAGGAAACATTTTCTTTATTTGCGCTTAAGAATCAGATTTCAACGTTTCAGTTTCTTTACATATCGCATGGAAAAAGCTAGTCAAACACACCCTCGGAGGCGTAAACTGCCCATGCCACTCGAGATCTGCCTGAGGCAGCGGCTCGTCAATCTAAGAATCGGAAGATTTCTCAGGATCGGAAGATTCTACAGGCGAAAATCCAGAAAATTCTGAAATGTCTGTGTCAGAATCAAATCTGAGCACAGGTTCTCCAGACTCTGAACTATGCGAAGACTCCGGTCAGACTCGTAACCAGACATGGTTTGCAAGTAGATTAGATCTATTTATAACGATTTCGAAGTATAGTGAGATGCTTATAAGCGAATGATCTCAAACAAACTGAAAGACAAGCATAATTTTCGAAATGATCGAATATTTCCACTTTCCTTTAATTGGTAAATTATGTTAATTAAAATTTTATTCCATTTTAATTGACTGACTAGTTTAATTTTTTTACCAATCTCGTGCGTTGTTGTCGCGTAGCTTATCAGTCTCCCACAATCCATACGCCGATATTATGTAACATTATGTAACGACGCAGCTGGGCACGCGATTAGAACAATAGAGATCGATAATTGGGTCCATATAGCATGTTATCAAAGGCTTCCGTAAAAAAAAACTTCAATCAGGGGGCAATAAATCAAATCAAGCTGATAAGCGTAAAGATTATATACAGTGGACAGCTTCTGATCGCATCTTATTTTACCCTTCCTTTTGATTTTTGAAAAAAAACGAAAACCACAAATCTTATATCACGAAAATATTTAGATACGACGCCTAGATTAACATGCCAGTTTTCCTTTACTTTATCAAGCCTGTTTTGAAATTATAAATCGCCACATTGTCAAATTTATTTTGAACTTGGGTGCTTTTAGCACGTGAGTATTTTGAAAAGAATTTTCTGTGAATCTTGCGCAGATTCTCAAATCCTGTCGAGTTTTTGTCTAGCTAGAGAGGAGTCTTCTACATCGTAGTCGTACTGTCATTTTTTAATGAAAGACAGAGAAAAAAGAATGAAAAGTTGTAGCCTACACAAGAAGAAATTATTTGACAAATGCATGTACTTTCAAAACCATAAGAATACGAAATAACCATTGTGAAAAGTGCGCAAAATAGAAATCAATATAGATCTATTTGTTTCTTTCACGATTAGATTATTTCAAATGAAAGAGAAAAGTGAAGTGGGAAGCTCGATATACACCGTTTGAAATTCGGATAAAGAAACAATTTAGCACTTAGCTGATTTTCTGTCAAAACCACGTATCTGCAGCCTTAAACAAGCTGCAGAAACGAGGTTTTCCTAGAAAAGCGACGATTTGTAAATTTGTATCACTTTGTATGAAAGATCAGCAAGTCTCGTGCATTCGGTCTGACGAGAGTTGAAAATGCTTTTGGCTCGCGCAGTGGCTAATATTTCACGGTGTTGAAATGGGTTTGTGTATTGTTCGGGAAAGGGAAAAATTGTCTCTCGCATCATCATGTGATTAGTCAGATATTCTTTTTTTCTTTTTTTTTGTACTTGGAAAATGAAAATATAAGAATTCAAATTCGCGATTAATTGAAATTATCAGGTGTCCGATTGACGATTCTCTATTGAAAAGATAGGGGTAATATTTTTTTTTTTTTTTTTTTTTTTTTTTTTTTTTTTTTTTTACTCGAGGATAACACGATAAAGGGTCGAATGACTCTTATTTCCATCGTGGTCCTAACTCATTCCAGATCTTATCCTACACATTGAGAGAGAGGCAATGGGTTCTAACCACTGCTACCCACTTTTACAGCTGGGTGGACTGGGGCCCTGTCTGTAAAGTGTCCTGCCCAAATACACTACCCGCCTCCGGTGGGGCTCGAACCCGCAACCACCAGGTTACGAGTCGAGCGCGCTAACCACTCGGCCAACGAGCCAGGATAGAGATAGCGCGACGAGTCTGCCGAGTCGCGTAAAGGGTAATAAAACACGTGGCATACACACAAAAGAGTTTTACCCGACAAAATTAACACGTCACATAGACACGGATTTTCGTCTGCTACTGGTAAGAAATATGTCAAATTCACCAATTTTCCATTTCAACTTTAAATTGCATGTTGAAAATCATAATATCTAAGTTCAACTTAGAAATTTACAAGCTCAAATTCGATGTCTTCTCTATGAAAGTGAATGGCGCTTAATTTATGACCCCACTCGTCTTTAACTCAAAATTACTCATTTTTCTGAAGAACAAAGCCATCGATTTTTTTTCGGAATATTAAAGATAACTAAACATATTTACTGCTTTGATAATCGTTTATAAATTTTTCATTTTGAAAATCGCCGATTTTTGTCATGAAAAAACACCCACGTCAAAACCCGGTCTTGTTCAAATACGGCGACCACGTGAAAAACCGGCCTTGTTCAGATAAAGGTAACACGTCAAAAGCCGGTCTTGTTCAGATAACGTAGACACGTGAAAACCCGGTCTTGTTTGGGAAAGGGTTAAACAAATGATGTCAAAAGTTCAAAACCTTGTATAACAATCACATGCAAAAGTACAAGATTTACAGAAATTCATCCAAAAATGTTTACATTTTGTCTTTTCTTGCTTTAAAAGAATAGAATAGTTTGATTTTCGTGTATGATTGTTAAATCTTTTATTTCATGAACAACAAAAGCTATATTTTCACTTGTCTAATGGAATCTGTATCAATCTTACCCCAAAACAAACAATTATCCTCTATTCATTACTTTGAACATTCATCAAATTTCAACATCTAAAACTAATATCCACTTACTTAGTTTTCCCACAGTCACATGACTTGATCACAGTTGCATTGCATTCTGGACAAGGTCCAGGGTGACATAAACTGAAATAACAAAGTAACAAGTAATTAAGCCATGGAAAGAGTATTTGTTGATTTCATTGGGGTATGAGACTTAAAACCTAATCACACTGTATGAATTAGCAAAGTGGATTCATACATAAGTGTGATAAGGTTTTTAGTTTCATACCTATATGAAATCAACAAATATTATCTTCATATCTTACAATTTTAAGTCATGAGACAAAACTCTGGTATACCATTTAACAAGAGCCCTGTCTATAATGACAATCAATATAGGCTAACACAAGGGCTTCATGATACTATAAATTTATTATAAACTGATTATCATAGCAATGTAGCAATAAAACAGCAGTAGGCTTCTGACAAGTTAACTGAGCCTGTGTGTGACATTTCCCAACAATTTGTTGTTTGCATAAAGGGCAACATTCAGCATACTAGACAGCCCCATAACTAGAACATTTCCTTACTGTCTAAGGTCATTTTTAGATCTTTGAAGACTGGTCAGACTATGTGGATGCAAAGGCCAGCCAGTGTCCTTGCTTGGCACACATTTAAAAATTGTTGGAAATGTCACTCATAGGTTATTACTATTGTTTTGTAACAGGCAAATGAAGAGTTTAATTTCAAGTAATGGAATACCTTAAAGTTTTTTCAGGGACTTTACATAGTTTTATGAGCATTTTAATGTTCTTTTACCTTTTCAAGGGTTATAGAAGACAAACATCAAATTCAAGGTGTTTTCAAGACTTAAGCAAGCAATCATCAATAAGACAAATTAACTCACATATTACATGGATGTTTACACCCTTCTCCACGGTTTTTCTTACACACATCTCCACAGCTGTGAGGAATATCCATTCTTGACGGCTCAGGATCCTTTACTTTACCTGCAAACAAGTCATAGATTGATTGATTGAATAGAGTTTAATGCCGCTTTCAACATTTTTTCAGTTATATTGTGGCAGCTGGAGCACCTAACAACGGATTCCTGGTATTTCTCTCACCAGTTCAACCATCACATCCTTTCCTAGCCTCCAGCTACTATCTCACATACGTCTAAGATTATCAACCCACTGGTGAGAGACAAATAGTCGGAAAGGATGAGTGCTGCCTATAGGATCGAACCCAGGACCTCTAGATTGACAGTCCAACGCGCTACCAACTGCACTATGATGGCGGCAAACATGTCATAGAAGTGTGAGATAACCATCGGTCAAGATTAGATGGGATTAAGCCAGTCTAAAATCTTCAATTCACAATAAAAACCTAAGTTGTGGGCACTCATTTGAATTGTCTCAAATGAGTACCAATAGTATGGTTTAAGAAAGGAATAATGAAATATTTTAATTTGAAAACCAAAATATCCTTCTTTCTGTAGCTTACTGGATAAAATTGCAATTAATTGTTTCTAACACAAGATGTGTTTGTGAAACAAGAATGCCCCCAAAACAGCTTTTTTTTCAAATTTGACCTCGACAGAAGACCTTGACCTCGTCAGATGACCTTGGCCTAGGTACCAACAGATGTGTATCATTGTTATATATCATCATTCCAAATATAAGCATTGTAAAAGCATTGAGTAGCCTTGAAGTAATTGGCAATGTTAAGTTTTTTGGTTAAGTTTTGCAGACAGCCAGTTGGACAACAGTAAAACAATATGCCCCCAATCTATCGACGCAGGGGCATAAAAATTAGGGCACTGTTTAGTCGAGACAAAAATCTCATCTATTGAAAGGCTTGGTTTATTTTCAACCATTAAATGAGACTGGATGGAAAAAACACTCTAATGAATTTAAAAAGATGAAAAGTGACAGAAATCTGCCCAAAACCCATTTCAGTCTTTCATAAAAAAAATTCCATGAATGATAATTGATGTAAGACATCAAAATCAGCCAAAATCAAAAATCAAGTAGAGTGTCATGAATTTTTAAATGTACAGTCACTTCTTGTTGTTAACTTCAAGCAATTATAAAGTTTAGGAGATCAACTAAGAGAGCTTTATAAGATAAGGTTCTCTAGAATCTGAAATTATCTGTGATAGCAGGACCAGTAATCAAAAACTTAATTATACCCAACTGAGAATTGTCTCAATTTTGGAGTTTGAATAAAAGCAAGAAAATAAAAGAAAATATCATTTCTTTTATGTTCATACTTTCATTAAAGTATTTCAATAGAATTTTGACCTGTCAAAAAGGGACCATCCAGGAATTCTGTAAAATGAATTATTGAAAAAGAGATTTGATCCAGACTAGGTCAACCAGATGTCGCATTTCAAAAATTCTTTCGCTAGAAGGTAGATTAATAATATTAGATTTAGAAAATAAGTATGGTTCAAAAAGTTTTGACCCTAGTCAGTCTGCATTATCCACACAGTCTGACTAGGATCGACACTTTACGCACTACCCAGATGGACCCTTTTGGCATGACGGGTCACAATTATCTAAGTACGGCGAGGGAATACCACACCCCTGATGAACATGTCCCATAAAGAAAAACCTGTGTTGGACAAGTTGGGCATTGGAATTCCAAACTCCTGCACTTACCACAGAAACACCTATACTGGTTTGGAAACTTGAAGGTCAGATTCTGACACGCCGGACACCTCCAGCCATTTTTCTCTACCCCGGATACGATGGCATTCGGAGACTTGGCCCAGCGTTTGATGCATCGTAAGTGAAAGACATGGTAGCAGTTTGAACAACTCCACACGGCATTCTGGGAACGAACCGACTCACAACAAACCATACACTCATACGTCCCCCTAGTTAGCTGATCAATTAATACTCCTGCAGGAAAATGAATTTGTAAATTTCAAAGCAGAATAACCTATTATAAATAACTTTAACCATTTTAAACAAGATGTGTTCATGAAACACAAATGCCCCTGAATACAACACATTTTTCAAAATTTGACCTTGATTATTGACCTTGACCTTGATAGATGACCTTACCTTGACCTTGAATGGTGTGTATTGATGGGTTGTGAGCAATGTTAACAATTAGATTTGAAGTTACAGCGAAATGTTTAGTTTGCAGGTTAAGCTTTTGCAGACTGACGGACAAACAGACACTGGTAAAACAATATG
Source organism: Fragum whitleyi (assembly GCA_948146395.1). Lineage (NCBI taxonomy): Eukaryota > Metazoa > Mollusca > Bivalvia > Cardiida > Cardiidae > Fragum > Fragum whitleyi. Next base: position 20,470,097 of record OX411556.1, read on the forward strand.
CCCCCAATCTATCTATGTTGGAACATAAAACTATCCCACATTCCCAACAGGGTATGGCACTTTCAGTGTCCTCTGTTCCTAAAATATTGTCTTCAATTCAAATCAAAAGATATAGTTCAGATCCTTAATATCTTTAAGGGCAATATATTCTTCAAATCAGAATCCAATAATTCTTTAAGCCAGGGTTCTAACTCCACTATGTAACTACAGTACCTCTGAAGGATAAAGATAAAGGTAAAGAACATATCAGTTTAATATGTAAACTGTTATATAACTTTGTCTTATTTCAATTGTTAAATCATACATAAAAAAGCTCCATTTGACATGTAAACAAAAAGTTTTGACCCCCACAATTGCATGTGAATGGAACAATGACTCACCAAGGATCCAATTAAAAGTGAGTGATAATAATCAAAGCCCTCTTTTTTACAAACAAACTACATTTATATTGCTGGTTCTTATTTTTGAAATACTTTGATCTAAAAATCAAAATACCCCCTCTATCTATAGCTTTGTAAAAGATAACTTACCGCGCTGACTTTCATCGACAGTAACCTGCCTCTTCATTCTCGAGCCTCTATTGTGACTGTTACTTTGGTTTTTCTTTCTTTCAGGATTATCTTTATCGGCTTTCTTTATGTTTTCTTCGTCACCATCACCATCTTGGTTTGGCTTCTCGGACAGTTTGGTTCTTTCACTACCACGTTCAAGACCAAGGTCATCTTTGTGCCTTTTATTATAGTCCATCCCTCGGTAGTTAAAGCGATTATTTGACCTCTGTTGATTGTGTGAATCAGTGGCATTTCTTCCGTCCCTATGACCACTTGAGCTGAATATAAATGTTTCTTTTTTCTTCTTTCTAGCACCAACTGAGGGGTCATTGGCAGTGGATGAATTATCTACGACTAGGATACCTCCATTCTCATTTGGAATGTCATTGTTATATTTATCATATTTTCCAGAGTTGTTTTCATAATCATTTTCATTACTTTGCGATTTATCAACATAATCATTTTCATTACTTTTAAAATTTTCATGAAAATCTTGTTGATTATTTTTACTTGAGCTAGCATCATCTTTTTTACCCCTATTTCGATCATCTCTGTATCTCTGATTTGAGTATGATTTAGATGGTCTAATTTGTTGAGGTCTTGAATAACTACTTATACTAGAACCACTATTAGCATTCACATTCGAATCCCGAGTGGATTTTTCATATTCCTGCTTTAAATCAGAATTAGCGTTGTCATGACTTCTGTTATATTGTTGATTGCTATATTTATTGGAATATTTTCTATCTTTCTGATGTGTAGAAAATTGTTTTTCGTATCCATTGTATCTTGAGCGGTTGTTATAATCACTAGAATACCTATTATTGGAGTATTTGGTCTGATATTCCTTACCAGAAACCTGAGAATTCTCTTTATCGGCATCTGCTTCAGAATCACCATTATCAACCTCATTATCTGGAATACCATCTAACTTTGCATTAGAATCAGATTGATTAGCTCTAGAATCAGGTCGAGGTCTATTTCTACTCCTATTTTGGGAATATGAATACTTCCTGGTTTGAGCACCATTTCCTACCTCCCCACCACCCTCTGTCTGATTTTCTGTATATCCGTTCGTCATTCCATAATTGTCATATTGAACATTGGCATCTTGATAATATGGATTTAATCCTTGTGGTTGATAATAATGCGCACCATTGCCAGGATTCCAAGGCACAAACTGTTGATTGGGATATGGATATCCATGGTACATGAACTGTTGCTGGTAATGTGGTGGTGGCATGTTGTAATACTGTGGGTCATAACCATATGCTGCATAATCTGGGTGGTCAGCATAGCCTCTCTCCATACCTTTCTGAGTTACCTGTAAATAAATATATATTACATACTTGGTGTTTTGTATGAGTCCTACCTGCTGTGAAAAATAAAGAAATCCTGTTTTCCCAAATAAAATCCGTTAACAGAGTCAAATAAGGCGTATCAATTTATTGTCATGATGGAAAGGGTTTGACATCTCACGCGGGTTTAAAAGCGTGCGTCGCGAGCCAACTCCAGATCTAGACCAAAAGTAGCTGGACACCTATTGTTGGCGCCTTTGATCACCCGTTCTCCCTCTTCGAAAAATTAACAGTTCCTTACACTTTACTTTATTACGAGAATAAACTGGTTATTTTTCGTGTAATTGCCAGATAGCTTTCTAACTTAAATTTCTTTTTGTGGATTCGCCAGACAGCCCCTCAGACTTAATTTTCGGATTATTTGATCTCATGTTCTCTCTCTTTTATTCTCTTTTACCTTCTTTTGTTTTTATAAACATAAGAGACAAAAGAAACATTAAAAATTCTGCATAAGTAAGCTTTGAATACTTACTATCGAAACTATCCATATTTAAAAAAACTATTGCGAAAGTTATCAATGTCAGGAATCACAATTGATACATCGACATCGTGACTGTCACTATCACAATACATCAACCTATCGATCTATTGTTACATCCCTAATATTTGTGGCCTCTAGAGAGTAAACAAGAATTTTGTCATTAAGGCACCTTTTCCCATGATATGGCATGGATTCTTCCCATTTTAAATAGGGTTCATCCTTGTGACCTGGCAAACATTCTGACCAAGTTTCATAAAGATTGGATCATATTTGTGGCCTCTAGAGTGTAAACAAGAAAATTATATTTAAGGCCCGTTTTCCTGTGATATGGCACAGATCCTTCCCATTTTCAAAAGGGTCCATCCTTATATCCTGACAAACATTCTGACCCAGTTTCATGATAATTGGACCATATTTGTGGCCTCTAGAGTGTTAACAAGAAAATTGTCCCCTTTCCCGTGATAATGTGCGGATCCTTCCCATTTTTATTAGGGTTCATTCTTGTGACCTGGCAATCATTCTGACCAAGTTTCATGATGATTGGTCTATATTTGTGGTCTCTAGTGTGTAAACACCTAAATTGTTGACGCCTGACGACGCAGGACTGACATTCAATGATCACAAAGCTCACCCTGAGCACGATGTGCTCAGATGAATTAACAAGAGGGCCAGAATGGCCCTGAACTGCTCACCTGAATTTTATTGGTCCAGTGGAACTCATCCAAGTCACTTTCTGACAAAGTTTCATTCACATTAGCCTAATTGATGAAGATATGTAATCCCAAGAATTTAAATAGAATGAAAACAAGAATGAAAATAGGCCCTGCAAACCCATTCATTACTAAGCCCTGCCATACCCATAGATATTGGCCAATCAAAATTTTGCAAACAAATTTTGAAGAGGGTCATCAAAGGAACATTCTGATAAAGTTTCATTGAAATTGGCCGATAAATATGGGCGTGGCATTTTTCACTTTGAAATCTATGAATGACATCTCCTGAACCACTGAGCCGATTTCAATGAAACTTTACCAGAATGATCCTTGGGTAACCCTTTTCACAAATATTACGCTAAATTTTGATTGGCTCATAAATATGGGTGTGACAGGGTGGGGCTTATTTGAGCCCGGAATCTTTGAAAGACATTTCCTCCTGAAACGGTTGGTCAATTTCATTTAAACTTAAACAGAATGTTTCTTGGGTCAGTAGCCTAAGTTGAGAGAATAAATAAATCAAGAAATAGAATGACTGTTTTTCTTAAATAACTTTTCTCGTCTATAGGTAAATCCTATCATAATAATATTCCATCACACTACTGTCAAAAGAAATGTTGGCTATTTAATTGTCTGTGTCCAAAGGCCCAGCATTTCTCTTTTGAAAAATATTTTTCAGCAGACAAAATCATTCAACTCCTCCAGACTTGACCTTTTCAACATGCATCTTGCACGAAAGGTCCACCAAAGAAGCTGACATTTCTCAAAATAACCTATTACAAAATAGATTATATACCTATTTGATTTAACCAGTGAATACTAAGAAGACACTTGAAAGTCAATAGCAGTGGCTTTTCTAGGATTCGAAAAGATTGGGGGATTGTTGAAAATCGTCAATATTCCAAAAAAGATTTAGACTTTTACTCTATCTCTATGTATAATAATCCCCATCTACCTCCAAAACAGGGGGTGTGTGTTACAAGATTTTAAAGTATGTGTAAAAATGCGCAATCCCCCTTCTAGAATGTCAGTGCAAGAGACTTCGACTAAGTAAGAGAATAGGAATGGTTGCTTACTTACACTTTCAGCTAGTAACATGTTTAGACAACGAGTTGGAGTACTTTTCATTAAATTGCACAGTAACTTGATTGACTATAGAAAATGAAATCAATTTGACTTGACAATGGGGTTATATAATGCATACCTGGTTTAAAAATAGACACAAAATGAAATTTTAGTTTCTGTTGGGAAATGACAGGTGTGAGGTAAACTACGAGAAAGGCCATTTATAATGTAACGAAAAATAAATTAATTGGCAAAAATAAAACATGTAAAGGATACTTTTTGGATAAGAAAAATGGTTAATTACAAGCATTTTTATTTAGATAGTCACTTATTTAAATTTTGTTCTGATTTCTTAAAGTTTTTTTCCCTAATTTCTTTTTTATTTCGTTAAAAAAAAAAAGACTAGAAATAGTAGGTTTACTGTCAAAATGGTCCAAAGTCAAAACGGCCCAGAGTCAAAACGGCCCGTAATTTGGTCAAAACGGCCCAAATCATGTCGTTTTTTACAATCGATCAAAACGGCCCAAACCTATAAATCACATTTTTTTTATTTTCTAGTGTCAAATAAATTTGGAAAAATAATAGTTATTCGTGAATGAAAAAAACTGCATCTTTCATAAGTAGAATTGTTAATATTTAACAAAAGGTATTGGTTAAGGTGTGAAATTTCTATCACATGTTATCATTTTTAGCGCCGATTTCAATCACTCCAGAATAACTATTTCTTGCTTGATTAACAGAAATAATATTTATTAGTTTATTTGAGTCTCAGTACATAAAGTACACATTTCAATAGCTAAAATACCTATCTTAATATAAAAGTACATGGTCATTCATGATTAGAATTATAAGAGACTGTTCATTGATTCAAATCTTTCACAATATTTTTCCTTTCACTGAAATAAAGGCTTGTAAAATTAAGATTAGGAATGCTTAATAAAACACCGTCCGCCCTCATCAGAATGTTACTGATTTTTCAAAATATTTAGTTGATTAAATATATTTACAATGCTTTTAATTTTACTAAGATTAGGAAAGGAGATGCCGGTTTGGTAAACACCTGCCGCCCTCATCAGAATGTTACTTAACCTTCAAATATCTAGCGACTGCTTGTTAATAATTGGTCTCTTAAAAGATTTACAAGCAGTTTTAAGAAATATTAAAACAATAAAGATATAAAGAGCAAAAGAATTCATATTGTCTTTTTATCGCTACATTAACATAAAGACGACTGCATGGTTTATGCAAGTGCTAATACACCATGCCAAAGCCTTTATGTTACGCCAGTGGATTAAAAGAGCATAATTAAGATAAATATTTTTAATAATGCTTCTCAGTAGTAGGGTTATGTACTTTTATTTGTCAAAATAGAAATGCATTAGATAAATTGCCTTGAATATTGATATTTACCGACTTGAACAATTTCTTTTCTAGCTTTCGGGATAAAACTAGATCTTGTCTACATATATTAAATTGCCTATTCAGAGATCACCAGATGTCACCAAATCGCATCAATTTTTCAAAATTACCTTGGGGGAGACCCCCGAACCCCCTTACGAGAAGGGGCTCTGTCCCTCTCGTGCATCAACATTATGAATATCCTGGCTACGCCCCTGTCATTGTTGTATGAAACTAAACCTATCAGCTTTGCAGAAAGAGTTTTGTATTCACATGAAAAATAATGAGCGTATATAATTTGCCATTATCTTAAAATTATGATGGACCAAAGTTTAAACTACAGGTGCCTTGAATCTGTGCATAACAAACACTTACTAGTTTAATTAAAAAAAGTACAACACTACTTATATACACTTATTCGCATTTGGCTGAGAAATTTTAAAAGGTATATAAAATCACAGTTATCTGAGAGAAATATCTTTCTTTAAGACTGAATTATTTAGAGGGTGTATATATAAAAAAAAAAAATGTAATATTTGTCGAAAACTTCTATAGACACAACATTTCTCTGGCAAAGCTTTGAATTAAATAATGCAATCTTAGTTAAATTCGTTTTAATTTATCTATTTTAAAATTATAATTTTTGAGAAAATTTTGTTTGGGCCGTTTTTACCGAACGAAAAATCAGCTTTTGGACGTTTTGACCAAATTACGGGCCGTTTTGACCAATTTGCGGGCCGTTTTGACCCTGGGCTGTTTTGACTTTGGGCCGTTTTGACTAGCTCCCAAATAGTAGACTAGAAGGTCTTTTGCTATGTACGAGGGTTGATCCAAAAGTGCGTAAAATGAGGTTATAAATCACCAGAAAAGTTCACTATCAAAACATGAATCATACAGTCTTTTAATGCATCATCTATGTAATAAACGTGGAAATTTTCTAAATGTTTACATTCAATAGCGGCTGAAAAATGCGCGAAACAAGACAGTGACACCATACTAAGGCGGGGGAGCAAGAACGTCAAATGCGACGTCAATGAGTAACTCTTTTTTACATAGTCTACGCTAACTCTCACGCCTTTCTGTACTGGTCAAGTCCACTTACAGCAATTATCCACATCCCATTTGGAATCAAATTTGTTTAAAATTTCTATATGCGTGGTATTTCTAGTAATGTGGAAAGTCAAATGCAAGACATTTATTTTTGGAAAATATTGAGAATCAATTGTAATATGTTCTTTCGTTGAAACTCCATTATATCATTCTAAATGCTAATTTGAAGTCTGTCCCTGTTCGAATATCGAGGATAGCTTTAGCAGAAACATAGAATAACATTAACATATTTATACCTCTGGCTTTAGGAAAAGGTATCTTCTGCACACTATTATCATTTTTCTAAATTATCTGAAATGTTTAGATTGGTGAATAGCATAGATCATGTCAAAATTCGAAAATTAAACGGCATTCATATTTTGGTGTCGAGGTCTTGTCATTTTTTCCTCGTTTATTTGATATTATTAAATATATTCTTCGCCCGTTAAAAGTGTCACAATAGCTTTAAAAGATAACAAATAAATTCTCTTTGCTTCCTTTTTAGCCAAGGATTTCCAACCAGAGTTTCAGAAAACTTGATTTATTTAACAGATTTTCAATATTTTTTCACGCTCCCTCGCCCTAGCATACATATGTTTCTATGGTAACGTATTCTAAGACCGTTAAAGATAATTCTGCAAAAAAAAAAAAAAAAATACTAAAAATGTGCTCTGTAGTTACTAAACAGCAAATTGACCAAAATATATACTCAACAAGCTAGAAATGCAAAAGTTATTAGCCTATTCTCCGAACTTCTGGATCATTTCTACTTCTACTTCTATATCGTACTGCTTGACAATCTCGTAAGATTATGATTAGCAGGCTCGTTGTTTGGGACAGTTGTTAGTTAAAATTTGGTTAAAAAAGTGAATTGGTTAGAGTTGATTTAAAAGTACAGTAAAAGGTTTTATACACGGATTAAACACTCTTTTGTTGACTAGAAACTGTAGAACGGGCCCAACCTCTCAGTAAAGATCGTTAGACTGGGACTGCACTGTGTGCTGTAAGGTAGACTGTTCCATAAGCTGATTGATCTAGGAAAGAAAGAGTATGCATGTTGTTGGGTTCTTGAATAGGGAACGAGGCAGTTCAAGTTTCTTGTGATGGTAATTCGATGATGGTCGACGCAGACTAAATTCAGTTTTGTCTTATAGAAAAAAGTGACAGAAGAGATATAACGCCGCTGCTCCAAGGTCTGCCTGTTCAATTCTTTAATCATGTTGTTGACACTACTTGTACACCTATAATCATCCATTACATACCTTGCAGCAGATCTCTGTACCTGTTCTATTTGATTATTCAAATAGCTTTGCCAGGGATGCCAAACTGTGGAGCAATTTTCCAACTGCGGTCTGACATAGGTTTTATACGCAGACTCTTTAAACTTCTTATTTTTGGTTTTGACATTCCTTTTGACGTAGCGGAGAGAATTATTGGCTTTACTTGTAATGGAATCAATATGCTTTTTCCATGACATGTCGTGACTCAGTGTGATTCCCAGATAGTTTTCACTATCAGTTGACTTAAGATGGGTACCATGCAAGGTATATTGGTAGCTTGAGGGCTTCTTTTTACGGGTAATTCTAAGTACCTCGCATTTCTCCGGGTTAAATTCCATTGACCAATTTTGCCCCCAGGTTTCTAGTGATCTCAGATCTTCTTGGAAAACTTTTGAATCATCAATGTTTTTAGTACTTCGATAAACAATAGTGTCATCTGCGAAGAGCCTAACACTAGATTTGACTGATTTTGGTAGGTCATTTATATGGATAGAAAAAGACATGGACCTAGGACTAACCCCTGCGGTACGCCCGAGAGGACTGGGAGTACATCTGAAAATTTGGTGATCTACTTTATCAAAAGCTTTGCTAAAGTCCATAACAAATAAGTCAAATTGTGCTCCATTTTCTAGGTTGTCATAGATTTCCTGTGAAACGCTTACTAATTGGGATTCACAGCTTCGTTTGATCTGAATCCACGTTGGTAATTACTGGGGAGATTGTACTTATCATAATAAGACATAATATTTGATACTAAAATATGTTCCACGAGTTTGGAAGCAATGCAGGTCAATGAAATCGGTCTGTAATTGCTGTCCTTGCTCTTATTGCCTTTTTTTTAAAAATAGGGGCTACATTAGCATGTTTCCAGTCCTCTGGGACGATACCTGCTTTTAGAGACAGTTGGAAGATAAGGGTCAAAATTGGATATACTTCAAGATGTAGTTCCTTAAGCATGATTGCTGATAATTGGTCAGGACCACAAGCTTTGTTGGGGTTCAGTCAAACAAGCAATTTGTTTACTCCTTGCGGAGTGATGATGACTTTGGGCATTTTTGGGTGGGACAATGGATTCAGCATCTGAAAACATGACTCAGCTAACCTCATTGGTTGAGGTTTTGAAAAGACTGATTCGAATTGAGAGTTTAAAATATTTGCCTTGGCTGTTGGGTCAGTAAAAAGTTGAGCTTCATGTTTTTGTGGGAAGTATCCCTCGTATCTACATATTTTATATTTTTAGAAACTGTTAAATACGTAACGGGTCATGCAATCTTATATATAGTTAAAAATGACCACAGACATACGCTATTTAGGAAATGCATTTTGAAGGGACTTTTTACCTTAATATAATCAATTCTCCCCACTATTTTTTTCCACACGAGTGAACAAATGATGAACAAATACCTAAAACATATTGAACAAAACCCACGAAACACGAGGTTTTGTTAAAAATGCAGGATTTAATAAAGAGATACCACAATGGTTTTAAAATAGTATTAAACACGTATTTAATAAAATATAAGAACGCACTTCAATATTTCATAAACAGCCATTTATTCTACTCTTCCCTAAATAAGTTTAGATAAGGGTTGCCATCCTCTTTGGAAATACAACGCACACATATAGTGTTAAATTTCTTAAATAGGATACCATCAATATTTTTTTTCCACATGCGATAAGAGAGATGTCCAAAAGGGTTCAGAAAAAGTGCTGTCAATCTTTTATTTTTTGCATAACTCATTATTACTTTCAGTAATTCAACAAGTGTAGCAATATTCTCCATGCCCATTGAAATAATCTTACGAAAATAAACGCATCTCTATAGCACTGTCAAGTCGGCGTGAGCAGGGCACTTTGAGGTCATATAAAAATGCCTCTAATCTTTGTGAATTATTCATCGTATTGCGCTCCGATGACTTTTTAGCGCGCGTGTATTTTGTTAGTGTGAATAGCAATGATTGATTGACATAAATTGCATTTCTTCAGAAGACCTTACAGAATTTTTATTAAAAAGAACCCAAGAAATGGACGCAAAACTATACATTTATTAGACCAACATCACCCCAAAAACCCCGGCACATACCAATACCTCTCTAGAGTGTTTAACGATGTAATATGGACACAATTTTTTTTATCTTTTTTTGCGACTTTTCTCGATCGCTGCCCATTTTTAAGCAAATCGCTCGTGAACTCCCATATAGAATTCTCATGTTAAATTTTATGATGATTTCGATGACATGTCCGCAATAATCGGACAGCATTTGTCTCAGGAGAAGTTTAGCGACTCGACATCAGATCTATAATTATTTGTTGATTCTTATGTATCCACAGTCTAATAAATAGACAGGGAGGAATTTAGACATTTTCATAAATCATTCACAACTAACCATAAAATATTTCCATTCAAGTTCCCCACCCACGGTCGGCATGATGTTGCTTACGAACTAAGTTACTGCTTACTTAAACACCAATTCAAATGATGACTTTTTATCTCCCCTGAAAGACCTTATTAATTAAAAAAAATGTGTGTGTGTGTGGGGGGGGGGGGGGGCAGGGGGTCTTTTTTACTAAACATCTCATGATCATTTTTGCGGAAGTCGAACATTAGAATTGCTTCCAAAGTTGAAACTAAACATGGAATTCTGTTATGCATTATTTCATTGGAATCGTTTTCTTAAACGATTCCAATGAGATATTGAAAGGCAGAATCTGACTTACATTTATTTTTTCGTAAGAATTTAAGTAAATCGGGCCCGGGCCATGACATTTAATCCAGATATATGTCAAATCTTCAATATTACTAGAAAGAAAAAAAAACTTGTTTTTTTCCATACAAACTTCATAAAATGAGCTTAAAACCACCAGTTCTGATGAAAAAAATGAAGTGTCACAATTATCAAAGATATGTAATGGTTTAAAGGGAGGTAACTTGCATTGGATATGCAAATGAGACAGACCTGCCCATGGTTAAATGTCTAATTGAAGCCGATATAGACAGAGTCGACCCATTTAGGGTTGAGGACCCTTCCCTCTAAATGGATCACGCCTGTCTATGTGCTCGGTTGGTTACAGATATAAAGTGGCTAAAACACACTCAATAAATTTCTTATAAGGCCACATCTACCCCCAGATTCATTATCAGAAAAGTGTTAGGTATTGATTCATATACTTTATATCATAGAACTAATTATTTATTTTATCTTTAATCTTTGAACAAATATTGTAGATTAAACAATAGATATATTGAATTATACAATACATTTTTTTCAATTATACAACAAATAATCACAATTATAGTATAAATAATCATTGAATGAACAAGTTTTTTTTTTAAAATAATAATTATAGAACTATAAATTTATTTTATTGAATAAATGTATTTTTACTATTATTAATTTATTTTTAGGATAAATATTCGTATTATAGAACAATCATTTTTTTTCATATAATTTTGCAACCAATTTCACGCCATAAGGATACTATCCTTCAACCGAGTCATAAAAAACGAGGATGCGCGAGTTTTTATCCGTTTTAGATGCCGAGTTTGTTAAATTTGATATTTCATGAGCACAAATTTTATTTTCTTTTTATAATATGACCTGAATTTTTGTGATAAAACGAGGCAATTCAAAGTATTTATCGATTCAATTTATTCCGCAAAACAAATAACGCCGTTTGCGAAATGACACAGGCAAATTCATTATGACGTCATTTCCACAACGAAATTATAACGCCGCTATCCTTTCTTACTCATTTGCATAGTTATTCCACTATCGTAAAAAGCCCGTGCGGTATCAAAAATATTCAACGGGCTTATATCACTCTAGCGCCATAGGTCATATTATAAATGTAGATAACGACAAACATTTTTACCAGGCCCTTAGCTGCCAATTTTCACGGTAGGAAATCGCCATCAAGAGCCACGCAAATCCTGTCTCACCAAGCAGCTTCATGGCTAGTGTTTGACCCTTAATCCCGGGTTTTGACTCCAAACCAAAAAATCCAATTTTGACCCTAAAGCTAGTACAAGCCCTAGGCTTGTTCTACTGTTTTTAAAAAGCAACTGACAGAGTTAAGATAGAAACCATATTCTAACTCTTGTCTTACACATATGTAGGATCAGATCTGATTCTAAATGACCATCTAACTTTTTTGCAGTATACATATCATCTAGGCGTTCAAAAAATTGGAGTACAAAACTGGTGTTTATTTGAGAAAGAGAACTGGTTACTCAATTTTGTTTGAGACTAGCTGATCTTTCCCTCCAGTAGGACACAAAATTCCTAGACTCGGTAATGGTCAGCATGTCATAATCAAAATTCCATTGTGTACAGATCCTAGAATATATATGTCACCGTGAGGTTTCTTTCTAATGTTCGGAATACGTCTGGAATTAATTACCAAGATGTATTCGAATGGATAGAAAAAATCATTTTATTTACTACATGATGGCATGGACCTCGAAAACCAGGCTGTGAAAGTGAAGTCATAGGCTCACAAACATTGACTTTCTCATACCAAGAGATTCTTCTCATATTGTATATAAAATCTGGTTTTATACCACTTAGAATATAGCTTGGTGTCTGTGGAAATTCGTGGACCCCGACGTACACACAATGCAAGAGACAGAGTTTGGCGGAAGAATATTTCTCCCAAAAGAGTTTTAAAATTTCCTCCAAAATCATCGACTTCAATTAAAGAGCGCTCCACCAAGATGGTTATGTCGGTATTAAGCTCAGTGACGAAAGCTGATAAAATCAAAGTTAATACCTTCTCTTTACCCCAAGATGATAATTCTGTATCTCGAAAGGCCGTTTACACTCATGACCCCACTGCAACCGACAAACAGGGGATTTGGACAGAAGCACCGCCCGGAAAAAGACATAGAATCAACTAATTAAACTTATTTATTTCTTAGTTAGCGTTAGATTCAAACATTTCAAGCGCCATTCACTTAAAGCAAAACTAGTTCGTAACGATGAAAACTTTCCGCTTTTGGATGTGTTCCCAGCGTGGTCATTTCTCTGTTAATCGCGGACATCGACGGGTTGAGCGGACCTCAAAAGAAGCACATTCTTATTACTTTTTTTGTTACCACACATAACGCTTAATTACTATCGCCCAGACACACTACTAGTATTTCTTAATAGTTTTATCATTTTAGCATGATTTTGCTGTAATTTACTTTACTTGCTATTATTTATGAAATCCCAAGGCGAGATCTTTCTATTAGATTCATGTACGTCATTACAACAGAATCATCAACTAGCAATTCCCTATTTCATGTGATAAGTTTTATCGAAATATTCATTTGATTGAGCCGAGAACAAAACCATTCCTTGAGCTTGAGCTCTGCTCACAAAAAAGTCTGTGCGTGACATTTCCAACAATTTCTAATGTACGCCAAGCAAAAAATTGACCAAACTGTGCATCTGCACAGTCTAATCAGAGTCTTCACCTTGCACAATGTAGATTAAGTTTCTAAGTGTCTTAAGATAGTGTGGTTATCTTCTTAACAAACTATTTGGCTTTATCTTATAACTATACAAGTATCCGTATGATAACAACCCGTATGATATTTTTTATGATATCACATAGTTATTTTTAGAACAATTATATCATACAGTTATTTTTAGAAACTAGCATTTAAGTTAGAAACATCGACTAAAACAAGACAAAAAGAGGTTATAAGATAAATATAATACGTACTAAGTGTATTGTATGAAAAAATATCTAACTCGGTTGTGAGAATTGGTAATTGTCTCGGCAGAGCCTCGACAATGATCAATTCTCCCAACCTCGTTAGATATTTTTTTCCATACAAAACACTAAGTACGTATTATATATATCTATGCTGGTTAATGTTGGTTCAGTATGAATATGGCAAATTGTTGGAAATGTCACGCACAGGCTAAAATAGGAGCAGTTGTGTGTTGTTCTCAGTGCTCATGGAATGGCTATCAAATTGAAACCTTTCATTTTGGCAAGCCATCCGAAGTATGTTCAACTGATTTATGTGTGTGTGTGTGTGGGGGGGGAGTCATTACATTTGGTTACATTTTGTTTTCTTCATTGATAGACGTAGCCAGGTATTGCATTTAAGATTAAGTTACTAAGTATTTTGAAGTATTATTAATAAGTAATTAAATAGATAGAGTAATATGAAAAGAAAGGAGTTCTAAATGAAAGGGAATTGAGCACCAATCAAAGATGGTTGAAACCCCCTAAGACCATAAGAGGGCTTTCCTAGAGTTTGTTATTGTACCAAACCCTTCCTTTGACAGGACATCTGTGTCAAATGTTGACATTTTCAAATTGCAATTATCGAACAAAAGAAGCCATGGGGTCTTTGTTTAAGGATCTATGGTTCGTAATCCAGTCTTTGTTATGATTCTTGGTATTAAATATACATTCGCACTACGTAAAACAGAACATTCTGGAAGAAGCTAATTGCATATAAAAAGTTAGAATCCAATCTCAATGTTCATAAGGTGATTAATTTAAATCCTTTATGTAGATGTACAAATGAAGGTAGTTTTGTTTTGGAATGTGAATCTTTTGAATGTCAAAACTTGTGTTTATAATCACACATTATTTCAAATTATCCAACTGTGCATCTCACAGATCGCCACACATGTGCCGTTTTAGATAAGCATTTATTAAATATCCATTTGTAACTCCGGTTTGAAAGAAAAAAATATGCCCTTACAAAACAGTCTGAAGACGTCGTTTGGGAAAGGTGTGGGTCATACATGAATAGATGTTTTGGAGTTAATAATTTTGTTTTGTAAACGTCGATTATCATGACGAAAGGAATTAATTAATGACGTAAAAGCTTCATACACAGAATACAAATTAATTGGCAATGTCATTCTATAGAGTAGTTCCTACCAAAATAAAGAAGGAAATTAATTGTTGCGGCCTTACAAAAACTGTAAAGGAATAACATTGTAACGTAAAAAGACTTATTCCATATTGGGAATCATATTGTGAATTAGAATTGAGATTGTTTTCCAGATTGTAAAAAGAACCATACTTAACATACAACACGACAGAGAATACAAAGGATTATATGGAAAGGAAACGAAGTGAAGTCATATCATTTAGAAACTTTGGATAGGAGCAATAGCAGCATCAGAATACGTCAACACTTACACACATATTCCACGTATATTGTGCTTATCGCTTACGTATTTTGTTGAGTCTAAGCAAAAAGCAATAACCACATTTTAACTAGCAGTTATCAAGAAGAAAACCTTTGCCGAGTGAAAAGATTTCTAATTACAGCGAATATAAAACCCTTGAAACAAACAAAAGAAAAAAAAAACTCATTAAAAAAAGAAAAAAAAATGACTTCACTTAAAGCAAAAATCTTTCCCACTAAGGTTTTGTTTGTTGTATTTGTGTATGTGTCGACTTTAGTGACTGTAACTAGTGGATGCAATCCATTGAATTGTCCCCGCCTGCCATGTAATGAGCCGGTAAAACTGAGGGGTCAGTGCTGTCCATATTGTCCGTGTAAATACGACGGGGACTTTTATAATGTGGGTTAGTGTCTTTTTTTGCTGCTCCTCATAGTTACTGCCATTTTATAAATAGAGGATATTGAATGAGTGGTCATTGAATATCGAATTTATTAAACGAGTCATCTATAAACAGATAAAAACGAGGCTGTGTCGAGTTTTTATCTGTTTTAGATGACGAGTTTAATAAATTAGGTAATTTATGAGCGCAAATTGTATATTCTATTTATAAATTGGTCCGAATTTTTGCGAAAAATCGTCAAATATCTTGAAATTTTCCGCGAAACTTACAACGCCGTTTACAACTTACGTCACATTATATATACATTATGACGTCACTTTCGCGGTTACAAAATAGCGTTGTTTTTCGCTCTGAGCTCATTTGCATAGTTATTCCATTAGTGTTCTAACACCCATGTATTATCAAAAATATTCAACGGGTTTATTTCACTCCTGCGACGTATGTCATTTTATAAACCAATATAGCTGGATTTTAATCCTAACAAATACGTAGCGTTTCATAAAACACGTATCTGTCATAGTTTAGAATCAACATTGCTTATTCATTTTGAAGGATATAATCGGTACTAAGATATATTGCATCTAGGGATGGGAACGAGTATTCGATTAATCGAGTACTCGATCGAAGGTCCGCTTATCGATTACCAATTTCACTAATCGATTAATCGGTAGAAAAAAATAAATAATAGCAAATTCGTTTCGAATCTCATTTTTTTCATATTTTCTAAAAATATCGATCTTTCATATGAAATGATGTTCAGCTAAAGATAATGTATGCAACACCTGGGCGCCTGCCGATTGTCTTATCCATCGATATTTTTCCGAATTTGCAATCAAGTGCCAACAGTCATTGTTCTTGCTGTCAAATAATACACGTCAATTGTAACTTTTCGCACCTTCGAATTTTGGTGCTCTTATCAGGGACAGTGCGATTTACTTGGATCTTCGGAACAACAGAATGTTGCAGTGTCGTTCCAAAACCTTGTAACGCAATCTTATTGACGTTGTAGTTACTTGGTCTTTCTTTACCGACCTAAAGTTATATATAAAACCGACGAATATCGCCTGGAAACATTACCGAGAAATGACTATCTTAGCATGCACTTTACAATTTTTCGTTTCTTAAAATAAATTAGCAATCATGTCATTTCAACTGTTCCTTCGACCGAAAATATGCAGCAAATACCGTATATATTAACGTTTGAAAACACAGAATAAATGAATGTCCTCAATTCTATCCGAGTACTCGAGTACTCGATCGGAAAGGTGAACGAGTAATCGATTAGTAAAACTGGTACTCGTGACCATCCCTAATTGCATCAAATAAAAGAAATATCTTAGAAGACTTTATTCGGCATAAATATACGTAAACGTTTGACGAGAGGACGTTTTGGTTTCGAAATTTATTGTTTGAGCTATTTTTCTAATGACGTCGCTAATTAGTGAAACGACAAAATGACAAAACACAAGGAAAGTAAACGCGTTCTCAAATCTGCATTCTGACCGTTTTCATTATTTTAAGCATATACAACAACAAAATCGTAATGGATAAATATAATACGTTCTTAGTGTTTTTATGAGGAAAAATATCTAACGAGGTTGGGAGAATTGATCATTGTCGAGGCTCTGCCGAGACAATTATCAATTCCCACAATCGAGTTAGATATTTTTCCATACGATATACACTAAGTACGTATTATATTTATCTTATAACCTCTATTTGCGTAGTTTTCTTGGATGTTTCTAGCAGAAATGCAAGTTTCTAAAAATAACCGCATTATATCATTGATCTTAAATTAACTATGTGATATCATAAGAAATATCATACGGGATGTTATCACACGTATATTTGTATAGTTATAAGATAAAAATCAATGATGTATATTTCCGGTTTATTGTAGGACAGAAGAATCAAAATGGTTTACCCAATGAATAAAATTGTGTGCACGAAGTCTAAAACCGTTTATTACTGGGGACTGCATTACATGTTAACGTATTTTTGTTAGTTTTTTTCAAGTTCCATCAGTTCAAGTAAGTCTTCCCTAAATGCTGTCAATGCTTTGGTTCTACTAATACAATCACTCTGTAATTTCCAGGAGATTTAGTATTTACTGACGACCCCTGTGTGACGTGTGAATGCTCAAAGTATGGCATTGATTGTCTTCCCTTTCCATGTCCGCATGTTGATTGTCCGAATCCAGTATTACAAGCGGGAAACTGTTGTCCGGAATGTGGCTGTATTGTTGATGGAATACTCTACGATTTGGGTAAGTGTAGTGTCTGTGTTAAAGTTTGGTATTCTTTTCTGTATAAAGATATGAGATTGTTGTCCGGAAAAAAATACCATTGTTGATGGAATTACTGTATGATTTTTGTAGTAAGGAGCGAATACTTAGTTCAGTTTACATGTAACACCCTGTTCTACCATACTTAAGTATTATGGCATCCGGAATGTATGATTTTGGTAAGGGTAATGACTATTTTGTTAAAAATATGCCAGCTATTTCTATGAAACCGTTCATTTTATTAAAATATATTAATGTTTATCTTATCTTTATTTCTGATTTATTGTGTAAAATCAATACAATTATTTTTCTATATTTTTCTGTTTAAAGACACTTTAAGTCATGTTGCCAATGGTTATTTTTGTGTGATTTTTTTTCTATTATTTCTACTCATTAGTTCCAGAACTACATGTAATTTATTATTTTAGAAATCAAAATTGTTGGTTTGTGCATAATTCGGCCATAGAACACTGAAGGACATTTTATTTTCGATTGAAACTGTTAAAAGAAATCCTAAGTCTATGGCATAGACAACGTTAACAATATGAATCACAATACACCGCATTGCAAATGTAATTGCCTTTGAAGTTTGGTACATTATCATTACTTTAACAGGATATCAAGTGTACACTCGGAACCTCTGCGAGGAATGTCGGTGTGAATTCAATGGAAGAGTGTCATGTACTAAGAAAATCTGTCCAGAACTTCAATGCTCCGATCCTATTCGGGTCCCTGGCGAGTGCTGCAGACGATGTGCATGCAAGGGAAAACGTGGCGTGTTTTACGATTTTGGTAATGCACAGGCCCATCAACAGCGACTTCTTTCTGAGACTTATAATTATGCTTATCATTTCAGCAATTTTAATACTTAACAACACCCACGCCATATAAAGCAAAGTTTTGTATAAGCCAGAAACATAGATATCGATAAGAGAGAAAACAAAGCTCTGTTTTAACAATCGATGATTTCTTTTTTTGTTTAATGTATGTTGTTTTCTATTCAATTTAACTTCTCGGAACAAATATGATTTTGTCATTTGAACAGAAAATAAAACGTCAGTTGTGGTAAGAGGCTTCTACTTTTAATGACAAACAGTCAGCATAAGGATTTATATACAATAAATAACTAACTCTGGTTCAATATTTCGGCAAGAAACCGTTGATTTGACATGAACTTAAAAATTATAAATTTTTACTGTCCAGCATTCCTGATCATGAATTTTTATGACGAGAAGGAAGAAACCTCTAAACCTTTTACTTTGGGACGAACGGCCATAATGACGATGATGTAGCTGTTGTGGTTTTCCTGATGCGCAGGGAATAGCACGTCAGTTAAAAAAAGGGACAATGATTCAAAAGCTCAAAACTGTTAAACCAGATGGATGTAATATTAAAAAAATACTTTTCAGGCCCTTCAACAGCATAACAATAACATTTTATCGCCAAATAACATAACACACCTAATGACGCTAGCACACACAATGACGTCACGAATCCAATAACGACGCCATAATAATTTATTATCAGTAATGGTGGACGGTAAAAATGGGTTGTTGTTTTTTTTTTTTTTTTTTTTTTTTTTTTTTTTTTTTTTTTTTTTTTAAAGTTGAGGTTCTTGAAAATAGGCTTCTGTCCGAAATATTTAACCAGAGTTATTAGTTTATTGTGTTTACTCGTGGGTATTTTAAAGATTTATACTGTGTTGTAATTTGACTGCATTTTATCCCAATTATATGTCGTCTGTAATAAACAATGGAAATTATTGAAATTAATTATGCGAATTCGCGTCTGTAAGTTTGATTGTGGTTATGGTTAAAATGTCCTTGTATTTCATTAAAGGTCCAATTGAACCAGTGGATAAATGTCGACCCTGCCAGTGTAACACCAACGGAACGATAACTTGCGTGGATCCCGAATGCCCGGAAGTCACGTGTCCAAAGAGGAACCAATACACACCGGAAGGAGACTGCTGCCCCAAATGTTCTTGTACATCAAAAGGAATATCGTTTCTAGAAGGTAGAATGAGAATAAGATTTTGATTTAAACATGCAGTGTACGAGTATATGTATGGGACCCGTTTATGATCATGGAGGAACTTAAAGAGATCATCAAATGAAGACTTTTCTAATTAGGGTTTAAATAATGCATTGATTTTAGATTTATTATCTGTAACGAGTTTAACGCAACTAAAACAGTATTGAAGCTATGACGCGGAGGTTGTTGCACCAACCCAATGGTTTCCTGTCATTTTCCGGTAAAACCACAGTATTTTATTCGATCCACCTGCTCATGCCACCTAGCTCCGTGTACTACTTATCATTTGCCTTTCGGTGGGAGACAAATGACGAATGAGACATGCATCATCTGTTTCACATCACTAGATGATTGACAATAAAAGAATTCCATAATTTATAGCACCATTTCGTTCTATAGCGCTTCAGTACTTCGACTTAGCGTTTGGACGTCAATTATTAACAGGGTGCTTGATAACAAATATTTTTTGCGCCTCTTTGCCTTTTGACCATAATAAAACTCAAAATATTTTTTTTATCATTGGTATCCATTATGAATATAAATATAGTATCCAATTTTATATTTTGGTCCACGTTTGTTATCACTTTAGTGTAATTTCTATTCAATTGAACTAAGAGCGTAAAGGAACGTCATGTTATGACCTTTTTTATCAACGCCGGCATATATGTTATTCAAAATAGCTTGAAAAGATAAATTTCTATAAGTTCATGTATTAATCTAAAAATTGGCCCATATCATAAATTGAAAATCAAATTTGAGTTATAAAATACAAAAAATTATCAAACTCGTCATCTATTTTAAACATGCATAAAAAATCGACAAAACCTCGTTTAATCTGTTTTTAGTTGACTCGTTTAATAAACTTGGTATTCCGTTACATATCATCTGTCTATTGAAGGAGAGGAGATGGAGACAAACGATATTTGTGCTGTACAATGTCGTTGTGGCCCGGATGGTAACCGAGTGTGTGATTATTTAGACTGTCCCTTAGCAGACTGTGATAACCCGGTACATCTGCCCGGACAGTGCTGTCCGGTATGTGGCTGTAAGGACAAAGGAGCTGTTTTTCCTTTCGGTAAGATTTTTCAGGATATCTTTATATTTGTATTCTAAACGGAAATGAAAACAAATCATAGGGAAGGAAAATAGCACTCATACCAGCTTTCGAACTCGTTCGTAAGAAAAATGATCTGTATTTCTATTTTTCCTTCAGACATCATAATAAACTCCTTTAGTTCCACCTTATCAATACAGTAATAATGCCTTTTGCTCCAAACAGCGCATATCCGGCTATAAACATTGTTGGGAACAAAAAAGTAAAACAGAAACAAAATAACTTATTTAATACCAATAATATGTCATTTTCTCCCGCTGTTCTGTAAGAATATGCAATATCAATAAAAAAGGGTTTTCCTGTTCGTCTTTGTTTAGATCAAGCTATTTTAAGTGAAAGCCGATGAAAATTTAAGAAAAGAAATAAGATTTCTTTTCTTGAATCAGTTGCACAACAATAACATTGAATAATTAGGATTTTCTGAGGACCAGGGGCCAATTTTACTAAAATCTTGCGATCATTTTTTGTGTGAGTCAAAAATTAAAGTTATTTCTACAGAAATAATGAAATATAGAATCCTGACATGCATAATCTCATTCGAATCGTCTTTTGAAGACAATTCCAATGTGATATTGCAAGGCAGAATCAAACAATGAATGAAAACACCATGTACGATTTATGATTTTGACTTACGATCAGATTTTGCCAAATATGTTTAGTAAAACGGGCCCAGAAGATTATATAAGGATCAACAACTACAAAATATATATATTATTTTTTGTACTTATTTTCATTCTTCTATATAATCAAAGGTGTCATCGAAACTCCAGATCTTTGTAAGACATGTACGTGCAATACAAATGGGACGATAACATGTGAGAATCCCGAATGTCCGGAAGTTACGTGTGACGGGAAACGGAAGTATACACCGCTCGGAGAATGTTGTCCAAAATGTAGATGCATGTTTAAATCTGTAATGTACAATCCAGGTATGGGGCTGAATTATCATAAGATTATTTCGAATATAAGTGGTTATAGAGAACTATTACAATCTCCTGCCATCTGTCACATTTTGTCTTTGAAATAACGGTGAAGTAAACAAAGATAAGGGCGGTCTACGATGGGTCCATAATATATAAAGATAAAATCTATTATTTATTGTCGGAAATTTAGATTGTTTCTACAATTTAGACGTAAAATGTGAGAGGTTAGAGTCAGAGTCTATTTCCGGTCTTGAGCGACATTTTCTAGAAGACATCGGGATATTTTCCGGAACCGACTGTGAAATTTGATGGGTAGAGAGGGTTTTCCTGAAAAATGAGGTCATTTCTTATTGATAAAATGGATCATCCTAAAGTTCGAAATAGTCTATTGGGATATGCGACAGATGTTTATTTAATGTAAGGCTTAACTTTCAGCCATTTTTTTATGTTTAGACCTTTGTTTTAATGGTCGACAACGAAAAATGTAATGGTTCCCTGCAACCAAGTACATCATCGCCTAACTCTCCATTTTTTACTCAACTGTTCTGTTGTTGTTGCATTTTTAAATTTCCATTCGGGTTTCATTTCGTTGCATCTTGTACTTCCCGAGTGAACACAATTGTTCGCTTTGAAAACGTGAAGTTTGTGAAAGTTAGTTTTTATGTGAACAGAAAACAAAGAGTTGTATCGGAGGTTTCATTGTATTAATGTGGATTACCGTTTCGATATTGCAATCGTATCTCAGTCAAGGTATTTTAGAGGCGTAATTTTTTAAAATTCTATAGTTCAGCACCGAAAAGTTAATTTTTTCCCATCTATTAATAATTACTGTTTAAAGTATGCCAGTGCATGTGAATAGTTTAAAGAGAAATATATGTTAGGGTCTTTCAAAGTCATTATCATCTGGTTGAGGTTGGGAGAATCTATCATGACGAGACTCATGATAATTTCTCACAGCCGGGACCAGATAATAATGACATTGAAAGAAACTAGCATATTATTCTACTTAAAATTCAATCATTATTCACGGCTTTTAATTTTACAAAACCTTTAGCAATAAAAAAAGGAGAGAAATCATGTGAAAGAGGCTTTATTTGAGATCACGAATTTGTTTCTACAAATAGACTGCCTTATAAAATTTCATGTTATCAGATAGGTGATTTCAGGCCAATGCCGGCTTAGTCGCGTGATAAAGTAGCACTACTTCCTTCTCAGGCGAAGATATGCCCATTCATGTTCGAGCCCCGTGTGTAGAGCGATGCCATTGTGGGGACGATGGTCTAGAATATTGTGATTACACTGAATGCCCCATACCAGAATGCGACAACCCGGTAACTGTTCCCGGACAATGCTGCCCACAGTGTGGATGTCTAGCTAGAAATAAAACGCTTGTTCCTTTTGGTAAGGAACGCCCAATTCTTATATGTTTAGAATCATTCTTAGTCTGGTTCCTTTTATGCTAAATCATAATGGAATCTGTAATGTTATTAAAAAGGACTTTCATTTTGTACCATGTCGGACGATAAAGCCAGTATTTCCAGTTTTGTAGAACGATATAAATGTATTTATAATATGACCTGCGTCGCGGGAGTGAAATAAACCCGTTGAATATTTTTGATATTACACGGGTGTTATTACACTAGTGGAATAACTATTAAATGACGTCATAATTTATTAATTGTGACGTCAGTTTTAAACGGCGTTATAAATACCGCGGAAAATTGAAATGTCGAATTTTAAAGAATTTGAAGATTTTTCGCGAAAATTCGGGTCATGTTATAAATAGAATATCAAATTTGTGTTCATAGAATACCGAATTTATTTAACTTGTCATCTAAAACAGATAAAAAACTCGGCGCAGCCTCGTTTTTATCTATTTATAGATGACTCGTTTAATAAATTCGGTATTTATTGACTACTCATTAAATATCCTCTATTTCCAACAGTCTTGTACTTTCGTCTTTTACAAATTTGTTCGTAATTTAAACATTCCTTGATGCTCGAATTTAGATATACAGTCAAACCTGTGTTAGTGGTCACCTGTATTCAGCAAGCAACCTGTATTAAGCAAGCGACCACTTGGTTTCCAGATGAGGCATTGAACAGAAATTAACCTGTATTTAGCAAGCACATGTTTTAATCAAGCACTTTCCTAATGTCCCTTAGGTGCTTGCTTAATACAGGTTTGACTGTACATGTAACTAATAAAGCACACTACCCTACCGATATGTCTGTTTAGGACCAATCAATGACGATCCCTGTCAGTCCTGTGAATGTCGAGAAAATGGTGATCTGACGTGTGGTAAGAAGCAGTCCTGTCCCAAAGTAAAATGTGTGAGTGGTGTGTACAGACCGACGGACGGCGAGCCCAAACCATGCTGTGCCCAATGTCGATGTAAATTTGGTGGAGAATTCTACAAACCGGGTACACGAACAGCAAAAGCTAATACTTTGAACCTAGATTACAAGCGTTTGTACCGAATTTCTCACTACGCATGGCCGCAAGGCCGCGAGCATTATTCTATACTGAAGAGTTTCCACATGGAGATACAGAAAATTTTAAGCGACCGTTAAGGGGGCCATAAAAAAGAAATCGCTTAGAAAAATAGTCGCAAAAAAATCTCATGAAAAGAAAGGACATTTCATTTTGATAGGACATATAACTAATCGCACTATTCTTGCTGAATCTTGTGATGTCCTTACCCAATAGAATCGTCTTATTGAGACGATTCAAATTGGGTCCAACATCATGAGATTCAATAATAAACAAGTCTCCGTTTTAGACTGTTCACTTTTCAGAGATTTTGCCGAAAGGGCTTTTTATAAATGGTCGCTCAATAAAATTGGCCGCTTAATACAGGTGGTCGCACAAGCGATATCGACTGCATTTAGAAATGAACTTACCAGCTATTTCCATAGATTCTAACTGAATCTTAACTTCAGTGTATTGTTCGTTTCCTCGTCTTGTTTTATATAAAGTGATTCGGTTGAACATTTCAATTTGTAAAACAATGTCAAAAATGTCTATATGGTCCAAAAAGTCTCAAATACTTTCTTTTCAATGTTATTAACCTTTCGCAATGCATATTTAAAACATCGAGTGGTAGTCGATCTCATTTCATCCAAACAAAAAATAAAGAGAATCGTTTTACCCTTTATCACACAGGGCAAGTATTTGAGGGTCCTAGGTGTCAGACGTGCGAGTGTCGAGC
This sequence comes from Fragum whitleyi, assembly GCA_948146395.1. Lineage (NCBI taxonomy): Eukaryota > Metazoa > Mollusca > Bivalvia > Cardiida > Cardiidae > Fragum > Fragum whitleyi. Next base: position 20,495,144 of record OX411556.1, read on the forward strand.
GTTTACTGGACGAGTATCGTGTGAGAAGGCGAACTGTTCACATGTACAGTTACAGTGTCCAAACCCGACATACAGCGGAGAAGACTGTTGCCCATCATGTCCCAAAGGTAAGAGTACAGCTCATCTGCATACGAAAAGTACTCAATGTGATCTTTTGTTGCCATTGAATGTATGTCTGTCGTCTGTCGACCGCCGTTTGTCGTCTATCGTCCGCAGTCAATAAATTCTTTGTTAACCCCAAAGAAACTTGGTCAGACTGTTAGTCTTGTCAAGAAAGAATGAATTCGATTGTATAAGAGTATTTCTATTTAGAAATGCAGTTATAAAGGTAGCTTCAGTCTTCCTCAAAGGAAAAGATTTCAAATAAATAATAACTAGTTACATTAGTATTGTATACTGATATTGTACAAATTGGAGTTTGATGTTATCTTTTAGCCTAATTATTAGGTTAGTGACCAAGGGCTATCTTCACTCTCTTGTTTTAAATTCATGTGAACAGGAACGACAAGACTAGTTTTGCCATCCTTATCAAAGGTGCGCTGAGATAGTTGCCGATAGTTGCAGAGACCTTTAGATTAGTAAAGAGATAGCTGGCTCTTTTTATGTAACCACAAAACTCATTTCTGTTTTAATTTAATGATGAGCTAATGAAAAAACTTGTTATAATCTTACGTACCGGTAAATTGATTGCATTTAGAGATTAAGTATTAATAAGATTCGGTTAGTAAGTCCAAAAGAATATCATCGAAACAGTATTGTAGCCCAATAATCATTACTTTTGATTGTAGGTTTTGAATTGAAAAGAAAAAGAGTATTCTGCTTATCTATAGGTCCCTCCTGTGCATACAAGAAGAATATTATTCCATACGGAGAGTACGAGATAATCAAGAAACAAGTGTGCATGTGTCTTGGAGATCCCTGGTTCCCGAATGCATTCTGCGCCCCGACAAAATTATCCAAGAAGCTGATAAAACAGTACGGGGATATCTGGGGAGACTACGGATATCCGGGCATGAAATAAATAATGAAAAAGAAACAGTTTGTCTTTGAAAATAATACTTTATTCATAATTGTGACCCGTCACGCGAAAAGGGGCCATTTTGGTAGTGCGTAAAGTATCTATTCTAGTCAGACTGCGCACTTAGAGTCGACACTTTTTGCATCGTGCTTATTTTCTGAATCAAGAATGATCAATCTACCTTCCAGTGATGTACTCTGAAGATAAATTTAGGCCTTAAGGTAGTGGACCCGTAATAGTTATGCAACATTTCGGCATATATGATCTTTCACAATTTTATCGAGGTTTCCAAATGAAATCATTAGAGAACGTAAGTTAACATTGTTAAAGTTCATGGCTTCAGAAACGTTGCGGAACTATTACGGGTCCACTACCTTAACCCTTCTTCATTCGACCAGCGAATATTATAAAAAAAACTCTGTGGTGTGGCTGGCAACAATGTCTGCCCAATACAAACACTTTAAATTTTGGGAAATGTCTCGTTCATGCTCGAATTTCACTTTTTTAAATTCGTTGAGCTATCTCTTAACATCTCTTAACATCTTTTTGCTTAATGAATACGCGAAACATAAGTGTGATATGGTTTTTAGTTACATTCCTTAATGAATTGACGATAACGAGAGAAAAAGAAAACAAAAAATCTAATTATAAACAGTTTTGAGACATTTTTATGGAATGAATTTGAACGCAAACATAAAAGCAGTTGTATGCTCAAAACTATGTTCATGGAGATAGACATAAAAAAAACCCAAAAAAAGTCGATCAGAATGCTCGATCTTGAATAAATACTTTGTTTAAAGGAATATACATATATTCATCTTTAATCAATTAAACCAGATATTGAAGTCACAAATGAGAAAACTTTCTTTAACAATAGATAATAATAATAATAATAACAGGCACTGCAAATGGACTGAGCGGCAAATTTGACTAATATCCATTGAGAGAACCAGCTCATACCAAAGCAAGACACCGTTATTGACTTTCTCCGAATTGCTTTTTGATGCATGCAACAGATTGCATGATGCCTTAGATTTCATCCTACTTCATGAATATTTAATAGCGTATGCGTCACTTCAGATCGTATCACGTTGTTATTGAACTGTATAAAGGACGTAAATACCAGAACATGGTGCAGTTATTTGAGCCGCTTTCACAAAAGTTTAAAGTTTTATTTGCTTTTATTATTTATCTAAAATGACCTGGCACTCATTAACTTCCGTCGGTGCTCGAGAAATCCCGCAGCGTAACTCAATTTCATTTCACCGTTTTACTTATTTACTTATATTATTTTACATCTTCTCTGAAAAGTCGCGGTAGTGCAGTGGTTACAGACGCCTTCCCGTACACCGATTAACTGTTGGGTTGAGTTCAATTCCCGACAGAGACACATTTAATTATTGTGATTATCATTAATAAATTGATTTTTTTAAAATTATATTTCTGTTTATTATTTTGTAATTACACATTGTAGTTTTTTTTTGTCAGTTACGATTTATATTTTCTTCATTCAACTTTTGTTGTTTGCACCAACCAAGATTATTGAATTCTGATCGAGAGCAAGATTTGTTTCATACCTCAATGAAAAAATCAAAAACATCATAAGTTGTTAGTAGCCTTGTACCAAATAGTAGTCCTAATTAAGATTTCGTTTGTTTCATGATATTGAATTATAAGAAATGAAGAGAATAGAGTTTTTGACGCTAATAACCTAATCACACTTAAAACATTCGATTAACGTGTACAAACCCTGTATATGTTTTAATTTCATACCATCATATACTTGAAAAAGCGACTCTCCATCTCTTTAATATAGATCTAGAGATATTTCAAAATCTATAATTAAATTTAGTAATTTACAATGATCTATAGACAGGAATTTGCAATGGTCAAATTGAGCCTGGCGGAAAAAACTCTGTCGAATATCAATAGTCTTATGCAACAGTGTTCAAAATATCAAAAGTATCAAATAGGTATTTAAAAAATGTTACCCTAGAAAAGATAAAGAAATATTTCTGGCCATGGTCCGGCTTGAACTCGTGACCTCCCGATTGTGGGAAAGCATCCTTACCACCACCGCTAAATTTCCGTATGCACTCTGAGTTGTGATACATATTTTTCATCTTAACTTCGCGAGTGAAAGTCTATATTAAGAAAAATATTTGCCGACTATCAATAGGGGTCAAAAGGAATATTTAATGAGTGCCAGGTCATTGTAGATAAATAATACAAGTAGAATTCGCTTTTGTGACTCGCGGATTGTATACAAATGTACTGTAATCACAAGTCACAATACCGTATTCGAGTTATACCAAAGATGATTTCTTTACGACACCGTGGATCATTTTATTTTTCGTAGCTCTTCGAATATGTCCTTCTTATGCAATGCTAGAAATGGAAGCATGACCAACTACGTACTCGTGAAATAACGTGCTTACATTTTATCGTAACTTTAATTCCAAAACATCGTAACTACAGCTTACATCAAGCTGTAGTTACGAGGTTTTAGATTAACATCGACATTATTCATGTTCTGATTACGATCCTTAGATTGCCAACCATTCACTGTTCAAGTTCTTAGATCTATAATTGTGTAACAAAACTGCTTGTCGGGGAAGAGAGAGGTGGTTAACGATCCGACAATTAAGGGGTAGATAGCCACGATCACTTCAGATGGCTCTCCGACAGGATCGAATGCTTTGAATGACAAACGAAACAGAGGTGCGTTTTTTAGAGCAAGTTGAAAAATCCCGCTAAAAAGTTTATTACTTAAGGTAGCAATGGACACATGGTGTCAATTTTTTCCGCCCAATGAAATTTTTTCTTGGTCACATATGTTGTAAATTAACATTGTGTAGTTATCATATCAAAATTTGAAGGTACCTTTCCATGCTCGTTTTCATGCTAGAGTTATCTGCCCTTGAGTGGTTTTGGCCATTCTTCAGTAAAACGTTTATATTCGTTTTAGGTCTAATATAAACTCAGTACCAGCCTATAGCTATAAAGCAAATACATTTTGATAGACCTTATACAAGTACACATTGGCTGTTGCCAAGAAAATTTCTCTTTGATCAAATGCATTTGCACAATTTGCCTTCAAAAGTTAAAAGTGCCCTAATTTTTGTATTTTTACGGTGTAAGAATGCCCAAAAAACCTATTTTTTGAAGAAATTACCTAATGAATTTTTCTTACCGATCACCCTATTTTTTCCTCCAATGAAAGGCCGCAATTTCGTTTGAAATTCAAAAAATATATCCCATAACCTGGTGGTCTGCTCGAATAAGTGAGCTACGTGACTTTAGGTCATAATGGGCGGAGACTGCATTCAAAACCAGACAGTGACGCCATAACCTTGTCTGATAAAATGTCCCGAAAGACCCTTAACTTGCAATCTTGTATTTATAAAAAAACGTTTTTTGAATATTCTTTTGAAGTGATGCTTATATTCAATTACTCATTAAAAGGGAAGAAATTTCTTGGATGATTTGTCTGCACGTTTATCAAGACAAGATTTAGCGGATAAATCAAGGATTCTGATAATAAAATATTAATCTACATCGTATACAGCAGTAAGAATGACATCGACGAGTTTGCTCGAACCGAGCCTTTCTGTACTCCACTTTTTCACATTGACATAAAAAAAAGAAAAGACGAATGGGTTGAAACGATATAAAATCTCACTTCTTTTTGAAAATGAAAACTTTGGATCTTTTGAATGACATTTTAATTTAATAGTACTGCAAATGTCCAAATTCTAGGGATACAAATATTTGCAAAAAGAAAGTGATTCGAAGCATGTTAGGCCTGTAATAGCTGACTAATATCGAAAAACAGTGTGACCCGTTTAACTGTGGCGTATCGGTTGGGAACCGAAACTTGGTAACTAGAGCTTGTCAGTGCACTTTGAATGTTTTCTACTAACGTATTATTGCAAACTTGTTATTGATAATGAATATGCTGTGGTTTTGATGGTTTCTATGTGCTTTAACACAGCTTACAACAGTCCAGCGGCTGAAGAACCTAACAATGAATTCCTGGCATTTCTTTCACCTGTTCTACCATTCCATTTCTAGTCTCCAGTTGCTATCCCACATAGGTCTACGATTATCAGCCCATAGGTGGGAGACAAAGAGTCGGAAAGGATGAGTGCCTCCATCGGGGGGTCGAACCCGGGTACAATTTAAATGATTGTTCGACGAGCTCACACTGCGCAGCTAAATATGCCGTGGTAGATAACCGATTTTCTATTAATACAAAATCCTTAAAGGGGGACAGAATGTCAAAAAGCCCTAACTAAAAGGATACAAAATCCACTAGTATCATTCACGAGGTTTTGTTCACCGAACGTTCCCAACTAATATTGTCTATCCAAATGACAAAATAATTACAGAAACCCGACGTTGATTAAATTCGCTCCTTCCACTTTTTGTTTAACTCGATTTGATTGAAGAATGTATGACGCAACAAAAATGAATGACATCAATGATTGACGTGAAACTCAATTGAACTAGCGTTATTTGATGAAAAAATAAGTCGATCGGTAAAACAGTTATAGTTCATATTCTGACAATTTACGCGTATAACCTTGCGCTCCGCTAACGCTCCGCTTAGGTTATATCCCGTAAATTGCCAGAAATGAACTATAACTATTACTTATATTCCGATATGTTTAAAGCCCATATTTTGCCTTTATTTGGTAAAAAATTCAGCATACCTTTCCATGCAAAGAAGAAAGTTTTTCGTTATTTTACAGTGATCCCTCCTAATTGAATGACATTTTTAAAGCATTTTTATGGTTAAATTTGATGATCTAGTCATTCATTTGACATCAAATGTTGAAAAGAAACTAAGTTATGAAATTTTACCATCATTATTCTACGTTATTTCCATAAGCGCAATCTTACGAAAACCGGTCTTTTTAAATAACGCGCAAAAAGAGCCGTAAAATAAACGAAAATCCACTTCCGGTATGTAGAGTCGGAAGGCCGCTGTCCATTGCCACCTTAAGAGGTCATAAGAAACGATTTTTGATATTTTGAGTGAAAACATACGACGTCGCCAAGGCTGCTCGTTTTAAGCCAATGCAAAACCATCTTCGTTTCCTCACTAAGATATCTTAAGATTCTTATTAAGCCGCTTAAAAATTTCACTCTTATAAACGCCCCTTCTTAAAAATCTTAATGAGATTCTTAAGAATCTTAATCTAAGAAACGCACCTCAAGTTTGTTGGTCACTGAGGCAAACATTCAACAAAAAGAAATACAATTGCAAATGCCATTTACATCTTAAAAGCAACTAGGGCTGAAAGCAGAATAATTTTTATGACTGAGCAATCTAGATCTCGTTACCCACGGGTGCCTGAGTACCATGGGCCTATTTAACTTAACATCTTACGATCAGTTTTTTGCATAAGTCAAAAATTGGAGTTGCTTCTACAGTGGTAACTAAATATGGAATTCTTCCATGCATCATCTCATTGGAATCGTCTTTTGAAGACGATTCCAATGATGTTTTGCAAGGCAGAATCTAACAATGAATGAAAACACCAGGTACGATTTGTGATTTTGACTTACGATATTTTTTCGTTTAGTGAAACGGGCCCCTGATGATTACTATCCATATATTTATTTTCTCAGCTGAATACAAAGGCGGGTTCAGAATTTCTGTTAAGTGGGTTCGGATCTACAAATTCCGACTTGGTTTTAAGAAACGAAGGTATTGCGAGTCTGCCAGTAAGTAGCCAGGACTCTAAAAACTACCTGGGCCCGAGGTTATAAAAAAATTCTCATTCTCAATTCAAAATTAATTTGAGATTAAAGCCGTAATTTTGTAATACTCATTTCAATGTATTAACATAAAAGATGATATTAATAAGTTGTTATAACTAGCTTATTAATATTATCTTTAATTTTCATACATTTATTTAAATTCAAAATTTGAGAAAATTCTCAGTTGAGCCCGAGATAAGTTTTTCCACCTCGAAACATGATGTTACTCCATAGAACCACCGGGAAATCAATTTAAAAAGGAATTGAAGACCGTTTCAAACAGGCTTTAATTCTTTTCAGAATTTGATGTCCATGGGTACTAAGTGCTTCTACAATAGTCGGGTAACGGTAAAAAATGATTCATGGCCGGGGTAGGAACGTTACCAAACCCGGTACCCGGTTATTCGAGTACTCGTCCTAGCTCTCAATGCAACTTCTAGGTTTTGTTTTTCTGTCTATCCGCCAATCCGTCCGTACGTCTGCAATTATTTTGTGAACGCAAATCCTCCTACATATACGGTTTGATTTGGATGGATTTTTTACAGAATGCTCCTAGTCACCTGACCTTGCGCATATTGTCGGGGGTTTGTGATATCTCTTGCTGTGTCACAGGAAAAAGGACTATTCATAACCTAAATCTTGTGAACGGAAGTCTTGTACATTAAGTCAGGTGTAATTGAACTTTTCAAAGAATGTTCCCAGTAACCTGGTCTTGTGCATAGTTCGGACGTTTTTGTTTTTTTTATATCTAGCTGCATCACTGAAAAAGGGGGCCTTTTACCATTATGATGATTTCATAATGCATTCCCACTATCTTGTACTAACTAAATTATCGATATGCCATGTGGAGATGATTGTCTCAGCTGTTAACGAAGATATGTGTTTGTATGAAATCAAATGAATGTTGTAAGGGGCGAGAGCATTCCACGCATTCCAACATCGCAGTACTTTCAGTGTTTTGATTAATCAACGGTATTGACGATTCGTCTTATTATATAAGGTGTTTCTTTCTGCCTTTTGTAGTCAATACATTAATTGTTTCAAATATTTTTATGTTAAAATATTCTAACTAAGCCTTTCACATATCCAAAACTGGGCGGATCTAAAGCTGCAATACCTATTTAAAATAAATAAAAATCATGCCAAGAACAATAAGTAATTTTGTTTGAAATATTATCAAAACAGAAAGAAAACTCGATCGTTTGATTCTTCCTTGACCTTGCTTCATTTCTTTACTCTCGTGAATAATTGTGAAAGAACAGGCGTCTAAGATATATTCGTTTACGTGTAAAATGATTGCTCAATTATTCTGTTGTCTACCCCGGGAATTCAAGACTCGTAAAAACGGGAAGATATTTCTTGTAAAGTCTACAAGGGGTCTGTTCTTTCTTAAACCCTTTCAAAATTCTAACAATTGCTATAAACGTGGTCGAACGGTAGACTGGCACAATTTTAAGTGGATATTAATCATAAACATGGTATTTCTTACATCTGTACTACCAAATCGGGAACCCTCGACGATTCTACGGAAAAGACCTCGGGAACTGAATCATTGGGATCATCGCTCGGAATTTTTCGTAAACCCAAAAGTATCTCGGGCGTAATTGTGATATTTTTTTTTATTATTTTGTATGTAATTTGGCTTCTGGAGGTACTTTGAAAAAATCTTTAATGCTTTCCGATAGTCTGTGGATATATTTTGGGCATATTATGACATGATAACAAAACGCCGTAAAACACTGCGAGTTTAATAACGAGTAGAATCATTTGGCAATAAATCGAGACTTAAGACTTTATTTGCCACCCAGAATCTGTCAAAGACACTGAAATTTAAACCCCGAATTAAACTTGAGTCACTCAATGTTTTTTTGAGACAAACTGCTCCCATATTTCAGAATAATTATAGAGCGGCAGACTTGAAGTGCCTTTGTTCGCAAAACAATGCAGAATCATGAATCTTGCATGCAACATCGATCAGCAGTGAAATTAGACGAATAATTTCCTGTCTGTCTAAAATATTCTTCAGACGAAAACTTCAATTTTTGAAATTAAAATTAGAAAGACTCCTTAACAAGCTTGAGTAAGAAAACTGGTTGCAAACTTCATTTTTAAGAATTATTAAGAATTCGCAGCATCGTTTGTTTGGCGTTAAGATCCTCTCAAACAGTGCTTAAGTTATCTCTGCGGTTGGTGCATCTTTCAATTGATTTAATGGAGTTTTACGCCGCTTTCAACATTTTTTTCAGTTATATTGTGGTGGCTGGAGCACCTAACAATGGTTTCCTGGTATTCCTCTCACCAGTACAACAACCACATCCTTTCCTAGCCCCCAGCTGCTATCTCACATAGCTTTCAATGACTGTCAATTTATTCTAATATCAAGCCACAAGTATCACCTATAAATAAAAGCATACAGCTTTGGATCATTTTAAAAAACACCCTCTCTGTCCACTTTGGCAGAAATTTTTTAGCCTTCGGCAAGGGACTCTCATTCGGAACATCACTCGGACTTTTCCGTGAAATAGAGAGTACCTCGGACGTAACTGTTTTAATTTTTGGTCAATTTTGTGTAATTCGGCTTCTGGTGGTACTTCGGTTATTAAATACGCTTGAAGAAAATCCCATTTTGACGTGTAATGCGTGGAGATCTTTTGGGCATATAATAATTCTGATGACAAACGCTGTTGTAAAACACTGCGTTTGATATCAAATTATAATATTAACCCACGTGCGGCGAAAATGAAGCAATTTCATGACTGCGCCCGTATTATTCACGATCTCCTTTCCATAGAATCGTCGAGGATTCCCGGATGAGAGAGTCTATAAAATTTGAAGAGGGAATATTTGATTTAAGAGACTTCCTCTTGTCTGTTTGAAATAATGATCTCTACTTAGTTTATTTGTTTTCGATTTTGCTCATAGACTTTTTCAAGAGGAAATTGTCTTTAAACACGGTGGCTGATTTGATAATGGACAACGGTGACAAAACATTCGATGTCAATTACAGACAAAGTCTATTTCCTTTTCCCAAAAGATAAATTGTTTTCCAAAACAGACGCGACCAAGAATCTTAGAGAGAAATATTCAATAGTAAATACTTCATCCTCGGATACCCAAGGGTCTCCCTATTTGCTACGCTATATCGATATAGCGTAGCAAATAGGGAGACCCCGGGGTATCCGAGGATGTTAATATACTTATACCAGAGTTAAAGAAATGAGGGAAAAAACTCGTCATTGTGAAAAGCTTACATTTTTTATTCTGATCACAACGCCACAGGAAAATGATTGTTAGATTGTGGTGATTGACTGTTGTTACCAACAAACCTTCAGATTGGTGGTTTATCTTTTTTTCACGAAAACAAAAATCGACCATTTTCAAGACAAATCTACCCCCTTCTTACTTTCTGCAGTTCAGTCTTGGAAAAAAAGATAAACAAACAAAAAAAAACCCTCTTTCTTCACCAGAAGCTAGAGTTTGATTTCATTCGACCCTACCCCAAACAGGTGAGGCAGTATTACGCACGTTTGTGTAAATTTTACGACACCCCATAACCGATAGCCATGTAATTATTTTGTAATATTTTACGGTCTTTTGATTGCATTTCACACTTTCTGGTTCTGATTGATTCACGCTCATTCATAAAGAGTCTGCTTTCCTTCATGTCTATACCATTGTGAAATGATCCCTTGTATGCCAGACAATTCCAGTACATGTGTATTTGCAATGACTTTAGAAATGTCATGCGCAGATAAATGAGGGCGCCTTTTTCGATAAAAAGAACTGGTCAAATTAACATTTTTTATTTTCACATAATATAACGTTTTCTTCGCTGAGAACTCAATCGTCTTGAAAAAATAAAGGGGCTTGGTAGGGAAGGGGTTCTTATACAAACAGCTTTGTAATTAAAGGGCCCACACGATAGATTTTTATAAGCATAACTATTACCTAATATTTTTTAAAATTGCAAAAGATCTTTTATCGTCCATATACGTCCAGTGATATTGTCAATCTCGTATACAGTGAGACTTGAATTAAGCGACCACTTAGGGGACCACAAAAATTGGTCGCTTTTGGGAACGGTCCATGAATAGAATATATGTCATGATAAATGAGACGGGTCAACTCGCTAGCATACTTTATAAAGATTGTCGGGTAAGGATTTTTGAATCCTCTCTTAGACGATTCTAATGGGTTACAACAACATAATAATAAATAATAAACAACTTTTCGCTTAAGAAAATCCTCTCTTTCAGAGCTTTTACTTACGGTCAAAGGAATTTGAAATGATGGTCGCTTAATAAAATCGGTCGCATAATAGAAGTGGTCGTTCGAGCAATGTCGACTGTATTGGAAATATCATCGATCGAGATCGGGTAATTTTGAAGATCGGTACAAATTATCTTGGGCTTTGATCTCTTTTGCAGAAGTAAAGATTAGACGTTTTCCATGAAACCCTATGATGTGGGTACTCATTTGAATCGTCTCAGCGAGACGATTCAAATGTGTGCACACAGAACTTGGTTTGCTCATGAGAAGTTGGGATAGTTAAACTTAGACCCCCCCTCCCTCTTTAAGTAACTTTGCTTACATATAAGTTAAAATAGTTCACCATGATTAAGGAAGGACACATCTGCTATCTCGTGTACCATTTTTTACGTACTACATCTAAAGGGTTGGTGCTTGACTTTAAAGATAACTTTACTGTACTTTTAACACTATATAAGCACTCAACCTTTTGATCCCCGAACAAAGCATCTGCATTTGTATTTATAAATCTTACAAATAGATGGTTAAACTTTTTCCTAGTCAAACTTAGATAATACAGCGACTTGAATAGATAGCAAGCGACTGGATTTTATGTCTTTGCTTTATGGGGTTCAACGCCGTTTTCAACAGCATAACAGTTATATCGAGACGTCTGGTGAACATACCTTTTGGCTTCCACCGAGTTTTTCCTCGTGCTTGTAGAACGATAATATTTAATCTGACCCATTAGCTGCATATTCCACTTTCGCAGATCATTTACTCTTTGGTGGCAACTAAATGGCGCCGTTCTCAATGACTTTGCTAAATTTTGGATGATTTGCCGATCGAACTTATGACCCAAGCATTGAGAGCCAGACGTTTTACCGGGTGAAGAAACAGAACTCGACGAGAGAGATAAATGGAAAATTATTTATCGATGGATTAATGCAAAGCTGTGTAAATGTCCAATAGACACATTTATTGCTTACAGTGCATCGGTCTAATTCATTTAACAAAAACCTCAATTAGGGTAAATTATGTTGAAGATTGAGAACAAATTAACATCCATACTACAATAATTTAATTCCAATTGTGTTCACCATGATTTGTGCATTCTGATTGGCTGAAAAATATGTTTCATTACTAAATGAAAACACTTTTGATTTCGCAGTTATTTTGTAAGCAACTGTGGAAAGTAGTCCCATGAACAATCAATGTATTTTAGGATAAATCTTCGCATTTTTGCTTCCATAAATTAAATCATATGGTATGATGAGACTTTTTGTAGATTTCATGAAGGTATGAAACTAAAAAGCTATTCATACTCATCTGTGAATCAACTTTACTTATTCATACAGTCTAATTAGGTTTTTAGTTTTATACCTCCATGAAATCAATAAAAACTCTCCTCATCTCTTAATTAAGATAAGAATAAATAGAATGCATAATTTCAAAGAAAATATAGTGGAATACCACTATGATTTTCCGGAGAACTTTCGCTTTCCAATTTCAAGGGTAAAAGAAGACCAATAACTAATAAAACGGCAATGATAGGGAACGTTTTCAATATTGAACAACGAGTCGGTAAATTGACTTAAATAGTATAGTGTGTAAGGTATGTGCTTAATGTAAATATAGTCTCATGTTGCGGCTACAATCTTTATTATATTTGGATTTTATACTCAGGTGAATTAGATAGTTTTACACAGGACCGTATTTAAAATACGGATATTAAACATAACGCCGTAAATATGACCTGGTATAGAAATAGAAATATGAGAATTTCATCTGACAACGTTTTAACTTGTTCTCGAAATACGAAGTTTAAAAAAAGGGGAAATTATATTAAGTTAAATTGTTTCTGTGATAGTGTAACGTCCTTTTCCACGATGTTTATATGTTTTGTGTTTATGTTGTCGGTTCAAAACTCTGCTGGATTTAATCTGGATGTATCGACCCGTGTTGAAATAGTCGGGACTAATCCTGGGAGTTATTTTGGATACTCGGTGGCTATGCTGAATAAACCTCCTTCCCAAAAGTGGTAAGTTTGAGTTTCTGCTAGCATAACCCATGCAAGCCAAACCTAAGTTCATATAGCGCCGGTATAATGTAGCTCATCGTCCTGATGAAGTAGTGGCTAAAAATTAAGGTCTTACTTACCAGAAAAGAGACCTATATTTATTAACCCTTCCCTTCAAAGTCCCTGAATTTTATGTCTGTTAATTTTTACTTGAGTGAACATTGTGGAAAAAGAAAGAAAATGTTTGTATCAAGAAATTTATCGTTATTTCACAATGTCTTCTACCAAATAGGGTGGTTTCGTTTCAAATTGCACCAAATCTTCATTATCGTCTGCTATCTTTTTCATTAAAGAACAGTCTTCAGTTTTAAAAAAAAGGGAAAGGGTTAATTGCTTTATAATTAATTACTTTGTTACTTACTACTCTTAACAGATGGATATCTACGTTATTTGTAGATTTTGAATAGCGAACAGCCAAGCTAAACAAGAGCGTAGCTCCCATTACGCACTTTACGCAATTGCTTAATACAAATAAATTCTCTTTCAAAAAATCTCGTTGATGAATGATCATAACATCGAAACTACAGCTTATTCAAGCTGTAGTTACGATGTTTGATTATTCACCAACGCTCGAATCATATTAACGGGGGCAGGGGGTCTTTTTTACTAAACATCTCATGATCATTTTTGCGGAAGTCGAACATTAGAATTGCTTCCAAAGTTGAAACTAAACATGGAATTCTGTTATGCATTATTTCATTGGAATCGTTTTCTTAAACGATTCCAATGAGATATTGAAAGGCAGAATCTGACTTACATTTATTTTTTCGTAAGAATTTAAGTAAATCGGGCCCGGGCCATGACATTTAATCCAGATATATGTCAAATCTTCAATATTACTAGAAAGAAAAAAAAAACTTGTTTTTTTCCATACAAACTTCATAAAATGAGCTTAAAACCACCAGTTCTGATGAAAAAAATGAAGTGTCACAATTATCAAAGATATGTAATGGTTTAAAGGGAGGTAACTTGCATTGGATATGCAAATGAGACAGACCTGCCCATGGTTAAATGTCTAATTGAAGCCGATATAGACAGAGTCGACCCATTTAGGGTTGAGGACCCTTCCCTCTAAATGGATCACGCCTGTCTATGTGCTCGGTTGGTTACAGATATAAAGTGGCTAAAACACACTCAATAAATTTCTTATAAGGCCACATCTACCCCCAGATTCATTATCAGAAAAGTGTTAGGTATTGATTCATATACTTTATATCATAGAACTAATTATTTATTTTATCTTTAATCTTTGAACAAATATTGTAGATTAAACAATAGATATATTGAATTATACAATACATTTTTTTCAATTATACAACAAATAATTACAATTATAGTATAAATAATCATTGAATGAACAAGTTTTTTTTTTAAAATAATAATTATAGAACTATAAATTTATTTTATTGAATAAATGTATTTTTACTATTATTAATTTATTTTTAGGATAAATATTCGTATTATAGAACAATCATTTTTTTTCATATAATTTTGCAACCAATTTCACGCCATAAGGATACTATCCTTCAACCGAGTCATAAAAAACGAGGATGCGCGAGTTTTTATCCGTTTTAGATGCCGAGTTTGTTAAATTTGATATTTCATGAGCACAAATTTTATTTTCTTTTTATAATATGACCTGAATTTTTGTGATAAAACGAGGCAATTCAAAGTATTTATCGATTCAATTTATTCCGCAAAACAAATAACGCCGTTTGCGAAATGACACAGGCAAATTCATTATGACGTCATTTCCACAACGAAATTATAACGCCGCTATCCTTTCTTACTCATTTGCATAGTTATTCCACTATCGTAAAAAGCCCGTGCGGTATCAAAAATATTCAACGGGCTTATATCACTCTAGCGCCATAGGTCATATTATAAATGTAGATAACGACAAACATTTTTACCAGGCCCTTAGCTGCCAATTTTCACGGTAGGAAATCGCCATCAAGAGCCACGCAAATCCTGTCTCACCAAGCAGCTTCATGGCTAGTGTTTGACCCTTAATCCCGGGTTTTGACTCCAAACCAAAAAATCCAATTTTGACCCTAACTTAAAAAGCTAGTACAAGCCCTAGGCTTGTTCTACTGTTTTTAAAAAGCAACTGACAGAGTTAAGATAGAAACCATATTCTAACTCTTGTCTTACACATATGTAGGATCAGATCTGATTCTAAATGACCATCTAACTTTTTTGCAGTATACATATCATCTAGGCGTTCAAAAAATTGGAGTACAAAACTGGTGTTTATTTGAGAAAGAGAACTGGTTACTCAATTTTGTTTGAGACTAGCTGATCTTTCCCTCCAGTAGGACACAAAATTCCTAGACTCGGTAATGGTCAGCATGTCATAATCAAAATTCCATTGTGTACAGATCCTAGAATATATATGTCACCGTGAGGTTTCTTTCTAATGTTCGGAATACGTCTGGAATTAATTACCAAGATGTATTCGAATGGATAGAAAAAATCATTTTATTTACTACATGATGGCATGGACCTCGAAAACCAGGCTGTGAAAGTGAAGTCATAGGCTCACAAACATTGACTTTCTCATACCAAGAGATTCTTCTCATATTGTATATAAAATCTGGTTTTATACCACTTAGAATATAGCTTGGTGTCTGTGGAAATTCGTGGACCCCGACGTACACACAATGCAAGAGACAGAGTTTGGCGGAAGAATATTTCTCCCAAAAGAGTTTTAAAATTTCCTCCAAAATCATCGACTTCAATTAAAGAGCGCTCCACCAAGATGGTTATGTCGGTATTAAGCTCAGTGACGAAAGCTGATAAAATCAAAGTTAATACCTTCTCTTTACCCCAAGATGATAATTCTGTATCTCGAAAGGCCGTTTACACTCATGACCCCACTGCAACCGACAAACAGGGGATTTGGACAGAAGCACCG
The DNA here is from genome assembly GCA_948146395.1 of Fragum whitleyi. Taxonomy (NCBI): domain Eukaryota; kingdom Metazoa; phylum Mollusca; class Bivalvia; order Cardiida; family Cardiidae; genus Fragum; species Fragum whitleyi. The sequence continues at coordinate 20,511,176 of OX411556.1, forward strand.
CCCGGAAAAAGACATAGAATCAACTAATTAAACTTATTTATTTCTTAGTTAGCGTTAGATTCAAACATTTCAAGCGCCATTCACTTAAAGCAAAACTAGTTCGTAACGATGAAAACTTTCCGCTTTTGGATGTGTTCCCAGCGTGGTCATTTCTCTGTTAATCGCGGACATCGACGGGTTGAGCGGACCTCAAAAGAAGCACATTCTTATTACTTTTTTTGTTACCACACATAACGCTTAATTACTATCGCCCAGACACACTACTAGTATTTCTTAATAGTTTTATCATTTTAGCATGATTTTGCTGTAATTTACTTTACTTGCTATTATTTATGAAATCCCAAGGCGAGATCTTTCTATTAGATTCATGTACGTCATTACAACAGAATCATCAACTAGCAATTCCCTATTTCATGTGATAAGTTTTATCGAAATATTCATTTGATTGAGCCGAGAACAAAACCATTCCTTGAGCTTGAGCTCTGCTCACAAAAAAGTCTGTGCGTGACATTTCCAACAATTTCTAATGTACGCCAAGCAAAAAATTGACCAAACTGTGCATCTGCACAGTCTAATCAGAGTCTTCACCTTGCACAATGTAGATTAAGTTTCTAAGTGTCTTAAGATAGTGTGGTTATCTTCTTAACAAACTATTTGGCTTTATCTTATAACTATACAAGTATCCGTATGATAACAACCCGTATGATATTTTTTATGATATCACATAGTTATTTTTAGAACAATTATATCATACAGTTATTTTTAGAAACTAGCATTTAAGTTAGAAACATCGACTAAAACAAGACAAAAAGAGGTTATAAGATAAATATAATACGTACTAAGTGTATTGTATGAAAAAATATCTAACTCGGTTGTGAGAATTGGTAATTGTCTCGGCAGAGCCTCGACAATGATCAATTCTCCCAACCTCGTTAGATATTTTTTTCCATACAAAACACTAAGTACGTATTATATATATCTATGCTGGTTAATGTTGGTTCAGTATGAATATGGCAAATTGTTGGAAATGTCACGCACAGGCTAAAATAGGAGCAGTTGTGTGTTGTTCTCAGTGCTCATGGAATGGCTATCAAATTGAAACCTTTCATTTTGGCAAGCCATCCGAAGTATGTTCAACTGATTTATGTGTGTGTGTGTGTGTGTGTGGGGGGTCATTACATTTGGTTACATTTTGTTTTCTTCATTGATAGACGTAGCCAGGTATTGCATTTAAGATTAAGTTACTAAGTATTTTGAAGTATTATTAATAAGTAATTAAATAGATAAAGTAATATGAAAAGAAAGGAGTTCTAAATGAAAGGGAATTGAGCACCAATCAAAGATGGTTGAAACCCCCTAAGACCCTAGGAGGGCTTTCCCAGAGTTTGTTATTCTACCAAACCCTTCCTTTGACAGGACATCTGTGTCAAATGTTGACATTTTCAAATTGCAATTATCGAACAAAAGAAGCCATGGGGTCTTTGTTTAAGGATCTATGGTTCGTAATCCAGTCTTTGTTATGATTCTTGGTATTAAATATACATTCGCACTACGTAAAATAGAACATTCTGGAAGAAGCTAATTGCATATAAAAAGTTAGAATCCAATCTCAATGTTCATAAGGTGATTAATTTAAATCCTTTATGTAGATGTACAAATGAAGGTAGTTTTGTTTTGGAATGTGAATCTTTTGAATGTCAAAACTTGTGTTTATAATCACGCATTATTTCAAATTATCCAACTGTGCATCTCACAGATCGCTACACATGTGCCGTTTTAGATAAGCATTTATTAAATATCCATTTGTAACTCCGGTTTGAAAGAAAAAAATGCCCTTACAAAACAGTCTGAAGACGTCGTTTGGGAAAGGTGTGGGTCATACATGAAAAGATGTCTTGGAGTTAATAATTTTGTTTTTTAAAGGTCGATTATCATGACGAAAGGAATTAATTAATGACGTAAAAGCTTCATACACAGAATACAAATTAATTGGCAATGTCATTCTATAGAGTAGTTCCTACCAAAATACAGAAGGAAATTAATTGTTGCGGCCTTACAAAAACTGTAAAGGAATAACATTGTAACGTAAAAAGACTTATTCCATATTGGGAATCATATTGTGAATTAGAATTGAGGTTGTTTTCCAGATTGTTAAAAGAACCATACCTAACATACAAAACGACAGAGAATACTAAGGATTATATGGAAATGAAAAGAAGTGAAGTCATATCATTTAGAAACTTTGGATAGGAGCAATAGCAGCAACAGAATACTTCAACAGTTACACACATATTTCACGTATATTGTGCTTAGCACAAACATATTTTGTTGAGTCAAAGCAAAAAGCAATAACCACATTTTAACTAACAGTTATCAAGAAGAAAACCTTTGCCGAGTGAAAAGATTTCTAATTACAGCGACTATAAAACCCTTGAAACAAACAAAAGAAAAAAAAAAAAACTCATTAAAAAAAGAAAAAAATGATTTCACTTAAAGCAAAAATCTTTCCCACTAAGGTTTTGTTTGTTGTATTTGTATATGTGTCGACTTTAGTGACTCTAACAAGTGGATGTAATCCCTTGAATTGTCCCCGCCTGCCCTGTAATGAGCCGGTAAAACTGAGGGATCAGTGTTGTCCATATTGTCCGTGTAAATACGACGGGGACTTTTATAATGTGGGTAAGTGTATTTTTTGCTGCTCCTCATAGTTACTGCCATTTTATAAATAGAGGATATTGAATGAATGGTCATTGAATATCGAATTTAACGAGTCACGAGTAGAAGACGAGTTTAATGAATTAGGTAATTTATGAGCACAAATTGTATATTCTATTTTTAATATGACCCGAATTTTTGCAAAAAATCGCCAAATTTATTGAAATTTTCCGTGAAACTTACAACGCCGTTTAAAACTGACGTCACAATATATACATTATGACGTCACTTTCGCGGTTACAAAATAGCGTTGTTATTCGCTCTGAGCCCATTTGCATAGTTATTCCACTAGTGTTCTAACACCCGTGTATTATCAAAAATATTCAACGGGTTTATTTCACTCCTGCGACGTATGTCATATTTTAAACCAATATAGCTGGATTTTAATCCTACTAAATACGTAGCGTTTCATAAAACACGTATCTGTCATAGTTTAGAATCAACATTACTTATTCATTCTGAAAGATATTATCGGTACTAAGTTATATTGCATCAAATAAGAGGAATATCTTAGAAGACTTTATTCGGCATAAATATTGTAAAGGACACTATTGACGCGAAGACATTTTGATTTTGTAATTTATTCTATTGAACCGACCAACAGAAAAATAAGAAACGTATGCATCGTTAAAGATACATTCTGACCGTTTTCATTATTTTAAGCATATACAACAGAAAAAAAGCCGTAATGAATAAATCTATTATGTATATTAACAGTTTATTATTAGACTCAAGAACTAAAATGGTGTTTTCTGCGTTATTAATGAACTGGTAGGGCGGGGCTTAGCCGTGACGTAATTTGGCGAGTTTACTTTTCAAAACTTTGGGTTCTTTATTGTTAACGCATTCAAAGTAACGGTAATTGGCCTAAAGGAATCACGTGCTTAGAGAGAATGAACGTATTTCATCGTTTGGTTACCAAGCCTCGCAACTTCAGCTTGATTTAGCTGAAGTTACGAGGATTTGGTTACCAATTTACGATTTAAGGACTCGTGTTATTTATGTCGTCTCTGTAGAAGTAAATTGCTTAAAATAAAATCTGATATACCTTAACCTTAAATGCAATGACCCGTTACTTAGACCCCGCCCTACCAGGGCATTAATCATAGATAATACCCAATGAACGAAATTATGTGCACGATGTCTAAAACCGTTGATTACTGGGGACTAAATTACATGTTAACGTATTTTGGGGTTAGTTTTTTTTCATGTTCCATCAGTTCAATTAAGTCTTCTCTATATGCTGCCAATGCTTTAGTTCTACTAGTACAATCACTGTTATTTCCAGGAGATTTAGTATTTACTGACGACCCCTGTGTGACGTGTGAATGCTCAAAGTATGGCATTGATTGTCTTCCCTTTCCATGCCCGCATGTTGATTGTCCGAATCCAGTATTACAAGCGGGAAACTGTTGTCCGGAATGTGGTTGTATTGTTGACGGAATACTCTACGATTTGGGTAAGTGTAGTGTCTGTTCAAGTTTGGTATTCTTTTCTGTCTAATTTCCGAATTAAGAATATGAAATTGTTGTCCGGAATGATAACAGCATTGTTGATGGAAATACTATATGGTTTTTGTAGAAAGGAGCGTATATTTAGTTATGTATACACCCTGTTCTACCATATTTTAGTATTATAGCATCCGGAATGAATGATTCAAGTAAGGGTAATGCATATTTTGTTAAAAATATTTCAGCTTTTTCTATGAAACCGTTCATTTTATTAAAATATATTAATGTTCAATCTTATCTTTATTTCTGATTTCTTGTGTAAAATAAATACAATTATTTTTCTATATTTTTCTGTTTAAAGACACTTTAAGTCATGTTGACTACAGTTATTTTTGCATGGTTTTTTTTTTCAATTATTGCTACGCATTATTTCTAAAACAAGTTAATTATTTTAGAGATAAAATCTGTTCAGTTGGTTTGTGCATAATTCAGCCCTAGGAGCACTGAAAGACAGATTAGCTTCGATTAAAATTGTTGAAAGAAAGCTCAAGTCTAAGGAATAGAAAACGTTAACAATATGAATCACAATACACCGCATTACAAATGTAATTGCCTTTGAAGTTTGGTACAATTTTATTACTTTTACAGGATATCAAGTGTACACTAGGAACCTCTGCGAGGAGTGTCGGTGTGAATTCAATGGAAGAGTGTCATGTACTAAGAAAATCTGTCCAGAACTTCAATGCTCCGATCCTGTTCGGGTCCCTGGCGAGTGCTGCAGACGATGTGCATGCAAGGGAAAACGCGGCGTTTTATACGAGTTTGGTAATGCACAGACCCATCAACCACGACTTCTTTCTAGAACTTATAATTATGCTTATCATTTCAACAATTTTATTACTTAAAAACACCCGCGCCATATAAAGCATGTTTTGTAGAAGCCAGAAACATAGATATCGATCAGAGAGAGAAAAATAATTGTATTTTCACAATCGAGGATTTCTTGAATTGCTTAATCTATGTTGCTTTCTATTCCATTTAACTTCTCGAGACAAATATGCTCTTGTCATTCCAATAGGAAATGAAACGTCAGTTGTAGTAAGTGGCTTCTACTTTTAATGACAAACAGTCAGCACGAAGATTTATTTACAATATATAAATAATCCTGGTTCAATATTTCGGTAAGAAACCTTTGATTTGATATGAACTTTAAAACTATAGATTTTATCGCCACATAACATAAAAGCGCATAATGATGTTATCGCACATGAACGACGTCACAAATCCAATAACGACGCCATAACAGTTCATGAACAGTAATGGTGGACGGTAAAAATAAAGAGTTTTAAAGTTTAGATTCTTGAAAAAGGCTTCTGGCCGAAATATTGAACCAGAGTTATTAATTTATTATGTTTACTCGTGTTGTATTTAAAGATTTATATGTTGTCGTAATCAGACCTCTATTTATCCCAATTATGTGTCGTCTGTAATAAACAATTGAAATTATTGAAATTAATTATGCGAATGCGCGTCTGTTAGTTTTATTGGGGTTGGTTGAAATTTCCTTGTATTTCATTAAAGGTCCAATTGAACCAGCGGATAAATGTCGACCCTGCCAGTGTAACACCAACGGAACGATAACTTGCGTGGAGCCCGAATGCCCGGAAGTCACGTGTCCAAAGAGGAACCAATACACACCGGAAGGAGACTGCTGCCCCAAATGTTCTTGTACTTCAAAAGGAATATCGTTTCTAGAAGGTAGAATGAGAATAAGATTTTGATTTAAACATGCAGTGTACGAGTATATGTATGGGACCGGTTATGATTAAGGGAACTTAGAGATCATATTGAGATCATAACGTTTAAATAATTATTTTGATTTTAGATTTATTATTTGTGTCGAGTTTAACACAACTATAACAGTATTACCAGCTACGTCGCGGAGGTGTTGTGCCAACCTTACGGTTTCCTGTCAATTTCCGGTAAAACCACAATATTATATTCGATCGACCCGCTGTTCGTCCTTCTTAGATCCGTGTTCTACTTATCATTTGTCCTTAGGTGTGCGAAAAATGACGAATTTGACATGCATCATCTGTTTCACATCACTAGGTTAATGATAATAAAAGCTCTCCATAAGTAATTATTCAATTTCTTTCTATAGCACTTCAGCACGTCGACTTAGCGTTTGAACGCCAATTATTAACAAGGTGTTTGTTAAAATAGATTTTTTGCCCCTCCTTGCCTTTTGACCATAATGAAATTCTAAATATTATTTTATCATTGGTTTCCATTGATGTATTATACAAATTTATAATTTGGCCAACGTATGTTATCACTTAAGTGCAACATCTAATCAAATGAACCTAGAGCGCAAAGGAACGTCATGTGATGACCTTTTTTTTCTTATTTACACACGGCGTAATATATGTTTACGAAAAAGAAAGATTTCTGAAATTTTACGTATTAATCTAAAAATCAGCCCATGTCATAAATTGAATATCAAATTTATGTCCATGAAATACTAATAATTATCAAACTCGTCATCTTTTTCAAACGTGCATAATAACTCGACAAAGCCTCGTTCTATCTGCTTTTAGTTGACTCGTTTACTAAATTTGTTTTTTTCACAATCATTCATTACATATCATCTGTCAATTGAAGGAGAGGAGATGGATACAAACGATATTTGTGCTGTACAATGTCGTTGTGGCCCGGATGGTAACCGAGTGTGTGATTATTTAGACTGTCCATTAGCAGATTGCGATAACCCGGTACATCTGCCCGGACAGTGCTGTCCGGTATGTGGCTGTAAGGACAAAGGAGTTGTTTTTCCTTTCGGTAAGATTTTTCAGGATATCTTTATATTTGTATTCTAAACGGAAATGAAAACAAATCATAGGGAAAGAAAATAGAATTTATACCTGCTTTCGAACTCGTTCATAAGAAAAATGATCTGTATTTCTATCCTCCTTCAGACATCATAATAAACTCCTTTAGTTCCACCTTACTAATACAGTGAAAATGCTTTTAGCTTTAAACAGTGCATATCCGGCTTAAAACATTGTTGGGAACAAAATGGTAAATCAGAAACCAAATAACTTATTCAATACCAATAATATCGCTGTCCTATTTTTTCCGTTGTTCTAAACCAATATTCAACTTCAATAAAAATGATTTCTCTCTCGTCTTTGTTTAAATTCAAGCTTTTTACGTGTAGATGGGATGCAAATTTAAGAAAAGAAAGACGATTCTTTTCTTGAATCAGTTGCACGACAACAATTTGAATAATTTGAATTTTCTTAGAACCAGTAGATTATATCGATGATCAACAAAAACAAATTACACAATGTTTTTTGTACTTATTTTCATTTCTGTATATATAATCAAAGGTATCGTCGAAACTCCAGATCTTTGTAAGACATGTACGTGCAATACAAATGGGACGATAACATGTGAGAGCCCCGAATGTCCGGAAGTCACGTGTGACGGGAAACGGAAGTACACGCCGCTTGGAGAATGTTGTCCAAAATGTAGATGCATGTTTAAATCTGTTATGTACAATCCAGGTATTCGGCTGATTATTTCAACTAGAAGTGGTTACAGGGAACTATTACATTCTCCTACTATCTGTCACTTTTTGTCTTTGAATTAACTGTAAAGTAAACAAAGATAAGGGCGGTCTCTGATTGGTCCCTAATATATTAAGATCAAATCTAAAATCTAATCATTTATTATCAGAAATTAAGATTGTTTCCACAGTTTAGACGTAAAATTGGACAGATGAGAGTCTGAGTCTATTTCGGGTCTTGAGAGGCATTTTCTTGAAGTCATCGGGATATTTTCTGGAACCAACTGTGAAATTTGGTGGGTGGGGAGGGTTATTTTAAAATTGACGTCATTTATTTTTGATAAAATTGATCATGCTATGTTCGAAATGGTCTATTGGGATGCGCGACAGATTTTTCTTTAATTTGATGTAAGGCTTGACCTCCAGCCAATTTTTTGGGATGAGCTGTTTAGATCTTTGTAAAATTGGTCGACGACGGGAAATGTAATAGTTCCCCGTAACCAAGTACATCATCGCCTAACTCTCCATTTTTCACTCAACTAGTCTGTTGTTGTTCTTGAACTTTTAAAGTTTCATTTTGTTGCATCTTGTAATTTCCGAAAGAACACAATTGTTCGTTTTGAAACGTGGTATTTGTGAAAGGTAGTTTATATTGAAACAGATAACAAAGAGTTGCATGGCAGGTTTCATTTTATTAATATGAATTACCGTTTCGATATTGCCATTTAAGGTTTTTAGAAGCGCCGTTTTTTAATTTTCTAGTTCAGCACTTAACCCTTTCCTGTTTAATCCCTGCTTTTTACGTGCCTGTAATTTTATGATTGAGAAAACATTGTAAAAAAAGAAGAAATTGCTTCTGACAAGCAATTTCTTCTTTTTCCACACTATTTTCTACCCTTCTGAATGGTTATTTTTCAAATTAAATCCACTTTTAATTTTCGTCTGCAAAACCTTTGAATTTGGACAGGTCCAAAATTTAGTAAAACAGGAAAGGGTTAAAAGGCTATGTTTAAGAAAATACATCAATGAATAATTACTGTATATAGTATGCGAGTACATATGTAGAGTTTATAGAGAAATACTTGTTAGTTTCTTTCAATGTCATTATCATCTGGTTGGGGTTGGGAGAGTTTATCACGACGAGACTCGTCATGATAATTTCAGACATCCGAGACCAGGTAACATTGATATTGAAGGCAATTACATATTATTCTATTTAAATTCAACTATTTTTCACGGCTAAGAATTTTACAAAACCTTCAGAAACAAGAAAAGAAAAAAAGAAGAAAATCTTGTGAAAGTGGTTTTGTTGGAGATCACGAATTTGTTTCTACAAATAGACTGCCTTATAAAATTTATTGTTATCATCTAGGTGATATCAGGTCAATGCAAGCTTAGTCGCGTGATAAAGTAGCAATAATTCCTTTTCAGGCGAAGATATGCCCATTCATGTTCGAGACCCGTGTGTAGAGCGATGTCATTGTGGGGACGACGGTCTAGAATATTGTGATTACACTGAATGCCCCATACCAGACTGCGATAATCCGGTAACTGTCCCCGGACAATGCTGCCCACAGTGTGGATGTCTAGCTAGAAATAAAACGCTTCTTCCTTTTGGTAAGGATCGTCCAATTTTTTATATTTAAAATCATTTTTATTTGTGGCATAAAAACAAAAGAAGAATTGGTAGAGAGGATTTCAAATGTACATCCTTAGTCTGGTTCCTTTTATGCTAAATCATAATGGAATCTGTACTGTTTTTAAGATAATTTTCATATTGTACCATGTCGGACGATAAAGCCAGTATTTCCAGTTTCGTAGATCGATATAAATGTATTTCCAACCAGCTTGCACTTTCGCCTTTTACAAATGTGTTCGTAATTTAGACAGTCAAACCTGTGTTGGTGGCCACCTGTATTCAGCAAGCAACCTGTACTAGCCCTTTGCTGTTTAATCCCTGCTTTTTACGTGCCTGTGATTTTATGATTGAGAAATCATTGTGAAAAAAGCAGAAATTGCTTCTGACAAGCAATTTCTTCTTTTTCCACACTATTTTCTACACTACTGAATGGTTATTTTTCAAATTAAATCCACTTTAAATTTTCGTCTGCAAAACCTTTGAATTTGGACAGGTCCAAAAGTTTGTAAAACAGGAAAGGGTTAAGCAAGCGACCACTTGGTTTCCAGATGAGGCATTGAACAGAAATTTAACCTGTATTTAGCAAGCACCTGTTTTAAGCAAGCACTTTTCTAATGTCCCTTAGGTGCTTGCTTAATACAGGTTTGACTGTACATGTAACTAATAAAGCACACTATCCTACCAATATGTCTGTTTAGGACCAATCAATGACGACCCCTGTCAGTCCTGTGAATGTAGAGAAGATGGTGATCTGACGTGTGGTAAGAAGCAATCCTGTCCCAAAGTAACCTGTGTGAGTGGTGTGTACAGACCGACAGACGGCGAGCCCAAACCATGCTGTGCCCAGTGTCGATGTAAATTTGGTGGAGAATTCTACAAACCAGGTACGCGTACAGCAAAAGCCAATGCTTTGAATCCAGATAACAAACATTTGTACCGAATTACTCACGTGCGTGGCTGGCTCGTTGGCCGAGTGGTTAGCACGCTCGACTCGTAACCTGGTGGTTGCGGGTTCGAGTACCTGTAGAGGCGGTTAGTGTATTTTGGCAGGACACTTAACAGACAGGGTCCAAGTTCACGGAGCTGTAAAAGTGGGTAGCAGTGATTAGAACCCATTGTGTCTCTCTAAATGTATAGGGTAAGATCATCTGGAATGAGTTAGGACCACAATGGAAATAAAAGTCATTCGACTATTGATCGTGTTATCCTCGATTGAGAAAAAAAGACAAAGATGGCCACGAGAATTATTTAATACTGCAGAGATCCATATTGAGGTATAGTAAAACTTGTGTTAAGCGACCATTGACGGGACCACCAAAAAGATTTCGCTTTAGGAAATGGTCGCTTAAACCGATATTTCACGAAAAAATAAGACGTGTCATTTTGATAGCATATGCTAATAGTTGCATTGTTCATACTGAATCTTGTGATGTCCTAACCCAATAGAATCGTCTTACGATTCTAATTGGGTCCGACATCATAAGATTCAATAACAAACAACTTTCCGTTTTAGACTGTCCACTTTTCAGGGGACCAACTTATTTCTCGCCCTATCGTGGCCCGTTGTTGTTGTTTTTTCAGCTTGAAACCCGCCCTGCATTCAGACTGAAGAGGTTGCAAACCGTTTTCAAATTATACCCCGCTTTAGAGGCAAGATTACGGGTTAAGCGGGATATTACTTGAACCGATTTGTCATCCTGAACGCAGGGCTGGATTCAAGCTGAAAAAACAACAACAACGGGCCCCGATAGGGCGAGAAATAAGTTGGCCCAGGGATTTTGCCAACGTCTGAGGGGCTTTTTTATGATAGTTGCTTAATAAAATTGGCCGCTTAATAGGTGTTGTCGCACGAGCAATATCGACTGTACTTAGAAATGAACTTACCAGCTATTGTCATAGATTCTAACTGAACTTTAACTTCGGTGTATTGTTGGTTTTCTCGTCTTGTCTTATTTAAAGTGGTTCGATTGAACATTTCAATTTGTAAAATAAGGCCAAAATGCTTATATGATCCAAAAACTCTCAATACTTTTTATTAACCTTTCGCAATGCTTATTTAAAATATTGAGTGATAGTCGATCTCATTTCATCCAAACAAAAAATAAAATAATAAAAAAAATAGCCATATAAGATACGGACCTTTTCTATTTCTGAGAATCATTTTACCCTTTATCACACAGGACAAGTATTTGAGGGTCCTAGATGCCAGACGTGCGAGTGTCGAGCGTTCACTGGGCGAGTTTCGTGTGAGAAGGCGAACTGTTCACATGTACAGTTACAATGTCCAAACCCGACATACAGCGGTAAAGACTGCTGTCCATCGTGCCCAAAAGGTTAGTATATAGCTCATTTACAAAAGGAGTGTTCAATGTGAGCTTTTGTTTGCATTGAATGGCTGTCCGTCGACTGTCGTCTGCCGTCTATCGTCCGCAGTCAATAAATTCTTTGTTAACCGCAATTGCGAGCAAGTCTTCGCGAAACTTGGCCAGACTGTAAGTATTGTCATAAGAATGAATTCTTTTGTAAAAGAGATTTTTCATTTCGGAATGCAGGTATAAAGGAAGTTCAGTCTCCGTCAAAGTAAAGGTTCTGCGATGTATAATAAGTAGTTGCAATAGTCTTGTATACTGATATTGTACAAATTTAAGTTTGGTTTTATCTTTTAGCCTAACTATTAGGTAAGCGACCAAGGACTATCTACACTCTCTTGTTTGAAATTGATATTAACAGGAACGACAAAGCTAGTGTTGTCACCCTTTTCAATAGAGCAGAATTATCGTTTCAGATAGTTGCAGAGACCTCAAGATTAGTAAAGACATAGCTGGGGTTTTTTTATGTAGCCTAATAACTCGTAACTCAACTGCTTTAATTTAATGTATGGCTAATGAAGAAATAGCAATTGTCATACGTATCAGTAAATTTAAGATTTAAGAGATTTAAGTATTGAAGAATTCGGTAAATAAGTCCAAATGAATATCATCGAAACAGTTTTGTCGTTACTTTTGAATGTAGTTTTTAAAATGAAATTAAAGAGATTTCTGCTTTTCTATAGGTCCATCCTGTGCATATAAGAAGAATATTATTCCTTACGGCGAGTACGAGATAATCAAGAAACAAGTGTGCATATGTCTTGGAGACCCCTGGTTCCCGAATGCATTCTGCGCCCCAACAAAATTATCCAAGAAGCTTATAAAACAGTACGGGGATGTCTGGGGAGAGTACGGATATCCGGGAATGAAATAAATAATGAAAAAGAAACAGTTTGTCTTTGAATAATACTTAAAATTCATATGTGGGTGACCCGTCACGCGAAAAGGGACCATCTTAGTATTGCGTAAAGTATCGACCCTAGTCAGACTGCGCGGAGTGCGCAGACTGACTAGAGTCGAAACTTTTTGCATCGTGCTTATTTTCTGAATCTAGAATGATCAATCTACCTTCCAGTGAAAGAATTTATGAAATGCGACTTCTGGTTGACCTCAGGTGGGTCCAATCTCTTTTTCAATAATTCATTTTACAGAATATCCGGATGGTCGGGTCACATAGTTTTAGGTTACGAAGCCCATTCTTATAAATTTTGCAGGTGAACAGTTGGTAGAATCGACATTCTCACCCTTTCCAGATGGTCTTTTTTCGCGTTACGAGTCACAAATTATAAGTAAACATGTATAATTGTGTGCAAGCATCAAAACGAAGACGGTTCCAGACTAGACTATTTCAGTCTATGATTACAAGAACATATGGTTTGATGTTTGAACCATTTACTTCTGTAACCTTGAAAAATAGAACGATCCACCCCCTACTTGTCTATCTGAAAATGTACATATGCTAGTAAAACACATAAATGAGCATGCGCGTGACATTTCTATCGATTTCACATATCTGCCCATTTAGCAAAGCCTCTGATCAGATTCCCATCTATATTATCTGACAAAGGTCTTTGTTATGCAGTAATGAACTCTTAAAATATATTAAGGCCTTGAGGTAGTGGACCCGTAATAGTTATGCAACATTTCGACATATATGATCTTTCACAATTTTAATCGAGGTTTTCTAATGAAATTATTAGAGAATGTTAGTTAACACTGTTAAAGTTCATGGCTTCAGAAACGTTGCGGAACTAATATGAAATAAGGCAAAGCCTTAAAAGCGATCGCAGCTTACATTTAAAATTGTTTGTAAAAGGAGAGAGAGAAAGAGAGAAAGAAAGAGAGAAAGAAAGAAAGAGAGAGAGAGAGAGAGAGAGAAAAAGAGAGAGAAAGAGAGAGAGAAAAAGAGAAAAAAAGAGAGAGAGAGAGAGGCATATTTAATCTATAGTTTAGTGCGAATGTATTGAGTAGATTTATGTTTCTGATGCACAGTCTATTCTTCCGATACATCGTTATCCTTTCATAATTTAAGAGATGATGAGATTATTTCTTAAATTCATCGATGTATGAAACTGAAAAACTAATCACACTGTATGAATATATGTGATGCAGATTCACGCATGATTTTGATTGGGTTTTGAGTTTTAGAACACTATGAAATAAAGACAAAACTTCTAGATAACCTTAGATTTAATCGCAAAAACGTGAAGATTTATCAATTAAAGTAGAAAGACTTTATGGGGCTACTTTCCGCTGAACAATTTTTTCAGCCAATAAGAATGCATAAACCTTTTAAACATAACTGGAATTAAAGTAACATCTTTAAGAAATAAAGGCTTTTGGCGACGGGTCCTTGTACACAACAACAAAATCCACACACAATAACATAATTATTTTACAATCAAGCATTTCCTTCTTTCCCACAATGATTTCTCATGACCTGAAATGTCAACTTATTGTTACAACTCTTGTTTTGGATGTTACAACTTCAACTAAGGTCACTATTTTCTATATTAAACTCGTTGAAAATCGCAAGAACAGTGTTGTATGTTTTTACTAGTTCACTAGTCTATGATTGAAATGTTTTAAGTTCTAGACTAACGTATTCGTGACGTCATTAGCCACCATTGATGACGTCAAAAATATTTGTTGTCATTTCAATCTAAACATGCATTCATAATGTAAATCCGAGGTTTGAAGCGTGTTCCAGGCCGTATATGTGTAAAGACTAAAGGTAGGAATGTTCAAATTAGCCTTGTCATTCTGTATAGCGAAAGTTAATGATTATTTTGTGGGAATTTCCGCGCGAAATGCTTCGGTCTGCCTCGATTTTGGCTTTGTTTATGTTGCTTCCGGTAAAAAATAAGAAATTCATAGAAACGTCGTTTTTTCGGGATAGCTTAAATTAATTTTCAATTTTTTAATCTTTCATTTACAAAGGATTCGTTAAGGTATTTTTTCCAATACAATTTTTTACCTTTTTTCGGTCCTGCATGTGAATTCACTCCGTGTGGAAAATGACACAATTATTTCGTTTGACAGTATAACAGAATAGAATAACACACGTTACCATAAACGCTCGCTTCGCGCTCACGGCCTTCGGCCGTTCGCGAGCTGCGCTCGCTATTACGGGTCCACTACCTTAACCCTTCTTCATTCGACCAGCGAATATTATTAATCTGTGTGGCCGATAACACTTCTCAATGTCTGCACAATACAAGCACTTTAAATTGTGGGAAATGTCTCGCTCATCCTCGAATTTCAAGGAGAGACTTAGTTTGAATTCGTTGAGCTATAAATCTTTTAACATATTTTAACTGTATGGATACACGAAACATAATAACTGTGATGTGTTTTTAGTTGCATTCCTTAATGCATTAACGACAACGAGCGAAAGAGAAAAGCAAAAAACCTAATAGATTTGAGATATTTTCATGGAATTAATTTCTGCGCAAAACATAAAATCATTTGTATGCTCAAAACTATGTTGATAGAGAAAGAAATATAAAAAGAGAAAAAATAGCCGATCAGAATGCCCGATCTTGAAAAAAATACTTAGTTTAAAGGAATAGACAAAGATTAACATGTTATCATTTTAGCCTGAAAATGAAGTGAATACTGATAATAAGGATAGACCTGCGAATGAAATGAGCAGCAAGTTTTACTAATATCCATTGAGAGAACCAGCAAATACCAAAGCAAGACACCGTTATTGACTTTCTCCGAATTGCTTTTTGATGCATGCAACAGATTGCATGATGCCTTAGATTTCATCCTACTTCATGAATATTTAATAGCGTATGCGTCACTTCAGATCATATCAATGTTGTTATTGAACTGTATAAAAGGACGTATATAAAATACCAGAACAGTCTGCAGATATTTGAACAGCTTTCACAATAGTTTTCTTTGTGGAAATCGTATCTGCGCATGTGTGGGACTTTTTACCGGGGTCACTGGAGGTCACGCGCTAAACCAAATTTCTATACAGTACCGATACTGTATTAAATTCTCGAAATATAAAACACAATAATAATTCTCAAAGACTTCCTGAGAATGGTATTTTTGTACCAATTTGCTTGTTTTTGTACCATTTTTTTCGAACAGGGTACACCAATATCATTTTATAAGCAATTTTTGTAGAAAAAGTTCCTTTTCAAATCGGGAGGTAGTCCCCTTTAATTGCTTTTACCAAAGTTGACTTCTATACGACACCATGGATCATTTTATTTTTTTTAGCCCTTCGAATATGTCCCTCTTATACGAGGCTAAAAATGGAAACATGACAAGCGACGTACTCATGGATAACTACTTGATAACAGTTTATCGTATTTTTAATTCCACAAACCTCGTAACTACAGCTTAGATGAAGCTGTAGTTACGAGGTTTTAGAATATCATCGGCATTATTCATGTTCTGGTTGCGATCTTTAAACTGCCAACCATTAATTGTTCCAGTATTAAGACCTATCGTTGTGTCACGGAACTGCTTGTCGGAGAAGAGAGTGGTGGTTTGCGATCCGGCAATTAAGGGGTAGCTAGCCATGATCCTTTCGGGTGGCTCTCCGACAGGATCGAATGCATGAGATGGCAAACGAAACAGATTTGTTGGTCACTGAGGCAAACATGCAACAAAAATAAAAAAAGAAATCCATTGGTAAATGACCTTTACATCTGGAATAAACGTTACCCTACCCGAGTACTCGAGTACTCGTCCTAGCTCTCAATGTAACTTCGAGGTTTTGGGTTTCTGTCTATCCGCCGATCCGTCCGTACGTCTGCAATTATTTCGTGATCGCAAATCTTCCTACATTCATGGTTTGATTTGAATGGATTTTCCACAGAATGCTCATAGTCACCTGACCTTGAGCATATTGTCGGGGGTTTGTGATATCTCTTGCTGTGTCACGGGAAAAAAGGACTATTCATAACCCAAATCCTGTGAACGCAAGTCTTGTACATTAAGTCAGGTGTCATTGAACTTTTCAAAGAATGTTCCCAGTAACCCGGCCTTGTGAATAGTTCGGGTGTTTTGTTATAGCTGCATAACTGAAAAGGGGGCCTTTTACCATTATGATGATTTCATAATGCATTTCCACTATCTTGCACTAACTTAATTATCGATATGCCATATAGAGATGATTGTCCTCAGCTGTTAACGAAGATATGTGTTTGTATGAAATAAACAGAATGTTGTAAGGGGCGAAAGCGTTCCACAGAATCCAACATCGTAGTACTTTCAGTGCTTTGATTAATCAACGACATTGACAATTCGTATCATTATGTAAGGTGCTTCTTTTTACCTTTCAAAGTCAATATATTTATTGATCCAGATAGCCTTTTTTTATAAATATTCTAACTAAGACTTTCACCTTTCCAAAACTGTTGATCTAAAGCTCCAATACCTGTTTAAAATAATTAAAAATACATACCAAGAACAATAAGTAATTTTGTTTGAAATACTATCAAAACAGAAAGAAAACCCAATCGTTTGATTATTTCTTGCCCTTGCTTCGTTACTTTACTCTCGTGAATATTTGTGAAAGAACAGGCGTCTAAGATATATTCGCTTACATGTAAAATGATTGCTCAGTTATTCTGTTGTCTACCCCGGGAATTCAAGACTCGTAAAAACGGGAAGTTATTTCTGGTAAAGTCTACAACGGGTCTGTTCCTTTTGAAAACCCTTTCAAAATTTTGAAAATTGCTCTTAACGTGGTCGAACGATTGAAATTCATTAAAGATAATAATTATAATACAATGGCAGTTTTAATAGGATATTAATGATAAACAAGGAGCCACGGTATTTCTTACATCTTTATACCAAATCGGGATCCCTCGACGATTCTACGATAAAGACCTCGGGAACTGAACCATGAGGATCATCGCTGGGACTTTTCCGTAAACCCGAAAGTACCTCGGACGTAAGTGTAGAAACTTTGGGTCATTATTATGTTATTTGGCTTCTGGTGGAACTTCGGTCATTATGCTTGAAGGAAAAAAATCTTTTACGCTTTCCGATAGTCTGTGGATATATTTTGGGCATATTATAACATATTAACAAAACGCCTTAAAACACTGCGAGTTTAATAACGAGTAGAATCATTTGGCTATAAATCAAGACTTAAGACTTTATTTGCCACCCAGAATCTCTCCAAGTCACTGAAAATTAAACCCCGAATTAAACTTGAGTCACTCAATGGTTTTTTGAGACAAACTGCTCCCATATTTCAGAATAATTATAGAGCGGCAGACTTGAAGTGCCGTTGTTCACAAAACAATGCAGAATGAATCTTGCATGCAACATCGATCAGCAGTGAAATTAGACGGACAATTTCCTGTCTGTCTAAAATATTCTTCAGACGAAAACTTCACTTTTGGAAATTAAAATTGAAAGACTCTTTAACAAGTAAGCTTGAGTAAGAAAACTGGTTTCATTTTCAAGAATTATTAAGAATTCGCAGCCTCGTTTGTTTGGCGTTAAGATCCTCTTTAAAAGTGCTTAAGTTATCCCTGCTGTTGGTGCACCTTTCAATTGATTGAATGGAGTTTTACGCCGCTTTCAACATTCTTTCAGTTACATCGCGGCGGCTGGAGCATCTAACAATGGTTTCCTGGTATTTCTCTCACCAGTACAACCACCATATCCTTTCCTAGCCTCCAGCTGCTATCTCACATAGGTTTCAATGATTATTAATTCATTCTAATATTAAGCAACAATTATTACCTATAAATAAAAGCACACAGCTTCGGATCATTTTAAAAAAACATCCTCTCTGTCCACTTTGGCAGAAATTTTGTAGCCTTCGGCAAGGGACTCTCATTCGGAACATCACTCGGACTTTTCCGTAAATTGGAGAGAACCTTGGACATAAGTGATTTAATTTTTAGTCATTTTTTAATGTAATTCGGCTTCTGGTGGTACTTCGGTTATTTAATACGCTTGAAGAGAATCCCATTTTGTAATGTATTGTGTGGAGATCTTTTTGGAATATAATAATTGCGTTTTGATATCAAATTATGATATGTCCACTTTTATTCTTTCGTTGATTTTGTTTTATGCAACGTCATTCTTAGGGGTATGGTTGATTTTTGTGACGTCATATTAACCAACGTGCCGCGGGAATTACGCCTCTTCATGGCTGCACTCGTTTTATTCCCGATTTCTTAACCGTAGTATCGTCGAGGAGTCCCTCGAGGATTGGGGGACTTTATAAAATTCGAAGAGGGAATATTTGATAAAAAGAGATTCCCTTCCTGCCATTTTTAAATAATGAATCTCTACTTAGTTTTACTTTTTTCGATTTTGTACATAGAATTTTCATGAGGAAATTGCCTTTAAACACAATGGCTCACTTGACAGTGGACAAAGGAGACAAACAGACGTTGTCAAATACAGACTAACTCTATTTCCTTTTTCCAAAAGATAATCTATTTTTAAGAACAAACGCAACCAAGAAATTCAGAGAAAAATATTCAATAGTAAATACTTACCGAAGTAAAAAAGCTTTTCCAGAGGAAAAAACAAAACCAAAATAAATAAATAAATGAATTAACTCGTCATTGTGAAAAGCATGTATACATTTTGTATTCTGAAACCTTCAGGTTGATTGTTTTGAAAAAAAAAACACACAAAGATAAACAAACAAAAAAATCATCTTTCAACAGCGGAAGCTAGAGTTAGATTTCATTTAACCCTACACCAAACAGGTGAGGTGGTATTACGCACGTTTGTGTAATTTTTACGACACCCCATAACCCAAAAACATGTAATTATTTTGTAACTTTTTACGATCTTTTGATTGCATTTCACACTTTCTGGTTCTGATTGATTCACCTTCATTCATAAAGATTCTGCTTTTCCTTCATGTCTATACCGTTGTGAAATGATCCCTTGTGGGCCAGGACACGCGTATTTGCGATGACTGAATTTCATGCGCAGATAAATTGGAGGTGGGGGGCTTTTTCGGTAAAAAGAACTGGCCAAATTAATTTTTTTTTATTTTCACACAACATTTTCTTCGAACTCAATTGTCTTGACCAAAATAAAGGGGTTTGTTAGGGAAGGGGTTCATATACAAAACGGTTTTGTAATTAAAGGGCACACACGATAGATTTTTGTTAGCATAACTATTACATAATATATTTTGAATTGCAAAAGATCTTTTATCGTCCATATACGTCCAATGATATTGTCAATCTCGAATACAGTAAAACTTGAATTAAGCGACCACTTAGGGGACCACCAAAATTGGTCGCTTATGGTAACTGTCGATGAATAGAATATTTCATGATAAATGAGACAGGTCAACTCACTAGCATACTATATAAAGATTGTCGGGTAAGGTTTTTGAATCATCACTTAGACGAATCTAATGGGTTACAACAACATAATAATCAATAATTAACAACATTTCGTTTAAGAAAATCCCCTCTTTCAGAGCTTTTACTTACGGTCAAGGGACTTTTAATGGTGGTCGCTTAATAAAATCGGTCGCATAATAGAAGTGGCCGTTCGAGCAATGCCGACTGTATTTGAAATCATAGATCGAGAGCGGGTAATTTTGAAGATCGGTACAATTTATCTTGGGCTTGATCTCTTTTGCAGAAGTACAGATTAGACGGGTTCGTAGAACTCTATTTTTCCATGAAACCCTATGATGTGGGTACTCATTTGAATCGTCTCAGCGAGACGATTCAAATGAGTGCACACAAAACATGGTTTGCTCATGAATGGTTCAGATAGTTTAACTTAGAATTCCCTTCCCCCCTCTTTAATTAACTCTGCTTACATGTAAGTTAAAATAGTTCACTATGTTAAAGGAAGGACACATCTGCTATTTCGTGTAACATTTGTTACGTACTACATCTAGAGGGTTGGTGCTTGACTTTTAAGATAACTTTACTGTACTTTTAACACTATTTAAGCACTCAACCTTTTGATCTTTGAACAAAGCATCTGCATTTGTATCTATAAATCTTAAAAATAGATGGTTAAACTTTTTCCTAGTCAAACTTAGATAATACAGCGACATAAATAGATAGCAAGCGACTGGATTTGTGTGTTTGTTTTATTGGGGTCAACGCCGTTTTCAACAGTATTGCAGCTATATCAATTATATCGAGACGACTGGTGCACCTACCTATTGGCTTCCACCGATTCATTTCTCATGCTTGTAGAACGATAATATTTCATCTGACCCACTAGCTGCATATTCCACTTTCGCAGACCATTTACTCTTTGGTGGCAACTGAATGGCACCGTTCTAAATGACTTTGCTAAATTTTGGATGATTTGCCGATCGAACTTATGACCCAAGCATTGAGAACCAGACGTTTTACCGGGTGAAGAAACATATCTCGACGAGAGAGATAAATGGAAAATTACTTATCGATGGATTAATTCAAAGTCCGTTAGCCACCAATGCATCGGTCTAATTCAATTAACAAAAACCTCAATTTGGGTAAATTATGTTGATGATTGAGAAAAAAATTAACATCCATACTAAAATTATTTAACACCAGTTATGTTCTTCAAGATTCGTGCATTCTGATTGGCTGAAAAATTGATTTCATTTCTAATTTGAAAACAATTTTGATTACGCGGTTATTTTTGTAAGATACTGCGTAAAGAAGTCCCATAAACAATCGATGCATTTGAGGGTAAATCTTCACATTTTCACTTAAAGAAATTAAATTTTAAGGTTATAAGGTATATTTTGTTGATTTCATGGAGGTATGAAATCAATAAAAACCTAATGATACTCATGTATGAATCCGCTTCATACAGTGTGATAAGGTTTTTAGTTTCATACCTCCATGAACACTCTCCTCATCTCTTAATTAAGATAAGAATAAATATAATTCATATTTTTAAAGGAAAATATAGTGGAATACCACTATGATTTTCCGGAGAACTTTCGCTTTCCAATTTCAAGGGTAAACGAAGACCAATAACTAATAAAACGGCAGTGATAGGGAACGTTTTCAATATTGAACAACGAGTCGGTAAATTGACTTAAATAGTATAGTGTGTATGGTATGTGCTTAATGTAAATATAGTCTCATGTTGGGGCTACAATCTTTATTATATTTGGATTTTATACTCAGGTGAATTAGATAGTTTTACACAGGACCGTATTTGAAATACGGATATAAAATATAACGCTGTAAATATGACCTGGTATAGAAATAGAAATATGAGAATTTCATCTGACAACGTTTTAACGTGCTCTCGAAATACGAAGTTTAAAAGAAGGGGAAATTATATTAAGTTTAATTATTTCTGTGATAGTGTAACGTCCTTTTCCACGATGTTTATATGTTTTGTGTTTATGTTGTCGGTTCAAAACTCTGCTGGATTTAATCTGGATGTATCGACCCGTGTTGAAATAGTCGGAACTAATCCTGGGAGTTATTTTGGATACTCAGTGGCTATGCTGAATAAACCTCCATCCCAAAAGTGGTAAGTTCGAGTTTCTGCTAGCGTAACCCATGCAAGTCAAACCTAAGCACATATAGCGCCGGTATAATGTAGCTCAGCGTTCTTATGAAGTAGTGGCTAAAAAATAAGGTATTACTTACAAGAAAAGAGACTTAGATTTAGTCACTCTTCCTTTAAAGTCCTTGAATTTTATGTCTATGTTAATTTTTACTTGAGTAAACATTGTGGAAAAAAAAAGAAAATGTTTGTATCAAGAAATTTATCGTTATTTCACAATGTCTTCTACCAATTAGGGTTGCTTTGTTTCAAATTTGCACCAAATCTCCGTGATCGTTAGCTATCTCTTTCAATTTGGATCAGTCTTAAGATTTGAAAAAAAGGAAAGGGTTAATTACTTTATAAGTAATTACTTTGTTACTTAAGACTCTTACAGATGGATATCTAGGTTATTTGTAGAGTTTAGATAGCGAACAGCCAAGCTAAATGGGAACACCTTGGTAGTAAGATCTGTAAAAAATGGACAGTCCGGATCAGACTAGGCTTATTGAGCAGCCAGGATGGATTCGTAACATTTTGCAAATGACAGGTTTTTTTTCTTTCATGCTTTTCGGTGGATTACGAGAAATAATGGTAGATTAACATTTGATAAACTCACAGTCTAACCAGTGAATTTATTAAAAAGCTTATATCCCGCTTACGTTCATTCCATCCTGTCTGACGTTATCTAAGCTGAGCCCAAAAATTGAAGTCATCATTAACGTTGCATATAGCAAAATGACGCGCTTTTAGAAAATTTGTGCTAAATTGTTCACCTTTTATCACATTTTTGTAATCAAGATATAGAAATATCCTTTATTTTTCAAGTAAGATCGAATGATATTTTATCTCGTGAAAAACAAAAGCCATAATTTCACTTTGGACTCCACCTCTCGTGAATATACTTAGTTCCATAAAAAGTGTGCACTTTCACCTTTTGCATTTCTCTTGATTTTTACAAAATTGGAGGATATTTATGAAGTATATTTGATACCGTGCTTTAGGCAAGACCTTTTGAAATTAAAAGTCAAATCAGATTTGGATAAAGTGTCGCTTGTTGCAATCGCATTGGCAGAACTTAAATTGTTGAGATTTGGCCTCCTTACATTTTTTTCTTTGGTAAGAGCTATGTGTTGATGTTGCATTAAAGAGTTTTAGAAGCCATTCCAAGCCATTTCCAAACAAAAATTTTAATTTTTATGCAGACGTTACATGTACATCAACGTTAGACATTGCTACGTTGTTAGGCCAGTAACGTGTCGTTAAATGGTGCTATTGGGTTCTATGTCAGCTTGATTTGCTTATTAAAGGCCTTGCAAAACGAAGATGTCGAATTCCATTTGAACAGGAATGCTCAACCAATTTTAATGACGTTCTAAATCCGATAAGGTTCGATTTTATTCAACGACGTTTATTGGTAGTCAAACTACGCAGTAGCGTCATGCACAATCGTATTGAAAATGTGATTTTATGATTAGCAAAGCCACAAGGATTCAGCTGAAGCGTTATCATTCCAATTATACGTCTGGTACGTGATGCACATACAAATAATGCAAAATCAAATGTCTCAATTCAATTGAAAATTTTTGCTCCGATGATCCCGCGATTTTTTTTCAAATATCGTTTGCACATACTCTTTGGGATAGTCATACGACAATTCATGACGATAGAATGTGTAATTTCAGAGACATTCAAAATTCGAAAGTGCACACTTTCTTTTGGAACTAAGTATATATAGCTTTTGCTTTCACCAAATGCAATATAAATCTATCTTACACTGAAACAAACGATTATCCTCTATTTCTTATCACAGAACGGTCATTCTACCATTCTTTAAATGATAATAATAATAATAATAATAATAATAATAATAACAATTATGATAATAATAATATTAATAATAGTATCCAATTTCTTTTGAACTATTTTACTTTTTTTCGTCTTAAATCTTCCTAATTTGTGTAAAGGATCACATGTGTTTACCATTGAAAATATATAGTTTGGCTGATGAAGATATAATTTATGATTAATCGTTATATAGATTAAAGATACAATAACATGATTAAGTTGAGTCAAATGTAACCCTTTAGGCTCTTTATAGTCTCATTAAATTGTTTCATTATTAATGACACATGTATGTGAAACACAGTTCTATTTACTTCCTGCATGGACAATTTTTCGCAAATACAGCTACGACATTTTCGTCGCCAATTGATGTTATACTCAAAATATTTCATCTAGGTTCATTTGAAATGCTATTTTAACGTCAATTCTTAAGACGACCATGAATAAGGAAGGATATATAAAAAGTTATTTAAAAACACTGTCCCTTCGTGGGCTCCTATACACTTTCACTATGATAGAATTGACAAAGTTTATGTACAATTCTTCCAAATCGTCCCACACAATCATTGTAATTCCTATCGGATTTACAATGATTGTGTTTGGGCGATATTTAAGACAGATCAATAGTTCGATTGCTTGTTATCATCAATACCATTGATCGTTTAGGGGCCGCTTTATTTGTGAGCATGAAAACGGATATGTCCGTTTGGCGATCGTATTAAGTGAATTATGTAATCTTTAAATAAAGCATGTCAACTAGGGTTATAGAGAGATAAATAGCAGTGTGAAGGGTTAATTATAAATTCATCCTGTTATACCGCAAAGTGTCCACCTATTTCGTATTTTCGATTTTCAAGTTAACAACAAAATTCCCAAAATTGTTATGCTGTTACAATTTTTCCGCCCTCGTTCATTGTTCATCCATCCATCCATCCATCCATCCATCCACCCAACCATTTGTTTTCCCGTAAGCATAAATTCTTTGCGTCTCTGTCCCTCCCTCCCTCAAACTAATGCATGTACATATTATTTTTAAATTCCTTCCATATGACGCGAATATATTTCCCGTGTTTCAAAATATTCAAATTTGAAATACGATTAGATCAATTCAATGTTTATGAATGATTTAAGTGTCAGAATTTAGGCTATCATCCGAATCAAAACACCACTTCTTGGGAGCAAGTCTATAGTTTAGCAAAATTGACCTTTGATCACTCACTCTAAATCGCGGAACTATACCTCATTCGGACGAGAAGCTGAGGCCTCGAGAGGATATTATGGAAGTCGAATGACAGAAATAGTGTTAGTAGTGGCATTTAGCCCATTTAAACAAACTATATAAACAAAACATTTTCATGGTGTCAAAATTCAAGGTAGCGAATGTAAATGAAACCATGTCGCCGCTCACATTGAATAATCGAAATGCGTAAATTATACAAACCCTTTACACTGCAGGGTGACGTGGAACCGCACCTTTTAGTTTGGCCTTCGCAAATGAAGTATGTTTGGTCTCGAAATTAAGTATTCAATGGTAGCTTATTCATTTAGCTATGAAATGATGTATTGTTCATGCAGATTGGGTAAAAAACTGACTTAGAAATCGACTCTCTATTCGTGCCGGGTGATGTTCGCTCCAAAATGGAGTTCGACCCCTTGTCTATGGGCCAACTTATTTCTGACCCCGGGCGGGTACTGTTGCCCGCAACATCATAGGGCCAACTTATTTCTCCCCCGGGCGGGGCCCGATTTGGTTGTTTTTCAGCCGGGCCACAATTTGAAACCCGGCCCTGTGTTCCGGTTGACAAGATGCTACAAACCGTTTTCTAGTTATACCCCGCTTTGCGCGTGCACATGCTTGCAAAAACGGGTATAATTTTAAAACAGTTTATAGCATCTTGTCATCCGGAACACAGGGCCGGGTTTCATATTGTGGCCCGGCTGAAAAATATCGAAATCGGGACCCTTTCGGGCGAGAAATAAGTTGGCCCATAGTATCTCTCATAATGCGGACTACCAGCTCTAGACTGGTCCACATATCGACTATCAGAATAGCCTAGAACAGGCTATTCTGATATTTGACAGTGAGACCAGTCTACTCCCGACCCGAAAGCGGGCGAGAAATAAGTTGGCCCAATATTGTCATATATATTTATTCAAAAAAAAAAAAAAAAAAAAAAAAACCAGCGGAACATCTTCCTGTGCTTTTCTTGCGACGGGTCAAATACATTTACCAAACGAAAATGTTCGGGCAACCAAAACAACTCCAATTCTTAAAGTGCATGCACCTTCTATGCGGCCCTAATTTGACCGTGGCTTGGAGTTAAGGTCTCATCATGTCCACTACGTCACACCTTCTCTAGTAGTAAGAAATCTACATTTAATTTATATTCTCATTCATCCCATCTCATTTACGCCACCCCTGCTGTTTAGCCTGGATGAATATCTACCAAGGTTAAGGTTTTAAAAAGAGATAAATTCGAATACCCCAATAAGTGAAAGAATCCATTAAAAATCAGTGACGCGTGAGATGGGATCATGTAGCATAACATCAGCCTGGCCAACCCTTTCAATTTTAAGGCGTTTTTAGAACGGATATATTTCGTCCATGATACACCCAGAACATTCTTACTACATATTGAATAAGCTGCAGTCACGGTACTTTGATTTAAACTCGATTATAACCACAAATATGATTGGTTAACAGATAAACATATGATTTTGTAAATGGGCCAACTTATTTCACGCCCGGCCGGGGCCCGTTGTTGTTGTTTTTTGAGCTTGAATCCAGCCCTGCGTTTAGGATGACAAACCGGTTAAAGCTATAAGCAACATTTTTTCAGCTTGAACGTAGGGCGGGTTTCAAGCTAAAAAAACAACAACAACGGGCCCCGATAGGGCGTGAAATAAGTTGGCCCAGTGATTTGTAATGTATCATGTCACGTGATCTGATTCGACCTTGACATTTGAAATTTAAAATTCACCAAGAGAAGCATCGGCAATTATATGTCCATCAGTCCTGCGTTCAGGATAAATACGTTAGCGAAGCGCTTTCGAAATTAAACCTCGCTTTGCACGTATGTGCACGTGCAAAGCGGGGTATCATCTCAAAGCGCTCGCGAAACGCTTTTACATCCTGAACACAGGACAGAAGTGACCTTGACTTGCGATTTCAAAATCCCTCGGATACCCCGCAGACCTATGTGTGATGAGAGGCCGGAGGCCCCAAAAGGTTTCGATGTATTCTTGGAAAGAGAATGAGAGACAAGCCCTGTGTTTAGGATGTAAAAACGTTTCGAGAGCGCTTTGAGATGAAACCCGGCTTTGCACGTGCACATATGTTTAAAGCGGTGTATCATTTCGAAAACGCTTTGCTAACGTTTTCATCCTGAACGCAGGGTAGGAAGCAATATAAATTAATTGTATTGACACATATTGCAGTCTTGCACCGAACCCTCGATGTGCTCCAGCAGTCTGGTCATGACTTCGAAAAAACGTTAAAAGCGGAATTGAACGCCATTGGCATACGAACAAACAAAGACAAATGCGTAAAGGGATTCTTCCTGTCCCCTTATTTCTATTAAGTAAGTGTGAATGAAAATAAATACATGTTATCTCAATTCAAGACAGAATCATTTCTTTCAAGTATTCCCGATTAAGGAAGTCATTCAATTTTAGAGCTTTCGAAATGAACATTTAATTTTTTGAAATTAATTATAACTCGTTCTTTCTATCATATTACCCAAATGACTGACACAATACATAATTAGTCATTTCCGCCAAGGAAGATTCACAATTATGACCTACTCGATTATTAAGTATTGGGAAGAACCGAGTGAAATTGAAATATGATTACAATCTTTAGTCATGTATTGTCCATACAAGGTTGGGTTTCCCATTAAAGTACACCATACATTCGTCAGTTGGTGACCAAAATCTTGTAACTACATCTCATCTAAGATATATCTACGAGGTTTCGATCGCCAATCGCATATATCAATAGTACTTTATGTTATCGATTTACCAAGTTATCGATTAATTTGGAATGGATTTATGGTTGCTTTCAGTATTCGCACCACTCACTTAAAACATGCAAGTCTTTCTCTGCGTTATAAAGGCATTCTAACTACAGCTAATTGAAGTTTTGGATTTGGATAATTTAAATTGTATTCATACAGCTTGGATAATTTCTTAAAAAGATCAGTTGTGAACTTACCTTCGTTCAGGAAAACGAAACATTCATGAGCGCCCTAGTTTGAAGCAGGCATTAGATACGAGTCTATTGGCAGTCATGCAGGGTATCATTTTTGGTCCGCCCCAGAGCGTCTTTAAACTTAACGCATAGCAGATGTTTCTTCGCTTAAGTGGCATGTTATATAAAACAATAGGGTAACAAGCGGAGTTAATTTTAGTTTATGAAAATATAAAAAGTAAGAATAATTCCTGACATATTCTTTTACTTGTGTGTTAGTTACAAAACAGTCTCATGAAGAAGTGAAGTGCACCTATCACAAAATTATCAAACCATAAAGATGTTACACACAATTTACAACCGTACCTGTATAACAATTTATCCTTTCCAAATAAGATATTTCAATTTCACACACCACGCAACAATTCTGTCTGTGGGCGTCCGTGGTCTAGACGTAGAGCGTCGGCCTCTGACCCAAAAGGTCCTGCGCTCGATTCCCGGCTTTCGATCTTGGTTTTTTCATTGACCCACACATTCGGCACGAGTACTGGGTGAATTTTCCAGGAAACAGAATCGAAAGGGATTAATCTATGATGTAAGAACTTGTTTTCCAATCGATGTAAAATAAATACGTTTCAACCAAACCAGTTCTGTCTGTCTGTTTTATTATGTTTTACGCCATTTCAACGCTACTGAAGTTGCATCTCGGCGACTGGTGTACAGGCATATTCATAGTTATCTTTAAATTTTCACACCATTATAACCACAAAAATTAATACGAACAACTAGCTGCTCATCCCATTTAGGCGTATCACTTATCAAACATGTTATTGACTATAAGATTAACCTTAGTCCGGAGTGGTCATTCTGTGTTCTTTATTATTATCTTTTAACTATATAATTATCCATGTGATAACATCCCATATGATTTTTTTATGATCACACATGGATTTTTTTTAGAACAATGACATAATGCGATTATTTTTAGAAACTTTCATTTCTGTCAGAAACATCGACGAAAACAAGGCAAATATATGCTATAGGATAAATATAATATGTACTTAGTGTTTCGTATGAAAAAATAATCTAACTCGGTTGTGGGAACTGATATTTGTCTCGGCCGTGCCTCGACAATTATCAATTCCCTCAACCTTGTTAGATATTTTTTCATACAAAACACTAAGTACGTTTTATACATATTTCATTTTCTGGCCCCTGTTGGATACAGCTCACTTTTTCAAATAGTTGTCAAAAACAAGATGAGGTAAACTTTAAGTCACCATAAAATGTTTAGACCTGCTTATGTCATAATCACCAATATCTAGTAATATCAGCGATCTTGACCTATATCAAAGTAAATTACGTCTTAGCTTGTTTGAAGAATTAATATGAAATTTCCTTTGTCAGTTTTCAAAAGTTAACAAAGGAAGAAATGAGAAGAGGGTTTTTTTCTGATAACACAGTTTTTATAGTCTAATGCTTGATCGAGCTGTACTTACAATTATAATCCTAATCCTGCCGATTTTTTTTCCAAAGAAATTTAATTTCCAACCATTTAAAATATGCCCAAAGCTAAGCCTCTGACCAGCCTGTGCATTAGCAGTCTGACCAGAGTCTTCATTATGCACTTAGTAGATAGATAAGGTCTCAAAGTATCAGTAGACCTTCAGGTAACTTTATATTTACAGTAGGTGGCTGTCTGCGCTACCCACCGTTTGCACCTCACTAACATTTCAAATTGTTGGAAATGTTAGGCACAGGCTCAATTTAAATTCTCAGAGCATTTCCGACTTTTACCCAACCTTCCGCTTGAAATGGCTTTCAAATAGTTCTTTGGTCAAAATTTATAGATATCTATAGTAAAACATTCCCATCCATATACTTGATGATTATTTCTGATCTTACAAGGAAATCGGTCAACGTTTCACTTCTTTCATTTATCGTCGTTGTTCGGGCAAAAAATCGTAACTACATCGTTCACCCAAGAAAGCAAACGTTGAAAACTGAGAATTCATAGCGATGACTGCTTCCGTAAATCTTTTCGCCATCTCCTCAACAGGTCTAAAGCTATAACTCAACCAAAACAATTTAATATGTTAAAGGGAACGCAACAATCAATAAATAGGTAAGGTAGCATTGTCTCACTGACTCCTGATTCAGCACTGCTGCAGGTAATATCGGCATTCAATAATTAGTAGGCATATATATAATACGTACTTAGTGTTTTGTATGGAAAAAAATATCTAACGAGGTTGGGAGAATTGATCATTGTCGAGGCTCTGCCGAGACAATTACCAATTCTCACAACCGAGTTAGATATTTTTTCATACAATACACTTAGTACGTATTATATTTATCTTATAACCTCTTTTTGTCTTGTTTTAGTCGATGTTTCTAACTTAAATGCTAGTTTCTAAAAATAACTGTATGATATTATTGTTCTAAAAATAACTATGTGATATCATAAAAAATATCATACGGGTTGTTATCATACGGATACTTGTATAGTTATAAGATAAATCATATTATCAGTGACTTTTGACATGGCAGCGCGGATCCTAAATAAGGGCTAGTAACATTTTTAAAGGTTCAGATGAAGCAACTACTAGAATTATTTTGAAATTAAATCACTTTGACTTAAATACATCGAAGCGTTAGATC
This sequence comes from Fragum whitleyi, assembly GCA_948146395.1. Lineage (NCBI taxonomy): Eukaryota > Metazoa > Mollusca > Bivalvia > Cardiida > Cardiidae > Fragum > Fragum whitleyi. The sequence goes on from OX411556.1 coordinate 20,542,095, forward strand.
GCCGATCATAGGTTTTTCAAAAACTTCGTTTTTTAAGCCTATTAAAACTGAAGTTACTAGGTTTTAGTTAACCTCCAATAATTCATACAATAGAATAATTTTAGAAGATTTCCATCAATTTTCGTGCATTCTGATTGGCTGGAAAAATAGTTCAATTTCTCAACGAAAACATTTTTGTGAGTACATATTTTGTAAGCTTACGCAAAAGTAGTCCCTCAAGAAATCTATTAATTATTGACTGATATTACCATTTTTTGCTTTATGATATATGATCTAAATTATAAGATATGAAGACAGCAATTGTTGATTTCGTGGAGAAATGAAGCTAAAAACCTAATCACACCCATAAGTGTGATTAGGCTTTAGTTTTATTCCCCAAAGAAATTAAAAAAACCCTCTCTTCATCTCTTTAATTAAATTATTAAACCAGTATGGTATTGTCGACCTATAGTCATCCAATATCATTAATTCAGGTATCATCGCTATTCAATAATGAGTAATAGTGACTTAAGCCATGTCGAAAATAACGGACAATAATTGCGACTTATGCCATACTTATGTGATGTTTGATAATGCACGGTTACAGAACGGTATGGTAGCATCGACTTTTAGACATGTAATGAAGATACGTCAGGTATCATCGGTATTCGATAATGATCAATAGAATTTCAGTGACTAATGACAGACATTGTGTCGCTGACCTGACCTGCTGAAATCAATATTGGATCGCCGAGAGGTGACTGAAACCTCGTAACTACAGCTTTATAATAGCTGCAGTTACTAGGTTTTTGTCGCCCGCCTATGATAAAGAACACTTTGGAGCTAGAAACGCAACTGCCAACCGATCGTTTTAAAAAGGAATTCGACAGACACTAAGCTAGTGGAACTGTAATAGTTCTGCAACGTTTCGGAAATAATGATTAAACAGTGTTAACCGAGCTTTCCTAGTGTTTACCATTAGGAAACCTCGGTCAACATTGTCAAAGTTCATGAGTTCCAAAATGTTGTGGAACTATTACGGGTCCACTACCTCAAAGTCATTGAAATCCTCACAGAGTATGGTGCGTACATGCACAGTCAATCTTGCTCAAGAGACCACTTCTATTTAGCGACCATTCCTATTGAGCGACCGTTTTCAAATTCCTTTCTTTCAATCAAAACACCTAGTATATTAAAAAGTGGATATAATATAGTTTGTAAAATCAATTGTAAATGAATCCTTTGTGGATAAAACTCATTAGAATCGTCACATTGAGACGATTCTTTTGAGTTTTAACAACAAAGCATTATTGAGAAATTCGCAATAGCATACATATTCAATCAAAATAATGCTTATTTGTAAACAAAACATGTAGGCCTACTTCTACTTAGCGACCATTCTTTTTCACGACAGCTTTTGGTGGTCCTGTAAGGGGTCGCTTAGTACACATTTTACTGTATAATAAGATCTATCAATAGAATTAATAAATTGAATGGAGTTTGACACCGATTTCAACAATTTTCAGTTATATCGCGGCGACTGGTGTACCTTTTAATGGTGTTTCTCTCACCAGTACTACCATCACATCCTTTCCTCGCCTCCAGCTGCTATCTCACATAGGTCTAAGATTATCGACCAATTGGTGAGAGACAAATGGTCGAAAAGAATGAGTGCCGCCGTCGGGGAACGAATCTATCTCAAGAAGACAAAATTAATTCGAAAATAATAATTTCGAAAAAATACGATATAATCAGCTTGTTTGAAAACAATTTAAATTATTTTTGATAATCGATACATAGTACAATCTGTGCATTCAAATTCTGAATGTCGACACTTCGTCGAAAAACGTTGGAATATCTTGTGAAAAGGCAGAATTATTTGGCTACATCTTTTGTTTTAAATAAAAGCGGCGAAATGAGGACAAGAGTCAACTTAATTTAGAAGGATATGACATGACAATTATTCTTAAGTAGTAAAGATAATTACTGTGATATACTTTATACTCTCCATCTATATTTTGGTAGTCTTTCTCACTTTAGCTTTACACCAGAAATTAGGCCCAATTTTTCTTTGCTGAGTGCATATACCAAACATCTCGGTAGAGCTAATGTAATCGATTAATGTACATTTTGGCGGTTCCTCTGTCTGCCTGTCCATCCGTCCGTCAAAGAAATGTAACCCGTCACGAGGAAAGGGACCATCTGGGTAGTGTGTAAAGTGTCGACCCTAGCCAGACTGCGCAGATTGCACCGACTGACTAGGGTTGAAACTGTTTGCATTTTGCTTTTTTGTCTAAATCTAGAATGATCAATCCACCTTTCTGTAAAATATTTTTTAAAAGGCGACTTCTGGTTGACGTTTGCTGGACCTAATCTCTCTTTTAAATACCTATTTTACAGAGTTCCCAGATGGTCCCTTTCCACGCGATGGGTCACAAATAAGAAGGAATCTTTATTTCTCAAACAACGTTAGATTATACCAAGTCTTCATAGATCGAAACTTTCAAATACTTCACAGAATCAAATTTCACGAAAATCTCTTGCTGTCATTGAAACTAACTGAAAAAAAAAAAAAAACTAAACTAAAAATGACCCAGAAAGATCTTCTTCTTCTGATCAAGAAGCTTGAGACTATTCGACCATCAACATCAAACGTGTACTTGCAAGGGTAAAATGATTTATTTGAAGATGACCCCCTTCACAATATTTTGATAAAGATAAAAGTTTTTGTAAACATGACCTACTAATTTTAGAACCTTTTTTTCAAATACCCACTGTGAAGTGATCCCTTATCGAAGAAGTGAATCCCAAGAGGTTGTAAAATGTCCTCAAGTCTACATAGGCGTATCTATGACTTTGTTATTAATACGCACTCAGAAGGCGACAACCAAAGAATAAAGAGAATAAGGCGATATGAGGACTGTGACTAAAATGAATGCCCCCCGTCCGCTCCCTTTTTATGATTTGAGCGTTGGTGAATAATCAAAACATCGTAACTACAGCTTGAATAAGCTGTAGTTTCGATGCTTTGATCATTCATCAACGACATTTTTCAACAGGGGATTATTTCTTTAACGCTCTTGCGTAAATTGCATAATGGGGGTTACGCTCTTGCTAAAGATCGGGAAAAATAGGCTGATTGCGACCGAATTCTGATTTAAGCCTAAAGTACGGTATTACTTATTGTAACCGTATTGATGAGAAGTTAACATTGCGCACCAGAGAAAAATGGCTTTGGTTTATATTTGATTAAACAATCATTCTGATACTGAAAAAGACGTTCCTATCCGGAGCTGCTTGTCATAGGTATTTTGAAAAGCAGTAATATCGCCCTCTGTTTCCGTTTTTTATTCTTTTATTTGTCCATATGTATACTGGTAAACCTTGAGAGTAACGCATTCAGGAGACGTCGAGTTGACGCAAAAGATAGTGCAAGGATACAGAACGAAAGTACCGATGAGCTGGGCTTTTTTCTTCAATTAGCGTACGTTGTGCGGACTATAAGGACATTGTTAAATTGACACTGATCTCGATCAAAATCATTCAAAATCACTCGCTCGGCGCTCCAATCATTCATAAGAAACACTGACTCGAATCGATCAAAAATGTTCTGAAATCATTAAAAAAAAACCATTTCAAAATCGTTTAAATCGATTAACATTTAATTCGAAACGATAAAATTATTCTAGACTACGATTTTATTGGCTGGTGTGGATTCTAAAGTGCATGATTGGTCCACGAAGATACACAGACAGAAAAGTACGTATATTTTTTTAAAGGGAGGTAATAAATATCGCTAATGTTTTTCATCCTGAACAAAATTTGCGAAATTGGATTACCCCCCGTGACATTCACTCAAAACTCGCTCCACACACTCATTCATTTTCATTCCAAAATCATTACAAAATCTTTCAACTTCACGATGTTTCTATACTATAGTTGGTCAAGTTATTTATAGAACTTACAAAACATTATCTGAATATAAGCAGTACTATTGATAACAAATATGACGTCTAGAAAAAAATATAATAGGTAACCTCAAACCAAAAGCGATTCTGGAAAGATTCGTATACTGAAACATGCTTGCAATGAAAAATAAAATAAAAAAGCGAATCCACACACTTTTTTTTCGATATCAGTTAATTGATTGAATGGGGTTATACAATTTTCAGTCATATAGCGACGGCTTGTCGCTTAATCACCTTACAATAGACTCCCAGTATTTCTCGCACTAGTTGCACATGTACCGTTACGTCCTTTCCTAGCATCCAGCTGCTATCCCACAGATTTAAGACTATCTGCCGTTTGATGAGAGACAAACATCGGAACTTAAGGGATATTTACCGTTACCGGGGATCGAACCCGTTACCACAGCTGTAAAGATGACGAGACCGATGCACTACCAATGTGCTATGGTGGCGGCTTTCGATATCAAGGGCGAAAAAAAAGTGTGTGCGTGTGTTTGAAGATATATTAATTACTTACGTTTTCGAATTAAAAACGATTACAAATTGACTGAAAGAGTATACTTGGGATTGGTTGACAGAGCCCTTGGCTATGCCTCGGATGCTTAGGGTTATCAAACGCATAGTCGTATAGAATATAAGAACTCATTCATTTTGCATTATAATGACGTTTGTTAATCTCTCAGGAGATTGTTACAGAATGATGTTATCTCTGGATAAAAAGGATTCGCGACCACATCTATAACCTATTGATCCTGGGGTGGCCACTCCATTACACATTATTAATCACCATCTGCACATAGCGAAAAATGTCGGATAGTCCTTCTTATCGTACATATAATCGTTTTCGAAATGCGCAGTGTGGCTGGCCCATGCTAATTTCTAAATATATATATCAAATTTTATTTAAATATTCATTTTACGTATTTCAAGATAGCCCTTTTTCGTGTGAGGGTCACAAGTTCTGTAAGGCTGTTACAGAATTCTTTTTTTCTCTGAAAACAAGTGGTATCGTGATCACCTCTCTATTGTATCGATCCAGGGGTGACAAATACGTTACAATGCATTACTCACTATTACTCACGGTCAATTCCAAGGTGTCAGACCACATAACTTTTCGTGAATAGGACCATGGTTTTTCATGAAATAAATATTCTCTCAAATGCATATCTCATTACTAATTACAGGCTATTTAATCATACTGATTACGTTGTATTTAAGTCTGTTGGTATCAAGGTATCTGACTTAATTAGAAATTCCGACCTTGGTCATATAAGCCATTACACATGTATTGTTATATTTCGATGGATGTACGCAGTTTAAGCAGCTTGGGGCGACACACACGGAAACTTTGATTCTGTATCTATTAATAGTGCGCATAGGGAAGCCTATGATCAGACTGTGTGACCACAGAGATGTTTTGCATTGTCTCGGTCATTTTTTCTGCAGACAGATCAATGCAGAATAACTAATAATGACCCAAGAGAGGTACATAAAGTGGTGATTTCTGTTGAACCATTATATTCCCTAGACGTATTTGTCACCCGATACTAATGGTCCCATGGCTTTTTCGGGGAAAACGATTCTGTTTCCTTTGTCATTGTTCCTTTTTATTGCTAGTCCCGTCTTCTAAGAATATTTTCTTCTTGATTTTGACTGCATTTTAGATTGTTGCGTTGTGAACTGTGATACTTAAGGTCATAAGGGATCCATGGTCAGGTCAGGACTCGTGCTAGTGCTTGAAATTGAAGAGTCAACGACCCCTTTACCATGAAATTCTAGGGGTTAAATCTGATTTCAAAGGGGTCAAAACAACCAGGAGAGCAAGTCATTGATAGGAATTTTGAAAGTTTTGTATGGTTATATTCAGAAATCACTTCACTTGTTTAATTTTAGATTAAGTATAAAGGATACATCATAGAATATTTAAGGGATAAAACCCAGTTTTGACCCTTAAAATTTTTTCCCAAGCGGGGTCACTATGACCCCCCCCCCCCCGGGGGGGGGAATCTGTTAGGGTCAAAATAAGACATTTTTAGATTTTGGGGGGATCAAAACCCTGGTTTAGGGACCAAACACCAGCCCTGGTCAGGTGCTCCGGCAATCGTGATACCGTACTTGAAAAACCAAGTGAGGTCGAAACGTCGTGTGAGTAGTTCAAAGAATCCATGGGCACGGGTTCCAGCTTGCAGCAATATAACTTAAACACAGTTGAAGGCTACGTTGAACCTAGTTAAAAGAAAAATTTTTGCCTCAAAATCGAGCAACGATTATGCTCAAGATATGGTTTAGAAAAGTCTATAGAAGAGGGTGTGATATTATAATTACAAAATGTCATTTACAAATAATTCAAATATCGAATGTTGGTGACCAGAAACAGGGCCTTCGGCTACATAACACACCGTTCACAATCATATGGCTTCTTTTGCCATGCTGTCACACAGATACCGTCGGCTACATGACACACCGTGCACCATCATATGGCTTCTTTTGCCATGCTGTCACAAAAATACCGTCGGCTACATGTCACACCGTTCACCATCATATGGCTTCTTTTGCCATGCTGTCACACAGATACCGTCGGCTACATGACACACCGTGCACCATCATATGTTCTTTTGCCATGCTGTCACAAAGATACCGTCGGCTACATGACATACCGTTCACCATCATATGGCTTCTTTTGACATGCTGTCAGTCAGAAACCGTCGGCTACATGTCACACAGATACCGTCGGCTTCATGACACACCGTTCACAATCAAATGGCTTCTTTTGCCATGCTGTCACAAAGATACCGTCGGCTACATGACACACCGTTCACCATCATATGGCTTCTTTTGCCAAACTGTCACACAGATACCGTTGGCTACATGACACACCGTTCACCATTATATGGCTTCTTTTGCCATGCTGTCACAAAGATACCGTCGGCTACATGACACACCGTTCACCATCATATGGCTTCTTTTGCCATGCTGTCATACAGATACCGTCGGCTACATGACACACCGTTCACCATCATATGGCTTCTTTTGCCATGCTGTCACATAGATACCGTTGGCTACATGTCACACCGTTCACAATCAAATGGCTTCTTTTGCCATGCTGTCACACAGATACCGTCGGCTACATGACACACCGTGCACCATCATATGGCTTCTTTTGCCATGCTGTCACAAAGATACCGTCGGCTACATGACATACCGTTCACCATCATATGGCTTCTTTTGACATGCTGTCAGTCAGAAACCGTCGGCTACATGTCACACCGTTCACCATCATATAGCTTCTTTTGCCATGCTGTCATACAGATACCGTCGGCTACATGTCACACCGTTCACCATCATATGACTTCTTTTGCCATGCTGTCACACAGATACCATCGGCTACATGACACACCGTTCACCATCATACGGCTTCTTTTGCCATGCTGTCACAAGATACCGTCGGCTACATGACACACCGTTCACAGTCATATGGCTTCTTTTGCCATGCTGTCACACAGATACCGTCGGCTTCATGTCACTCCGTTCACCATCATATGGCTTCTTTTGCCATGCTGTCACACAGATAACATCGGCTACATGACATACCGTTCACCATCATATGGCTTCTTTTGCCATGCTGTCAGACAGATACCGTCGGCTACATGTCACACCGTTCACCATCATATGGCTTCTTTTGCCATGCTGTCACACAGATACCGTCGGCTACATGACACACCGTTCACCATCATATGACTTCTTTTGCAATGCTGTCACACAGATACCGTCGGCTACATGTCATACCGTTCACCATCATATGACTTCTTTTGCCATGCTGTCACACAGATACCGTCGGCTACATGACATACCGTTCACCATCATATGACTTCTTTTGACATGCTGTCACACAGAAACCGTCGGCTACATGTCACACAGATACCGTCAGCTACATGACACACCGTTCACAATCATATGGCTTCTTTTGCCATGCTGTCATACAGATACCGTCGGCTACATGTCATACCGTTCACCATCATATGGCTTCTTTTGCCATGCTGTCATACAGATACCGTCGGCTACATGACACACCGTTCACAATCATATGTTCTTTTGCCATGCTGTCACAAAGATACCGTCGGCTACATGACATACCGTTCACCATCATATGGCTTCTTTTGACATGCTGTCAGACAGAAACCGTCGGCTACATGTCACACCGTTCACCATCATATAGCTTCTTTTGCCATGCTGTCACACAGATACATCGGTTACATGACACACCGTTCACCATCATACGGCTTCTTTTGCCATGCTGTCACAAGATACCGTCGGCTACATGACACACCGTTCACAGTCATATGGCTTCTTTTGCCATGCTGTCACACAGATACCGTCGGCTTCATGTCACTCCGTTCACCATCATATGGCTTCTTTTGCCATGCTGTCACACAGATAACATCGGCTACATGACATACCGTTCACCATCATATGGCTTCTTTTGCCATGCTGTCAGACAGATACCGTCGGCTACATGTCAAACCGTTCACCATCATATGGCTTCTTTTGCCATGCTGTCACACAGATACCGTCGGCTACATGACACACCGTTCACCATCATATGACTTCTTTTGCAATGCTGTCACACAGATACCGTCGGCTACATGTCACACCGTTCACCATCATATGACTTCTTTTGACATGCTGTCACACAGAAACCGTCGGCTACATGTCACACAGATACCGTCAGCTACATGACACACCGTTCACCATCATATGGCTTCTTTTGCCATGCTGTCACACAGATACCGTCGGCTTCATGACACACCGTTCACAATCATATGGCTTCTTTTGCCATGCTGTCATACAGATACCGTCGGTTACATGACACACCGTTCACCATCATATGGCTTCTTTTGCCATGCTGTCACACAGATACCGTCGGCTACATGACACACCGTTCACCATCATATGGCTTCTTTTGCCATGCTGTCACACAGATACCGTCGGCTAAATGTCACACCGTTCACCATCATATGGCTTCTTTTGCCATGCTGTCACACAGATACCGTCGGTTACATGACACACCGTTCACCATCATATGGCTTCTTTTGCCATACTGTGACAGAGATACCGTCGGCTACATGACATACCGTTCACCATCATATGGCTTCTTTTGCCATGCTGTCACACAGATACCGTCGGCTTCATGACACACCGTTCACAATCATATGGCTTCTTTTGCCATGCTGTCACACAGATACCGTCGGCTACATGACATACCGTTCACAGTCATATGGCTTCTTTTGCCATGCTGTCACACAGATACCGTCAGCTACATGACACACCGTTCACCATCATATGGCTTCTTTTGCCATGCTGTCACACAGATACCGTCGGCTACATGTCACACCGTTCACCATCATATGGCTTCTTTTGCCATGCTGTCACACAGATACCGTCGGCTAAATGTCACACCGTTCACCGTCGTATGGCTTCTTTTGCCATGCTGTCACACAGATACCGTCGGCTACATGTCACACCGTCCACCATCATATGACTTCTTTTGCAATGCTGTCACACAGATACCGTCGGCTACATGTCACACCGTTCACCATCATATGGCTTCTTTTGCCATGCTGTCACACAGATACCGTCGGCTTCATGACACACCGTTCACCATCATATGGCTTCTTTTGCCATGCTGTCACACAGATACCATCGGCTACATGACACACCGTTCACAATCAAATGGCTTCTTTTGCCATGCTGTCATACAGATACCGTCGGTTACATGACACACCGTTCACAATCAAATGGCTTCTTTTGCAATGCTGTCATACAGATACCGTCGGTTACATGACACACCGTTCACAATCAAATGGCTTCTTTTGCAATGCTGTCATACAGATACCGTCGGCTACATGACACACCGTTCACCATCATATGGCTTCTTTTGCCATGCTGTCACACAGATACCATCGGCTACATGACACACCCTTCACCATCATATGGCTTCTTTTGCCATGCTGTCACACAGATACCGTCGGTTACATGACACACCGTTCACCATCATATGGCTTCTTTTGCCATGCTGTGACAGAGATACCGTTGGCTACATGACTCACCGTTCACCATCATATGGCTTCTTTTGCCATGCCGTGACAGAGATACCGTTGGCTACATGACACACCGTTTACCATGACATGGCTTTTAGTGTCGTGTTGTTTCACAAATAGCGTCAAGACTAGCAATAACGGAACGTCATTATTACACCGGCCTACATTCGAGGTCTGTCCCTGAAATACGTAAACCTTTTTCTTTTCGCTCACCTGAGCCCAGCGTGCTCAATGAGAGCTTTTGTGATCACCTTTTGCCCGTCGTGAGTCGTTCGTCGAAAGTTCGTCAACAATTCTTTAAGCTCTTCTCCTCAGTAAGCAATTGGCGAATTTCAACTAATCTTGGCAGGAATATTCCATGGGTGACAGTTTCAAAACTTGTGAAATTCGGATTGACCTCAAAATATGATCGTGGTAGGGCGGGGGAGTTTTTTACCCTGAACTCTTTAAAGATCCTCACCTCAGTAACCAACATTTGGACCGATTTAAGCCTAACTTGGTTGAAATGTTTCTTGGTGACCCTCTTCAAAACTCGTCCGTGAAATTTTGGTTGCCCCCTCTGGGGGCAATTTTTCACCCGTACGAATTTAAACATCTTCTCCTCAGTAAATATATAAAAAAAGATAGCCAAATATGCATTCTTTTATCATATAACCCCTTGAAATAAAAAACATGTTGTGATTAAAGAAGTGATTTTATTATGAAAAACGATACTTTTCTCTTACTCTTTCGGGTTCGTTACTCACATTGAGTTAAATAAAAAACTTACTCTTTCACAGGACCAAGAAAATCCATTATTTATACCATTTTATTCATACTGTATATAATACAACTATTCTTAGAAGTAAAACATATATATAAAAACAGAGGAATGCAAAGAAATTTAAATGCTGTATTTCTGAATGCTAAGTTTTGCTTGTCCTGTCAAGAACGGGTAGGATTTTCTTACAGCAAAATGTGAGTAACAAACACACAGAAGTGAAAAAAATGTAGAGCATTTCGAGAAAAATCACTTCTTAAATAATAACACGTTAAAAGCTTTATATTCATGTGTATCATGCAATGGCCATTAATGTTTACCGTCGATTGTCATTTCGACGTAAGGAAGGAAATGACTTCATATTGTATACATGGAAGATTTTTTCCATATCAACCGTCTATAGAAGACCAATAACTCGTAACTACAGCTTTATTAAGCTGTAGTTACGCGGATTTGGTCGCCCACAGACGATAATTGAAAGTATTTCGGTTTCGATCCTTTTGTTTATTTTGATTTATCTTTGACTTGATAGCACAAAGTTCGATTTACTTTCATTCATTCATTCATTCATTCATTCATTCATTCATTCATTCATTCATTCATTCGTTCGTTCGTTCGTTCGTTCGTTCGTTCGTCGTTCGTTTTTTCCTTCGCTCGTTGTTCATTCATTCATTCATTCATTCATTCATTCATTCATTCATTCATCCATTCAACCATTTTTCTTGCTACAACACACAATAATTACAGAATTATTAAGGTTGCAAATTTAATAAGGAGTATTTAATATTTTAATCGGACTATACTAAGTATTTTTATTTCAGAAGAAAACGCTATAAAAAACTTAATACGAATGATACTCATTTCCCCACAATATATAACATCTACGTTTCGCTGTCGTCTGCATCTTTATTCAATTGAGAAAAGTCTGAAATTTCACGAACGGGAATAATAACTTTTTAAACGTTTAACTATATAACTTTCAGGATTTTAATTGGTGCTCCCAAAGATAACAGTTCATTTATGCCAAATACAACGAATTCCGGTGCTATATATAAAGTCACAGTTTTACCTGAAGGCCAAGGTCATTCAACAGAGGAAGTGTATGTTGACGACGGTAAGTTTGATATGACCGACCCGTCACGAGAATGAGAAAAAACGGGTTTTTGTGCAACCCAAGTTTTTCGGCTAGTGTCGATACTAATTAACTAAACTTTGTCATTACTTACTGTCAACCAAGCCATGTGTGTACGAGTTACAATAGCAATAGCTCAAGTAATCTAAGTGAAGGAGGTGATTTTTTGTTGCATGCCCTGAAATTCGACTAAACGGATGACAAAGATAACATGGTCAAGCGAAATTTCTTTAAAGATGTGCATTAAAATTGTTCTTGCTATTAGAATTGAGCAGACCTGTATTAAAGTTGACGTCACTTGTGACATTATTGAACGTTTGAAAAAGAAAGATCCTTTAAAATAAATACTCGTAGAAAACGGAGTAACTCTTAATGCTTTTTATTTGACTATCTAGAAATAATGGTAGATTATCTATCTTTTGATAAACTCAACGCCTAATCAGAGAACTTACCTAAAATAATTTCCTCGCCTTCGCTCATTTCACCCTTTCTGACGTTATCTAAGCGGTACCCATGGCCATGAGTGTTGTCATCATGAATGTTGCATAGCAATCACGCACAAATTGACGCACTTTAAGCCAATTGGTTCTAATTTTTTCACATTTTGTCTCATTTTTGCAATGAGTAAAAAAAATAATAATTTGGTTTATCCAGATTTTTTCGCCTAAGTACGTAATGATAATAAATCAAAATATCTTTTTTTTTCAAATTTCAGATACGATTGGTTTAGCTCAAGAAAGTTCGAGATATAACGGTATGAGCAGAGTGTACGTGAACGGTCGAGACAACCAGTGGCTTGGTGTAGCTTTAGACGTCAATCCAGATTTCGGCGTTATAGTACGTATTCTGATGTTCTTGTTATTAAATAAGTGGGATACATAATTAAAATTTCTCTATCTTTAATTTACTTAAGCTTCATGGATCAACAGCAAATTACCTTATTTATAACAAAGTATTCAACGAACTGGGTCTAAATAGTCCGAATTTTGTATTATTTACAAAAGATTTTACAAGTTAAATTACGAGGGTTGTTCCTGAAACTCGAGACCATTTGCAATAACGTTTCAACTAAACGGTCGTTGATAATGAACCTCGCATATCGATTCACTAAAACAATAGCCGATTCTCAAGAAAAAAACCGCTTGATTATATACAGGATAATCGTTTGTTTCAGTTTAAGATCGAATTGTATTTCATTGAGTGGACACGAAAAGCTATATTTTCACGAGAATGAAATCATAGCTTTTGTTGTTTGCGAAATGAAACATTAATCGATCTAACTCGAAAAAGAATTGGTTATTCTATTTCTTTAATGCATGAATGAGACAAAATGTTTAAGTACAGATTTTCTTTAAGTGCGTTATTTTGCTCGTGATTGATATGTAAAGCATTAAAAAAAGGGAGGGAAGAATATCCGATATGAATGTATCGAAAGATGTAGGAAATCAAACTGGAGCGCTACAGACTTATGTTTAACTCAATGATTGACTCAATCTTTTTTTTTTTTTTTTTTTTTTTTTTTTGTAGAGTTTTAGAGATAGAACTTAGTATATACTGTAAGAAAATATACTTAAGTTCCTTGTATTTTTGTTTGTTGTACAGCATTGTGTATGTCGTATTCTTTTTTGTTTGTTTGTTTGTTTGTTTGTTTTCGTTTGCCTATAGTGTTGCTTTGTCTGTTCTTTTTTTCATAGTGTAATCTTTATTCATTTGGAGGGAAAAATGATGATAAATGATGATGATAATAATAATAATCAGTATGGGACTTGGGCAAACCACCTTTTTATACATACATTTTTATATAAAACACTGATTATGCTAATTTCTTTCGCCTTTTTTTTTTCTTCTAGACCTGCGCAAGTCGATGGTATAACCGATATTATGAGAACGAGTACTATTTTATGAACGGAGTTTGTTATCAGTTACCTGTAGACCTTAATAAAGATAATATCGTCAAGATACCCGCTCTCATTGATAGCGAGAAACAAACAACAAAGTTTCCTGGAAATGTAACCAAAATCAACTATGGGATGGGAAATATGGGGGCGAGCGTTCACTATACGGAACAGGTAAGGTATACATGTACTCTGAAAGAATATCATTTCCTGTGAGCTACAAAAAAATATCACAAATGCAAATGAATATGCTGTATTATAACCACTGTTTAAGAAGTCAGCCGACGTGATGCAGAAATATATGGTATGTACTTAGTGTTTTGTATGAAAAAAAAATCTTATAAGGTTGGGATAATTGATAATTGTCGAGGCTCTGCCGAGACAATTATCGATTCCTACAACCGAGTTAGATATTTCCTTTTTTCTATACAATACACGAATGACGTATTATATCTATATTATAACCTCTATTTGCCATGTATTTGTCGATGTTTCCGACAAAAATGCAAGTTTCTAAAATAACCGCATTGTGTCAATTTTCTAAAAATATCGATGTGATGTCATAAGTAAATACCATATGGGTAGTTATCACACGGATATTTACGAGTGTAAATATAGTATATAGTTATAAGATAAAAAAGAATGACAAAAAAAAAGAAACATTTGAAATATAGATAATATTTTTACAAAACAAAAATGATAGAAGCTATTTTGTATAAGAACTTTTACTTCTAGTAACGATCAAAAACAAACATGAATAAACGTGCTGTTCGTTACCCAATGATTCTTTAGCTCCAATATTCTTAGAAAAGGGTGCCCATTCTGGTCACAAGGGTATAAGCCTAATGCATTTGGTAAGGTGTTACGTTCAACTGTTTTATATATGTAATATCTATTTTTCTACGAAAGATATTTCTTTGAAACTTTTCACATGCACTTGCGAGCATTATATAAGCTCAAAGGCAAAGATTCATTACTGTGACTTTTATTTAAAAGGAATTTCAAAAGGACCAAAACTTCTTTACAGCTTATTCCAGTTTATATGAAGTTTTGGTGACCATTTACACTGACTGTGAAAGTATGATAACACTACCTAGCACTATTTTCTAAAAAAAAAAATAATTCCAGGGACAAGACCTGCTAATTGGTACCCCTGGGCTTCGAACCTGGACCGGCGGCTTTATTGACCTAAGAAGAGGCAACGGTCTGATGACGGAGTACGTCGGTCAAGCCACAGAGATCTCGGAATTAGCAGGTGCGGTAGAAAACTTATGAGAAAACACGGACTTTAAAAAACTTTTACGGCGACTGAAATATAACTATCTGATCACATCACATCACATTATAAAATATGTGATCGTAACGTGAAAAGGGACCATCTGGATAATGCGTAAGGTGTCGACCTTATTCAGTCTGTGCGGACTGCGCAGACTGAATAGGATCGAAATTTTTCGCACTTTTCTAATTTTTTAATCTAGAATGATCAAATTACCTTCCTGTAGCGCTTTAGAACGAATGTGAATTGTCTAGAATTTATAAGAATAGGATCTAAGTTGACCATTTACTATTCTGCGTTTTCAATGAACTGGCAGGACGGGCTTAGCCGTGACGTTTTTTGGCGAGTTTACTATAGATTATTTGTGTCCAATGAAAAGTAAGTCGGAAATAATCATTAATGATTGCAAATAAATGTATCCTAAAACCAAAAGGATTCACGTGCTTGGAGAAAGTGAACACATTTCATCGTTGGATTACCAAGCTGAAGTTACGAAGATTATGTTACCAACCTATGATTTACGGCCCCAAGTTTATTATTATGTTGACTTTCTCAGGAAGTAAATAATAATGAATAAAGGCGGATTTACCTTAATTTTAAGTACATCGACCCGTTTTATAGGCTCCGCCCTGCCAGGGGAAATCGTGAATAATATGTACAACAACAGTGAAATTGGAAATAAATGTCTTTGTATGTATACATTTAAGAACATTTCGAAATTCAAATGCTTCATGGTATTGGAATGATTTCGGAATGCAAGTGAGTGAGCGCGATAAGTGAGTTTAACATGAAATTAAAGGGAGATAATCCATCATCTTGAAGAAGGTTAGCGATATCTATTAACTTCCTTTAATAAATTATGCATACACGTTCTTTGAATAGCTTTCTATGTTTTCACGAACCAATTATAACCCTACAAAAATTCAATTGAGTCAGTGAAATTGTTTTTTTTTCTAACGATTTTTTTTTTAATGTAGTTGTTGATATTATCTTTTTAAAGTACTTTTGAGCGTTTTTGAATGGCTGAGGTGAGTGTTTGGGATGAATGAATCGATGGAGAGATGGGTGAGCGGTTTCGAATAGCTTTGATCGGAATGAGAGTCACGACGTTCTTAACCCTTCCCTGTTTTACAAAATTTTAGACCTGTCCAAATTCAAAGATTTTGCAGACGAAAATTCAAAGTGGATTGAAATTGAAAAATAACCATTCAGTAGGGTAGAAAATGGTGTGGAAAAAGAGGAAATTGCTTGTCAGAAGCAATTTCTTCTTTTTTTCACAATGTTTTCTCAATCACAAAATCACAGGCATTTAAAAAGCAGGGATTAAACAGCAAAGGGTTAAAGTTCTGTGTTTTTTCGTCTCAGGTTACGCTATAACGAGCGGTAACTATTTCGGTAACGGTGTTACATTCTTCGCTGTTGGTGCACCCCGAGATGATCTGACCGGGAAGGTGTTTGTATACAGAGGGAATCAACCTAACTTTGTGTATGAAAATGTAGACGCGGTATTAAACGGAGCGGAGAGTTCTGTCGTTGGCTTTGTAAGTGTGCGTTAAAATTTTTAATTGAGCCTGTGCTTGACATTTCCAACAATTTAAAATGTGCGCAAAGCAAAGCTTCTGGCCAGTCTGTGCAGCCACAAAGTCTTTCCAGAACTTCCACTATGTGCTGTATTGTTATATAAGGTTTAAATCCATCTTCATGATTTCATCATGTATTATTGCTGCATTGTGACGTTGTCAACGCGCCCAACGTTCGTAATTCGTGCAGAAGTGAATTGACGGAAATGTCACGCACAGGCTCAATGGAAGTTCGCGGGAATGTATGAAGAATTGTATTTATCTACGTTGTCATTTTCATATCGATGGTTTAAATTCAGATGCTTTTCTTGTATACATTTCATCCACCCTTTTATAAAATAAATCTTTATAATATCTGTTTTATGTTTGACATTATAGGTCTGCGTTTGAGCAGCCAAATAAGGTGTTTACGCGCGGAACTAGTAATTTAATGTTTCGAATGAATAATTAACCTCGATAGTTGTTATTTCTTTCGGTAAAACTTATCTACTTGTATTTTTTGTCTTTACCTTTTTGAAATTTCTTGACATACATTAATACGGAGGCCTTGTTTCAGATGCCTGTTAATGCGTATTTTGGCAGTGCCCTAGCCTCCACAGATGTCAATAAGGATGGGAACGATGATTTACTGGTGGGGGTTCCATTCTATAGTATGGACACGAGTGAAGACAGCACGGCTTTCGAGGAAGGACTTGTCATGGTATATCTTGGTCAATCTAATTTTGTAAGTATACATATTTTCTTCTTTTAAATTGGACAAAGAACATGTGTATGTTGGAATATTAATTTTCAAGTTATGAAAGCAATTTTTGAACTTGTCTAAATTTTCAGAGTCCATGTAAAATTATTGTGACACGCATATCGCCATGCATTCTTTTATTGCCTTGGTATAATTCTTCAAGATTGTCAAACGTTATATCCATTATCGTTCGCACTCAAGTTCGGGTTAATTTCAATATTATTCTTAAAGTTGTATTTATATATATATTTATATTAACATTTGTCCTGTTCTTTATTTCAATCCAATATGGGTCCGTGCACTATCAAAATGAAGCAAATGTTATGGTCAATCATAAATAAACATTCAAACTCTAGATGATTATTGAAATATGATTATTTATGTGTGAGTGAGAGAATGACCTCAAACCTTATCCTATTGCCAGCATTGTTGGTTGATTTGTACTATATCAAACTGTGGATGTTTATGAAATAAACACTTTGTTTAGAGGAGCCCTACAAACCTAATGCGGTTGTCTTATAAAAAAGAACATAAACAGATTAATAAAGAAATATATATAAAAAAACTTCTTAAGGAGATGTCCTGCAGGCTTTATCGGTGATCTTATATAAAGGCATGTACACTATTTTGGACATTGTTTTGACATTTTGTAACATTTTTTAGAGATTCGAGGTTCAACCCCAGCCATTACGAGGTAGTCAAGCTATAGGTTCCAGGTTTGGGTCAGCAGTCTCAGATTTGGGGGATATCAACAAGGACGGTTACAATGGTAAATATCAGTGTTCTATAAAATTCGTGGCTGTGTTCAAACAGCTAACAACACCGTGAAATTGACAAGCTGAATGATATTGCAACGATTGCGAAATTAAATACGATGAGGGTGATGAATGAGCTTTGACTAAAATTAATGGGGTAATACAATAGTGCTAATTTTGCTCAAGATGAACAAAAATAGCGATAAATATTACCTCAGTTTAAGACAAGTTCTAAAAAGAACCCGTTCTATGTCTTCACGAACCAATCAAACGCCTATGAAAATCAACCAAGTTAGGGAAATCTTGGAATTTTTTCTAGTGAATTTCATTTTAATTATAGCTGTTAATCTTATTATTTTTAGTGATTTTAACCGTTTTCGGATGGTTAGAGTGGATGCTTGGAATGAATGAAAGGAGCCCTGAGTGAGCAATTTAGAATGTTTAATTTTTTATTATTATTATCAAGATGAGAGTCCATTTCTCATTGTATAAGATTTTTCGAGATTCTCTCTGGTGAAAACCTATGTGGAATTTATGGACAAATAACAGGTAATTGTCCTTTTACATAAGGACCTTAAACAAAAGCCTATCGTAAACTAGATCCAACGGACTTTCCATTAAGAAATAAGATATTAACCACATGCCTTTGCTAAAATTTGGTGCTCAGTTACTGTAACTGAGTATCTGATTAGCACCTCAAATTACGCTAGATGTATAGCACATGTTTTATTTTTTTTTAAACAGTCAAAAAAATCCAAATGTTCATGCCTCTCGCCATTTTCTGTGGCTGAACAGCCCTGTCTGTGCCAGATATGAGTGGATTCTAAATTGTTGGATTGATTGAATGGACTTTAACGCCGCTTTCAACAATTTTCAGTTATATCGCGGCGGCTTGAGCACCTAACAATGGGTTCTTGTTATTTCTCTCACCAGTACAACCATCAAATCCTAACCTAGCTACTATCACACATATTTCTACGATTATCAACCCATTGGGAGAGACAAATAGTCGGAAAGAATGAGTGCCGCCATCCGTCGAGGATCGAACCCGGGACCTCTAGATTGACAGTCCGACGCGCTACCAACTGAACTATGACGGCGGCTTCTGAATTATTGGGAGTCTGATTGTGGAACTAATTAATTGTCTTCTCGTGCAGATGTGATTGTTGGTGCCCCGTACGAAGATGACTTACAGGGTGCAGTGTACATATATAACGGCTGTAAAACAGGAGTATGGCCGCAGTACACACAGAGAATAGCCGCCAGTCAGATGTCATCAGGTCTGCAGTCATTTGGTATATCATTGTCAAGGCCTGTAGATATGAACGATGATAATGTTAATGGTAGGTACTAGATTTTGGATAGTTGTATACAGGGTATTATGTACATTTATAACGGCTGCAAAACAGGGGCATGGCCGCAGTACACTCAGAGAATAGCCGCCAGTCAGATAAGAACGTAGATTCAAGTAGTTGTATACAAGGTATAATGTACATCTGGCTGTAAAACAGGGGTATGGCCACAGTACACCCAAAGAAAAGCCGCCAGTCAGATTTCATCAGGGTTGAAATCCTTTGGTATATCACTGTACTTGTCTATTGATAAGAAAGAGAAACAATGTCAATGGTAAGCGTGATTTTAAATGGGCTGCAATTGAGCTCATTTTTGTTGAATTAAATAAATGTTTTAGGCGATGCTTTTGTGGCAATACAATTTAAATGATGACTGAATGTTTACTTTATTGAATATTCGTGATACTGTTATAACAGTTTTTTCTGAACCCGATTAAAATATTCGATTTACAGGACTTTAGTGTCACATCAACGAAATGGGGTCTAAAGGATTCAATAGTTAAACTCAAAGTGGTTCTTGCTTAAGTTTTGGGAGTCCCCGTTTTAAATATCGACCATCCTCTTTTGAGCTATCCTCGTATTTTTATGTAAACGTTAATTTTCTATAGATTTAGCTACACAAGGTATTGCATAGATACTGTTGTAGTTTTTAGTATCAACTTTAGAGAAGTATCGAATACTGTTTAATTACAGTCTTCGATACTTCTCTGAATTTGATCCCGAGAGGGTCCTAAGGACTCGCATTAGACAGTTTTGAAGGTCCTGAGCCCTTATTTAAGAGTCCTAGGTCGCAAGACCTGTGTCTCCTTTAACCCTTGATTTATGTATCAAATTTAACGAGACCATTTTAAATATGTACAGACTGATTTCATTTTGACTTGGCGCACTTGAGAATTTGTTGAAAATAATCACGAAGAGATTTAAAGTATTTTCAATACCATTTTCTGCTCTTATAGATGTCTATCAAGGAATAATTTTTAGATTTTATTTAGATTCACCTATTTTGTAAAAAAAGTTTTCGTTTTATTCTTTTTTCCAGATATTGCAATAGGAGCGTACATGTCAGATAAAGCCTTCTTACTGTACGGTCAGTCTGTGATCAACATTGATATAAGTATAGGTACTACAGTAGACCTGATCGATAAAGATACATCAACTACGTGTCCAACCAGAGATGGGTCCACAGCCCCGTGTTTTGGTGTTGAAGTTTGCTTTTCTTATAACAACCGATTATATGGTACTATAGGTAGGTGTTGTTGGAATATCAAATAAATTTAGTTTAAAAGTATAGCAAACTCAAAATAACATGTTTTCTTCAATCCAAAAATGACTGGAATCCCCCCCCCCCCCCCGAAAGGCTCCCATGAGTAATTTTGATGCTTTAATGATCTCTAAAGTTCAAGAGATATCTGTATGTGAATATTGAAATGTATGTAATAGTTATAGTTCATTTCTAATAATTTACGCGATATAACCTAAGCGGAGCGTTAGCGGAGCGCAAGGTTATATGCGTAAATTGTCAGAATATGAACTATAACTGTTTAACCGATCGACTTATTTTTTCTTCAAACAACGCTAGTTCATTTGAGTTGCACGTCAATCAATGATGTCATTCATATTTGTTGCGTCATAAATTCTTCAATCAAGTCGAGGTAAACGAAAAGTGGGAGGAGCGAAGTAAATCACCATCGGGTTTCTGTATTTAACTGGTACTTTTGGCGAGCGAATCAGTTGAGAACGTTCTGTGAACAAAACCTCGTGATTTCTGCGAGTGGATTTTGTATTCCTTTTAGTGAGATTTTTGCGGACATTCTGCCTCCTTTAGGGATTTTGTACTTTTTGAAAAACAGTTATCTATCAGCCATTCAGCTACGCAGTGTTAGCTCTTCGGACTATCATTCAACTTCCGACTACATGTATTTGTCTTCCACCTATGGGTTGAAAATCGTAGACCTATGTGGGATATCAGCTGGAGACTCGAAAAGGAATGGTAGCACTGGTGTAAGAAATACCAGGAATTCATTTTTAGGTGCTCCAGCCGCCGCAATATAACGAAGAATTGTTGAAGGCGGTATTAAACCCCATACAATGATACAAAACCACGGCATATTCATTGTCAATACTGTAAAATTTGCAACAAGACGTTAGTAGGAAACAGTGCATTGAAAAGTTACCAAAGTTACCTAGTTACCAAGTTTTGGTTCCAAACCGAGTCACATTGGCTTTCGATAAAAGTCAGCTATCACAGACTTAACATGCTTCGAATCACTTTCTTTTTGCAAATATCTGTATCCCTAGAATCCTTTGAGTAGGCATTTTGTATTTTTTTCTACAATTAGTTTGCATACATATAGAGCGGTGTCGGGTAATCTCGGAGAGCGGGTTTTCTCGGATAGTCACGTGTTTCTCAAATGCATTTGCTAGGTACATGGTTCTGTCGTGCTTTATCATGTACTTCAAGATAAATGTTTTATTTACATATAAGCATATGGAGTAAAATCTTAGGAAGCAGGGAGAAAACACTCATTAGTGAAGACGTTCCGGGAAAAGCTTTCAATTTTAGAAAACTGCTAATTCTTTGTCTATTTTCATCTTTTTCTTTCGTCGCTTTACATGGGATATTGAAACACAACAGAGAAATACTTCACAAATGAAGGCATATACTACCTAAGACACCCATCTTTTCAGATGACATGACACTATGGTTGAATATATTTTGAGTATCTGAAAGACCCTACAGAAATTTTACTTTCGGGTCTTCCGGATACCTTCCAACAATTCAATATTTACGGGTTCTTCTACTTGTATAAAAGGTTTTCAAATGCTTAAAAAACATTAATCCAATGACAATACTCTCTTTTATCTTATAACTATACAAGTATCCGTATGATAACAACCCGTATGATATTTTTTATGATATCACATAGTTATTTTTAGAACAATAATATCATACAGTTATTTTTAGAAACTAGCATTTAAGTTAGAAACATCGACTAAAACAAGACAAAAAGAGGTTATAAGATAAATATAATACGTACTAAGTGTATTGTATGAAAAAATATCTAACTCGGTTGTGAGAATTGGTAATTGTCTCGGCAGAGCCTCGACAATGATCAATTCTCCCAACCTCGTTAGATATTTTTTTCCATACAAAACACTAAGTATGTATTATATATAAAACAACAAAATCCTAACAATAGTTTAAAATAAAAAGTAGAACTAGATTTGTGAGGTTAATAAAAGAAAGATATGGACGACGTTTTCAATCGTACGTCCTCAAAATAAACCATAAGAAAATGATATGTCACGTTTTCATATAAAATAATTTACATGTTTGTAAAAAAAATCTGACATGAACTCTATCTGCTCTTATAGGATAGAATTGAACGATTTTAGTACATGTATGAAGTTGAACATACATCTATTTAAGCCTACTTTGTATATGAGTTCTTGAATTCATTCGGATGATTCGGCTCTTTTATTTTATACTTACTCATTTCTCAAGCACGATTCTATTAAAAAAAGTACAATAACAATAGTTGAAGCATACTCATTGTATTTTTTATAAAAGGTACCCCAGCAGTATAAAATATGTTTAAATCTCAGTAAAACAGCGTCAATAAGATGAAATAGGCTCAATGTATTTCAGAACAGTTCTAGTAGTTTACAAAGTTATTTGAGAAAACTTAACATCAACTTGAACTCTTCCCAAAGACACATCTAAATACCGAAACTAAAATGTATTTCGTCTGTTTAATTCTTTTACGTGTAAAGAAATTAAGAAATGGCGTTTCTTAGATGTTTGAATCCATGAATATATATACTCGTTCATTTATTGCACTGATTGTAAAGTGTCCGAGAATACCCTCCACCGCTCCAGATCAGATGACTCAACCTTGGTGTCATTTATCTGGTTTGCACAAATTATTATTGCACGAAAATAACTTTTTTTATATCAAAATCCTATTGTGAATAATTAGTACTTGTAAATAAACGCAACGGGATCAAAATTAACATTATCTGTCTGCATCGTATTTACACGAAATGTCTTAGGTATCCGGAAATACCCGACACCGCTCTACCTTTTATAGGAACATTTGATTGCATTTTGTTAAGATTGGGAACTTTGCGGAACTGTCGTTCAAAAAGTCTAAAGTTATCATTTTTAAAAAGGAAGTGAGAGTTTATATCGTTTTAACCGTGTCGTCTTTTTTATGTCAATGTGAAAATGTGGAGTACAGAAAGACTTGGTATGACCAAACTCGTCGACGTCATTCTTACTGAGCACTGTATACCATGTAGATTATTATTTTATTATCCGAATCATTGATTTATACGCTAAATTTTATCTTGATTAACATGCAGACAAATTATGAAAGATTTTTCTCCTCGTTTTAATGAGTAATTGAGTAATAATAAGCATAAGTTAAAAAAAACATTCACCAAACGTTTTTATTATAAAATTTAATACTCGATTACAAGTTAAGGGTCTTTCGGGAAATTTAATCAGACAAGATAGTGACGTCACTGTCTAGTTTTGAATGTAGTCCCCGCCCATTATGACCTAAAGTCACGTAGCTCACTTATTCGAGCAGACCGTCAGGTTATGGAATATATTTTTTGAACTTCAAACGAAATAGTGGCCTTTCATTGGGGGGAAAAATAGAGCGATTGGTAAATTTAGAAAAAATTATTCAGAATGGCCACGCACATGTCTTTTTCTTTTATAATTACAGATATATCATTCACTGTGATTCTAGACACATTGCTTGACGAATATCCACGTTTAGTTTGGCAGACTACAGGAAACAATATGTATACAGAATCCGACTTTAGAATCTTTAGTGGGGACAGAACTTGTTCAGACATACTTTATGCGATCATAAAGGTAGTTCACAAAGAAAATCATTTGTAAATAATAAAAAAAAAGATAACTTCAATGAAAAAACATTGGAAATCATAATTTTTGTAATATTTACCTGTAGTAGAATTTTTTTTTGCCTTTCCAAAAGCTACTAGTCCTATGTCAACCATACAATAATAACCAGGGTATTAAATGAAATACTATACATCGTCGCATTTTCATCTGTTTTGGATGACGAATTAAATGATTTGGATTATCAGTGAGGAAATTGTTACTCATATTTATCTTATAACTATACAAATATCCGTGTGATAACATCCCGTATGATATTTTTTATGATATCACATAGATATTTTTAGAACAATGATATAATGTGATTATTTTTAGAAACTTGCATTTCAGTTAGAAACACCGACGAAAACAAGACAAATAGAGGTTATAAGATAAATATAATACGTTCTTAGTGTATTGTATGAAAAAAAATATATCAAACTCGGTTTGGGGAATGGATGTTTGTGCCTCGACAATGATCTATTCTCCCAACCTCGTTAGATATTTTTTTCATATAATACACTAAGTACGTATTATCTATATCCAATAACAATATAGCCTTAGTTTTATACAATGAAAAGATGGAAAATGAAAATCCATTTCTTTTTGAAATTCTGCGAAATAACTTACGACTTAGGTAAAATTGTGTCATTTCATTCGTTAATGAAAATTCATTGCTATAAGTTTCATCTCATTTCGTTTTCGTGACTTTGATATTGAATGTAGGGTGTATTTTTTTGCAGTCGACCTCTGACCTGGTAACTCCAGTAATGATCAAGGCCGATTACTCTGTGGTGAACATACAGACAGACTCCTATGTCAAACCAACTCTTAATCAATTCAGTGGAGATTCGCCCAACAAAAACCTCATGGAAGCAAGTTACCTTGTGAGTGATCCATTTTACTATTCTAAATGAAAATGATAAAATGCTGAATAATAAATGTACGTATACATAATAATTGTAATGGTAATGTTCATTAAAGAACAAAAGGCAACCGTAATTATTCCCTAATACATTGTATTTGCATCTATAGATCTTTGAACTTTAAAACATTTTCAGTTTCTTGTCATTTAAATCAGTTTTTGATTGATCGACTGCATAAACTAATGTTCACATTATGTGGTCCAGTATAAGGCTGGTATTACCAATACAAAGCTGTGGTTCTAAAATGCCCAGTCAAATGAAGCAAACATGTTACTAGTGGCGGAGACGGGTTTCCATCCAACAAACTTCGAATAAATTGATTATCTTCGAGAAATAGGAGTCGATGGGTAAGTCTATGATAATCGAAATTTTGATAGTTTCATTCATCCCAAAGACTCACTCTACTATTAAAAAACACTCCAAAGTCACTCAAGATATAAGATCAACAACTACATTAAAAATAAATAAAGCTATTGTAAATCGCGATTTCACTGACAAAATTGGAATTGTAATCCACACTCATTCAATTTCATTCAAAAATCGTTCCAAAATCATCCATCTTGTCAATTTCACGATGTTCTTAACTGTACTATCTTTCGTTGCCATCATCTCTTCCGAATTTCAGACAAAGCTAACAAGTGAACTTCGCTGCCATAACGAGTTACTTCTATATTTCAAAATAAGATCTGGTTCTATTTTTCAGATTGATTTTAAGAAGAAATGTCCGGAAAATAATTGTCAGACAAACTTACAAGTACAGGCTGATCTTATTTACGATAAGCTCGATAATAAGAACTATTTCGTCATCGGAACATCGTCACTTCGCCTTGACGTCACAATCACCAAATCTGGCGATCCCAGTTATGGATCCAATATGTTTATTACCATGCCAAAGTCCTTACAATATCAGAAAGTGACGCAGACTTCCGGTGACACCGAGGTGAATTGTGGATTTGTAGAGGAAGGGGAAGATGGGTCGACCCAAGTTGGTGACGAATCAAGCGACGAGGGTAGCGTGGATACCCTGTACCGTTTATACATTCCAGAGAAATCAGACGATGAACTGTTACTTATTTGTTCTTTTGGTAATCCAATGCTCAATAACTCGGGAGTAAAGTGAGTAACAGTTAAATACTCCTTTAAGTTATAAAAAAAGCATTTAGGCAGGTAAAATTCAACATGGGCTGTAATGAACATTTAAAAACAACAGCAGTAAATCAATGACTTGGAATAATGACTACAAGTCAGAATAAAGATATGTCATAATTCGATATTCATTCCATCAAATAGCTAAAAACTGTAGGTGAATTGAAATCAGACGAACATATACTACATATTAACAATCTATTCACAAGAATTTGAATAATGCTTCAATAAAGAAATTCCATAAAAACAGTATTTAAATGAATATATTATCGATATAAAATGGCAAAAACTTGTTCATAGGTACACAATTATAAAACCCTTGAATAAAACATTTATGTATATAATATATAGATTATTAATGAAATTCCAATTTTGTTTGTATTTCTAGATTCCAAGTCTTTTTTGTTGTTCCCCAATCAATCACGGATAAAGAACTAACGTTCCATCTTAACGCTACAACTCTCAGTACGGAGATGGCCGCTTACGACAATGAAGAAACGTTAACACTGAAGGTTAAAAATAAAGTAGAAACAACATTTATTGGGTAAGTTCAGCTTAGATATAACTTTTTATCGTAAGAAATGTAACAGAAATTGATCAAGCTTGGATTGACACAGATAGATAAGTTCAGACTTTAATTGAACAATCTAATTAAAATATTTTTTATTTTTTAGATCTCCGATTTATATATTTAGTAACAAGCGAACGTATCTAAAGAAATATAAACATGCATTAGATATACATAAATAATAAAAGTACTCGGTTCCACTTGGAATTTCAAATAATATTTTTCTTTTTTTGATTAAACGTTTACATAAAGTAAAAAATGAGTCGTTTTTTCATTACCTAAACTATCATTGCGACAAGCACACTGTTATATGTTACAGCCAGCATTAAGAAACCCGAAACCTTCATATTACTGAATTATTTTTCTATATCAGTGTTTCGAGACCTTCCTATATCACCGTTGACGAATCTGGCAATGACTACAAGATTAGCCATGTGTATGAGCTGAGTAACAGAGGACCGAGTCCACTACCGTCAGCCAGTATGACCCTGCATTATCCACAGGTCCAGTCAGGAGGCAGGGCTCAACTTTATCTGAATAGAACTAGTGTAAGGCTGAGTCATTTTCTCCCTCGTTCTAACAAGACGCAATGGTACAAGAAAAATAACGTCGTTTTTGAAATAGACTTTCTTATTCTAGTAATTTGCGGAGAATTTGAACCCGAGGTTGAACAAGGTTCGCCCGGTATTTGGCCCAAACAAATAAACTATCTTGAACCAGCCCTGTGTTCAGGATGACAGTACTGTTTGCGAGTTATGCCACACTTTGCACGCAATTGGACGAAATTACAGACGTTTTATTGTCAATCGTTAATGAAATATACGTATTTTCTATTTGTGTGTCCTCATG
Source organism: Fragum whitleyi (assembly GCA_948146395.1). NCBI lineage: Eukaryota > Metazoa > Mollusca > Bivalvia > Cardiida > Cardiidae > Fragum > Fragum whitleyi. The sequence goes on from OX411556.1 coordinate 20,570,033, forward strand.
GACTAATCAGCCGCTTTTAGCTCCGCACCAGACAAAAAAAAGCATGCAATGATTTAATCTATATAAATAAAAAGGTGAGCAATTTGAATGAGTTTTGTTTTCAGCCAATTTCGGAAAGTTATTGGGTGATTGTGTTGAGTTCTACAAATGGAGCTCTGAAAGAATGATTTAGAATGGTTTGTTCGGGATAATTGTACATTTAACAATGTTGTTAACTGTGATATTGACCATATATGTAACCCTTGAATGAATTTCAGTGGAGTTGTCAGCGACCGTGTGAAGTTTCATGTAGTTTCACGGGATCAGCCGGGTCTCCGACAGTTCATGATGTAGAAGTAGGACCTACATACTATGTAAATGAGTCTCCGACAAAAGAGCGAATAGGACAGAGTGTTGAACTTGTTGATGTACAAAATACGGTAATTACACAAGGCTGTTGTTTTATCATTTAATTATTTAAGTGTTTTCTGTGGTAGCTCGAAAAGAATGTTTTCGGCTACCTGTCGGTGTCGTTCAAACTTTTTTTATGAAAGGAGATTTAGGACTGTGCTTCTTTCTCTCTTTATTCGCATAAAAAAGGTTCTTAATTTTCATTTCAAAAAATGCGAAATTATAACCAAATCAGTGTCTTTTTCTTTCGTTCCTGTGTTTTTAATATGTTCGCAAAAATCTCAAATTTTTTATTAGGCTTTGTTAATTTTCAACGTTTTACCGGTATTTTTATTACCTTTTATGTAATTTGCACGTTCACAATGTAATTATTGAAAAAAAAAGGATACTGTTAATCAAAATTTGCTTTGCAGTCTCAGATTAAAGGTAAAGAGAAATTTAATAACATGAAGCATGCCAATTATATTATATAGAATGAAATGTCTCTATTTTGTAGGATTGTTCAAGAACGACATGTGCTCCATACGATTGTGAACTAAAGAATATACCGCCAGAAGCGAGTGCTGTTGTGTCGTTAGAGTTTGTTATTAGTGGATCATTATTAACCTTATTTTCTGTAAGTAGACTCTGTTGCTCTTTTCATAAGTGCGTCTCATTTGGGTGTAAAACTTGTAACCGTGAGTTTTCAACATCTATTTTATCTATCGTATATCATATATAATATATCGTAGTTGTACAGTTAGTGACATAATGAAATCTACACTCACCCAAATCAAAACCATTCTAAACCGCGCTCTATGCATTCCATTCAAAACACTAACCCAAAACACTAAAATAAAAAACGATCTGAATCATTCGAAAAGCTTTGAAATCGTTCAAAACGATCAACATTTCATAAAAAAAGTCTGATTTGTCTGTGAAGACATGTAAACAAAATTATGTAGATTTTATTATAGGCTATGGTATAATTTTGCTCTGACTCATTCCGAAATCATTCAAAAATCATTCTTAAAGTATGTTGCACGCTATTATTAGCTATATATTTGGGAAACATAAAAAATATCACGATATTCAACGATATTACTCTTTATAATCAATGCCTAAGTACACACTATCCTACATTATTTTTTTATAGTTCAAATTTTTTCGCAAGTATAAAGCTGTAAGGGATTTTGTTGTCGTTTAGGGTGGTATGGGTTGGGGAAGGGGAAGAAATTTTTAAATTATCCACATCTTTCATGCTTCAGCTTTTAATTGAAAAATGTTCAATTAGCCTATCCTGATTACTGTTAAGAATCGTTTGAATTGTATTTTCATACCCTTGAACGATTTAGAGGATAATGGTTTATCTCAATGTAAGATGGATTTGCATTTCATTGAGTGAACAATAAAAGCTATATTTTCACGATTTGCAGTTACGAATTGGAAGATGAATCGAACTTATACGAAAAGCAAACGGTTATTCCTTTTCTTTAATGCTTAGATGAGACGAATCATAGGGGTCCAAAATTACCCCCTACCACCATATAGACCAAAAATAATTGATATTATTGGTCTATATGGTTGTAGGGGATATTTTCGGACCCCAATGAGACGAATAGGGTCAATTTTTCTACGTCATTTGGCACGTGTTATCCAAGTAAAGTCATGGCGTCATTTGTTATTTGGGTTCCACTTAGATAACGTCAAAAAGAGTAAAATAGAGTATGGTACAATGTTTTGATAATTTCACTGGTTTTGCGGTTTTAATCAACTGACAATCTACCGTTATTTCTCGATATTCCATCGAAAAGTTTTTTAAAAAAAATAAATTTATTGTTCTTCTTCTCCTTTATAACATGCAGCATTACTGGAAATCAAATTTGGTAGGTAAAAGGTATCATTTCCTATATAATTCTCCTAATTGTTGCGAACGCTTTATACGTTATGTACTCAAGGAAAAAAGTCTTAGTGTTACATATTCTGTGAAGAAACGCGAGAACAAATTTCTTCTTTCGTTACTTCCATTAAGGTAGCAAACTCGCAATCAGAAATTTTGTAATCGACTCTATGACGGAAAGCTTCGGAAGATATCGTTGTATTTCGGTTTACCTTGCCATTTACGTTCTATACATCATAGTCGATACAGTGCGGAAGTGTTGTGACTGACTATACAATATACGTTATAGATGACATGATACTTATGTACGACGTCATAGTTGATTATCCGCTAACGATGTAAAAAGAAAAAGACATTATCCGAGAAAACACGAATCTTACCGATTTCAACATTTTTCATTAGGGGCGAAATACCTTAATTGAAGAATATTGCGAGTTGATGGTTTATCAATTACCGCTCCTTAAAAACAAAAAAGAGGGTTATATTCTAATGGTCTTTGAAAGAGGATAACAAATATGACCTATTAGGAGGAAAGGTACCCTTTTGGAATTCCGAATATAATGATTATTTCTTTTCCAAAAAGATTAGATTCAGCAGAGGTCAACTGGATGTTGCATCTCGAAAATTATCACACAGGAAGGCAGAATGGTTATTCTAGATTCAGAATATTTGCAAAAACCGGACAGTTTCGCGACAAGTAATACAATATCGATAATTAGATCGAATTTGACGAAATTGGCGATGTTGTATTACGTTCTTTTGAATCACGTTTAAAACTTGCTACACACGAGAAAAAGAAAAGTACAAGATAATTTATTGACTTTAACTTGGCAGTATCTCGTAAAAAAACATACAACATAGGAAATGAAATTAAATGAGTTTGTTGGTGTTCATATTAATTGATGTATTTGTAGAACACAAATACATCAATGAATATGAACACCAACAAACTCATTCAATATCATTGCAAAATAGTCCAGAATTGTTCGACTTGTCAATTTCCCGATATTTTTAGCTGTATTTGTAAATATCTGTTTCTTGTTTTGGCTGTTCCGTGGCTTAAGTCCCTTATATTGCGCATGCTACCCTGTTTATGTAATGTTTATGTAATGCAGTTTGAGCTTTATTATCCTGGAAAATTGGAAACTGGCATAAATCATCTATAAATTGCGTAGTTTGTATTTCACAAACGGATTTTTAAAAGCTGATTGAATGAATTGGAATTGTGTTGTTTCGGTAACCAAACCATGGTGTTTTGAAAGCACATGAAATGTTTCTATTCTTTTGTATTCTTTATAATACTTTCGCCGTACGCATAGAAGGAAACCGTCAGTAAAAAAAATGTCACACGAGAAAAGAATCATCCCGAAGTTTATTTAAGAGTGTAATAGGAAAAAACAAATACCAGTAGAGGTCAAATGTGAAATGTATAATAAGTTAGAGTAGCGATTCCAAAATAGAAAAAAATGGAAAGAGTCTGGCGTGGCCAGATTGTGAACGGTTCAAATATCTCAGTAACGTATTTAAGAATATTAAGCAGGGGAGGGGGAGAGGAAGAGGTAGATAGAGAGGGGAAAAGGAAGACAGATAGAGATAAAGAGGTTGGAGGTAGAAAGGTACAGAGCTGGTAGAGACATAAAAAGGTAGACAGAGAGGGTAGAGGTAGAGAGAGAGAGAGAGAGAGATAGAGAGAGAGAGGTAGAGAGATAGAGAGAAAGATAGGGAGAGAGAGGGGTAGAAGGGTGGATGTAGAGAGGTAGAGAGAGAGGGGGGATAGTGAGGTAAAGGGAGAGGCATAGAGGTAGAGAGAGAGAGAGAGGGGAGTAGAGAGAGGTAGAGAGAAAGAGAGAGTCCAGGGGAGGGAGAAAGAGAGAAGAGTAGATGTATAGAGAGAGGGGATGATGTTTAGAGGTAAGTAGTAAGCGATAGAGAGGTAGAGAGAGAGAGGCGTGGAGGTAGAGAGAGAGAGGGGTAGACGTAGGGTATTTTACGAACGGTGTTGCTAATATCTAAAAATATCATATTCAAAACTGCAGAAACGAAACGATTTAGTATTATATCTCAATATTTGGAACAATATTGCACTGTAGTTTTACTTTTATTACAGGAAAACCAGGTTGTAACGATCAGATCTGATTCCTATGTTAGATTTAATGAACAGAATCGCCTTGTAACAGAAAAAACAGAACATAATACGGATGTAAGTCATACATCATTTTCTCTAAATAAATGAAATAAAATACAACGCAATTCAAAGGTAAATACATGTACAAATCAAAGTGCTGTCAGCACTGTAAATCGGACATTATTGAGAGGCTGGGATAGTGCAATAGTTAGCAAATCAAAAGGGCTCAAATTTGGACAATAAAAGTTGGTAAAATATTTGCCCAATTTGTGAGTTTTTTGTCTTAACACTTCATCTTTTCGAGGACATCGCCAGCTCATCCAACCTCGTGGGTCCGATTTTGAAAGTTTGCTGATTCGATAGCCCTCTGTTAGTCTAAATTATTTCTTAGCAGATTTTTTACGTTGTAATAATGAGCACACGCCAAGCTAAAAGCTTGTCTGTTAATATTATTCCTCTCTCTAGAGTTTAAAAGCCTGTTTAGCAACAAAACATTTTTCATTAAACTATTTACAATTCTGATTACCAACATGTTTGTTTTTCAAGCATTGGGTTTTCCCAAATACTATAAATGCATTTTCCCTCAAGAAACACGTGAAATCGGCAACTATGCTATTTATATATTTGGTTTCTGACCAATCGATTAAATCTAGCAGCACTCTATGACTATTCATGAGTTATTCTAAAAATAGATCGCTCTTACTGCTATCCTTTATCAGTTTATCGTACGTTTTTGTCGGTTTATTTGTTGTTGAATAATTTTTCTTCATACTCAAATTTGAATTTATTGTAAATAGGATTGGAACGTGATCAGAGTGCTCATTAAAATCAAATATTTCAAAATTATTTCTATTTGTTATAGTGGAAGCATATTGACCTAAACCTGGCCTTTGTGATTTAAATAAATTAAATACCGGTCGTTTCTCCCCGACAAATCACGACTTATCTGCGGAATCCAAAAGTTGGAGTGCACGTGTTAGCTTTGTTAACCCGTTATCGCACATGCTGTTCACTGTAACGGCGATATTTGGTCACCCTCATGAAGTAGTGAATCAATACATAAATTGAGTTTCTTATTTAACAAATCTTTAGATGCGGGTGAGAAAAATATGAATTTTCAAATTTCTTTAAATGCAATTTATGTGTTTTGAATGGAAATGAAATGAAATCCCCTCTCTAAGTCGCAATATTTGAAATCGAATCGTCTGCTAGATGACAAGGCGCCCCGTATATAGGTAAACTACTAACTCCACGCAAACCTGTAATTTGTGCAGTATAACGGAATGTCCATGCGTGATCGTCACGTGCCGAAGTATCTTCGGAATTTATTCATGTGCCTAATCATTTGTTCTGCATAAAGGTCAGGTTCAAGTCAATATGCGCCCGCTATAACACATAGTCAACAGTACTCATTCCACCAGTAGACTTCCCACGCTCCCTGTCAGAGTGCAGACGACCATTGACCAATGACAAACAACTTAATTGACACATTTCGAGCAGACGATCTACCACGTGGTGTGAATTTACTCGTGGGTTTTGACCGAGTGATAATCATAACAGAATTTGATTGGTTGTCAGCCCTACAACTGGTAAATGACCGTTCGAGAAAAAAATCAGAGTAGTAATATTGTAAGTGCTACAAATTTATTTCACAGTTAACCTATTGTACGTTTCAACTCCTTTACTCAACCGAAAATCTTGTTATAAACACTGAAAATACTAACTGGTAATTACTAAAAGCGAAAATTACATCAAATTTTGTATTAGCATCTTCTCTATTCGTCGAAAAGTAAATAAGATAAAAAACAAAGTTTGTAGATTGTGACTGAAAAGGCCGTTTCTTCGGTGTTTGAAAACACATTATTTGGTTTGAACACATTGCTCAGAAGATAAAGGTAAAAATGTAGTGGGTCAAACAGGCTGGATTTCTGGAAACAGGTATAAATCTCCGATTTAAAAATATTTCAAATAGAACGCCCCTCATTTTCACTGTTTAATATTCTTTTTTATTTCAATCAAATTTTAAAATTTATTTATTCCATGCGTTGTACATATTGTGGTGTACATATAGCCATAGCGCCATTTTGATTTCTTAGCGCGAAACAGTTGTAACTGCCTATGAAATATAGGCAGTTACAACTGTTTTTTGCAGGGCCACCGCTTTATACACTGGCACCTGTCTCTGACCTTCAATACTTATTGGTTGAAATTTAATTTGAAAAAAATATGATACATAATGCTGATAAAGTATCATTTCTGTCTTTAGATTCTTCGTAGAAAAAGCGAAAATATCTAGAAAAAAAAGGAAAGGGGGGGGGGGGGAATAAAGCCAATCTAACCGTGCTTAATTTTGACTTTAATTTCACCAAAGAATTCTTAAGTAGCTTCAGGAACATGTTCCAACCGAGCTCAACGAGTTAACAAGGTGTTTTATTTTTATTTGAGCTTGTGCGTGACAATTCCAACAATTTCAAATGTGCGCCAAGCAATGACTGGTCAGCCTGTGCATCCGCACAGTCTGTCCAGCATCTTTACTTTGCGCTTTATAGGCAAGCAAGGTCTCAAAGTATCTTTAGAGGGAGGGAGAATCTTTTAATCCTTTGCTGTTTAATCCCTGCTTTTTACGTGCCTGTGATTTTATGATTGAGAAAACATTGTGGAAAAAGTAGAAAATGCTTCTGACAAGCAATTTCTCCTTTTTCCACACTATTTTCTACACTACTGAATGGTTATTTTTCAAATTAAATCCACTTTAAATTTTCGTCTGCAAAACCTTTGAATTTGGACAGGTCCAAAATTTGCAAAACAGGAAATTGTTAATTGTGCTAGGTGACTGTCTATGATACAAATTGTTTGTAACTTATGCACATATCGGGAATTGTTGGAAATGTCATGCACATGCTCATGTCTTTTTCTTTCAGGTTTTATCAGACATATATCCACTAGCCCCTCCCCCTAAAACCGTGCCTTGGTGGGTGTACTTGATCAGTATATTAGGGGGCGTCATATTGATAGCTTTTATAGTGTTGATTTGTTGGAAGGTAAGATTTGTTACTCTTCGCCATCTTGGAAATGAAAAAAGTAACGCACCAGGGGCCCGTTTTAATAAAATCATCTTACGAAAAAATTAATCGTAGGTCATAATCACAAATCCTACCTGGTGATTTCATCCAATGTTAGATTCTGCCTTGCAATATTTCATCGGAATCGTCTTTAGATGGCATGGTTTATGGCAGAATTTCAAATTTAAAAAACCTTGGAAAAACTCGATGACGTCAGTTAAAATGGCGTTAGCCCTCGAAAATTTGAGTGAAAACATTTGACATTGCCAACGCTACTCGTTTTTAAAGTCGGTGACGAGATACCACCGCATTATTGTATAAATTTCTTTAGATTCTTAAATAACGGCTGAAATATCTTAACTTTTGAGATTGACTTTTCAAAGGTTATTTACTGTAAAAAAAATCTAAAAATAGCGCCGGTTGTTTCCGCGCTAGTTTTTCCTACATTGTTTCCGCCTTACAAAAGCACAATTTTGTAACATACCAGTCCGCCTCAAATACATGCGAGGTCTGTTACGGAAATGGTCGAGTGATGTTCCGAATGGACATTGCCAACTGAAAACCCACTCACATTGGACTGTTTGTTTGAAGCGTAATACATGGAGATTGTTCAATATATTGATATAATTCTTTCGATGGTTTGGCCGCCAACCAGCGAATTAATATTAAAATATCGAAAACTCGACCCCTTTTTTCCTTCTTTTAGGTTGGCTTCTTCAAACGAAAAGAGATGGAACAAATGAAATTAATGCAACATTCCGGAGAAGTGGAAAAAATGGTTCAACAAGAATCTAATGGGACAGAAAAGGCTTAACGGATTACCAGACGACGATAATTTAGACTGCTCAAAATTGAAAGAAATTGCAGACGACAAATGGAAATTGAGGCATTCTTTGTTCTTTTGGGTAGAAAACATAGTGGTTAAAAACCAGAAATGGCTAATTTCAATCAATCCTTAGCTTAACTTTCTTTAATTACCTTTAAACTGAATGGAAGGGATCGTGTGGCGAAGACTTTAGCTTGAAATTAGATATGAATAGAACTTAGAAATGCTACTATGTGATCCTACTTCTGGATTTAAGAATGAGAGAGAGAGAGAGAGAGAGAGAGAGAGAGAGAGAGAGAGAGAGAGAGAGAGAGAGAGATTTGGAGTCCTTAAACATGAATAGATAAGTTCCAGAATAAAAGACTCTTGAAACGTGTGCAGTCTGACATTAAGCCACCTCAATGTAGTCCATTTTTAACAATCCATGGCACTTTCCCCATTTGAACATCTTGCATTATTTGTACATATCTATCATTCAAATGTGCTTTCATCATTTTCTCTTCAAAGAGACACTTTTGTTTTGCATCATCGCTCAGCATAATTTCTAATTGAAGGAGACTGTGTTTTATGCCCACACCATTCGTATTAGAGTATGGGTTCGGTGCGTTCAGACTGGGTTGGAACCGTAGAAACTTTTGTTTATCTACCAAAATTCATCTGATTGACCATTGCTGAAACCCCAACCCCTAAAAGACTATAGGTTTCAAGTAGCTTTCAAATGTTTCTTTTATTGTAAGTCAAATCTTAAATGTGACGTCTAGCATTATTAGTTTTTATATGATCAGAGAACATTTAATTGTTAGCATTATATCATTTTATGTATAAAATACATATCAAATTACATTTATAACATTCATCTTATTTTGCATTTATGATATCAATTAAATTTATTCTTAATTTGTAGAACTTGTCTTGTAGTTCTCTTGAAATCATCCCTGTTCTCTTGTCAATCTTAATTAAACGGCTTAATTGGTACACAGACAACTATGGGCCTACAGATTTTGGCCTGCAACTTGATCGGATGTAGACTGGTCCAATCGTCAACTATCAAAATAGCCTATTCTAGGCTATTTTGATAATCGACACTGAGGTCAGTCTACTCCGGGCGTAAACTGATAGAACGCTGTCTAAGATATGCTCCGAGCAAGAAATTAGTTTGCCCTATGAGATATGTAATGTCAACCGCGGTACCATGCTATTTGTATGTTGGCATATTTCTACCATGAGATACAATATGGTAGTCTCAAAATAATTTAAACGATATCTTGATAAAGTGCAGTTTCCACGAAATTTTACCACTAATTTCAAAATTTTCTCTGTATAAATATCGCGATATTTGTACCTAGTTTCTTAATTTTTTATACGATAATGCCCAATAATACTGATTTCGAGATAAAACAATCATGAACCAGAAATTGATTTTCGCACTAACTATTTTTTAGGTTACGTCTTTCGGATTGTGTCCCGGCCATTTACATACGGGAAAACAGAGTAATCCGAATGAATTTTCTATTTATAAAGTCGGAATTTCCATCGCATTAGCTTAATCTTGATGTCGATAGTGGGCATTATTCGTTCAAAAGTAAGATAACAGATATTATTGCATAAAATGTACATTTTCGGGTCGTTATGGGCATACGTTAACGGACAAAACCCGGGCGTTAGTGGGAGAAAACTTGGATTAATCAGTAAATTCACGCGTCGTTAACGCCCGGCTGTTGTTATTTTAATATCACCGATCTCGGACATATACAGCTCTGCAACATTTGTTGAATTTAAAAATATAAATCAATGAATTTAGTTAATAATACGTCAAAGGCTAGATTTTGACGAGTTTACATATTGATACGAAAAATGTTTCGATCATATTCATGGTTTACATTAATTAAGAGCGTAACTAAAGACGTTGATCTAATCCCCGCGTTAAATTTTGCGGTGTCACGAATTAACTATGCAATGGCGGAATAAACAAAAGTGACGGTGCAATGCATGCCGCGATTCAGCCAGCGTTTTCGTAATTTTGAAGCGCTTCTATGAACTATTTCGCAATCTCTGCTGAATAAATACTGCAGCCTTTCTTTTTATGCAATTATAGCATCAATTTACGTTTTTTTTCGGGCAATAACATTTGCAGAGACCCTCAAAATGAATTAACGCCCGTGTGCGAACCATTTTTCGGGTCTCTGCAAATGTTAACGCCCCGCCCTCAAAAACGTGAATTAACCCTACGTCAATGTCACAATAATATCATCACGAAAAAATATTATCATGATAAAATTTCCTGGAAAAATTATTTATCATGATATTTTTAAAATTATTATGATAATGCTACCTGGTATCTCGTGGCAGAAATATGCCACCATACATTTTGCCCAAAGATGAGTATTCCAACGTTTCGTGATAAAAAGAAAGAAATCAAAATGTTAAAAAAATGTTGGTGATTTGGATAAGGTTTTTTTTGAAACAAGAAAGCACATCAACGTTTTTTTGTTATGACCCTTTTCTTTGACACTCTGTTACGTGTAAAATAATACGTTTTTGGTTAGGCCTTTTTACTTTGAAAATCGCCCTTTCTGTTGGGTAAGAAGGGTATGTATTTGGTCAGCCTTGAGGAGAGAATTCTTTCTGGACAAAGTGGTTGGTAAACCTCAAGCCCTTCATCATACAATTCTGGATCTAAGTCTGTGGATGCGTCCTCTTGGACCTGCCATGCAGCTATACCTCGCTCCTCTTTAGTACCTATCGAAAAGGAAAAGCTGTGAGATATATTTAACTTGAAGATGTATAATCATGTTAGTAGAGAGCAGGTAGTATAAGATAAGATCAGACTGCACGTTTGTGCAGGTCTTTTTTAATGCGTTTCAGTGGTTTATCGAGAAATAACGGTAGATTATCACTTGATAATCTCACCGCAAAACAGTGAAATTATCAAAAACTTATACCCTGCTTTGGTTTATTTCATCCTATCTGACGTCATCTATGCGGCGCAAAATAAGTGACGTAACAATGAACGTTGCATATCTATGCATTCACGCGCAAAATGACGCGCTTTACGTAAAAAAACACGTCCTTGAAATTCACATTTTGTCTCATTTTTGCAATAAAGAAATAGAATAATCGTTTATTTTTCGAGTAAGATCGATTAATATTTCATTGAGTGAAGGACAAAAGCTGTATTTTCACTTGTGGCTTCGCCACTCATGAAAATATAGCTATTGTTGTTCGTTCAATGAATATAAATCGATCTTACACTGAAACAAACGATTATCCTCTGTTTATTATCATCAAAGGGCGGTACATATCCTCTCTGACAATTTGTCTCTCACCAAAGAGTGGACGATCGTTAAATTAAGTGGGATAGCAGCTGGAGAATAGGAAATGATGAAGTTGCAGTACTGGTGCTAAAAATACCAGGAGTCAATTGTAAGATAATCCAGCCGCCGCAATATGACAGAAGGATTGAACGGCCTTAAACCCCTTTCAAACAAATCAAAAACACGAAAACAAACAAACTTACATTGAACATACATTTAACAACAAAGGGAGATAACAAACCTGATACGGTATTGTCCAAAACGCAGGCGAGAACTATAACCGTCATACTTGGATTGCGTAACAACATGGCGATAATTTTGTCAAATTGTTGCATCCCTGAAAACATAGCCAATGCACGAAATTTTGATGTAAATGAGTAATTATTTATGATCCTTTTTGACCGTTTACTAAAATACAATTTACTTATGTTATGCTTATGTTAAAGCCATGAGTAAACATATCATAATTACTTTGATAACCTTACATATCGTACCGACACCATGCTTTTAATATGAAAGGTAACCATGCGAGAGTTTATTGTATGATTAATGTCTAGATTTATCAAGTTATTATGATAATAGATAAAAGAAATACAGGTTCAGAATTTTTTCAACTTTCGTGGTTGACATGACCGTCGATATGCTAATAAGCATATCAAAATAAGGAATAATGGACATTTCTTCTGTTAAATGTTAAGTATAAAACAGCGTGTTTTTACTATTTGTTTACATTTTCTTATTACTTATCAGCCTCCATCACCCCTCGTATTTCAGAGCGGAAAATGCAAAAATATTAACAATTACAAGATCGACAAAATCATTATTTTGAAATCAATTTATTTTCAAAAAATAGTTTTTGGGATGGTTTTAAGCTGAAATTAAGATTTTACCACAAATTTTACTACAAATTCTTCATTTAAACTCGATTTTATATTATTGATGAAAAGGTTGGTCCATATAGAATTCAAACGGACTATAACACTGTTATGAGAAGGAACTTACCTGTATAAATAGGTGTAGCTGTTTTCGAGGCCAATTTTGGAACAAGTAATCCAATAAACGTTGACAGGCCCAGAATGGCAATATTTCTGGGAGATGACATATTTGTTACCTGTTAAAGTAAAAAAGCTGCTGTTCATATATCAACCGCAGAAAACTAACGTATTCACAAATTGGTGAATTGCATCGTTCCTCGGGTATGTATAAGCTCATCATGATATTTTTTATTTTGTGTATTTAAATTAAAGTCAAGCTGTTTTGGAACAAAAATCGGAGCTTGGTGTCGTTGGCGTAGGTGTTAACACCAACGTTTGCTAAGGGATTAGCAACTTCAAACCTTGGTCATCATGTTCTTATGAAAAATTTACCAAGTGTATTTGCAATCACATAGTTATGCTTGTACCGACTCGTGACCTTTGAGTCGGTACAAGCATTTTTGTTACATTCATGACTTGGTTTCGACTTGTTGAATAAACCGCTCATGTTCGTATTGTTGCAGCTTGTGAATTATTACTTCAACCCAATCAAACAGGTAAAAACAATTATCATGCAATGAAGCCTGCATTGAACTGATATCACCTGTCTGATAACATAACATGATATCAGACATTCCATTTTTAGAAACAATTTGCATACACTTTCACCTGAATTTCTTTGATTTTTTAAAGGTTTATCATCCTTTAGAACTGAAAAAATGATTGCACGATAAATAGAATAACATGTAAGTGTCTTAAAATATCAATGTTATTAGGTCTCGGCTGTGAGAAATTATAATGACTCGGCAAAGCCTCGTCATGATAAATTCTCCCAACCTCGACCAGATAACATTGTTATTTTTAGACACCAACATGTTATTCTCTATATCAAAAAACAAACACAAAGAAGATACACACAAACACGAACTCGCAATAAAAGGCTTACACTACCTGCAGATGTTTTTGCGCTGACAACTCGAAACTTTTTTTCATATTCAATATTAAAAGGAGATAACACAATGATCAATAAACAGTTTGAGCTATGAGGTGCCTAAGTAAGCAGTGACTACACCTGAGAATACAAACCTGCAGGTTCGATATGATAACTCCGAAAAATATCCCAAACATCACGACAATAGCCCCACCAAGCACAGGATAGGGTATGCTGATGAAAAATGCTGAGACTTTCCCGAACAAACCAAACAAGATATAGAATAAACCAGCAAACACGAATTGTAAACGACTTGCCACCTGTGAAAAAACGATCATTGTTGCAAAGTCAATCAAATTGGAAATTCAATAAACTACCATGAAAAAATGCAAGTCCGATTCTTTAAATTGATGTTTTTACTTCATTTATTCATAATTATGTTTGAATATTTCTATTTGCATAATAGGCTATGGTGAACATTTGATATCTGCAAGCTAAGTAATTGACTGCCTCTAGTGGTATAAGGGAGTCGGTGCCCCATCGTCGCTGGGATGTGTTTGTGAGTAAAACACTTCATTACTAGCCCCAGTCCACCCACTGGAGAATTGGGTAGCGATAAATCTAAACCACTGCATCGCTCTAAGGGGCGTTAAACATCTGAATTAGGTGTTCAAGCGCGACTTTATAAACTTAACCTTTTGTCTCAATTGAACTTAAATAAATGAGTATAAACTTTAAGAAACTTTATATCAGCTCCCACTTTAAAGCGTGTAAATTCATCATTCGGCGTTTATAAGATCTCTCAGCAAAGCCGCCCCTTCACTTTGACAATTACACGCGAAGGTACTTATACCACTTTACCCACCTTTGTAACTCCTATAGCTCCGATATTTGACCCGTATGTAGTTTGTGAATGACCGCAGCCGACAGCTCCGGACAGGATTGTACACAATCCTTCAACGAGGATACCACGATTCATGGCGTGAGTTGGCGGAACCGGAACACGACTCACTCTGGCGCATGCGTAGTAGTCACCGATCGAATCGATGACTGATAATAAAGTTGCTATTAGAAAAGCAACAAACGCTTTTACGTTGAAATCCATTGGTCCATACTGTCCTGTAAAATTGGAAGATTGTTTTTTTATTATCAAAATGTGCAATTATTGAAATATCTTGGTATTATTTATATCGCCTTTCCTTAATACTAAAACTTAAGAAAGCTATTTTATGTGTTTCTATCGACTCGACAGCACAAGCGTGTATGCAAAATTATGTTAAAAGTAATAATAATGATTCTTTTTTCTACATCTGGCTACTTCAGAGAAGATCAAATATGGAGCAATACCATCCAGATTTACTTATCTAAGATCCTTCAGTTAGCATAGTTCCTATCTTACAAAGTGCACAGTCAAAATATTCAAGAAAAAAATTCTATCGGAGAGGGTCGTAAAAGTACAAAAAACTCGCAGAAAAGTTCGACATTCATAATTATACTTGTTTAAATACTTGTTGTATATTTGTATATTTGTTTGATTGAACATAGTACAAACATTCTTTAGTAAATACAATATCTTTGTAAGATAAATGAAATCCACCAAAAAGGGACTTGACACACAAAACAATGCTATTTTACCTAGCTCATATGCAATAATGATATTTAAATACGATTTCCCAACCAACTTTTCTAATAATTTAATTGAGACAAATACAATGTGTGCGTTCATTGCAACGTTATTTGTGTACTGCGCTAAATATTTAATCAGAGGTGTATCTTACTTATGAAATAATAGTCATCGCTCGCCCTTTTCCGTAAACTAGAAAGTACCTCGGACGTACGGGAAGCCATTGAAAACAAAACCAATCAAAACACTACGTTTTGTTATCAAATCATGAAGTGCCCAGTGTTTTAACCCTTCGTTGATATTATTTTTTGGCCACGTCATCTTAAGGTAGCAATGGACAGATGGCGTCATTTTTTCCGCCCAATGAATTTTTTTCTTGTTCACATATGTTGTAGATTAACATTGTATAGTCATAATATCAAAATTTGAAGGTGCATTTCCATGCTCGTTTTCATGCTAGAGTAATCTGCCCTTGACTGGTTTTTCAGTAAAACGTTTATATTAGTTTAAGGTCTTATATAAACTCTGTACCAGCTGATAGCTATGAAATACATACATGTTGATAGACCTTATACATGTACACAATGGCTGTTGCCAAGGCAATTTCTCTTTGTACAATTGCAATTGCATAATATGCCTTCAAAAATTAAAAATGCAGTAATTTTTGTAATTTTAAGGGGGAAAAATTCAACAAAAACTTATTTTTTGAAGAAATTACCCAATGAATTTTTCTTATTTTCCTATATGTTTTAGAACCCTATATTTCATTTATTTGATAAAAAAAATCAGCATACCTTTCCATGCAAATGAGAAAGTTGTTCGTTATTTTATAGTAACCCATTCTAATTGAATGACATTTTTAACATATTTTATAGTTAAATTCAATGATTCAGTCATTCAATTGATATCAAATATTGAAAAGAAGTTAAGTTATGATATTGTACCATCATTATTCTACGTTATTTCCATAAACAAAATCTTTTAAAAACCGGATTTTTAAACAACGCGCAAAAAGAGCCGTAAAATAAACGAAAACCCACTTCCGGTTTATAGAGTCGAGAGGCCGCTGTCCATTGCCACCTAAAGTAATGTTTTAGACGTCATAAGAACTCATGTGCTTATCGACGGCTTTAATGACTGAGCCCGTATTATTCCCGAGGTATATTATGTAGAATCGCCGAAGGTTCCCGATTGGTGATAAGGTACAAACCTGGATAGGGAAAAGTAAACCACGGATTTTCATAAACAACATGAAACCTCGCATCTGTCCTTGCCTTATAGTTGAGGCCCGATGGATCGTCAGTAAATACTCCCAAATAAGTCAATAGGGCACATAGAAGCCAGTTTAGTATGATTGCTATTAGTATCTGTAAAAATATCGAAGAACCTTTGTAATTTGTAAACATTTTTCATGAAACAAGTACATCAGCATTGAAGAAAATGTTCATATAAGACATACATGTACGGGTAATAAACTGTAATATGGGAAACGTGATTGACATGAAAGGACCGGTGTCATTAGTTATATTATAAATTTGTTCCATCTATATCGTCTTGAAATAAAAGTATAGTTTATTTTCCGCCTCCGTCAAATAGCATAGCGTCCTTTCATCCTTTTGAAGGTTTCCTGACTCTTCTAAACTTTTTTTCAATGAAAGATTGAAGTAGAACAAGGAGACATGGTCACAATACGAAAAAAATATGTCTTCTAAATATGCTTCAGTATTACAAGCCGTCAATTTCGAATGTTTGAAGACTTATTTATTTTTAATATTTCCATTCTGTTACTAGAAGCACTTTCGATATGAATTTTTTCTACTATTCTGTCATCCATTTTATGCAATTAAGGGATATATTTTCTAAAGCAACTTCTTCCGCTTCAAGAAAACGCAAATCGCATTCGAAGTGTTATTTCTACTTTATTTTCCAGTGATTTAAAGTGTGCGTTTTAATTAAATCTTAACATCTTAAAATCATCTAGAAGATTCACACCTACCGCGAAAACTTGATGAAGCGGATACCGTATAATTCTACATCCACCAGACGGTGTCCAGACTGGTATGGGCATGTTGTACTTGGACAGGTATAAAAACAGAATTACTGCTGTTAACGTCGTCCTGAAACAGCGTGAAGTTGTATTGCGAGCTTCTTTTGTAAATAGCACACACCGACGTTTCAGCGCTTAAATAGAAACTTATGATGTTTAAGCACATTGGCAACGATGTGTGCCAAGGTTATTCACGTTGAGTTCATTAGTTTAATGTTCACCTTTAATGCGTTGCAAACGAAGCTTTTGAAAATAAATAAAATGACTGCAAATAAACCTTAGACACTCACCGTATGACGTCATGACAAATTAACCACATTGCTTGTGGTAATAATTGTGTAACATGAAACATCGTTTGGATTAGTCTTTTCACGCGGCTTGGAGATGCTTAAATATTTCAATCTCAGTTTTTTTGTCTACCGTCAAGTTCCATCAAAGAACCCATACCACTATGACTGAATTTGAAATTGGTTCATAGTAAAGGTTTTGTGACATTAGTTCAGACTGGCCAATAAGCCAACGTCGGCAACAATATATAAATAAAAAAACTGAGCTACAGATAGAGGGGATATTTTGCATTTAAGACCACTAACCATATTTTGTTGGCACTCACTGGAATCGTCTCATTGAGACGACTCAAATGAGTAGCGACAACAAAGGATTAAACTTAGGAATAAAGATTTTAAACTCCTTTTACCCATTTTATCTGTAATTCTGAAAAAGCAAACGACAAAAATGTCCGAATTGGCTCATTGCCTTCATAGGAACCCCGATAATAAGACAACACATACTTACAACATTGATATTCCCCAACTAACGGTAACAAACTTAAGGATTGGATCTGCGTAGAAAACAAAGATCAAAATCATCGTAGGTACGATTGTTAGAGGTCCAATAAACTTTAAAATCCAACCAACAATACCACATAACCCGAGTAGTGTATGGATAACGCCAACCACCATTAGGGTACCCTGCAACTGATATAACAAGAACTATTTCGGACATGGCCATTCCCCGCCATGAAAGCTTGATAGTAAACTGAAGCCTAATAGATTAAGGATTCTTTTGTACTGAGCTTCCTAATCATGAGTTCTATGCTCCCGGTAAAGAGTAAGAGTTAAAAAACAAGGGACAATAACTCCAAAATTATGCAAGCAAGAGTTCTTGTCACTGCACTTCTCCTCTATGAGATCTATAGACCACTAAAGTTTCAAGATGATAGCTATTTAACTTTCAGAGATTTGCTCCGGACAAAAGCTAAGTATTTAAAATAACAAATGACAATAACTCCAAAATTATGCAAGCAAGAGTTGTAGTGTTTGTGCGTTGCACTTCTCCATGAGATCTATCCACCTATAAAGTTTCAAGTTGATAGCTTTTACTATACTTTGGCTCCGGGCAAGTTTAGTGACGGAATGACGGACGGAGACCATTATTATACCCCCTTCGCCAAACGGCTGTGGATAACAAGTGATTGGTTTTTGGGGGTCTGGTGCTGCTCGGTAGTTCAAGTTATATTATCATTAACAAGGAAAAGCCGCACCGAAGCTAAGGCATCAATTGTCAAAGTTTCAACTTTTTCTGGGAAGTGAATAGCGGCCTTTAAATTAGAAAATTACTGCATTACTGTCAACCACCATATGCAGGGGTTGTTTTTGTTTTTGCAGTACGAAATACGTACTATACGTAGGATGCTCATGTAACTGAAAAATTTATTTCGAATAACGAAACAAACGTAAATTTTCGTTGTAGTAAACCTGAAGACACTGTACAGCGAACAATTTATTCAAGTCATCGGTATCTAAATTCCGGGGTTATTTTTAAAGCAAGAAGTTCTGAAAATCAATTTTGTGTAATTTGTAGCTTGCAATACTCGGTCTTACTATAATTCAAACAGTTATTCTTAATTTTTCCTCGAAGATGAGCTAATCAAAGTATTCTTTTGGTTACATAGACTGTTTAGTTGCCATAAGGAGAAATAAGAGATCAAAAAGCAGAATTAAAGTTACAATTACCGATCTAACATTGTTCAGTATCTTTTCCATTGACTCGTCTGTTGTTGCATTCTCGGAGGCTGTAATGTTCGTTACCGGACCTGTGAAAGGATATATATTGTAGATGGTTTCATTTGAGCCTGTGCGTGAAATTTCCAACAATTTGAAATATGCGTGAGGTGAAAACATTGGGCAGCGAAGACAGGCACCTACTGTAAATATAAAGTTTCCTGATGGTCTACAGAATTTTTGAGACCTTATCTATCTACAAAACGCATAGTAAAGACTCTGGTTAGACTGTGCGGATGCACAGGTTAGCCAATGTCTTTTCTTTGCGCACATTGAAATTGTTGGAAATCTCACGCACAGGCTCATTTAATATCCCTTAGCTTGATGATCCAATGAACTACAAATTCCAAGTATGTTGGTCCTTTACTTAATTAACGAACAATGAAAGGATAATTCAAAAGTGGCTCAGATTTTGACAAAGCGTTCAAATATTTTACGCAATATTCAAGTAAATACCACATTTAGTACGCACCTAATATTAATCATAGTGCGAGGCAGCGTTTGGACCAAAATACCGTGTAGTCAACACAATACTTTGACAAGTGATTAGTCAAGGCAAGATTTTTGGTAAGCCACTATGCATTGTGTAGAAACCTGATACAATCTTGAGTTTCCCCCCTAATTGTATAGTCAGTATCAGAAATAAATAAGAAGTACAATACCTGGATTATTTGCTGAACAAAAGTCGCCGTCTGCATCATCGCCTATCATTAACAAGGGAATAATATACACGGAAGATCCCGCTTGTAAAAGTGGTAACCTGAAAAACGGTCATTTATTTCTAACAAGCAAAAAAAGAACCATATGTGGCTTTCGCCATCAACCAGAAAAACTAAAAATCGCCAGTGATACGTACGAACACAAGAGTATTAATATTAATTCAGTAAAAAGAAGAGCGGTTCTCTTCCTTTCCTGAAATGAAAATTTGGAACATTCTTGCCCTGGGGACCAACGTTATTTTGCAAAATATAAACACATCAGGTTTATGGGATTTTTGTGTGTTTGCAAAAATGCATGATATTTTTTTAAACTACCAGCACCATCCATTCAAATACAGTCAAACACAAAACTAAAAATATGATTCTACTCGGCAATTGCGTTTCTTCCATTTTAACTACTGTGGTGTCAGAGTAAGCCCAACAATTATTGTTAGCTTTTAGGTAGCACATTCGTTCTTCTGGAACATAATTTACTATAATAGTTAGAATTTGTTCAGCCGAGCCGAAATTAGTACAACCTTGACATTATCATAATGGAAATCGACCGGGCTATGAGAACAAATAATAACAAAAAATCATACGCATTTACGAAGAAACAAAGACACATATTAGATGCTAAACATCAGCGCATCTTATCTATGTTTTTCTTTCCATTAAGATGAACAACACGAGTACTTGAGATTTCAAAATTAGATTTTCTACGCCTACCACCATCTCCTGTGGCGGACGGGAACGATTAACAAGGCTCAAATAGGCGACGATTTTTATTTTGAATATATTACCTCACACCAAAGAGAGCAGAAGAAATGGTTGTAATGCCACTCATAACAAGTGTAGAACTGAGAAGCCGGGATTTGAACATCTCGTTGTCGGCAGCACACACCGCTTCGGCAACGAGCAAGGACACCACTAGTTGACCGGTAAGGGACATAAGAGTGTGCTGAAGTTGAAATGTAAAATTAACTATTTTCAGTCGAAATTAATAAATGTTGGTCACGTTTTTAAGTGTAATGTTATGTAAAATGGACAGACTCACTCACTAGGTATGAACGTTTCGTTCTGAATAGTTCATTGGGTGCTGGTCACTGGCTTCGTCCCAACCAGTGTTCCGGAAGGGTTTCTGATGGCCCCTAAAATATGATAGGATACCATTTGTTCAAAGCAAGGGATGCTGTTAAGATCCTTTTATATATATTCAATTTTTATGTTCTTCAACTAAGAATTGTTTTCAGGCTAAAATTCTATCTCAAATTTGTTGCTTACATTTGTTAGGAACAAGGTGAAGGAAGAATCCTGGGCTCACATATGAAGTTAACAGAATTTTTTGAGAATCTATTTCTTTCTTTACTTTTTCTCTGACGTATGTACGAGGGTTCATCAATGATTTCGTGAACTATTCTTACTAGTTTGATATGCGTAAATGAAGAAAGTTATTCATGATTATCTGGATATATATGGAGGGGTCCTTATAGTAATAAGTAGGTTTTAAGCACAACAAATAGTTAACGTGTCGACCCCTTGGTGCGCCCCTTGACGTGGGGACGTGGCAGACCAACTCAGATAATACATTAAAATTTCATTTGATTTCAAAATGTATGGTATTTGATGACAAACAAAAAAGCAAATCGTTTGAGGCTGAATATTCAGAAAACAAAGTAATTATGAAAAAGAACATAGATCGTAATTCCAAATGTAAAATCTATAATTGAAAATGCTCCCGAAACAGTGTGTCATATATGTAATTCAGCTAGAATGATTCTTTGAGCACCTTTGAGTTTAACATTAACTGTAATGTACTCGAATTTATCTTATAACTATACAAATATCTGTGTGATAACAACCCGTATGATATTTTTTATGATATCACATAGTTATTTTTAGAAGAATAATATCATACAGTTATTTTTAGAAACTTGCATTTTAGTAAGAAACATCGACGAAAATAAGACAAATATAGGTTATAAGATAAATACAATACATACCAAGTGTATTGTATGAAAAAAATATCTAGCTTGGTTGTGAGAATTGATTATTGTGTCGGCAGAGCCTCGACAATGATCAATTCTCCCAACCTCGTTAGATATTTTATTTCATACAAAACACTAAGTATGTATTATATATATATTGGAAATTCGTGATGCGCCAACTTACTTGGATTCCACATATCAGAGCCACGTGTAATGGTGGATTCTCTCGGACTCCGTAGAATAAATACCTCTTCTTGTCTCTCTCCAGCATAACCGCTGTTTCACATTCAGTAACGTCATGACGTTCAACGTCTTTATCGGTTGACGTGGTTTCTTTAATGGCTTCGCCATTCGATGTTTGAATATTATCTTCCATCTTTTGTTTTGATTATCAGCCCTCTACTTTGATTCAAAACTCAGCCAAGTAAATAAAGTTATTAACCGGTATATTTTGTAGTTCCCTCGATCCCATAACGCCTTAAATACGACGAAGCGATTAAATAACAATATAGTTAAAAACAACAAGAAATTGACTCTCACTTCGATCAAAATCATTCTTTTATCGCTCACTCTACGCTCAATTCATTCATTCCAAACACTCACTCCAATTACTTAAAAAAAGGTTCGGAAAAAACTTAAAAATGATCAATATATCGATCAAATAATTTGCGTTTGGCTGTCAATCATCGGAGAGTTCGAATCCCGGCCGATATTTGACAAAAGGCATTGGGACAAACGTCTTTTGGCTCCGACCAATGGGAAATAATAAAAAGTACGCCTGTCGAATAGGCAGCTTGTGGCTCGGTTGGAATGTTATGTTTTTTCTGGTGCGTAAACAACATGAAAAGGCTAGTCGCAACAGTCGCCACAGTATAACTTCAATAATAATGAATTGGCTTAAAACAAAAACAAAAAAAATCTCCTACCGTCAATGAATAGAGAGTAAATCTTAAATTATATCAGACCGTCAACCTGAAGCGCAACGTTCCATTCTTCACACCAGAAGCCTGAAAACGATATTTTGTTTGCAACTAACTGTGAGTAAAACTTTTGGAAAAGAAAACAACAACAACAACAACAATTCACTACAAAGCGTTTAGAGCCCGTTCCTTATTTATTTTTAACTTAATTCCTTATTTCAATTTATTTTAAACCATTTTTTTTAAATCTGTTTGAGCATTTTCATTTATGCAATATCATATTCGTTCCCAATTTTGGCCCACATAATCCGTAATATATTTGACCCGACCATTCACATGATAGGGAACTTTCCCTATTATTATATTATCTGCCCTGGGTTCAGGATTACAATGATGTAAACTCTTTTCAAATTAAAGCCCGCTTTTTTCGTGCACTTGCGTGCACAATTGAAGCCGAATATTAAGCCCAATCAGGATTGAACCACGAAATCTGAAAGAGTATGCCCCAAGAACAATTCCAGTGAAGTTTGGTTGAATGCTTAACAGTAGATACAAAGAAATTATTTTTTTTTTTAATTTCGCAAAGAAGGCACATTTTATATTTGTGATTCGACCGCATGTAGCACACATGTTATCAATCTAATCTTATCAATGGCTTGGCATAATCAAAGCACTGAAGGTTCTGTAGGTGGTCGTTTCTAGTGGAATTGTGGACAAATAATGAGACAAAAAAATATATCCATGTAAATAATGTAAATTTTTCCGACTCACGTTCGGCAAGTTTCAATGTAAATTAAGACTTTATAGGAAATACACTCCTTTTTATAAAGAAAACATATTTACGGTTCATTTCACGAATTGAATATGTCATCAAAAACTGAGTCTTTTTAAGGAAATATGTTTGAACCGTCACGCAAAAAGGGACCAACGAAAAAGAATTCGAAAAACAGATTGTTTCCAGTATTGGTCTAACAGAGGTCGCATTTTGCAATACCAAGATCGTTCCTTTTTGAATGGCGGGTCACATATATAATCAGGGATATCCAACCCTCTTTTATTACATGAACTATTTACCTAGTATGTAATTTAAGAAATACTGTGAGTTAAAAAGTAAATTAGAATGTTATTATGTGAATGATGAATTCGTACTTCAAAGTAAACATCCACAAATAGCACCAAATAACTTTATTAATAAGACACAAATGGAATCTCGCAAAACCAGGGGAAACCCAATCACCGCCTTGACGTTTAATTACATTCTTGCGCAGAAGTTTAAAACGCGTGGTTGAGGATTGTAGAATTCTTGTATAATGTCATTTTCAAAATGCAGTCGTCTGGCGAAAATAAATCTTGAAGAAAAGAATATTAAAACCAAGTTGGAACTATCTTTTGAAAAGCTATTAACATCTGACCTGATGTTTCTCACGCGCTAACACTTCGATAAAACGTCCGACAAAAATGACATTATTTGAAATTATTTAAAATTATTTGAAATCTCTGCTTTCAGTTTCACGAAAATTAGCATCGAAGTTAGGCTTTTAACGTTGGTAGCATAGTCATGACCTCATTTGACTTGAGTGCCTTTTTGCCCAACATATACTGAGCAACTTTAAAAACGCAATACTTACAAACATCTTTGAAATGCAAATATAAGTGAACCGGCTCGTATTTAAATATACTTACTCTGATACCTTAACAATGTACCTTTAATGCAACATCAATGCCATTTTGAAACATTCTGTTGTATTCTCAATACGGTGATAATTTTAAACATACCAACGAAAGTTGAATTTTCTCCGTAGCCCTACTGTTTGGATGATTATTTCTTTTCAAACGAAACAAAAGCCAATCAAATTTCAGCGTTAAGTTGAATGAAACAATAGGCCAAACAAATAATCGATACTGCGTTTAAGCTAGTTTGGTCCAAAGACAAAACCAAAACGTCGTCTATTTTTTACCAAATGACGTCACTTACATGCTTTTCCTTTCCTATCGTAGATCCACAAAAGTTGTTCATGTGAATGCGGTTTTGGCGAACAAAGCCTGATCACACTTCCTACCCCTTACCAGACAACTCGTTTAGAATTGAGATGCCATTTTAAGCGTGTTTACAGCATGGCGCTAACGTCATTTTATCACGTAAAGTCTTCCGAAACTCCTTTTTGGCAAGGTCCTACCTTTTAGATGTTTAAATATTGATGGAAAAAATCAATATTTTTTTTATTCTAATCGAGGTTAACGACGTTCCGATTCTACGGAACATTTTCCTTTTGACATACTTAATTCAGAGTACGGTCTTTGCAAAGTGAGTGAGTTTATTTCACTTCTTTTAACGGTTTTTTAAATGTCTATCGTTGAGTATCTTCCTCACTATCGATTTGTTAAATCAATCAACCATGAAAAGTGCAATGACAAAGAAAGAGTGAACAGTAGATTGCCAAGCCGAAAATAACCAAAGCGCCACATCAAATAAAAAATTAAGTCGATTCAACAGAGTATATTCTTTGTATGAGTTAAGCTAAATTTAGTTAAAATAAACCTACTTTTCAATACTCAAATTTCAAATTTACTTGGTTGCGTTTTTAAAGTCGCTCAGTATATATTCCATGATTTTTAAGGTTAGGTTTTAAGGTTAAGGTAAATCAGCTATTATTTATAATTAATTAATCCGACAAAAATGACTTTGCACCTTTAATCGTAGGTTGGTAACCAAATCCTCGTAACTTCAGATTGTCAAAGCTGAAGTAACGTGGCTTTGATTGCCAAACGACGAAATGAATTCGATTTCTCTAGGTACATGAATCCTTTTGGTTTTTGGATACAAATATTTGCACGCATATACGATATAATAAATGTCGCCGAACATTTAAAAGAACTAAACATTATGAAAAGTAAACTCGCCAAATTACGTCACGGCTAAGCCACGCCCTACAGTTGAGTGATATCGCAAAATACGATGTGATTCGACGGAGCATACTGTTAATATGGCTCAAAGCACAAGAAAATTATTCCATTCAACCTCTAAGGATGCCCTAGATGTCGACATTTTGAGCCACCAACTAACGATGAGTTGTACAGCCGTATGGGGTCGTTTGGGTTGGATTTTACGCCGATTTAAACAAAATTTCAGTCATTTCGCTGAGCTGGAGTGTTTGCAGTTGAGAACATCGTGAAATTGACAAGATAAATGGTTTTCGGAATTTCGGAATAAAATTGAATGGGCGCGAAGAGTGAGTTTTAATGAATGTAAAGGGATACAATTAAAAAAAACGATGTCTAGTCAAATAGAATGAAATTAACGATATCATATTACCGCCCTTTAAAAGATGTCCGTTTGTTACATCAAATATAAAAACATACATATCGACCCATGCGTTAATTGATGGAGCATATCTTGCTCGGCGAACCTATCTCGCTCGCTTTAAAAGCGCTCTTACTCTAACCCTAACTAGATATGGATTACTTGAATAAAAAGATATGCATTAATTGAATAAATACATAAGGTATAATAATTCGTCATATTTTTAGAAATACGACATTCATCGATTAGAGATAATGGCTTTAACGTCTGTAGTCTCGGGGTGCAAACCCTTCCCACTTACGATTCATTATGAGATGAACATTTTTTTCGGGGGGGGGGGGGGGGGGGCAATTGAAAACCTTGTTTTGGTTTGAAAAAAGATGGTCCACTAACCCATATTTAAAATACCTTGACGAAAAATGTGTTTACACCAGTCAGTCTGTACTGCCCAATTTAATTTTTACCTCCTTTATGCAAGTTAGCAATGTAGAAGTCTGTTCTTATGCTTTCACACGAACAAAAATGTTCTCTTGAATAAACTTAAAAATTATTTTTAATCAAGATTAAAAACAAAACATTTCCGCCACACATAAATTTAATAGATATATCTAACTGGGCCAATCAAGAGTCCGTTAGTTGCAAAGGCAAATTACTTAAATAAACCTAAGATGTTAGTCTATAACTATCAACAACTGTTCTGATCTCGTCGAAATTCATACATTTTTATAGTAGTTGGTCTTAATCATATTTCTTATGTAAGTTTCAACAAAAAGTAAGCAAAAACATTGAATAAAAAAATTCTCAAACTTATGACATGATTTCATTTCTGTTGATTTCAGTTATCTTCGCGAGTTCATGGTTAAACGAATGTAACCAGTCGCATAAAAAGGGACCTTTTGGGGAGTTCGTAAAATGTCGATCCTGGTCAGACTGCGCAGACCGACTTATGTCAAAATTGTTCGCACTTAGCCAATTTTTGACCTGTACTGGAACCAATCCCTTTTTAAATATTCATTTTCTCGAGTTCCCAGATGATTGCCGCTTACCTGAACTTTTACTTTATTCTACGACTGTACACCTATGCAGACTGGACTTGGTTAATACTGTAAGCCAAAGCTTTTTGTTCATGTGTTATATGTCAAAAAAGTTGATTCAGTTCTAAACTTTCTTGAAACACGAGAAAAGATATTCAAAATTTGATTCATCACAGAATTGCTACGTCCACATTTTATCATATATCAATATCTCATTCAAACGTTTTGGAAAAGGACTACCTTTAGAACTTAGTTGCTCAGATATCCAACTCTTTTGGGGATTAAGTTTCTTATAGTAACAATGGCTGCAGGGAGAAAACTCTAAGCCAAACATCATATATGTTCCGTTACAGAGGTAAATTATACATATATCCCTCTTTCTATATACATATGCAGAGATTCATTTTGCTGCGCATCCTGCATCAAAGATGCACACATTTTACAAAGGACTCATATTTTTCAAATTTTTCAGTCCCTTGGATGCAAATATTTTAGGAATCTTTGTAATATCTTTCATATTGAATTGTGAAAATGACCAACATTTTGTTTACCACTATACCAGCCAAACAATTTACCTAAGCATTTGTGATACTAAATTCAAAATAAAATGACCCAAAGATTAGATCAAGCTCTGAATATACTTTCTCAATACAAGTGCAATATACCAACAGGCTTTATGCCTGTTTGCAGCTGGGAATAGGTTGGGACTCATTGTTTCAAATTATGCGAGTTCTAGGGACCCCTTCCTTCAAATTTCAAAATGAATCACTGCATATGAATAAATATCTTACAGCTAACGCAATTCAGAGTAGTGTCTTGATTATTGTTCAAGATCTACATTTCATTTCAATTCAAAACACATATGTGTTAAATGTTTGTATTATTCTTATTCATAAAATCAATGAATTTCCAATATTTTGTTTCTGATACTTCGTTTTTGCAATTCACTCGTCTCTTAAATCTTGGCTTTCGAAGCTTTTAATCAACATTTGATACTCGCATTGAACTGTTCCTTGCTAAAAGATATCCTTAATTTATAATGCAATGAAGCCTGCATTGACCTGATATCACCTGTCTGAAAACATAACTTTATATCAGGCAGTCTATTTTAAGCTTACACTTTCACATGAATTTCTTTGATTTTTACGGGTTTGTTATAATTAAGTGCTGAAAAATGATTGCATGATAAATAAATAAACAAGTTTCAAGTTTCAAGTTTATTCAACAATACATGCTCAATGTGCTCTAGGCACAAACATGAGCTCAGCCATTATTTACAATACACAAGTCAACATGATAATAGAGGACAACATAGTATTATCTTAAAGAACGACAGAGAAAGGAAAATATTAATAATAATTTGGAAAAGTCGATAAAAATTAAAACAAGTCTGCCATAAGCAAAAAGATCTTTTACGTCCACATCTCATGTCCACAAACCCTCCCACATTGTAAATAAAGCGTGCGAAATACTTCGCACGAGAACGTGCTGACATGAGGTTTGGCGCGTTATCATATACAGTTTCGGATTAACAGTGAAATGTGATTTGGATTATAGGTCTTATAATGGATTAATTAAAAGTTATTGCGGTAAGATTCTTTTTTGTTTCCATATGTTTAAGTTTCTGTAACACGTATTACTAAGTTGGCGAAATTGGAATTAAAACATTTTTAATTTTAAGTAAGTGTCTTAAAATACCAATGTTGTCCGGCTGCGATAAATTACCATTACTCGTCCGAGTCTCGTCATGGTCAATTCTCCCAACTCCAACCAGATAACAATGATATTTTAAGACATTTACATGCTATTCTGTATATAGTGTAAAAAGCCAAAGAGTACATGGCAAACTCATTTGAAATGTTGACAATAGCTTTGAAACATTTACAACCACATGCAAAATTCAAATGATTATTTTGTATCACTTAAAAAACAACAAAATAATAATGAAGTCTTTCACACGAGTTTGCGAGACATTCAGAGCTATACCAAAAATAATTTAGAAATAAAACGATATTTTACCGATCAGCAGAAAAGACGCAAAAGCATTTAAAAAAAGCAACAAGGTCTGATTGTAGGGTGATTATTGAAAATATCACAAATAATCTCGTTATCATTTGAGCTTGTGCGAGACATTTCCAATGAAATGTTTATGAGGTGCAAACATTGAGTAGCGTATACAGCATCATGTTGTAAATAAAAGTTACCTGATGGTCTACAGAGACTTTGAGACCTTATCTACAAAATGCACAGCGAAGACTCTCGTCAGACTGTGCGGATACACAGGCTGTTCAGAGTCTTTGCTTTGCGCATATTTGGAATTGTTGAAATCACACGCACAGGCTCATTTAATATTTTGATCTTCACATGTATGCTGATGAGTTAATTTCAAGATTATGTCCGGCACTCAGTTTTTCTTCATATCTTTTAGATTGAAAATCCACTTTCTTGCTAGGTAGAAAAGGCACGTATTTTGTCAGTCTGGAGGTTGGTAAACTTCTAGCCCTTCATCATACAGTTCTGGGTCTAAATCTCCGGAATCGTCTTCTTTGATCTGCCAGGCGGTCATACCACGCTCTTCTTCAGTACCTGTTAAAAGGTGCAATAGTTAGACCCAATTGAGCGCTAGTTGAGTGGAGTTTTTAAACATTACAATGGGACGTCATTTCCGAGAAAATAATTAGACAGTACCTAGAAATAGGCTATATAAATATTTTATCTTAAAACTATACAAATAACTGTGTGATAACATCCCATATGACATTTTTTATGATATCACAATGATATTTTTAGAACAATGACATAATGCGGTTGTTTCTAGAAACTTCAATTTCTGTTAGAAACGTCAACGAAAACAAGGCAAGTAGAGGTTATAAGATAAATATAATACGTACTAAGTGTATAGAAAGAAAAAAAATAGTGAGAAATAAATTCTCACGGCAGATCCTCGACTATTATTATTTCTCCCAACCTCGTTAGATATTTTTTCCATACAAAACACTAAGTAGGTATTATATATTGTATATACTCACACGATGTACCTATTGAAAGTATCTTTTGCAATAATATTGAATCTTATTTTGAACTAAAAAAACGCCCAAAAATAAGAAAATCGGTTGATACGAAATCAAGGGGAAACCTGACACTTTTTTGTCTAAAGCACAGGTCAGAAATATCATCATTTTGAAATTATTAACATACAATTCCGAATCTGATTTCTTGGACAAAAAAAAAGAAAAAAAGAAAAAAAAGGAAAAATGATCAAAATCTTATCCGTCGAAATTCGATGTTTTATACCGTATAGGGGAGTTAAAAACGGTATTGTATTGTCTTTAAAACGGTCCAAGATTATCACCTTAAGTAAGGACGTTACAGTTTTGGGCAGACAACTCGCCTAGAAAAAAAATTGTTAAAATCAACTTTATATGAAGTTGCGCGTGCACATTCGGAGGCTTTTTTTCAAACAATCGTAATTTTGTCAACCTACACGCAGGAATGTCCTGAATTCAAAATAAAAACGTTCGTCAAACATTTCAGAAACATACAACTGCTAAGAAAGGTTCACATTCTAAACGTTTGCAAATGTTTTTTGCATCCTGAACTGCGGGGTTTGGCATTTATTACGAGGGACAAAATGAAATCTGGTTATGCGTTCAGAATAACGAATCACAAACGATCATCCGAAAAATGGTAGTCTGCATTACCGTGTAAAGTATATCTTATGAGTGTTTCATACTTGTGCTTCGTTATTCCAACGAAGTACGGGTGACGTTGATAGACCTATCACAAGCCATGCATTCAGGATGACAAATCAGAGCAAACATTTTTGCTATTTATACCTTGCATTGCTTGCATGTGCACGAGCTAGACGTTTACTTCGCTTTGTTGTCCTGAACGCAGGGCTGTCACATTCTCTTCATCACCGAAAGGGAATGTTTGAGTTCGGGTCATATCGTTGTAAGTATAAAACCATCATATAATGGATGCTTATAAAAGGTAGTCATCTTTCAGTTATTCGAACATTGCTTGAAAGGAGAAAAAAATGTGATTTTTTATTTACGACTTCGGTAAAAACTGACACGGGATGACGAATCATATCCCAAAATAATAAGATTTTGCTACTTGGATGCGATTTCTCTTCTTTTCAGTTTACTTTTCTGCACTGTTAACTGTCTGTTCGTTTTTCACTATTCTTGTTATAAACCTTCAAAATGATATGTTACTTTTGCCTGTAAAGATCCCATTCATTACGTATGTTACACGTTGTAAAAACGGAAAAGGAGACAACGTAGAAAAAGGACAATTTCAACCTTTAAAAAAATCATTTCTTCTCTCTAAATTCCCATCTTTATTTGATTCCGTTTATGTGTGTTTGTAAGAGTGAAAACGATAATTTGATAACAATTATTAATATTCCATCAATAGCTTTGCCAAAATTGAATATTTCAATAAGCAATGATTTCAAAAAGCTTTCGTATTATTTGAAGAGCGCATGTATTCGAGAGTCACTGCGTCTGCTCCTTGACCAAGAAGTCCCGAGATCGGGTATAAATACTGGCGATTGTCCTTTTTCCTTTATTTGGCCCGAGACTGTTGAACTCTTCTGTAATCCACAGAATCAAGAGGGATCAATGTAAAATTTAGGAAATTGTTTCCAAACCATTGTAAAATAAATTAGGTTAAAATTATCAACACAATCTGTATTCTAAAAATCTTTAAAATCAATCGAAAGTCATGTTGTCTTTCTTTTTTGTTTCAATCGAGTAATAAACCATCTTATCCTCCGTGGCAACTGAAATGGCATATTATTTCTATAGGTAATTGCCTCATATAGAAAATGAGTTCATGGAGGAAAACCTCGTGTTTTGATCAGGATAATGGCTGTGCATGTGGCGGATCTAGAGAGAATGGGTGTTCAGTCTTTCACCTGGTAATTAGGCAAAACTTTGGTAATGATGTGAAATGACTACCCCCCCCCCCCCTCCTTAATTGTAGTTTAAACCCCGTTACAGAAATCCTACAACTGCCAAAGGTGTTACCAAGTGTATCAAAATTACAAATGGTTTTTATTGTTGATTGGGAAATCAGGGGACGTAACAATGCCTGGACAAAATCAAATTAGAGTAGTAAATTATGGGGGCTACTGTTTTTGACATATTTCGAGTTTATTTAATATAAGTGTTTGCTTTTTTTGCCTTCAAAAAAAAATATTCACTTTTTATCTTTGAGGAGCATTTAAAGCAAAGTGTCCACTTGTCAATTATTTATGCCCTTACTAGAAAGTTTGTTATATTTTTATGTTTTCCATATATATGGCTATAAATATACGTTAATTTAGCACACCAGCATTGTGATTGGTCGGTGTAATAAACAGTTTTCTTTGATATTTTCGAAAACGTGGCCACCTTAATAAAAATGTAAATATTTTCAAAATATGCGTGGAAAGCTATGTTGATATTTTCAATATATCTGTGAATATCAATGCTCTAAAACATACATCTGTTTCGCGGATATTTGGAAATCCCCCGAAACTGTAACGGCCCTCCTTAAAACGTAATTATTATATTTATATATATATTGTCGGTAAAGAAAACCAACCTGGTACTGTATTGTCTAAAACACAGGACAGAAGTATTACCGTTAAACTTGGATTAACTAACAACATGGTGACAACTTTATCGAATTGTTCTATCCCTGAAATAAATATCAATACAATTGTCAATTATTGTCCACCTGCATTAACAAGGGACATACTATATTTTCGTTCGCAATTCCTGTAACATGTGTTTTTAGAAGATATCCTCAAAACGGGGTCATTAGGGAGCAAAAAGGAGGATCCAATTGTTTCGTTATCACCCACGGATATCCCGCTGTCTCCCCATTTGGTAAGCTATATCGTCGTTATATGCCTAAACTAAACTATAATAAAAGCGTCAGGAGTCAGATTGCAATTTTGTAAAGTTGAAAACAATAACATCGTAAATCATTAGAATCTATTTTATCAAAATGTGATTTAAATGAATCTCTTGTGTCTATTTTTTTCTAGAAAAAAATTATATTATCATATCGGACGTCATCAATATATTTAACCCGATTTGTAATACATGTATCAGTTTCAATCCCTTTCAGATTAACTTTTGTTAGGTTTGATTTCATGTTTTACAATCGTTTATCACTTCTTTTGATACGACAAAGACATCCCACGTACAAGCGCGATCTTGTAACGTTATCATTTTATCATATCCACTCCCATCAGTAGAGAGCTCCATTCACATGGAAATCTTCTCTGCGCATGCGCATTTTAGATTATGACGTCATCTTTCGCGATCCTCGGGTCGGTCATGTGACCTTCCTACCAGATAAATAAAATTCTGATTATGCCTACTCGGCCTTGCACGAGCTTACTTAGGAATAATTTACAAACGCTATTGAATGTGACAGAGATGGTGGCACAAGACCAACTCCTGTCGCAATAGTTTCCCCGTCGAACACTCGTACACAATCTGCTGGGGACCTGTAATAGTGCCAAAACATTTTGGAACTCATAATCTTTCACAAACGTAAACGCAAGCGTTAATGAAAACATAAGGAAACCACGGCTAACACTGTTAAAATTCATGGCTTCTGAAACGTTGCCGAACTATTACGGGTCTACTACCTGAAAATTGTGTAATTGTCATTATCCCTACCTGTATTAACCGGAACTGCTGTTTTTGAAGCCCATGTTGGAACAAGTATTCCAGTAAATGTTGACAGACCTAGAATGGCAATATTTCTAGAGGAGGTCATATCTGTCACCTGTAAAATAAGTATAACAATCGGCCCAGAATGGCAATAATTCGCTCACCTGATTTTTATTTATCTAATAGATGTTACCCAAGTAATATTCTTGTCTGGAGGTTTAGATGTTATTCCAACAATTCGAAGTGAAAAGTGGCCGTCCCATTTAAAGCCCTATCTGAATGTCGCGAGAAAATGGGCCATCAAAGGAATATTCTGACAAAGGTTCATCGAAAATCGTTTATTGGCCTAGAACGAGATGTAGTTCGCAGATTTTAAAGTGGCAAAAGGATCAATTCTGCCATATCCATATTTATAGGCTAACTAGAATTGCACGTAACTAGTGTAAGAAGGGTCACTCTGGGACATTTCTGTCAAGTATGGTTGAAAGTGGCCCTCTTGTTTGAGAGCAGTAAACGTTTAAGTATTTTGAAGTCAAGAAAAGGCTTCTCCTGTTACGCCCATGTTCGGGGAACAATCATCATTTCAAAAAAACAAATTTTGATGCGGGACACCCAATGAACATTTCTGCCAAGTTTTTTTCATACATATGTCCACGATGTAGTTACTGAGTAGGTAGCATTTGAAAGATAAACAGCCTCGCCCTGTAATGTCGATATTTGGGAGTCAATCAATTTCTCACGAATAGGTTGTGGTAGGGGTCATCGAAGGAACATTCCTGCCAAGGGGCTACTGATGAGAAGACTTTAAAAATTTTCAAAGTGAAAAAAACTGCCCTGTATTTCCAGATCCATATTTGGGTGATCAATAAAAAATTCGCAAATGAATTTAAGGAGGGTCCCTATAGGAACATTTCTGTCAAGTTTGGTTAAATCCAACTAGTGGTTAAGGAGGAGAAGATGTATTAAGATTTAAGGGTCAAAATAAGGCCCACCTAGCAACGCCAATATTTTAGGGGTTAATCAAATTTTCACGAAAAGACCATAAAAGTGGTCACCCAAGAAACATTGTTACCTAGTTTTGTTGATATCCATCAATTGGTTCACGAGGAGAAGATGTTTAAAGATTTCAGGGTCAAAAAACTGCCCCGCTTTACTACGCCAATATTCCGGATCAATCAAATTTTCTCGAATAAGGTTTTGAGGGGTCACTCAAGAACATTTTTGCGAAATCCCCAGATTGGTTATTGATGAGAAGATGATTGGAGAAATCAGAGTAAAAAACTGGTCAACTTTTCCACGCTAATATTTGGGGGTCAACCGAAATTACACGAACAAGTTTTTGGAGGGGTCACCCAAGAAAATTTCTGCGAGGTTTTGTTGAAATCCGTTCATTGTTTACCAAGGAGATGTTTGAGAATAGCTGATTACATATGACGAGCGATGGATCCTGAGTGACACTTAAAGCTTCCCTTTGTGCTCAAGTGTTCTGATATAACAGAACTCTGAACGGCTGGGTTAACTGCTATGACCATTGAAAAGTTCACCTTTACAATTTGCAAAAACGAATACTTTATTGATTGCCCAAATTAATTATATTGCTTAAATTTTAGATGAAAAAGTAAACGGTTCTAGGAACTAGTGAATATCTTCTTCTGTCTACCTGCCAGTCCTTCCGTTTGACCTTGTTTCCTACTGGCTAACCGTCCACCAGAAGTTTTTACTCCATTTTCCTTCGTCGAGTTCGATGAAACTTTATATGTGAACTACTTAGAAATTTTGCCCCAATATATTGAGCCCATTTCGAAAAGCGCTACGTCAAAGAAGAGCGGGGCTAACAAGAAATTCTAAAATATACCAAGTATTTATCAAGTGATATTTATTATTTATTACGTCCGTTGGGTTACGTCTCTGTTGTTCGTTTCTTCTAAGGCCACTTGTTTTATAATTATTTTCCTTTCCTCGTCATATTTCTTATAATCCATTTTAGTAGTAGTATCGTTTTTAATGGTTATTAATCTTACCATGATTGAATGATCAAATATGATTGAATGTATTAACCCTTAACAATGATAGTTTCTCTTAGCCTTAACTTGTAAGGCATATTGAAATGTTTTGTCCGTATTCGCTTTGAGCTAGTGTTATATGTTTAGTCTTGTGTGCCATTAAATAAGGTTTACAGTGTCATGTAATCTCGTGATAAGATTTTTACAGACTTTTCCAGATATTGCTATTTATCCATTTAAACTTAATGCGAATAATTTCACGATTTCGCGACTACTCATTCTAAATAAATACCTGGAGATTGGATACGATAACACCGAAGAACATCCCGGACAACACAATTGAAGCCCCGCCAAGCACTGGGTAAGGTATACTGATAAAGAATGCTGATACCTTCCCAAACAAACCAAATAAGATATAGATCAACCCAGCAAACACAAACTGTAAACGACTTGCAACCTGCAACAGATGCATTTAGGTAGTAAGGCCATTATGGGATTTTTTATATTGGTTCGAAGTCAGGAAATCTCAGATGAGGTCCAAAACAACCATATGGTGCTAGCGATAGATTACCGGTAGTAAATAATAACTACTTGTAATAACGTTTTTAATTCGGTTTCAAAGTGAAAATATATTTCAAGAGCATACAAATACCATACACAATATTATAGTCTGCCCTATGAAAGCCGTTGGTATAATATCTTTAAAATATGTACATTAATAGAAATGTTAGTTATTGATATAGACACAACTTTTTTGTCATTGTGATAGTTTAACCCTTTCCTGTTTTACAAAATTTTGGACATGTCCAAATTCAAAGGTTTTGCAGACGAAAATTTAAAGTGGATTCAATTTGAAAAATAACCATTCTTTAGGGTAGAAAATAGTGTGGAAAAAGAAGAAATTGCTTGTCAGAAGCAATTTCTTCTTTTTTCACAATGTTTTCTCAATCACAAAATCACAGGCACGTAAAAAGGAGGGATTAAAAAGCAAAGGGTTAAATTCAAGCTTGATATGTTAAGTTAAACTCGCCTTCGTTACACCAATAGCCCCGATAGTAGACCCATTTGTTGTTTGCGATACGCCGCAACCAACGGCTCCAGACAAAATGGTGCATAAACCCTCCACTAGGATACCGCGATTGATAGCATGCTTAGGCGGACCCGGAACTCGACACACTCTGGCGCATGCGTAGTAGTCACCGATCGAATCAATGACAGACAGCAATGTGGCAACCAAGAATGAAATAAATGCTTTGGCGTTGAAACCTGGGCTCCCAAACTGACCTGTAAAATAAGTTTGGGATACGAAAGATTATTTTATGCAAATATTTGGTCTACGTAACCATTCAGCAAATCATGAATTTATGTCTTCAAAAAATTTGTGATAGTTTTACTGTTGTGAACAAGTGCAGACAAATGAGCATGTGCGTAACATTTCAAACAATTCAACATGTGCGTGAGAACAGCAGCCACGCCACCCAGCCACAATGCAATTAGGATATTTCCGAACTACCAAAAGACACTTGAGCATCTATCGATCGTCAAATAACATAGTAAAGACTCTGGTCATACTGTGGGGATGCATTGGCTGGTGTCAGAAACCTTTTTGAATTGTTATAAATGTCATTCGTGGGCTCGAATGGGTTTTTTATTGATGTCTTAAAAAAGCTTGTGGTGCTCGGTTGTGTTTATTATCCACGTGACTCGTGTTCTTGCCTTGTCACAGACAATAACATTCGGAACATCACTCGGCCGTTTCCGTAAACTACAACATACCTCGGATGTATGTAAGGCGGATGGGTATGTAGCAAAATCGTGCATTTTGTGAGGCGGAAACAGTGTAAGA
Organism: Fragum whitleyi; assembly: GCA_948146395.1. Classification (NCBI taxonomy): domain Eukaryota; kingdom Metazoa; phylum Mollusca; class Bivalvia; order Cardiida; family Cardiidae; genus Fragum; species Fragum whitleyi. The sequence goes on from OX411556.1 coordinate 20,607,738, forward strand.
AAAACTAGCACTGTAGATTTATATCTTTTACAGTAAATAACGGCTGAAAAATCTTAATTTTTGAGAATGACGAATCATTCTCAAAAATTAAGATTTTTTCAGCCGTTATCTAAGAATCTTAAGATATTTTTATTAGTATTCGTTGGTTTCACGTCAGTGACTTAAACGAGTAGCGTTGGCGACGTCGAATGTATTCACTAAAAGTTTCGAGGGCTAACGCCATTTTAACTGACGTCATCGAGTTTTTCCAAGGTTTTCCCGTATTTTTTTAAAAATAGTCCGTCTAGATCTATGTACATCCGAGGTTGATCGTGAGATTGGCCGAGTGGTGTTCCGAATGAGACAATAAACCAAGCTATACAAACCTGGATAAGGAAATGTAAACCACGGATTTTCATAGACGACGTGAAACCTCGCGTCTGTTCTTGCTTTGTAGTCGAGACCAGAAGGATCGTCAGTAAAAACTCCAAGGTAAGTCAATAGAGCACAAAGAAGCCAGTTTAGTATAATTGCTATAAGTATCTGAAAAAAAGTGTTATTAAAATAAGAAAAGTGCCATTGCATTTTAGCTCGACCGAGCACGAAGTGAAATATCAATATTTAAAAAAAAATCGCAAGATATCGAAGAAAGGATTCAATCTGTACACGAAAAAAAAAAACTTGCGAGGCGTCGTTTGCGGATTCAAGGAGAAAGTACTTATGTCTTAATACAACCTCAGTATTATACACTACATTTATCGACCCGGATCTATTCGCACCAATACCTAGTTGGTCAAGTGGACCTCGTAGGTTAAAAGGATGAGTAGCAATTTTATGAAAAAGACTATTAGTACAACCATTAAAAGTAATTGATAACTCAAAAAGTGATATGATTTGGATCACATTTTGTAAGAATTTCTTCAAGTTAAAAAAAGTTTGTGTACTGCAATCTTATTCAGCTTATACTAAACGAACAGGAATCGATAATAAACTATTTCAAAGGTTGGAATCAGATATTATCAAATACTCGTCTGATAGTTTGACTTTGATCATGAAAGATATCAATGCTCAGAATACTCAAAATATAATGATATAATTGTTGTTTAACAAATTGCTTATCGGAAGCACTGTCGCACGACTGACCACATTTTAGCACTGAAAACACTTATAGACAAAGCTTTTAAATCACCTTTCGTCTTAACTCTTGTTTTGTTGACCTTAGTAAGGCGTTTGATAAAATCCAAGACTTGCCATTTTCATAAAATGAAAAAAAAAAAAACATCATAGGCTCATTTCTGAATATAATTCAAGATGTGTACAAAAATTTATTGTTTTGAATAAAGTCAGAAAATGGTCCAAGCAGCTCTTTTAAAACTAAGATTGGGGTCAAGCAGGGATTCGACTTAAGGGTACCTCTCTTTACGTTATATCTCAATGATTATGTGAATAATGTGAATCTATAAAACTCGGTAGCTTGCAAATTTCTTGCATAATGTACGCAGATGACATGGTCCTTGGGGTAATTTTGCAACCAGAGGAATCGACAAGTTAATATAGCTAAAACAAAAGTTAATATTTCAAAGTATCTTACAGAGTCTCAAAGGGCACTGATTTGCTACATGTACACGTTTCCATAGAAATTGTTAATGAATATAAATGTCTTTGAATATATTTTAGGTCATACGGTGTGCTCCGACAAGGCATTAAATTCTTTTGCACAGTAAGGCACTTAAAGCTATCTTTTGTATAAGAAAAGCCCTGTTGTCAGATAGTATGAATACAGGACTTTACATGACGTTTGATAATCACTTTGTGAAACCAATTCTTTCATATGGCAGTGAAGTTTGGTCAATTTATTTTCTAATAAATAAACTATGAGTGGACCAGATTGAGAATAATACGACTTGTTATCTGAGAAAATTCAATTAAGATATTTTTCACGTAGTTTGGGTGTTTACAAATATTCAGTAAACGACGCAGTCAGGGCAGATTTTGGTATACTGCCATTACCACAGGCATCAACTAGCTTTTGGGTTCATCTAGTGAACTTAAAAGAAATGTTCTCTCCTATCAGGGCTACAATGAAAGTATGACTTTTGCAAAAGGCTTTGCCCATAAAGTATAGATTATTTCTGCAGAACATTCAATATTCTGATCTCTGGGATAACCAGAACACCATTTCTTAAGCAAGACTGTAACATGCCTTTAAAAATAAACTTAAAGACTCCAACCCTGCGTTCAGGATGACAAAAGGTGTCAAACTGTTTGCAAATTACATCCCGCTTTGCACGTGCACTTTCGCACAAAGTAGGTTAAAACTGAAAACAACTTGGACCGTTTTGTCATCCTGAGTGCAGAGCAAGATATATTACCGCAAAAATTTGGTGGAGCGGATACCGTATAATTCTAAATCCGCCAGACGGTGCCCAGACTGGTATCGGCATTTCGTACTTGGACAGGTATAAAAACAGAATTACTGAAGTCACCGCCGTCCTCAAAAAAGAAAAAAGATGTAAATAAATTACTGTGTTTCATTGATTTGAAAATAAAGGCTATATTTTCACGAGTGGCCGAGATTTTGTTGTTTACGAAATGAAACATTGATCGATCTTTCCGAAACGATTATTCAATTCCTTCAATGCAAAAATGAGTAAATGTGATAACTTTTGGACATGTTCTCTACATGCGCGTCAATTTGTGCATGATAACTAGGCAACGTTTATAATGATGACATTTATCAAGCTGAGAAAATTTTGATAGGTGAAATTAACGAAAGAATTTTTTCAAAAAACATCGAAAAGCACTAAAGAAAACACAGTCTTGCAAAACAATTTGTAATTTGAATTTTGAATTGGAATGGATTTTGCACACCAATCTTGATTAAGCATATTATTATATGATTATTAGCTTACGAGGAGAAGTTAAAAAATTAAGCAAAAAAGGACTTGTGATAATTATGAAAAAAAATACAAAAAAGAGTACCTGTTTACCAGTGAACTTGTGTATATATATTTATGATATGACCGACGTCACGGGAGTGAAATAACCGAGTTGAATATTTTTGATATTACACGGGTGTTATTACACTAGTGGAATAACTATGCAAATGAGCTCAGAGCGAATAGCAAAGCTATTTTGTAACCGCGAAAATGATGTCAAAGTGAATATATTGTGACGTCAATTTTGAACGGCGTTATAAGTTTCGCGGTAAATAGAAATGTTGAATTTAAAGAATTTTGAAGATTTTTCTCAAAAGTTCGGGTCGTATTATGAATAGAATGTAAAATTTGTGCTATTAAAATACCATATTTATTAAACTCGTCATCTATAAACAGATAAAAGCTCGGCGTAGCCTCGTTTTTATCTGTTTAAAGATGACTCATTTAATAAATTCGGTATTCCATGATCACTCATTCAATATCCTTTATATATACTCTTCTCTGAAAAATGAACCTGGGTTTCAAGTTCTCTTGTGAGTTTTCAAAGGATGCTAATTTAAGAAATAAGTCTGTTTCAAGCTATTTTCATATATTGCTATCTAGATAATCGACGATAATAAAATAAATGTAAAAATCGAATTTACACGTGCAATAAGCCATTGGATGATTCATTCATTTTCAATTTTAAAAAAAGGTAAAGGCCGGTGGACGAAGAATTATCATAAAACACCGTCCGTTTATTATACAAGGGTGAATAAGAAATACATTTACTTACGTTATAGAAATTTTGATTGTAAAGATTTTGAAAAGAAAACTACTCGGTGGTTATATTGTTTTATTCCTTTGTTTATGATTAAATTTGGACCTAATCCACGTAGCTGGTCCTAGTTGGTCACATGTAGCAAGACTGGACCCACTGTCGACTTTGAGAAGGCTTTATTGATAGCATTAGGAACATCACTCGGCCATTTCCATAAACTGCAACATACCTCGGATGTATGTAAGGCGGATAGATATGTAACAAAATCGTGCATTTTGTTAGGCGGAAATAGTGTAAGAAAAATTAGCACTGTAGATTTATACTTTTACAGAAAATAACGTCTGAAAAATCCTAATTTTTGAGAATGATTCGTCATTCTCAAAAATTAAGATTTTTTCAGCCGTTAATTAAGAATCTCAAAATATTTATATAAGGATATGATGGTTTCACGTCAGTGACTTAAACGAGTAGCGTTTGCGACGTCGAATGTTTTCACTCACAGTATCGAGGGCCAACGCCATTTTATCTGACGTCATCGAGTTTTTCCAAGGGTTTCCCGTAATTTTTTAAAAATAGTCCGTCTATGTACATCCGAGGTTGATCGTGGGATTGGCCGAGTGGTGTTCCAAATGCATCCAAGGTTGATCGTGAGATTGGCCGAGTCGTGTTCCGAATGTATTGATAGTTGACAGTGGTACCAGTCTAACCTGTAGTACTTTACAATATAGTATTTACGTTTTATTGTTAAAGGGATTGTTTGTGAGGAATAGCTAAATTCTCATGCTCGCAAATTTTATTCAGTTACAGTCCTGCAGTTGATGGTATACTTGAAGAATAAAAGTGACCCATCACGTAAAAATGGACCATCTGAATAGTGCGTAATGTGCCGACCCTAGTCAGACTGCGCGGAATGCGCAGACTGGCTAGACTGCGTAAAATGCGCGGACTCACTAGGGTCTAAACTTTCAACAATGTGCTTATTTTCTGAATATACATATATAAATCAACCTTAATGTGAAAGAAATCTACAATGCGACATCTGGTCGGCCTATGGTGGACCCAATCACTTTTTCAAATATTCATGCTAAAGAGTTCCAATATGGTACCTTTTCGTGCGACTGGTCACTAATATTTAATCTTTGAAGCTTGTTTTCAATGCACCCTTCTGGTTTTTTTGTTTTTTTTTTTTTTTTTTGTATCTAGTGCCAGAAATATAACACTTCACTTTACTTACAACAAAGAAATCCCCCAGCTAACTTGAACAAACTTTAGAACGGGCTCAACGTAGAACAGAATCATCAAAATCATCGTAGGTACGATTGTAAGAGGTCCAATGAACTTAAGTATCCAACCACCCATACCAGTAAAACCGACTGCAGTATGGACTACACCCGCCAACATCATCGAACCCTGTAGCTAAAGATAAGATTCGACTCCATGGAGAAATGTGTGTATTTCCGTTTATTAATCTGCGCTACCTTTGCATATGTCAATATGAAAGACACCCCGGAAGACGGTTAGTTGCTACGGAGGATAGAGCAAGGATACATGACGAAACTATTGCTGAGACCCGCCATGGTTCTTTAATGTGTTCGGTATAAAGCATCGTTGCACGAGACCTCGTTTTAACGTCTGATCCGAAAGGCAATTAGTTTGCTAGTGTGCCAGCTCGGGAATCGCACCCACGCGATGGACCTCCAATGGTTTTAAGTTTCGGCGCTCTATCGACATAGCTTATAGGGCTGACTAACTCCATGGAGATTAGAAAAAGAGCCTTTTTGATCCTAATCGATTACTGCACCGCATTGCTATAAAAGCAAGTATGTAAAGAAAAGCAATACAAACATCCCCACAATCACTACATAGCAATTTAGAATCTCCTACAAATATTCAGAATTATCAAATATCTAATAAAATAACAACCTTCTCAACTGGGTTTTTACAGTGGACCAAAAATCTAATTCGCTATTGCCACGGAACGAGACTTTTAATCGTGAGGGCGTCTTAAGTTTGGTCCTCGACGATGGCGCATATGTATTCATTCCGGGATTCGTGTATTACAAATCGGTGGATAATTGTAAACCTAAGGGGGGAGCATGTGGTAAAAATGCATTACGTCACATCACCTGTACGCGTCGAAGAATGAATGAGCAGTACATTTTAGCGAAATATCAATTATTTTGAAAATTTATTAGCTCTAATTTGAATTTATGTGTATAAATCGGATCCATTATAGGTGGTGGTTTCCGATTTCCAAAAAGTCCGAGAATTCAGAAATCAGTCTGCACCTTCAGTTTTTCGATGTGTCGGAGCCCCGGTACCAGTCTAATCATAAAGTTGACAATGTTACCATTGGATAAGCCAATTCCTTGACATTCAGAGCATACAACTATTATTATTATTTCTTTAATCATCTGATGTATTCAGGTATATTTCTTTGCATTTTGGTACTTTTGGTCTATATCAGTATTTATGTGTATTTCCCTACACCGAGTAAAACAGGAAGCCTATTATCGATATATCTAGGGGCTGTAACTCGGTCTTACATCGCGTTTATTGAGTGACCTTTCTGGGGCCATTGGGAAACAAAGTAGTCGGATCACCTCTCAAAACATCCGCTTGTTAAATGTTCTCGCGGGCCAAATTTTTTCTCTTTTTTTTTTTCGTATTTGAAAGGAGTCTTAACACAGACAGCATTTTTGTATAGAGTCATTGTATCATGTCGGTTCCAAAATTTACAGCTGCTTTGTAGAGAAAAGTCTTAAAAAAATAGTTAATTGAAACTAAGTGCGAACTCCTTTTTGCGAGGATATTAAGCTCTTTTAAGATCTTGACTGGCGAGCCTGTCTCAATCTATCGATACAGCCAATATCGGAGGGTAGCGTAGATGGGACAGGTTTACCAGTCTATATTAAGATCGTACTTGATTTGTCACACCCAGAAACACTGCTACAAATTATTTACAACGTTCAGCAAAAATTATTTATGTAAAATCAAATCATTAATTTATGCCGAAGAAAAAATACATAAAAACACTTAAAACTACCGATCTCACGTTGTTCAACATCTTCTCCATAGATCCATCGCCTGTACCATTTATTGAGGAAGTAACATTAGCATCTGAAACTACAAATAACGATCAGTCAATGAAGGCTATGTTATTCGGATATCATTTCATACTGAATGGTGTTATGTGTGATAGAAATATATAATACATACTTAGTGTATTATATGAAAAAAAATATCTAACGAGGTTGGGAGAATTGATCATTGTCGAGGCTATGCCGAGACAATTATTAATTCTCACAACCGAGTTTGATATTTTTTTCATACAATACACTAAGAATGTATTATATTTATCTTATAACCTATATTCGTCTTGTTTTCGTCGGTGTTTCTATCTGAAATGCAAGTTTCTAAAAATAACCACATTATATCATGTTCTAAAAATAACTATGTGATATCATAAAAAATATCATACGGGATGTTATCATACGGATATTTGTATAGTTATAAGATAAAATAAAATACTGTCTTGTCTAATAAGAAACCGGCTATATATGGAGTTGGACAAGGATAAATACTGCGAGTGGTCTTATTCTTTTTGTTTATGTGTATGTGAAATTAGCGATTTAAAAAATTAAACTATTTCATAATAAAGGAAAAACAATTATTTTTATGTGTCATAAACAATAGCATTATCATCTGGAAATTCACCTTCATTAGAATACTTAACCTACAATTCTCATGAATGAACATATAAAACTAATCAAATACAAAAAAGCGGCCATGTTAATAATGGTCGATAGAATGAATCGTGACAAATTTGAATGAGGTCATCGTATGAACAGTTTCGTGAAAAATGTTTTTAAAGATATCAAAATCTAACATGACATATGCATGTTACTTCTTAATTCATGGTTCAATCACATGACATATGCCTATTACTTCTTTATTCATGGTTCAATCAAAATTTCACGAACAATTTTTGGAAAGAGCCACCCAATTCTTATTAACATCCCAAATTAGAGGGCAAATGAATTTTTGTACAGACTTTTTCTTCAAAATCGTAATATCCGGTAACTCCGATCGTACATTTTGGTTAGACATATTAAGCGTACACCTCATTTAAGATAGTGGAACCGTAATATTTCCGCAACATTTCGGCCCACATGTTCTCTCACAATGTTTCCGGAGGTTTCCTAATGAAAATCATTAGGAAACCTCAGTTTACACTGTTAAAGTTCATAACTCCAGTAACGTTGCAGAACTATTACGGTTCCAATACCTTAACACAGAGAAAAACGCCGTAGTTGAGAATCAAGACAAAAAGATTTAATGTTCGACTTTTAAATTCTCGTTTAGGACGAGCTATGGGATATGCATAGTGTGGCAATTTCTGTTTTGGATTTAATGGGTAGGGGTATATGTAGATGTATTTTCAAAACTTAGCTCTGACGTGGGCGTTGTGTCCGTTACCAAAGGTGTATCGGGAATATTTAAAAAGTATGTGATAGGAATTGAACGTGATACCTCCTTTTCATCTTTGAAAGTACATTTTATAGTTAACCCTACGATATAAGACAATAAATAAGTTTCATTTGTAACGTAAATTGTATCTTTTTTAGGTATTGTTTAAACCTGTTATATCTATTTTAAAAAGAATAGCCCTGGAATTTAACCGTTAAAAGTAGATTTCATGGCTCGACGCGCAAAATCCACCTATACACGTATAATACGCATTATTAAGTTGTTTTATCAGATTCATTTGATGATATTTTGAAGTCCTATGTTGTAAATAAGCAGCAGTCAATTTCTTTCTTTTTTTGTTTTACTAGTAAACCTTTATATGATACAATGAAGGCGATTTAAAGTGGTTACAGAACAAATTGCGTTGAAAATTTATGTAATAATGTTAAATTGACATGCAATTCATAAAACCATAAAGTTAGAATTGTGTATATAGACTGATTGCAATACAAGATTAACAAAGAAACATCTGCACTTTACAGATGTTTCCATGTAAGACTCCTATATTAAATTTTCATCCTTATTTTGTCTCTCAGCCTTTGGAGCACTGCCTGATGGCGAAACTATACTACATTTATGTGACCCATTGAGATAAATGGTCATTTAATGTAGTGGACCCGTAATAGTTCCGCAACATTTCTGAACTCATGATCTTTAACAATATTAACCGAAGTTTCCTAATGAAATATACGGAAACCTTGGTTAACGTTATAAAAGTTCATGATCATAAAGTTCAAAATGTTGTGGAACGATGGGTCCACTATCTTAAATATATATTATTCGATAAAATGACTTTTGTAATGGTCTGTAAAAGGCATTGGTCCCTTTTTAGAGATGGGAGCTTGGGAAAAATAGACTTTACCTCGAATGTCTGCCGCGCAAAACTCGCCATCTGAGTCACCTCCAATCATTAATAATGGAATAATGTATATGGCATTTCCTCCCTGGGACAGAGGCAGTCTGGTATAGTAGTAAAGACAGGTTATTGTTAATTACATCGTGATATCAAAATAGTGAATGATTTTGGAATGGTTTCGAAATGATTGAATGAGAAATAGTTTTGAATGAAATTAAGGGGAGGTAATATTGTATCACTAATTCCATCCAAGATGGACGAAATAATGATTTCGGAGCGTTTCTGAATATTTTGAGTAAGTATTTGAAATTAATGAATGGATCACCGAGTGAGTGATTTTGAATGATTAAAGATGGTGTGAGTGCCAATTTTATGATGTTTCTACTTGTGATGGCGTAAAGCTTGTCCCTTTCTTGTTTAGAAATAAATCGGGAAACGGGAAATTAATGTTAGTAATTTCTTCTTTACCTATAAGAATTTTCTAAATTTTCCTCTGCAATTTGGAATTTTATGTGAACAAACCTCAATCAAAAGATTGTAGATTTTTGTTTTTTCGTTACCAGAAGAAATAAAGATATAGAGTTGATAGTTTGAAAAGTAATCTTATTTTTAACGTACAGTTAAAAACATCGTGAAATCGACATCCATTCCGATCAAAACCATTCTAAATCGCTCACTAAGCGCTCCATTCATTCATTCGAAACACTCACTTAGATCGATCAAAGAAATATTTTTGAAAATGTTTCGAAATCGGCCTAGACTATCAAAATTTAATTCAAAGCTATCAAATTATTCTACGATTTAATTGACAGGTGTGGGTTTTAAAGTGTCTGATTGGTCCATAGAGACACACAAACAGAAAATTACGTATATCTTATTAAAGGGTGGTAATAAATATAGCTAATTTTGTTCATTCTGAACAAAATTTTCGATATCGGTTTACCTCCCTTGAATCTCATTCAAAACTCACTGTACACACGCATTCAATTTCATTGGAAAATTATTCGATAATCATTCTTTAGGTCAATTTCACAATGTTCTTAATTGCATTTTAATCCAAATGATGCAGCCGATTTTTAAAAAGTACCTCACTCAAAACAATGTAGGCCTAAAGACTGTTTTCATAAACACACTCCTTATAGCTATATAGCTGAGAATTTTAAATTTGATTGTAACGTACATTACTCCAACAATGCAGCCGCTAAATATTGCTCTGATTCATGAACAACGACTTGGAATTAGTAGTTGTTAAAACGTATCTCACTCAAAGCAATGTAGAGGTTAAGACGTTACTCCACCAACAATAGATAAAGAACTGCAAATTTTGAATGTGATTTTTACTTATAGAGAATCCAGAACAGAAGACCTAAAATCAAGTTTGATCGTATTTTTCTCCAAACAGGGCTCAAGCCGTGGTCACCAATCCCTCTCATCCATTGCAAAATGATTCAGGAGATGGACTTCCGACAGAGGATATGAGGAACTACCTTTGTGTAAACAACTATATGCCTTTTGTCCTTAACTAAAACGCGGGTGCTTTAAAAACCAGAGAATGTTATTCGATGGGGAAAAGACACAATCTAAAATCTGCTAAAAGAGTTAGTTTGTAACTGTCCCTTTCGAAGTGTGTACAAGTACAGTAAATCCTTTTAGGCCCCCCCTCCCCCCAAAAAAAGGTCGTTAAAAATGGCCGCTTAATTCACTTTATATTTACAAATTAGAAATATACTTTTTTGATTACGTACGAACAACATATGTATTACTACGAAACTCTCATTCATCCTTTGCTGTTAAAACTCAATAGAGATGTTTTAACAGCAAAGGATTCATTTTTACATCATTTTAGACCTACAATACCTTCTTTTCAAGATATTTTGATTGAAAACGCCTCTTAATAGAAATGGTCGCTAAATAAACGTGGTCGCTGGAGCAAGATTGACAGTTCGTCAGTTTTCTAATAAATTCCCAGAAATAAGACGCAGATATGCCTATACATTCAAGCATGTCCGTTTCGACTTTATAGAAATTGATGTGTTATTTTGTTTAAAAAATTAAATAATTTCCCGATATAATACTAAATTTGAAAAAAATATCGAAGAAGAGGTAAAGCTATTGTCCATATTTCACTGGTGAAAAATTCAAAACTTTGAGTTTCGTATTTGTTTAAACGTACCTGACTCCAAACAACGCAGAAACAATAGTCGTGACTCCACTCATTACCAATACAGACGTGAGTAGTCGGGATTTGAACATCTCATTGTCGCCAGCAAGCAATTAAGTTATTTTGACTTTATAGAATACTGTGTGTTATTTTGTTTAAATAATTGAATAATTTCCCACTTTTATATGCAACGAAGAAGAGGATAAGCAATTGTCCATATTTCACTGGTGAAAAATTCCGAACTGAGCGTTTCGTATTTGTTTAAACGTACCTGACTCCAAACAGAGCAGAAGCAATAGTCGTGACTCCACTCATTACCAATACAGAAGTGAGTAGTCGGGATTTGAACATCTCATTGTCACCAGCACAAACCACCTGTGCTACAAGCAATGACACCACGAGCTTACCGGTCAGGGACATCAGACCATGCTGAAGACGAAAACAAATGCCGCTTGACCATCAGGATGACAAAACGGCGCAAACAGTTTTCCAATTATACCCCGCTTTGCATGTGCATTTGCGTGCAAAGCGGGGAATAATTGAAAAACTGTTTGCGCTGTTTTGTCTTCCTGAACGCAGGCGATGATTAAAAAGTAGCCTTCGATCTGTTTCTGCTTCAAAAAGCTTAGAATTTACACCCCTTGATATTTAAACTTGAATATGAGACGTCAAAACTTTTTTTTAATTCTAAGCGGGGAAATGAAGCGGATATAGGGCACTGTGACGTTGATGGTCCCCCCAAAACAGAAATATTTGTTAAACAATGTCTTCCTAAAATTGTAGTTATTGTGCTGATTTCAAAATTTCGATAATCACTTGTTCAGTTGTGAATACAGTTACGCAAAATGTAGCTATTTTAGATTCTTTGTAGTGATCGCCAAGTTTCTGCTTAATCTTTTCTTTTCGTGTTTTATGATATATTTCAAATTAAATTTGTATTAGGAAATTTCAATTTATCTTTTATTTGTTTAAGGAAATCTCGATTAATCTTACATCGAGCGATCAACAAAAGCTTTGTTTGTTTTTACTCGTAGCTTCGCCCTTCGTAAAAACATATATTTTGGTGTTCAAGAGATGAAAATCCTATCGATCTTACAAGAAAAACAAATGATTATTCTTTTTCATAATTGCAAAAAGGAGACAAAATGTGAAAGTTAAAGGACAAACTTTCCCAAAGCGCTTCACTTTCACGTGACTAATAGACAACGTCCTAACGTGCCATAGAAGATATTGAATGAGTGGTCATTGAATACCGAATTTATTTAGCGAGTCTTTTATATACAGATAAAAACGAGTCTGCGCCGAGTTTTTATTTGCTTTAGATGACGAGTTTATTTAATACGGTATTAAACGAGCACAAATTTGATATTCTATTTATAATATGACCCGAATTTTTTGCGTAAACGAGATAATTACGAATTTTATCGATTCAAGCAATTCCACGAAACATATAACGCCGTTTACGAGATGACGTCAGCATTACGACGTCATTTTCATAACGAAAATACTAGTCGTCATCCGTTCTTAGTTTTTTGCATAGTAATTTCTATAGGGATGAATGTCTTTTTAACTGCGTTTATTGGAGTATAAAATGCATTTGCCTTAGCGCAAGGCCAATTAAGCCCATGGGGTGTTATGTTTAACTCGTGTGTTAAGGTAATTTCACTTAATACTCCAATAAACGAAATGAAAAAGACATTCGCCCCTTATAATTGCAATCCTCTAGATCGAACAACCTATTAAAATACTCGGTAAAACATTAAAGCTTCTAGTCTACTATCTGCGCGTGAAGATTACACTTTTTTTTAGATTGTGTATTTTTAGGCCAGGAAGTTCCTCTAAAGGAATTTCCTTGCATCTAGCGATTACGAGAAAATTTCAAGAACTAAATTCAAAGAAAAATAATGGACTATGTGTTCACTTTCATCCGCCAAAGGCAGTAGTTCCTGAATAAAAACCGCGGGATAAATTTTTCTATAACCATGGTAAACGTATTCTGGAGATCTATATATTAAAAGATGACGTCACCAAGTCACAATTATTTGACGTCATAGAGTCGAAGTCAATTTTCGAAATAAGGCAGAATATGCAGACTTTTAGAAATTGAGGGATGTAGAATTTAAAAATATAAGATGAAGTTGATAACCAAAACGTCGTATCTACAGACTTTATTCATTTTCAAGGTACGACTTTTAATTCGAACAACGATGAAGTGCGGAGGCTATGCAATTTCGATGTTGTGGCTTTACATCTGAATCACGGCTTTCGGGTGGGTTCTTTTTTTTTTTTTTTTTTGAACGAAATAGAATTTTATCTTATAACTATACAAGTATCCGTATGATAACAACCCGTATGATATTTTTTATGATATCACATAGTTATTTTTAGAACAATAATATCATACAGTTATTTTTAGAAACTAGCATTTAAGTTAGAAACATCGACTAAAACAAGACAAAAAGAGGTTATAAGATAAAAATAATACATACTTAGTGTATTGTATGAAAAAAATATCTAACTCGGTTGTGAGAATTGACAATTGTCTCGGCATAGCCTCGACAATGATCAATTCTCCCAACCTCGTTAGATATTTTTTTTCATATAATACACTAAGTATGTATTATATATATATTAATCACACCGAAAGAAAATGTGCATATAGCTAATGAGATATTGTCTCTGTAGAGAAAAGGCAATTCATATGGTTCTTTACGAAAAGTAAATTTAAGGCAAAGCAACATGGAATAATCAGAAAATGACCAAATGAAGCGGACCGAAATGCCCATTCAAGGCACCGAAATATGTTGAAGAAGATCTGAGAGGGTATCATCTAACTTATTAACTCTAACATACTCGGCTTTCAAGCTTCAATTACGATGTTTAGGAAGTAAAACAAGAGAAGAAGACGATAAATGCCACGTGTCGCAGTCCAGGATTAAATAGAGGATAATCGTTTGTTTCAGTGTAAGATCGATTTATATTTCATTGAGTGAACAACAAAAGCTATATTTTCGTGAGTGGCAGAGCCAGGAGTGAAAATATAGCTTTTGTTGTTCACGAAATGAAATATTTATCGATCTTACACGAAAAACAAACGATTATTCTATTTCTTTAATGCAAAAATGAGATAAAATGTGACATTTCTAGGACATATTTTCGTAAAGCGCGTCATTTTGCGCGTGATTGCTATGCAACGTTCATTGTGACGTCACTTATTTCGCCCCGCATAGCTGACGTCAGAAAGGATGAAATGCACAAAAGCAGGGTATAAGTTTTTGATAATTTCACTGCTTTTGTGGTGAGATTATCTAGTGATAATCTACCGTAATTTCTCTATAAACCACCGAAAAGCATTAAAGAAAAAGTATTTGATGACGCCTAGTTACAAGTAATCACTTCCTTACATTGGCATTCACCACCGTCTACATTGTATCAATGTTTTCAATTAATTTCTTGCATACGTTAATGAAACGGATGAGAAATGTGTGCGGTTGTGTTGGTATGCGTGTGTATGTGTGAGATAGATATATTTATGTATGATTTGATTTTCTATTGTTCTTTCAATGCTAGAAGGCCATGTAGAATATAAGATGTTGTTATACGTATCTTAACATGTTACCTTCTTTAAATAAAGATTTTTTTTTTTATTATTATTATTATTATTATTATTATTATTATTATTATTATTATTATTATTATTATTACTATTATTTTTATTATTATTATTATCATTATTATCAAAACCATTCTGAATCGCTCACTCATAGCTCTTTTTAATCAGTCCAAACTCTTATTCAATCATTCAAAACTGCACCAAAGTCACTAAAAAGGATTAGAGCACCAACTTCTTTGAAAATAAAAATCACGATTTCACTGACTAAATTAATACAGTGTGATAAGGTTTTTAATTTTATACCTCTATGAAATCAACAGATACGCTCTTCATCTCTTACTTGAATAAAAATAAAAGCAGATTGGATTCAGCAAAGGCAACTAGATGTCACATTTCGATGAGAACTTTGTATGATATTAATCATATGTGACCCGTCACACGAAAAGGGACTATCTGGGTAGTGCGTAAAGTGTGGACTCTAGTCAGACTGCGCGGCATGTGCAGACTTACTAGGGTCGAAACTTTTCCTATAGTGATTATTTTCTGAATCTTTAATGATCAATCTACCATCCAGTGAAATATTTTTTTGAAATGCGACTTCTGGTTGACCAAATCTCTTTTTCAATAATTTATTTTAGAGAATTCCCGGATGGTCCTTTACGTGTGACGGGTCACATATTAATTAACGGCGCTATGATAAGCAGCAGCGCAACCGGTTGGCGCGTTATACGTATTGATCTTTAGTGAGTGATTTCGATCAAGATCAGACGCGTGTTCGACAGCTATATATTATCCAGATGGTCGTCTTAAGCACGTCACAAATATGAGAGATGAATTGAACTCCCTTTTTAACCGTCAAAATATACATTGACACAGAGAAACATTTACCTATCTCTTTGTGATATGAACAAACCGCCCTCTCTCCTAAAATCATATTAAAAATAAAAATAAATCATACGTACTTGAATTCCACAGATTAAAGCCACGTGTAACGGAGGGTTCTCTCTGATGCCGTAAAATAAACGATTCTTCTTGGAAATTTCCAGCATATCGACAGTTTCGACGTCAGCGACGTCATGACGTTCGACGTTGTTTTCGACCATCCTGTGTTCTTCAACGACTTCCCCTTTTTCGAATTTATCTTTCATCTTTTCGTTGATATCACACACAGCCCTACTTTACATGCGCGATCATAAAAATGTGACCCGTCACGCGAAATGGGACCATCCGGGAATTCTTTAAAATGAATTATTAAAAAAGAGATTTGATCCAGCATAGGTCAACCAGAAGTCGCATTTCAAAAATTCTTTCACTGGAAGGAAGATCGATCATTCTAGATTCAGAAAACGACGCAAAAGGTTTCGACCCTAGTCAGTCTGCGCAGTCCGCGCAGTCTGACAAGGGTCGACACTTTACGCACTACCCGGATGGTCCTTTTTCGCGTGACGGGTCACAAATAAAAGTTGAAAATACTCTGGACTATTTATATAGAGGATAAGCGTTTGTTTTGATCAGTGTAAGATTGATTTTTATTAGTTGAGTGAACAACAAAGCTATAAATTCACGAGTGGCAAGATAAAGTTTTTGCTGTTCAGGAAATGAAAAATTAATCGATTTTACTCGAAAAACAAACGACCATTATATTCCTTAAATGCAAAAATGTAAATATAGAAATTTTACGACAAATTTCCTAAAGCGCATATGGTTGCTATAACGTTATAACGTTGGGTTCCAACTTTGGGTTCCATTTACATGATGTCAGATATGGTAAACTGAGCGAAAGTAGGGTAACAGTTTTCGATAATTTCACTGGTAAGGGGTGAGTTGATCAAAATGATAATCTACCGTTATTCTTCGATAAACCACCGAAAAGCATTAAAGAAATTTGTTTTTTATAGCCCCAAATCTCTTTTTTGACCTGAAGTTTGTTAATACAAATATGTCGTCATCAATGATAACGAAAGGAAATTTTGGTCATTATTTGGCTGAATCCTGAAATTCTGTGCATATTCCGTATATGTTAAGTAGATCTGCAGAGTTCTTATGGTCTAAACCGTTAGGGCTTTTTAATGAGTTTTTACGCCGCTTAAAACAATGCTTCAGTCATATCGCGACGGTGGATCGGTGGCCCTGACTACATCCGTACCCTAGTGGTATAGGCGCTCGACTCGTGACCGGGAGAGTCGTGCTTCGAGCCCCATCGTCGCCAGGGAATGTACGAGAGATGATCAAGAAGTTCGCATAATGGACCAATAACTGTCACATTTCTGACCTGTTCAGTATACAATTTAGTGAATATGCAGTTTATTTACTACCGAGAGCATAAACGTTACTATTTTAGCTGAATTATCTTTACCGGCCTAAGAATACGTTACCATAGTACAACCTGTATGCTCAGGCGGGGGAGCGTGAAAAATATAGTAAATCAGTTTAATAAATAGAGGTTTCTTAAAGTTTTCGAATATGGGTAAAACACTTCAAAAGGCAGTCCAACTTCACCCAAATTGAGAATTGGATAGCATTGGCGTTCAGAGGTAGGGCAAAAATAAGAGGGGATAAAGCAAGTCAAAAATCTTTATTTCTCAATGAAACCCAATGTTGTGGGTAGTCATTTTAATCGTCTTCACGAGACTATTCCAATGAGTACCAACAACATTGGCTACATACATTTGTGCTCCATAAATTGAAATTATTTGATCTAAAATCCAATTACCCCCTCTAACACTAGCTCTGGAACCACTATCTCTCTTCCAGGGAAGTTAAAAAGTCTGGATTAATTGTTCGAGGGAGCCTCTATGATGGTCCCTTTTCGCGTGACGGGTCACATATGTATTTAACCTTCTATAAAAAACAAAACATTTAGAAATAATGCATTTCTAATAACAACAATAATTATAAACGATATACAACGACGAACGAAACAAACATACCTTGCGAATAATTTGAAATGCACCGCACTATTCACTCTCCGTATCTCCGTAACTATAGATATGTAAATGAGTGGATTTAATCTGTCGAAGTAATTAAAAGATTGAAATAAGCAATAGAAAAAAGGAGAAGTGAATGCATAGATAGATTATAAATTGAAAAAAAAAGAGATAATGAGATGACATATGTTTAAGTAGAAAACATGATATATGTTTCTAGTTCAAGGCATGTAATTTTATATAACTTTTCTCATTTGTCAGAAAACCGCGGCAAGAGCGCAGTTGGTAGCGCGTCGGACTTCTAATCCAGGAGTCTATATTCGCACGGGTTCGATCCCCGGCCGCGGCACTTATCCTTTCCGACATTTGTCTTCCACCAATGGGTAGATAATCGTAAACCTATGTGGAATAGCAACTGGGGGCTAGGAAAGGGATTTGGTGGTAGTACTGGTGTGAGAAATACCAGGAATCCATCGTTAGGTGCTCCAGTCGTCGCGATATAACTGAGAGATTGTTGAGAGCGACGTAAAACCCCAATTCAAATCAATTCAAATCATTTGTCAGAAAAAATTACTTAAACTTCAATAAATCTTTTATCTCAATTTGAACTTTAATTGAAGTGTAAATGTTCCAAATAACAATTTTCTTTATGTCTTTTATTTTCTTTCATTTTTATTATTAACAAGAGCCTTCTCGGACATGGCCATCCCCCGCCGTGAAAGCTTGATAGTAAACTGAAGCCTAGTAGATTAAGAGATTGAACCCCTACAGAATCTAAGTATGAAAATAACAAAGGGCAATAACTCCAAAATTATGCAAGCAAGAGCTGTAGTTCTTGTGCACTGCACTTCTCATCCATGAGATCTATCCACCCATAAAGTTTCAAGTTCAAAGCTATTATACTTTTTGAGATATGCTCCAGACAAAATCTAAGTATACAAAAATAACAAAGGGCAATAACTCCTAAATTTTGCAAGCAAGAAATGTAGTCCTTGTGCACTGCACTTCTCCTTCATGAGATCTTTCCACCCATAAAGATCAGAATGAAGAGGAACAGAAACACACGAAGGTGATAATTTCAAACTCAAGCAAAAAATGGTGATTCAGATTTGTTCTTAAAATATGATAAGGCGTTTTAACCGATTGCATGTATTTAAGAATTCAGATTAGCATTATTAAAGAGATTTCACCGTCGTATATTTTGTCTTCATATCTTTCGAGCAACGAGGGTTGTTCCGAAAGGTTTAGACAACGCTAAGGAATGAAACACAAATAGCCCTACACAAACGAACATTCTAATAATGGTCGAACTAATTGCATATTTCAATAAGACTCTTTGGTCCTTATGCTACTGAATCTAAATTTTGTTGATGTTTTTTTTTAGATCTGTCGATTTTAGTAAGATTTCAACACGCCTGGCTCAACTTTGCCCACAATAATTAAGCATATGTGACCCGTCACGCGAAAAGGGACCATCTGGGTTGTGCGTAAAGTGTCGACCCTAGTCAGACTGCGTGGACTGCGCAGACTGACTGGGGTCAAAACTTTTTACACCGTGCTTATTTTCTGAACCTAGAATGATCAGTGTACCTTTCAGTGAAAGATTTTTTGAAATGCGACTACTGGTTGACCTTTGCTGGATCAAATCTCTTTTTCAATAATTCATTTTGCCGAATTCCCGGATTGTCCCTTTTCGCGTGACGTGTCACATATATTAAGACAGGCAGCGTAGACTAGGCTTAGGCCGCATGATACAATTAGCAAAGATTAGAAAATGAACTTTATGCTTATCTTAAAGGAGTTTTAAGTATTTCGAGAAAGCTTAAATACAAAAATTAGATATACGAAGGTATTCCGAAAATTTTGAGACTGTGCATATATATATATATATATATATATATATATATGTATATATATATATATATATATATATATATATATATATATATATATATATATATATATATATATATATATATATATATATATATATATATATATATATATATATATATATATATATATATATATATATATATATATATATATTCTTAACTATGAGTCGAAGAATAATGAAGTTTTTTTTAATCTAAAGCAGAATTTCTCTTCAGTCAACAAGAGCCATGTCGGACATGGCTATCCCTCCGCCATCAAGGCTTGTTAGTAAAATTAAGCCTCATCAAAGGGCAATTACTCCAAAATTATTCAAGCAAAAGTTGTAGTTCTTGTGCGTTACACTTCTCCTCGATGGAATCTATCCACCCATAAAGTCTCAAGTTGATGGCTTTTATACTTAAGGAGATATGCTCCGGACAAATTTAGTTAATCAAAGGGCAATAACTTCAAAATAATGCAAGCAATAGTTGTAGTTCTTAAGCAGTGCACTTCTCCTCAATGAGATCTATCCACCCATAAAGTTTCAAGTTGATAGCTTTTATACTTTAGGATATATGATCCGGATAAGTTTAGTGACGGAATGACGCGGAAGCACGGAATTATGGAAGTAAGGAATGACGGACTTCTGATATTCCCAAGAAAGCTTTTGACGCTAGTGAACGCGAGTTGACTACACAAATAAGAAAAGACGTACATTGTGTTTGGAATGACTACGAAAACACCGACGTCGACAACTGACCACCTTGTTGTATTAAACCACTCTGTTTGTATAGGCAACACTCTAAGAAATATATTTAAATTCATTTCATGAATTAAATTCGGGCAGTAAGTTTCTGATCGTCGAAATTTCTGATTTCATTATATTTTCTAAGCGAAAAAGAGGTTTGTCGCAGAACTGCCGAAACAACCCTCGTAGAATACTCGTGTACGTTCTATCGCAATGCATAGACACACTTTTGCATAACCAATTTAATTAAATGCAGATGCACATGCACGATAATTAATCACACAAAAAATAGGAACTCTAAGGCATTATGATTAAACTCGGACATATAAAAAAGGTAGCGACGGGCCGATTAAGGTACTGCTTTTCGGTAATCTAAAACGCAGGCCTACCTTCCCGAAGGAAGATTTATCAATATCGATATCATCAAATGACCTACGTCGCAAGAGTGAAATAATGTCGTTTAATATTTTTGGTATTACAAGGGCAATATTACACTAGTATCATATCTATGCAAATGCGCTTAAAGCGTAGAGCAACGCTATTTTGTTACCGTGAAAACGACTTCATAAAGGATGTGAAGACGTTATTTTACAAACGATGTCATTGTTGCGTAAAAATATCAATGAATTGAAATAATTTATCGCAAGAATTTGGGTCATTTTTTAAAATGAATTATCAAGTTTGCGTTGAAAAACAACCAAATTTATTAAACAAGTTATCTATACTGAGCGACTTTGAAAACGCAATGTTCAAAGTAGATTCAGTTTAGAGTATAAAACAATTGATTTGTTTTAGCTAAACTTATCTATTATCATACCAAAAAAGATGCTCTGTTGGATCCAGCTGACGTTTCGGTTAGTTTTGGCTTGGTAATCTAAGGATATCTGACGATAGACATTTCAAAAACTGCTCAACGAATGAAATTGAATCACTCAATTCGAAACGACTGTGCTCCGAATCGAGTAGGTCAAAAGTGTAATTGTTCCATAGAATCGATGCGTCGTTAACGTCGAATGGACTCACCAATGATTGACTTATGCCATCAAGATTTGCAAATATGTAATGTAGGACTTCGTCAATAAGGATTTATAGAAGACTTAATTTGTCAAATTGACGCTAGCGTATTGCCGAAACCGCGCTCAAAATTCCAAATCGGTCCTAAACGGCATGTCTGCTTAGGGTTTGAAAAACGTGAATAGATTTGTGTGCAGAATCCACATTCACATGGACAACGTTTGTGGTTTAACGTTAGGAATATGGTGTAAGTGGCGACATTTTTGCAAAATAAGACGACGTTTTGTTGCATTTGGATCAAACATGCTTAAACGCTGTATTGATGACTTGTTTGACCCCTTCATTCATTTGAATTAACTCTAAAACGTGTTTGGCTTTTGTTTCATTTCAAAAGAATATATCGTGCTTACAGTAGGACAATGGAGAATCCGAATGGTATGTTTAAAATTGTTACCGTAATTTGAATACAAAGAACGTTTCAATATGACATAAATGTTGAATTTATGTTAACTTAGTAAGAATACGGAATAACTCAATTTATTCCGAGTCTTTGTATCATTTTCCCATTTACGTTATGAATTTTAGGTATTGCGTTTTTAAAGTCGCTCAGTATATATATATAGAGAGAGAAAAATACGAGCCTCTGTCGAGGAATTAAAAAAAATAATAAAGAAAGAAAGAAAGAGAAAAAAAACGAGACTCTCCTGAGTTTTTATGTGTTTAAAGAGACGATACTTTTAAAATTTGCATTTCATTATTATTCGTTCAATATCATCTTTATCTTTTTTCTGACCTTTAGAGCAACTGATGCGATTTTTTTTTTCGAGGATACCTTACCTTTAATATATAATTTATGTCAAGATAACGTAATCGTTTTTCCTGTCATAAATATAAAACTGTATCTTAAGGTAAAGGATGACTTGAAGTTAAATTACATATCAAATACTGTATTTACATCCCAGGTACATACATATGCAATACGGACAAATACCTGTTACAGTAAAGCGCTTCCAATTATTCAAAATATGACAATTTGTGAAAGTTTTTTAGAGGAGGAGCATATATGAAAGATCATGTGACAACAAATACATTCTATCTTGATTTCCTGACTTACAAAGGTCTGGTTGGTAGTTTAGTTTGTTTGAATTATGATAAACACCGCTTTCAACAATCTTCCAGTTATATCGCGGCGACTGGATCACATTACAATGGATTCCTCATATTTCTCACACCAGTACTACAATAACATCCTTTCTTAGCCTCCTGCTGCTATCCAAATAGGTCAAGAATTATCGACCCATCGGTAAAAGACAATAGTCGGAAAGAATGAGTGCCGCCGTCGGAGATCGAACCCGGGACCTCTAGATTGGCAGTCCGACGCGCTACCAACTGCGCTATGACGGCGGCACTCCGAACGTTTTACCAAGGCATAACAAGGCTAAGTGATATTGAAGTCGTTTAAATACAAACATTGCATCTATAAATTCGTTCTTAAATCATTTGGGTTTTTTTTATTCTTCAGGGGCCCGTTTTACTAAACATCTAACGATCAGTTTTTGCGTAAGTCAAAAGTTAAAGTTGCTTCTACAGTAGTTACTAAATATGGAATTCTGCCATGCCTTATCTCATTGGAATCGTCTTCAAAAGACGATTTCAATGAGATATTGCAAGGCAGAATCTAACAATAAATGAAAACACAAGGTACGATTTTTGATTTTGATTTACGATCATTTTTTTCGTAAGAAGTTTAGTAAAACGGGCCCCAGGTGCTGAAAAATTGCGCAAATAAAACGTACAAGATAGACAGCTAAACAGCTGGTTGTTTCAGAAGTTAATCTTCTAATATGCTGCAAAACTAACGAAGATGGCCAGGGGAGAATCATTTGTCATGCCTAGAAAAACCTCATCAGTTTTATCGCCAACAACGCAATTTCAACCGCAAACGAATAGGGTCGACACTTTACGCACTGCCTAGATGGTCCCTTTCCGCGTGATGGGTCACATATATTTTATGAATGAGAAACTCGCTCCCGGTTGTGTCCGTAGAGGTCCCGAATTTGACGACCCTTCGATCAATATATGATCCCCTCTCCAAGATAATGAAAACTTCGTTCACCAAAAATATAGTATCTGTCTATACAGTGTATAGACATAAACATTGTTTTTGGTCTAAAATCCTCGACAAGCTTACGCGGATCGTCCATTCGCCCGATTAAACATTGCAATCTCTTCTTTTTTTTAAGGGAAATATTTTCATTATCTTCTCAAAAAAACAAAAAACGTTTTATGTCTTTAAGACACAGTTGTAACAGATGATTGGATTTTTTCTGCAAAATTTCACTGAATTGTGTCAATTTGTGTGTGTGTGTGTACACGTACATGTATTAGCTTTCAAAAGCTAATGAAGATTAGTGCAGATGAAGTACGTAGAATATCTACGCACAGTAAGTATTTCTGAGACCGTTCGCAGACACTCCGTACTTGTATCAAATATTACCTGGGTTTTATTGGAAATCTTGATATGACTGATCTGGGAAGGATAACCCAGTCTAAAATTAGAAAATAACGACTAAGTTTTCTCCCCTTATCTAGGTTTGTGACAAATTACTTAGGGTCAACAGAGTTCATTCCCCTTTCCACAGTCTTTTCCCACCAGAAGAAAAAGTCATGAAGGAAAAAGGAGAAATTGTAGAAGCTGAACTAAAGGTGTCTGGGGCCTGTTTTACTGAACATCATACGATATTTTTTGTGTAAGTCATGAAAAAATTAAAGTTGCTTCTATAGTAGTAACTAAATAAGGAATTGTGTCATGCAGTGTCTCATTGGAATCGTCTTGAGATGATTGCAAGGCAGAATCTAACAATTAATGAAAGACCAGGTACGATTTGCGATTTTGACTTAAGATTAATTCTCTCGTTAAATTAGTAAAACGGACCCAAAGTTCGTATATCTGCCGGTATGCTCATTAGGTCTTGCCGCGACTCCAAAAGAAAAGGCCATTGAGGGAAAAGGAGAAAAAAACAGAATTCTGTAAGCAAATGACACTGGGAACTATAGCTTGTCTCAGATTATAAAATATTTCTTGTGAAGAATATTTTTTAGCTTGGCTGTTTTCAAAGATGATCACCTTGGCATATTTGGCAGTGATGTTGGCGTGACAAATGTTACCTTGGCCATAACTTTTGAATAATAAGTGATAGAGCCTTCATAATTCACATGATGATTGATTGGTATCAGTGTTCCCCAAAACCCTGAAATGGGGGTGATTCATCCCCAAAATGAAGCTTGTACCCCTTTTTATTTGCAAGCACCCTTCTTTGTCTCATATAATAGAGGGGGTACAAGCATGCTGCAAAATACCCATTTTTTACCCCCAAATTGATGCAGCAGTGGGAACACTTGGTATTAGACCTTTATAGGTACCATGTTCAAGGTCATCAGTCAAGATCAAGGTCATTTTTCAAGGTAAAATTTGTTAGAAAAAAAAATTAGATAAAACTAAAATTGGCCTTAACTTTTGAATGGTAAGTGGTAGGGCCTTCATATTTCAGATGATGATTGCTTTGGACAAGTTCTTTCTATTGATACCAATGTTCAATGTCATCAGTCATGGCCAAGGTCTTTTTTCAAGGTCAAGTTTATTAGAAAAATGGTTGAATCACTGGCTACAACTTTTGAATGTTAAGTAATAGGGTCTTGATATTTCACATGATCATTGCTTGGGACAAGATCTCTCTGTTTGTTCTGAGTTCAAGGAAATAAGTCATCAGTCAAGGTCAAGGTATTTTGTCAAGGTCAATTCTTTTTTTTTAAAAAGTTAAAATTTTAACATTGGCCTTTACTTTTGAATGTTAAGTGGTAGGGCTTAGATATTTTATTTGGATGATTGCTTGGGATAAGACCTTTCTGTTGTTACCAAGTTCAAGGTCATCAGTCATGGTCAAGGTCTTTTTTCAAGGTCAAATTGTTAGAAAAAAAAGCTAAAACTTTAATATTGGCCACAACTTTGTTAGGTGGTAGGGCCTTGATATTTCACATGATGATCACATGAGTTGATAAAGATGATCTAAAATTCTGGGTGAGGTGGAGTTTCAAGAAGTAAAAACTGTTTCAGCAGGTGAGCTTCAGTTACCATATTTAAATTAGTGGAACTGTAATAGTTCCGCAACATTTTGCAAATCATGAACTTTATCAGTGTTAACTAGGGTTTCCTAATGATTTTCATTAGGAAACCTCGGTTAACAATGTGAAAGAACATGCGGTCCAAAAATGTTGTGGAACTATTACAGTTCCATTACCTTAAAGGCAGTGATTTGCCATCGAGGATATAATATGGTTTGATTTCCAGATTTTCAGTACACCTGATAACCACATTTTTTGCAGAGATTTCAAGAGGCAAGGGTGTAACTACCATTACACACATTACACAAGTGCGTTATACTAACAAATTTGTATTTCCAAAAATATTGTTGATGAGTGATCAAAATATCTTAACTTAAAGCTTTTTAGCTCACATGAGCACAACGTGCTAAAGTGAGCTATTGTGATCACCTTTTGTCCAGCGTCCGTCCGTCGTCAGTCGTCCGTCGTCCGTCAACAGTTTCTTTAAATGACATCTCCTCCTAAACTACTTGGCTAATTTTTTCCAAACTTGCCAGAAATGTTCCTTAGGTGATCCCCTTTAAGAATTGCTAAAAGAAATGAAATCGGTGAAAAACTCTGGTTGCTATGGCAACGAAAGTTAAAAATTTAAGAAAATCTTTAAAATTCTTCTTCTTCTGAACAAGCAGCCCTACAGCCTTGAAATTTGGCATGGATGATCAGCTCATAGACCTTAATAAAAATAGCTAAAATCATATCTGTTGGGCCACCAGGTGCGGAGCACCAGGGGGGGAGGGGGTAGTACTTCGGGTAAATTTTGTAATCTTCAACCTTCTTCTTCTTCTGAGTAAGAAGCCCTACAGCCTTCAAATTTGGCATGTAGGATCAGCTCATAGACCTCAATAAAAATAGCTAAAATCATATCTGTTGAGCCACCAGGTGCGGAGCACCAGACGGGAGGGGGTAGTACATTTGTTGAAATTTTGTAATCTTTAACCTTCTTCTTCTGCTAAACCAGGAGCCCGACAGATTTGAATATTGGCATGGATGATCAGCATATGGACATTAATTGAATACGCTAAAATTAGGACTGTAGATTCACCAGGTGCGGAGCACCAGGGGGGAGAGGGTAGTACTTTTGTAAAAATTTTGTAATCTTGTACCTTCTTCTTCTTCTGAACCACAAGCCCTACAGACTTGAAAAGTGGCATTGAGGATCAGCTCATAGACCTAAATAAAACTAGCTAAAATTATGACTGTAATGCCACCAGGTGCGGAGTACTTTTGTGAAAATTTTGTAACTTTAACCTTCATCTTCTAATGAACCATGAGCCCTACAGACTTCAATATTGGCATGGATGATAAGCATATGGATCTAAAATTGAATAGCTAAAATCATGAATGTAGGGTCACCAGATGCGGAGCATTAGGGGGGAGGGGGTAGTACTTTGGATCAATTTTGTAATCTTTAACCTTATTCTTCTCCTGGATCAGAAACCCTACAGACTTGAAAATTGTCATGGGTGATCAATTGACCTTAATTAAAATAGCTAAAATCATGACTGTTGGGTCACCAGGTGCTGATTGTCTTGGGGAGGGGGTAGTACTTTGGATCATTTTTGAAATCTTTAAACTTCTTCTAATGAACCAGGAGTCTTACAGACTTGAAAATTGGTATGGATGATCAGCATATGGACATTAATAGAATAAGCTAAAATCATGACTGTAGATTCACCAGGTGCAGAGCATCTTTGGGGAGGGGGGAGTGCTTGGTTGAGAATTTTGAATTCCTACAGCCTTTATATTTGACATGGATTGATTAACTCATTAAAGAAAACTTTAAAAGTCTCAGACTCAGCCTGTATATCTGGCATAGATTAGCTGATCACAGACCTTTTATGAAAAAGCTTAGATAAATAATGACCAGGGGAGGAGCAGAGGGGGGGGAGAATTATTTCAAATGTTATCTGATTGAATAAGTGAAAATCTCCTTTTCTGTAGTTGCATGGACATACCTAGGTAATGAAGCTTTTTTCTCAGGTGAGCGCACCCAGGGCCAACAGCCCTCTTGTTTCATTTACCAACACTCAAATTGAATAAAAGGGATTGGGTGGAGGGCTTTTATTTTGTTTGTCACAGTCCTTTTTTGTAGCTTTTATCCTATTTATTCTTTGATTGTCACCTTCTGAGTGTGTACAAATCTCAACATCCTAGTCACACCAATGTACTGAGCTAGAATAAAGCTTCCATTACCATATTTTGCTTTGCCATGGACAATAGAGATCTACCATGCCTTGATTTCAAGATTTTCCTTACACCTGATAACAATATTTTTTGCAGAGATTTCAAGAGGCAAAGGCTTAACTACCGTTATGCACATTTTTGGTTATGGTATACTCAAAACCTTGAAGTCGGCAACATTATTGTTTGAACATCTCCTCATCAACCAATAAGTGGATTTCAATTAAACTTGGCAGAAATGCTCATTTGGTGGCCTTTCTCAAAATTTGCTAGACCTAGCATCACAGACTTTGGCCCTGAAATCTTCAATCTTCTTCTTTTCAGTAACCAATTGGTAGATTTCAACCAAAATGTTCCTTGAGCGATCCTTTTAAAAACATCTACATGAAATTTTGATTGAATATATAAACAGGGTGTGACATGGAGTGGCTGAGTTTTGAGTTCACCTGAGCACGAAGTGCTCAAGGGAGCTATTGTGATCTATCAATATCCTGCGTTCGTCTGTCCATCTGTCTGTCTGTCCATCTGTCCGTCACGGCATCAACTATTTCTTTAAACAACATCTCCTCCTAAACTACGGAGTCAAAATCAACCAAACTTGGCAGAAATATTCCTTGGGTGGTCCCTTGCAAAAATTGCTAAAATGGAAAGGATATGTGCCATATCATGGGAAAAGGGGCCTTAGTGACAAATGTTTGTTTACACTTTAGAAGCCACAAATATGGTCCAATCTTCATGAAACTTTGTCAGAATGTTTGTTAGGTCATGAGGATAAATTCTATTGAAAATGGGAAGGATCCGTGCCATATCAAAGGGAAAGGGGCCTTAATGACAATTTTCTTTTTTACACTCTAGTGGCTACAAATATGGTTCAATCTTCATGAAAATTTGTCAGAATGTTTGTTAGGTCATGAGGATGGACTCTATTGAAAATAGGAAGGACCATGGGAAAAGGGGCCTTAATGACAAATTTCTTGTTTACACTCTAGTGGCCACAGATATGGCCCAATCTTCATGAAACTTGGTAAGAATATTTTTCAGGTCTCAAGGATGTACCCTATTGAAAATGGAAAGGATTTGTGCCATTTCACAGGAAAAGGGGCCTTAATGACAATTTTTTTGTGTAGACTCTAGAAGCCACAAATATGGTCCAATCATCATGAAACTTGGTCAGAATGTTTGTTTGGTCATGAGGATGAACTCTTGTGAAAATTGGAAGGATCCGTGCCATTTCACGGGAAAAGGGGCCTTAATGACAATTATCTTGTAAGAGCTCCAGACGCCCCACAAATATGGTCCAATCTTCATAAAACTTTGTCAAAATGTTTGCCAGGTCTCAAGAATGAACTCTGTTGAAAATGGAAAGGTTCATGCCATGTCACAGGAAAAGGAGTCTTAATGATAATTTACTTGAAATATCAGGTGAGCGAATTAGGGCCCTCAGGGTCCTCTTGTTGTACTTTGAACATCTTTGCTCATAATGGACTCATTTTAACAAAATTTAGTGAGTTGCTCTTGGTGACTCTTCTTAACCTTTGTCTTGCTGAATAAAAAACTTTGGAAAAATTATATATAAATCAATGCGCTGAAAACTCTGTATTTCCTTATTATGAGTCCGCATTTGATTTTGAAAATATAATTTCTGAAACTTTTCTGGTTTAAAAAGGAAAATCAGGATGTAGGGACTAAGACCAGACTGCACATTTGTACAGGCTGATGTTTGTCCAAACCACCTGCCAAAGCAGGAATATTTCAGGATCAGCATGACAAGGGTTAAAAGAAGGTTTGCTAATTCTGTTTTGCCAATAAACATTGGTGTGCTAGGGTTGGGTTTTATATGCCTCTGCATCGAAAGATTGGGGGCATATTATATTTCATCTTTGTGTGTCTATCTACAAAACTTAACCCTTTGCTGTTTAATCCCTGCTTTTTACGTGTTTGTGATTTTATGATTGAGAAAACATTGTGAAAAAAGAAGAAATTGCTTCTGACAAGCAATTTCTTATTCTTCTACACTAATTTCTTCCCAACTGAAGGGTTATTTTTTAAAATTAAATCCACTTTAAATTTTGTCTGCAAAACCTTTGAATTTGGACAGGTCCCAAATTTTGTAAAACAGGAAACGGTAAACAATATAAGCAGAACATTGCCAATTACTTCTAGGCTATTAAATATACAATGCTCATATTTTGTGTGATTGTAGATCTCAATGATGCACATCTACAGATACTAAGGTCAAGGTCATGTGATAAGGTTAAGATCATCTGTCAAAGTAAAATTTAAAAAAAACAAAACGTGCCTTTGTGGCATTCATGTTTCATAAACACATCCAGTACTCACTATGAAATCTATGAACATCATCTTCTAAACAAATTGAAAATTTTCAATGAAACTGTGTCAGAATAAGGCTTGGTGACCCTTTTTAGCATCACTGGATGAAGTCCAGCGGGCTATTGCCATGGCCATTCGTCCATTGTGCGTCCGTCCATCTGATCGTGCTTTTTCTTTGATCACCTTCTTTGCTGAAACTACTGGTCAGAATTCAACCAAATTTCACAGGAATGATCCTTAGGACGTGCTCTTTAAGATTCCTTCTTTAGATCCTGAGCAGGCTGATAACTTAGACGCAACAGGCTGTCAAGTCAACAAAAAAAGGGCCCCTTTTGGTGAAATACAAAAATGTTCTCTAAAACTACTGGCTAGAATTCAACCAAATTAACGGGAATAATTCTTAAGACATGCTCTCTTAGATTTCTTCTTCTAAATGATGATTGAGATTAATCATGGGTGTAATCAAAGCAGCTAAAAAGGTCCCATATGTCAAAATATGAACAAGTAATATCTTCTCAGAAATTATTTTTTATGCCCCCGATAGGGAGGCATCATAAATTTGACTTGTCCGTCCGTCCGTCTGTCCGTCCGTCCGTCATTCCGTCCAAAAACTTTAACATTGGCCATAACTTCTAAATCAAAGCGGTGTCGGGGGCATTGTCATCTTACAATGACAGCTCTTGTTGATGCAAATGATTCATGTCAGGATTGTTGTTTGGATAGACCTCACACTGATTTCTTTGTGATTCTGTTGCTGTGTCGTGGAAAAAGGGGCTTTTGAGATGCATGTATCTTGTAACCACAACCTGTACATTTATTGACAGATTTCATGAAACATTCATGAAATGTTACTTATCATGTGACTATAATGCATACATTAAACCTCTTTGAAATGTTTATCTGTGTCGTAGAAAAAAAGGACTTTAGGGCCATTCTGGTCCGCTTGTTTCACTTGGTTTTTACCAATAGTGCAGTTACTATTGATAGCGTATAATTCATTTCCTAATGAAAAGGTTTCAAACAGTTTTGCAGTAAATCCATCTTGATTTTGTATCATACTAGAGCAGTTTTGCCGTAAAGGTTTAATAGTTCATTGACCACTTATTTCTTCCATCCCTAAATATTATTTATTTAGTATTTAGTTACTGCTTAGATGGAACTGTATCTTGCTGAACTTTTTGCCAGTTTTGTGTTTACAGGAAATCAATTAAAACCCATTAACCCATTACCGGAATGTGGATTGACTGGTCCAAATTCAGTTTGCAAACATCATTTTATTCTTAGTAATACAGAAAACAGAAGGTATTGTTTTCCTAGCCTTCATGAGGTCTTTGTCATTGGCATTGCATAAGATCCAAATGATGTCTTCACTAAAGGATTTAATGTGAAACTTGAAATACCATAAAAACTCTAATAGAACCCAGGGGTTCTATTCTATTAGAATCATCACAGTTTAACTAGAAAGGAAAGAGCTTTTATTTAAATAGAGACTATTTATATAGAACGATGGTTCAGTGCAAAACATTTGTAACTGCCTATAAACATATACACAGTTGCAACTGTTTCGCACTGAGCCTTGATATTTGTGAAGACTAGGAAAAAAATGGCCAAAAGTGCTATGTACTCACAAGTACTTAAGTCATTTCAAAAACCTAAGGTGAAGAATGAATAAGTAAAATCACCATTCTCTATCTACAGAATCCATTTAAAAATAATAACATTTTATTGGGGAAAAGATGCATGAAGATGCATGAATCCTCTGTGGAATTGTTTGTGGGGATGGGCCTTTATGAGAGTTTTTTAGATTTTGTAAAATCATACTAAAAATGGTCGATTCCATCGTCCCCAAAGGGTTTTGGTTTCATTAAAGCATGGGGCTCTACAAGAATTTTAAATGTATGCATTCACTATCTTAAGAGAAACACACAGTTAAGGCATTCGGAATGCCACTCGGCGAATCTCACAATCAACCTCGGATGTACATAGACGGACTATTTTTAAAAATTACTGGAAAACCTTTGAAAACCTTGATAAGGTCAGATAAATTGGCGTTAGCCCTCGAAACTAAAGGAGTGAAAGCATTCAAAGTCGCCAACTTTACTTGTTAAAGTCACTGACGTGAAACCATCGTATATATCTTTTGATTCTTTAATAACGGCTGAAAAATCTTCATTTTTGAGAATGATTTGTCAATCTCAAGAATTTAATTTTTTCTGCCATTATTTATACTTCTAAATTTTAAGATAACACCGGCTGTTTACGCGCTAATTTTTATGCTACCCGAAGGGAGAGCATATAGCTGCCGCTTCGTCTGTCCGTCCGTCTGTCCGTAATTCTGTCTGTCCATCCGTCCGTCTGTCCGTCCGTCCGTCCGTCCGTCCATTTCCACCTATTTCTCCATAACCTTTGGGCCAAATCAAATGAAACTTACCATGTGAACTCCCTATGATATAGTGATGATGCATCTGTGACGGTTTTTGGATTTGAGGCCTCATCACGGGAAAAGGGGACTTAGAGTAAAAAACAGTTTTTCCCAAATTTCTCCTAGTCCAACAGTCAGAATTTAGTGAAATTTCATATTTGAGTAACAAATCAGATGCCCTTTACTATAAACAATTTGAAATTAACGCAAAAAAATATACATCATGGAAAAAGGGGGTTAAATGTTTGTTACCTTACGTTAGCATGTAAAATGGTAATTCCGTCCGTCCGTCCGTCCGTCCGTCCCCACCTATTTCTCCATAACCCTTGGGCCAAATCAAATGAAACTTACTATGTGAACTCCCTATGATATAGTGATGATGCAGCTGTGACGGTTTTTGGATTTGAGGCCTCGTCACGGGAAAAGGGGAATTAGGGTAAAAAACAGTTTTCCCAAATTTCTCCGAGTCTAACAGTCAGAATTTAGTGAAATTTCATATTTGAGTAGCAAATCAGATGCCCTTTACTATAAAAAGTTTGAAATTAACGTAAAAAAAATATATCATGGAAAAAGGGGGCTAATTGTTTGTTACCTTTACGCTAGCGTGTAAAATACAGTTATTCTTTCATTTCTCCTAGTCTCATGCTCAGAATCTGATGAAATTTCACATTTCAGTAGCAAATCAGATGCCCTTTACCATAAGGTATTTGATATTTGTGTCTAAAAATATGTCATGCAAAAAGGGAGTTTAATGTTTGTTACCTTTATGTTTGCTGTAAAAGATAACACCTTATTTGAGTCCTTGCAATCTGACCACAGAGCATATCTCCTAAAGTATAATAGCTATCAACTTGAAACCTTATGGGTGGATAGATCTTATGGAGGAGAAGTGCAGTGCACAAGAACTTCAACTCTTGCTTGCATAATTTTGGAGTTATTGCCCTTTGTTATTTTTGACTTAGATTATGTCTGGAGCATATCTCCTAAAGTATAATAGCTATCAACTTGAAACTTAATGGGTGGATAGATCTCATAGAGGAGAAGTGCAGTATACAAGAACTGCAACTCTTGCTTGCATAATTTTGGAGTTATTGCCCTTTGTTAGTCCCCCACCGGTTACCGGTTGGGGGACTATAGGTTTGCTCGATTCCGTCCGTCCGTCCGTCTGTCTGTCCGTCCGTCCGTCCGTCTGTCCGTCCGTCCGTCCGTCTGTCCGTCTGTCCGTCACGCTTTTGTCCGGGCTATATCTTCTAAACCATATGTGCTAGCAACTTCAAACTTGGTACACTTATAGATCTCATTGAGGACAAGTGTCATGTTCAAGAACCGTTACTCTGCCACGCCCACTTTTTGAGTTATTGCCCTTTGTTGTTTTTACCATTACATTCTTGTCCGGAACATATCTCTTCAACTATAAGAGCTAGCAACTTCAAACTTTGTACACTTATAGATCTCATTGAGGAGATGTGTCATGTTCAAGAACCATTACTCTGCCACACCCTCTTTTTGAGTTATTGCCCTTTGTTGTTTTTACCATTACATTCTTGTCCGGAACATATCTCCTAAACTATGTGTGCTAGCAACTTCAAACTTTGTACACTTATAGATCTCATTGAGGAGAAGTGTCATGTTCAAGAACCATTACTCTGCCACGCCCACTTTTTGAGTTATTGCCCTTTGTTGTTTTTACCATTACATTCTTGTCCGGATCATATCTCCTAAACTATGTGTGCTAGCAACTTCAAACTTTGTACACTTATAGATCTCATTTAGGACAAGTGTCATGTATAAGAACTGTTACTCTGCCATGTCCCCTTTTTGAGTTATTGCCCTTTGTTGTTTTTACCATTACATTCTTTTCCGGATCATATCTCCTAAAGTATAAGTGCTAGCAACTTCAAACTTTGTGCACTTATAGATCTCATTGAGGAGAAGTGTCATGTTCAAATACCGTTACTCTGCCACGCCCACTTTTTGAGTTATTGCTCTTTGTTGTTTTTACCCTTACATTCTTGTCCGGATCATATCTCCTAAACTATGTGTGCTACCAACTTCAAACTTTGTACACTTATAGATCTCATTGAGGCAAAGTGTCATGATCAAGAACAGTAACTCAGCCACGCCCACTTTTTGAGTTATTGCCCTTTGTTGTCTTTACCATTACATTCTTGTCCGGAACATATCTCCTAAACTATAAGAGCTAGCAACTTCAAACTTTGTACACTTATAGATCTTATTGTGGACAAGTGTCATGTTCAAGAACTGTTATTCTGCCACGCCCACTTTTTGAGTTATTGCCCTTTGTTGTTTTTACCCTTACATTTTTGTCCGGATCATATCTCCTAAACCATATGTGCTAGCAACTTCAAACTTTGTACACTGATAGATCTTATCGAGGACAAGTGTCATGTACAAGAACTGTTACTCTGCCATGTCCACTTTTTGAGTTATTGCCCTTTGTTGTTTTTAGTCTTACATTCTTGTCCGGATCATATCTCCTAAACTATGTGTGCTAGCAACTTCAAACTTTTACAGTTATAGATCTAGTAAGTAGGAGATATATTATAAGAAAGGATTTTTTGTTATCCGGTGGGGGACTCCTGTATTGCATCGCAATACGACATGCACTTGTTATTTTTGATACTTAGATTTTGTCTGGAGCATATCTCCTAAAGTATAATAGCTATCAACTTGAATCTTTATGGGTGGATAGATCTCATAGAGGAGAAGTGCAATACACCTGAACTACAACTCTTGCTTGCATAATTTTGTAGTTATTGCCCTTTGTTATTTTTATTTCTTAGATTGTATAGGAGGCAAATCTTTGACAGAACATAGAATCTTTTATCTATTGGGCTTCAGTTTACTATCAAGCTTTCTTGGCGGGGGATGTCCATGTCCAACATGGCTCTTGTTTTTGTGAAAATGCCTTATTCAGGGAGCATAATCCGTCTCTGACGGCTCTTGTTCATATACTGTTTCCGCCTAACAAAATGCACAATTTTGTTACATACCCATCCGCCTTACATACATCCGAGGTCTGTTGCATTTTACGGAAATGGCCGAGTGATGTTCCGAATGACTATCAAGGTAGATAACTATCTATTTTATTTATTCTGATGATGTCCCCCCCTTTTAAAATCAGATTTTTCATCTCTTTTTCAGGACTTGAAAGGCACATTGTAGGCTTCTTAGCCTGGCACTAAAGATGTCAGTAAGTGTTAACACTTGTTATGCTGAATAAAAACCAAATGGCAAAATTGCATTCAAATCAAAGAGTTCAAAGCAATGGATGTAATAATTGTGAGCCTGTATCTATTTTCGGCTTTAATAATGAAATTCAGGTGATAAAGGCTAAGAACTAACTGTTCATTATTTGCAGGCTGATCTTAGTTTATACCTCCTGCCAAAACAGTAATATTCTGGGTTCAGCATGACAAGGGTTAAGTTAATAAGAAATCAGGTGAGCCGGTATCTATTTTGGGGTTTGATAATGAAATTCAGGTGATAGTGGCTAGGAACTGACTGTTCATTATTTGCAGGCTGATCTTATTTTATACCTCCTGCCAAAACAAATAATATTCTGGTTTTAGCATGATAAAGGTTCAGTCAATAAGAAATAAGGTGCACTACTCCTGTTGGAATATATGATCCATGATCCAGAAAGCCATGGTTAGGTGCCTCAGCTTCTGCTATATAAAGAAGAAACTGAAAAGCAGGGTTAAACATTATTAAAAGAGTATTTCTTTGGATTGACAACTTCTGAGAAAAAAAGCCACCGTCATAGCGAAGTGATAGCATGTTGGACTATCATTTAAAAGGTCCCGAGTTTAATTCCTGACGGCGGCACTCATCCTTTCCAGCTATACAAGGGGGTATCAAAAAGTTCAGAAGCAATTTCTTCTTTTTTCACAATGTTTTCTCAATCATAAAATCACAGACACGTAAAAAGTAGGGATTAAACAGCAAAGGGTTAAAAATGCAACAAATTAAATTCAATTTTAGAGTACAAAAAAATTCATTTGTTTTAACTAAATTTTGCTATTGTTATACTAAAGAAGATTCTCAGTTATATCAACTAAATCCTTGTTGGATATGACATTTCGTTTAATTTTGGCATAGCAATCTATTGTTCAATCCTCTTTCAAGATTGCATTTTTCAAGGTTGATTGATTTCATTAAATTGCAAGTGTCAAGGAAAACTGACGATAGACAATTTAAAAATTGTTAAATTAAATGAAATTGACTCACTCACTTCAAAACTAATGTGTTCAGAATAGAGTATGTTACAAGTGCAATTGTTCCTTAGAATCGATGCGTCGTTAAACCTCGATTGGACTCATAAATGATTGATTTATGCCTTCAAAATTTGAAGATCTGTAAGGTAGGACCTTGCCAAGAAAAGTTTTCTGAAGGTTTTGTGTGTCAAATTGACGTTAATATCGTGCCGTAACTATGCTCTTAATTCCAGTTCAGTCCTAAACGGCATGTCTGCCAAGGTTTAGAAAACATGAAAAGACCTTGGATGCTTAAATCCAAATTCACATGGACAACATTTGTGGTTTTACCAAAGGAATGGAAAATGATGTAACTTATGTCATTTTTATACCCCCCACTTATAAAGTAGAAGATGTCTGTCTGTCTCTGTCCATCTGTCTATCCATCTGTCCATCTGTCCGTCCGTAGACCTTTTCATTTCTGGACTCTAACTCAAGAACCAAGTAACCTACAATCATGAAACTTAATAATATTACTTATGATCCAAGGAAGTGCCCTATTGTTTTTGGGTCAGGTAGGTCAAAGGTCAAGGTCACAGTCATCCTTTGTTCAATTTTCGTTTCCGGACTCTTACTCGAAAACCAAGCGACCTACAATCATGAAACTTAATGCAAATGTTGCTTATGACCCAAGGAAGTGGTCTTTTGTTTTTTTGGTCAGATAGGTCAAAGGTCAAGGTCACAGTCAATTTTTGTTCAATTTTCGTTTCCTGACTAACTCAAAAACCAAGCAACCTAGAATCATGAAACTTTATGCAAATGTTGTTTATGACTCAAGGAAGTGCCATAT
Organism: Fragum whitleyi; assembly: GCA_948146395.1. Classification (NCBI taxonomy): domain Eukaryota; kingdom Metazoa; phylum Mollusca; class Bivalvia; order Cardiida; family Cardiidae; genus Fragum; species Fragum whitleyi. The sequence goes on from OX411556.1 coordinate 20,645,302, forward strand.
TGTTTTTGGGTCACAAAGGTCAAAGGTTAAGGTCACAGTCAATTTTTGTTCAATTTTCACTTCCTGATTCTAATTCAAGAACTAAGCCACCTACAATCATGAACTTCATGCAAATGTTGCATACAACCTCAATATCTGTTACAAACACATCCTGCACTTTTAGAACTTGCATTTTGACAAAGTGCTTGTGGGGGGTATAAGTCCGCTCTGCAGCAGTTCTAGTTGGCATTATTTCACCCATTGATTCATTCAAATTAATTCCAAAACTTGTTTGGCTTTTATTTCTTTTCAAAAGAAAATATCATACTAACAGTAGGGCTATGGTGAATTTTTGACTTTGAAGGGTGTTTCTAAAATTGTCGCCGTTACTTGAATATTAGAGAATGTTTTTTGTCATGTCTGTTGACTATTCAAAAAGAGCAAAGAAACGCAAAACTTATGGCATTTCTACCATCCTTTGACTTTACACAGGCAAACGTCATGTGTTATAGGGTAAAGTAAGCATGCTTTCGAAACCAACTTCATCATGAAGAAAATAACATTATATCGACAAAAAGAATTGAATATCAATAGGGAAAAAAAGGGTTTTCTCAATGAGTTTCTTTAGGTTATCAGTGTACAGGTGATTGAATGTTGTAATTAAGTACCTGTATCTCACGCCTGAAAGGTCGTATTATGTTATGGCCTCAGTTGTCCGTCCGTCTGTCCGACCCTTAGCAATTTTTGTGTGCGCAACTCCTCCTAAACTATCAATTGGAATGATCTGAAACTTGGCACAATTACTCCCTATGATGTCTAGTTGTGCATAAGACCTTTGAAATTCAAATTGCTTTAGTAATTCCTGAGAAATCTTGAATTATCTGCCCTTGTTTTTACTTTCAGTTCACTACACCCCTTCCCCTGGCTATACAACACTTTCCAGCGTTTTCAAATACCCTATTTCTCCAAATAAATGCTCCCAGGAGCTATACATAACATGGTCAGGGATCTTTTATTTAGTATGCATCGTATGTCGTCCGTCGTCCGGCGTCAACAATCTTAGTGTTTACACTCTAGAGGCCACAAATATTACACAATCTTCATGAAACTTGGTCAGATTGTTGGCCAGGTCACAAGGATGAACCCTATTGAAAATGGGAAGAATCCATGTCATATCAAGGGAAAAGGGGCCTTAAAGACAATTTTCTTGTTTACACTCTAGAGGCCACAAATATGGCCAAATCTTCATGAAACTTGGTCAGATTGTTGGCCAGGTCACAAGGATGAACCCTATTGAAAATGGAAAGGATCCATGCCATATCAAGGGAAAAGGGGCCTTAAAGACAATTTTCTTGTTTACGCTCTAGAGGCCACAAATATGGCCCAATCTTCATGAAACTTGGTCAGGATGATTGTCAGGTCACAAGGATTAACCCTTTTGAAAATGGGAAGGATCCATTCCATATCACAGGAAAAGGGGCCTTAATGACATTTATCTTGTTTACGCTCAAGAGGCCACAAATATGGCCCAATCTTCATGAAACTTGGTCAGGATGATTGTCAGGTCACAAGGATTAACCCTATTGAAAATGGGAAGAATCCATGCCATATCACAGGAAAAGGGGCCTTAAAGATAATTTTCTTGTTTACACTCTAGAGGCCACAAATATGGCCCAATCTTCATGAAACTTGGTCAGAATGTTGGCCAGATCACAAGGATGAAGCCTATTGAAAATGGAAAGGATCCATGCCATATCAAGGGAAAAGGGGCCTTAAAGATAATTTTCTTGTTTACACTCTAGAGGCCACAAATATGGCCCAATCTTCATGAAACTTGGTCAGAATGTTGGCCAGATCACAAGGATGAAGCCTATTGAAAATGGAAAGGATCCATGCCATATCAAGGGAAAGGGGGCCTTAATGCCAATTTTCTTGTTTACACTCTAGAGGCCACAAATATGGCCCATTCTTCATGAAACTTGAAAAGAATGTTTGCCAGGTTACCCAGAGGAACCCTATTGAAAATCGGCAGGATCTATGCCATATCACAGGAAAAGGGGCCTTAATGCCAATTTTCTTGTTTACACCCTGGAGGCCACTAATATGGCCATATCTTCATGAAACTTGGTCAGAATGTTGGTCAGGTCGCAAGAATGAACCCTATTGAAAAAGGGAAGGATACATGCAATATTAAGGGAAAAGGGGCCGGACAATTTATGTTTACACTCTAGTCTCTAGAGGCCACAAATTTGGTTCAATAGTAATGAAACTTTGGCAGAATGTTGGCCAGGTCATATGAAACTGGTTTAGAAAAGGCTAGAAACTTATGCAGGGATCATAGGAATAGAAAAATGTCTTTCTTTGAATAATCTATTGGTCATTTAATGATCTTAATAAAGCATTTAATTTTGCTAAGGGAGGACTCAAAGAGACGAAGGTGAGCGATATAGGACCATCATCACGGGTCCTCTTGTCTAATTATTACAATCATTAAACTTATGTCTTTAAGGCCCTTTTCCCTTGAATTTGAGGTAAATTTCCTCTAAACAATCATTTATATGATTGTTTAGAGGAAATTCACATCAAATGAGAGAAAAAAATCTCAACAAGTTCTCCAAATTTAGGCACAATTATGAAGTGGGTTTTCTTAGTTAAAACTTTAGGTGTGCTACAATAAGGGACAAGCTTTTTTAAGGGAAAATACAGTAAGAAGGTTTGAATATACCTTGATTGACACCAAAAACAGGAAAAAGCATGAAACAAAGGCTGAAGCTGTGGGCAAACATGTCACATGATATTTACCTGTATATTATAGGATTTGTGGGTGTAAGTGTAATCAAGTGGTCAATTCACCTTGATCTGACCTTATACCATATGTTTACGGTACCTCATAATGAAACTTTAGTATGCTTAGTCCAATTTCTGTACTTTTATCAATAAATTTGCCTACTGCGATATGACTGAAAAAACCTTTCAAACAGGCCTGAAACCTCATTCACACACACAAATAATTTGAAAAAAAGAAAATAATTATATTAAAGAGGTTTTCGTTAATTTTTTTTTTTCAGGTAACTGTCATCCTTGTGCTGGGTAAATTTTTCCAAATGACTCACTTCCTCTAATTTCACTGGCTGTCTTCATTATTATGTACCACCCTGTATTGAAGGTTTATAACATCCTAGCTGCAAGCATTCAGGATGATGCAGTTCTATGGAGTAGGAGTGCCATGGAACAGAATGAATAGTTACCTCGATGCCGGGCAGAAAAGTTCAAGGCTCTTAAGTGGTCTTCTTCCATGAATGTGTGACTTAGGTATAATTTTTTCCTGCCTCTATCTCTGTAAAAAGTAAACTAGTTATCAAAATAAGCCATCATAAGGTATATACATAGATCTCATTGAGGGACAGTGCATTGCATAAGAATGGTCACAGTTTTTCTGAGGTACAGAAAAGAGGGGGTAAAGCCGGTCTTGAATCCTTATTTCTCAATGAAATCCTATACTGTTGGTTTCGACATTTAATGAGTACAAAAAAACAATGTGTTTGTACTAGCTCTGGCTGTTGTTTGCTTATTTTCAGTTATTAGTATCTTCTTGTTATGTTGTCAATATAAGACTTTGCAGTAAGACGAATCTTACTAGAAGTACAAGATACAAAACCAATCACTCTTCCCTGCCTGATTTTAGAGTTATTTACCCTTTCTATATTCAGACAGACTAATAACTGATTGGTTGAGCCTCGGCTAATGAGAGCCCTCATTACGAAAAATTAGTCTGGATGAAATGAATATCAAAGGAAAAATGAACTGTCCTAAAAATGGAATAAAAAAAAATATAACTCTCCTAAAAAGGAATAAAAATGTCAAGTCCATCTTTGTAGGAATGAGCTGAAGATGAACACTTTGATGAGAAATCAAAAAGAAGGTGGGAGAGACAGAGGGAGAAATATCAGCTCAAACAGACTAAATCCTGGAATCACCTAATGAATACCTATGGTTTTTAAAGCAACCAGTGTGGCCGATAGAGGTGACTCTATTAGTAAATATATTGTTCTTGTTACTTTGAGCACCCTAAGACCAACTAGAATCCCATAACCAAAATAATAATAATTCTGTAAGGTAGAACGGTCATTTTAGATTCAGAAAATCTGCCAAGTGCAAAGTTTGTCAGGCGAGAGGCCTAATTAGCTTGTGCACATCATATGTAGTCCATAAGAAAAAAAAAAGGCTGGAAAAGACCAGTTTATTCTACTTTTGTTTGTTTTCTAGCTTTTATCTGTGATTGTAAATTTTGATACATCATAGATACATAATACAGATAACTGTAGGCAAGGCCAGTCCAAAATCTTCATTTCTCTATGAAACCCAATGTTGTGGGTATTCATTTGAATCGTCTTGATGAGACGATTCAAATGAGCACCCACAACACAGGGTTTGTTCAAGAATTATTGAAATAAATTAATCTTAAGTCCAAAAGTAAATTACCTATCTGTAGCTCAGAATAGATAAAAGTAAACCTGCTCTGTTCATGATGGCCTCAGAGCAAGTGGTCAAATATAATCTGGATAGGTTGTTGACCCCTACCTATGGTCAGACCTTTTAACTCTTAACTGACCGCGGAAATCTGGCTATCCTGCAGATCACATGACCGTTTAGTCTGGCAGTTATTATATACTCATTGGCCATGTAAATACTTTCAAGGGTATGTTATTAGAAGTAATATATTGGTTCTATTGTTTTAGTGTAGAATGTTGTAGGAAAAGGAATTAACAATTAAACTTGAGGATTGTTTAGTAGATTATTATATTTAGTAGGATTTTATGACAGTAAATGAGTTAATTATCTATGCATCCCTAGCCAAACTGCGCAGGTAGGTTTAGTTATTATGAAGTTATGGAACATGAAATTATTTTCTTTATAAGTGAGATGAAAAACTTTAAGACTGATCCAAAAATGAATTAGAATACTTCAAATTATGATTTGACCTGCGTTGCAGGAGTGAAATTACCCTGTTGAATATGTTGGATATTACATGGGTGTTATTACACAAGTGGAAAAATTATGTAAATGAGCTTAGAATGTTTAGCAGTGCTGTGAAAGTGACGTCATATTGCATTTGCTGACGTCAGTTTGCAAATGGCGTTATATGTTTTTTGCGAAAAAAACTTTAATCTATACATGTCTCGAATTTTGTCACTTAAAAGCAGAACTTCTGGTCATGTTATTAAAAGAATATCAAATTTGTCCTCAGAAAATACCCTATTCATTCAACTTTTCATCTAAAACAGATAAAAACTCAACGCTGCCTCGTTTTTATCTATTTATTGATGACTTGTTTAATTAATTCAGGATTCAATGACAACTCATTTGATATCCTCTATTTTGTCTTTGATCTATCCAGTACAAACCCAAGATTTTATTATGTCTTTGTAATTTTATTTTAAGAATTATTGTAGAAAAAGATGATTTAAGTTGTCTGTTGTAATCTATTACAAGTTAGCAGCCGAATAACACTTGTCTGACTTGAAAACTTACTTGTCCAAATTTTCAGTTATTCTTACCTTGAAATAAACATACTTTTTATGTGAGGAAATTTATACCTTTTTCTTCATGCCGGTGACAAGTAAATTGTACTAAAAACAATCTCTATTTTCTCTTGTGTTTTCAATTTCAGCTTAAATCTTCCACTGCATTTTGCAATTTTTTAACCAATAACATGAAACCCTTTTCCATGGTCTGTTATTTTGTTCTTGAATCAAGATCCACTTGTCCTTGGACAAATTCTCAAGGAAAAAGTTCTCAATGATATTCTACTTGATTTTTTTAACCAATAACTTGAAACTCATTTCAATGATCTGTTATTTTGTTCTTGAATCAAGATCCACTTGTCCGTGGACAAATTCTCAAGGAAAAAGTTCTCAATGAAATATTACTTGTCCACAGACTGAAAAGCCCATGTAGGACAAGTTTGGCATGGGAATTCAACAACCCTGGCTCTAAGAATTTGAAGTATCAATTAAAATAAAAAGTATGTTTGAAAAATCAATTGTGAAGGGTGGTTAAAAATGTAATTTTTAAATCGGAGATTTATACCGGTTTCCAGAAATCCAGTCTGTTTGACCCAGTACATTTTTACCTTTATCTTCTGAGCAATGTGTTCAAACCAACTAATGTGTTTTCAAACACCGAAGAAACGGCCTTTTCAGTCACAATCTACAAACTTTGTTTTTATCTTATTTACCTTTCGACAAATAGAGAAGATGCGAATACAAAATTTGATGTAATTTTCGCTTTTAGTAATTACCAGTTAGTATTTTCAGTGTTTATAACAAGATTTCGGTTGAGTAAAGGATTTGAAACGTACAATAGGTTAACTGTAAGATAAATTTGTAGCACTTACAATATTACTACTCTGATTTTTTTCTCGAACGGTCATTTACCAGTTGTAGGGCTGACAACCAATCAAATTTTGTTTTGATTATCTCTCGGTTAAAACCCACGCGTAAATTCACACCACGTAGTAGACGCAATGGACATCGTCTGCTCGAAATGTGTCAATTAAGTTGTTTGTCATTGGTCAATGGTCGTCTGCACTCTGACAGGGAGCGTGGGAAGTTTACTGGTGGAATGAGTACTGTTGACTATGTGTTAACAATGAAATAATTTTGTAATTTTGAAATATTTGATTTCAATTAGCACTCTGATCACGCTCCAATCCTATTTACAATAAATTCAAATTTGAGTATGAAGAAAAATTATTCAACAACAAATAAACCGACAAAAACATACGATAAACTGATATAGGATAGCAGTAAGAGTGATCTATTTTTAGAATAACTCATGAAATAATCATAGAGTGCTGCTAGATTTAATCGATTGGTCAGAAACCAAAGATATAGTTGCATAGTTGCCGATTTCACGTGTTTCTTGAGGAAAAATGCATTTATAGTATTTGGAAAAACCCAATGCTTGAAAAACAAACATGTTGTTAATCAAAATTGTAAATAGTTTAATGAAAAATGTTTTGTTGCTAAACAGGCTTTTAAACTCTAGAGAGAGGAATAATATTAACAGACAAGCTTTTAGCTTGGCGTGTGCTCATTATAACAACGTAAAAAAATCTGCTAAGAAATAATTTAGACTAGCAGAGGGCTATCGAATCAGCAAACTTTCAAAATCGGACCCACGAGGTTGGATGAGCTGGCGATGTCCTCGAAAAGATGAAGTGTTGAGACAAAAAACTCACAAATTGGGCAAATATTTTACCAACTTTTATTGTCCAAATTTGAGCCCTTTTGATTGGCGAACTATTGCACTATCCCAGCCTCTCAATGATGTCCGATTTACAGTGCTGACAGCACTTTGATTAGTTCTACTGATCAAAGGTCAGGAGGGTTATAGCTATGGGGTGTTTCCTGACTGTGCATGCCTCTGTCCATCCTTCGTTAACTTTTTCTTTTTCATGTTTTGTCGGGATAGAGCCCACAGTTTTCATCTGATTTGATAAATCTTGTACAGAATGATTGTACCAACATAAGGATTGTTTCCTTCGAAAGAGGGTCAGGTCCATGAAGTATCTCAGGAAAAGGACCTTGTAATTAAGGTGGCAATGGACAGCCGCCTCCCGACTCTATAAACCGGAAGTGGGTTTTCGTTTAATTTACGGCGCTTTTTGCACGTTGTTTCAAAAGACCGGTTTTCATGAATTTCTGCTCATGGAAATAACGTTGAATAATGATGGTAAAATTTCATAACTTAGCTTCTTTTCAACATTTGATATCAATTGAATGACTGGATCATAAATTTAACAATAAAAATGCGTTAAAAGCTTCATTCAATTAGGAGAGGTCACTGTAAAATAACGAAAAAATTTCTTATTTTGCACGGAAAGGTATGCTGAATTTTTCACCAAATACAGGAAAAATATGGGGTTTAAACATATCGAAAAATAAGAAAAAATCATTGGGTCATTTCTTTAATAAAAAAAAGTTTTTGTGGCATTTTTACCCAGTAAAATTACAAAAATTAGTGCATTTTTAAATTTTGAAGGTAAATTGTGCAAATGCAATTGATCAAAGAGAAATTTCTTGGCAACAGCCATTGTGTACATGTTTAAGGTCTATCAAAATGTATGTGTTTTATAGCTATAAGCTGGTACTTAGTTTACACTAGACCCTAGACAAATATAAACGTTTTACTGAAAAATGACCAATACCACTCAAGGGCAGATAACTCTAGCATGCAAACGAGCATGGAAAGGTACCTTCAAATTTTGATATAATGACTAGACGGTGTGAATCTACAACATATGTGAACAAGAAAAAAATTCATTGGGCGGAAAAAAATGACGCCATGTGTCCATTGCTACCTTAAGCCAGTGTCTGACATTTCCAACAATTAAACATGTGCGCGAGGTGCAAACATTTAGAGGCCCAGACAGCCACATACTGAAAATGTAAAGTTACCTGATGGTGTACAAGTACTTTGAGGCCTTCTCTAGCTACTTAGCGCATAGTGAAGACTCTGGTCAGACTGTTCAGATGCACAGACTAGCCAGAGTCTTTGCATTGTGCATATCTTAGACAATTTGAATGAGTACCAACAAAATAGGGTTTGTGCTATAATTGTTGAAATTAATTTGATCTGAAATCCAAAATACCTCTATACTTGTATAGTGGAAGCATATTGACCTAAACCTGGCCTTTGTGATTTAAATGAATTAAATACCGGTCGTTTCTCCTCGGCAAAACACGACTTACCTGCGGAATCCAAACGTAAAGTTGGAATGCACGTGTTAGCTCTGTTTACCCGTTATCGCTCATGCTGTTCACTGTAACGGCGATATTTGGTCACCCTCACGAACTAGTGAATCAATACATAAATTGAGTTTCTTATTTAAAAATCTTTAGATGCGGGTGAGAAAAATACAAATTTCAAATTTCTTTAAATGCAATTTATGTGTTTTGAATGGAAATGAAATGAAATCCCCTCTCTCAGTCGCAATAATTGTTTTTGAAATCGAATCGTCTGCTACATGACTAGGCGCCCCCGTATATAGGTAAACTACTAACTTCATGCATACCTATAATTTGTGCAGTATAACGGGATGTCCATGCTTGATCGTCACGTGCCGAAGTATCTTCGGAATTTATTCATGTGCCTAATTATTTATTCTGCATAAAGGTCAGGTTCAAGTTAATATGCGCCCGCTATAGCTCTGGAGAGTATTCTTGACTACCCAGTCATATATATTATGTTAAAAAACCTAAACTTGCCACACACATCATATGCTGTCATGCAAATTAAATCCATTGTCATACAATTGGTATTTAGTTTTAATGTCACTTTGAAAAGTATTTGAACATAAGTTTTGTCTCTTCAGCTGGAGGAACTAACCATGTCTTCTTATCTATCTCAGTTATTGTCACTTACAAACAATACATTTATGTAGACCAGCCACTAGCTTCTCATCTGAATTTGGTACACTACTTGTTCTTAATTACTACTACTACTACTACTAGTCTTTATTGCATAAAGAATACAATTCTTATAGCAGATATAACATATAAACATATCAATGAAATTATCTGAAGAGCACATGATGTTATTGTTCAAAGAGAGAAATAAATATATATAAATATGTAAAAAAAGATATATATATAAATAAATAGGATCAAAGGTACCTATAGAAGAAGTATTTTAGATTTCAAATTAGATTATTTCAATAACACTTGCACAAATCCTATATTGCGGGTATTCATTGAAATTGTCTTGATGAGACAATTCCAATGAGTACCCACATCATAGAGTTCCAATCAGAAGTAAAGATTTTAGATTGGCAATACCCCTTCTTATTTGTACCACTGTAGGACATTTGCCCTTTCAGTACACATTCAGGGCTTAAATTTGTACTCCAGATAAATAAGGTTTTGTTAATTATAGTGTTGACCCCAGGGCTGACCATATCTGCACTAAGTAACTTATAATCATTAACAGTTATAATGCTACTTTAACAAAGAAAAGTGGCTTTTTTAACAAAACATGTTTTTGTTCTTGGGCAAACTTGACAATAATTGAACTGTGTATAAAAAAAGAAGTTAAAATAAGGAAATGTGACTTGTCACACAGAAAGGGACCAACTGGGTAGTGCATAAAGTGTTGATCCTTGTCCGACTGTGCGGAATGCGCAGACTGAGTGGGGTGGAAACTTTTCACACTTTGCTTATTTTCTTCATCTAGAATGATCAATCTACTCTCATCTGCAACATCTGGATGACTTTTGCTGGTCCTAATCTCTTTTTGAATTCTTTGTTTTACAGAGTTCCTAGATGGTCCCTTTTCACGTGACAGTTCACTAATTTAAAAAAAAAAGATAATCCAAAACTACCGCATTTTTCAAGTAATTATGCTCTGAAAATGCACAAATCATAACTGTGCATTATATGTAAATTATATTATTAAGAAATTGAGAGAATTTTTTTTTATTTCATTGAGGTATGAAATGGAAAATCCAATTACACTGTATAAATATGCAAAATGGATTCATACATGAGTGTGATTAGGTTTTTTAGTCTCATACCTCCATTAAATGAAATAAAACAACTCTCTTCACATCTTATATACTTCAATGTCATGGAGCAAGAATGTAAAGATTTATCAATAAAAACAGATATTTTGTATGGGACTATTTCGGGCGAAAGCTTAGATATAGCTGCATACTCAAAATTGTTTTCGCTGAGGAATAAAACCAATTTTCAAGCCAATCAGAATGTATGAAAATTGATGGAAATAAATGATTATGAATTATTTCTATGTGCATTAGATTGTAAGAGTTATCTATCTTTACTTTGTGATACAAGGTGTGTTGATTACTTCTGGCAAAATGGAAAGTATACAAAAGACAAGTGCTGCAACCAAAAATACCAGTCAAGCTTAACATTTTTAAAAAAGTTAGTTTTCTGTCAGTTGTCAATCATTATATCAAACTATAGTTCCGCAATTTAGAGTGAGCGATCAAAGGTCAATTTTGTCTATACAGGTATAGACAAAATTGACCTGTGATCACTCACTTAAACTTGTGGGTCTATACTAGTCAAGGATGTGGAGTTCCACCTGCAGACAAGTGTATTTTTCTATGTCCATGGACAAGTGAATACTAGGCCTTATCTTGGAATGGTACTAAATAGATTAATGAGAGATCCTAATATTTGTATGATCAAAGAGTAGAAAACATTGTTATTAATGTAGAAAATGTTGGGCTTCGGCTTTTTCTTTATAAAAACAGTATTTCTTATTTTCAATATTTTGTTGGCAAGTTCATTTTGATCCCAGACGAGTAGGAAAGCGAATTTAAATTGACCGTTGACAGGTGGAGAAAATCCATATTTCACTACACTTGGACTGGTGACACTGATTATTATCTAAGAAATGGTCCCACATGATGTACAAACACCCAAGATGACTACTACCATATTTCTCCTAATGAACGCTCACAGGAGCTATACATAACATGGTCAGGGAGCTTTTTTATTTAGTATGTATTTTCCGATTTAAAAGATCCTTAAAATTGATGTCTTTTAAGCCCATATCCATTGAATTTGAGGCGAATTTCCTCTAAACAGTCATATTTTGAGAAGAATTTTCTCTAAACAATCATTTATATGATTGTTTAAAGGAAATTCACCTCAAATTAGAGAAGAAGTCTCAAAAAAGATCCTAAAATTTAAGGCAATTGAATAGGGTTTCTTAATAAAATATGTAGGGGTGCTACTATTAGGGGAGGGTGCTATTATTAGAGGAAATTAGGTATGTCACAAGTCAAGCTTACAATATTGAATATCCCTTACTTTTTGTGAACAGTATAGGAAAAATATGGTGAGCTAAAAGACTTAACATGTATGCTGAAAATGATGTAGGTATGTTTATTAACATTTCAACAATTGGAAGCAAAACCAACTGATTATGATTAAAATCAATTAATCTGCCCATCACTAACAGACACTCAAGATGTCCACTAAGTCATTAGTCAAGCTTTCAATATTGAATATCCCTTACTTTTTGTGAACAGTATAGGAAAAATATGGCGAGCTCAAAGACTAGACATGTATGCTGAAAATGATGTAGGAATGTTTATTAACATGCCTTTCAACAGGTTTAGTCTACTGTATGATAATTCCCACTTACTGACAGTTTGGGGAGATATCGTACAGGTCGTGTCCGATAGGTCAAATGGTCAGCTGATAAAACAGGCTTTCAAATAGAGCAAAAGTCCAGATATAATAGAGCAACCCAAGTATAAAAGCATTATTTCTTCTTGGAAACCAAAATTGTGGGTACTCATTAGCCCAGGATTCAGGCCCTGTTTTTAGAAGTTTGTAGCAAGGTAGATAACCAAAATAAACCACTCTGACCTGCATGAGCTAACTTCTCTTCAAAGAAACAGGTCTTAAATCAGGCTTTCAGAAACTAGACATTGACTCTTACATCAATTACTTATTTTCAGTAATGTACCTTTATTTAAGAGATGGCTACCAGTCTAGGTAACTAAGTATAAAAGCATTATTTCTTCATGAAAACCAAAGTTGTGGGTACTCATTGGAATCATCTCATTGTGATGATTCCAATGAGTACCCACAACTTGGGGTTTGTGACGGTATTGTAATTTTTCAATCTGAGATCCATTTTAACCTTACTGTCTGTTGCACTGGATAGAGTTAGAGTGAATGAATTACATTTCAACATGTTAAATTCATATAATTGCAATGAAATAAAATAAAGAACTCTGATTGGTTTAAATCACACCATGTGTGGAAATCCATTGCACTTTATTTCTGTATAAAATCAAATAGGTAATTCAGGAAACCCCTGACCTTCGATCTGCAAGGACTGTGTTGTAGGAAGTTGAATTAACCTCGTTTCTGATCATCGAAGCATCGAACATTTATTGGAGTATAAAGTGCAATTGCCTTAGCACATGGCTTAAATATAATGTCCTACGGGTGATAGTTGCCATGTCTTAAGGCAATTGCACTTTATACTCCGATAAATGCAGTGAAAAGACACTCATCCCTATAATAATATCCCCATTGTTCTGGGTACTAATTTGAATTGTACTTTCAAGATGATGCAAATGAATACCTACTACATAGGTTTTGGGAGGACAAATGAAAGAATTTAATGGTTTTACAACCCCTTATCTAGAGCTAAATAATATTATATGATTAAGGGTGTACCTAGCCTGGCTCCCAGGCTGTCAGTTAGTGTTGAATTAGAAATATATAAGGTACACTACTCATATTTTACTATTTCAATTCCATTCACCTGCCACATTCTCAAAAACTGATTGCAGAGTGAGAGGAATATAAGCTGAAAAGAAATTATTTCTTAACCCTTGTCATGCTGAATGAATTTTGGCTAAAAATTTACATCAAATCAAAGGGCAAAAAGCAATGAAAGTACCAACTGTAGGTCAATTTTTATTTGAAAAACTAAATCTTTTGACAATTCTGGTTTGAAAGTGAGAAACAGGTGATGTAGACTAACATCAGACTGCACATATGTGCAGGCTGATGTTTGTCTATAGCTCCTGCCAAAGCAGGAATATTCCAGGTTCAGCATGACAAGGGTTAAGTTGAATTTTCTCATTCCACAATACTTCAGATCAGTGGGGCGGGAGCCAGTCTAAGTTGTGCCAAAAAGATGAACTTTCTGTAGAACAAATAGATTAACCAACATTCAAGGTCTTTAACTGCAATTATGCAAATACAACCTACCATGCAGAAATAGGCTACTTGGGAATACAATTAGCCTAGCTCCCAAGCTGTCAATAAGTGTTCAGTTTAAAATGATTAAGGGACACCACTCATGTTTTACTATTTCATCCTATCCAAATTACCTCCCATATTTTCAAAAACTGACCGATCAGCCAGTCAGAAGAATATAAGCTGATAAAAAATAACACTTTCTCTAGTTGAATTTTTCTCATTTCACAAAACATGTACTACAGATCAGAGGGACTGGAGTCAATCTAGAATACGATGATCATGCCTGATATTAAGGTAGTCAAACCATGATTGTTTCGAAACATTTCAGAACTCATGATCCTTCACAAAGTTGACAGAAGTTTCCTAATGAAATCATTTGGAAACCTCGGTTAACACTGTCAAAGTTCATTACTTCCAAAACTTAATTATGGGTCAGACTGCACAGTTTCATCTTTACCTGAGCCTTCTGTAAAATTAAGGCATATCATTGTCAAGGCTTAAGCATGGCATTCAATAAAAAAAAAGAGTGCCTCAAGTAGACTCCTTGCTTTGCTGCATGTGTTTGGCATTTAAAATTTCTAGTCTCAAAGGGGCATAATTCTACCAAATCTGCACTTGTATATGTCTATTTCTTATTTACTCATCTCCATCTTCAATTATGGACGGATTTGCATGAAACTTTCACAGAATGTTTATAACGTGACTAAGTGCCATTTGAGATACCATGCTGTGTCAAGGAAAAAGGAGACTTTAAGTGCATATCAGATCGATATCACTGCTAATTAGCTTTGCTGTAAAAATTCTTATAGAGCCCTGTGTGCTCTTATTAAACTCCATTCTCCTTTTCAGAGGTTAAAATTGACCACAAAATCAAGGTCACTAAAAATTCAACAGAGGCTTTGTGTACATGTACCTTTACCCCAAACAAATGTTAATATTTTGCATGGATTGTGTTCATTTTTGGCCATTTTTTCACTGAGAAATGTCAATGGCTCAATGATGAATAGTTGTTACTACCTATGTCTATAGCTGAGTGAGTTACAACTGTTTCACACTGAACCATTGATAAGTAGCATAGCCTCTAATAAAAGTTAATCCCTTTCCAATGGAAATGTGAATATTATCAATGAACCCTGGGGTTCTAAAAGAGATTTTATGGTACTATGCTATATGTCAAGGAAAAAGGAGCCTATATGGACAACTCCTTTTCCAATTGGTAGCGTAAATTGTGACATTGGCATTCACAGTGTTTAGTCTTTATGCAATCATGGTTACAAATTATAAGGAATGATTCAATGTAAATGACCGCTGGACACATGAACTCATACATCGAATTTTTCTTCGGTTTTATGTTTGGTGAGAATTTCGTGGTACAGTGTTAATTGGACACAAAAATATCAAATTTAGGATTGGAAAAGTTCACATTTAGCCTGAGGGAAACTTAGGTATGGTTAATTTGTGAAGTTGTCTTACAATTTCATTCTTCTTAAATATCCTTTCAATGAGTTAGTAACAAACTATTTGAATTTAACCCATGTCATGCTGAACCGGGATTATTCCTGCTTTGGCAAGAGCTATAGACAAACATCAGCCTGCACCTATGTGCAGTCTGATGTTAGTCTACACCACCTGTTTCTCACTTTCAAACCAAATTTGTTAAAAGATTTTTTTTTTCAAATAAAAAAAGACCTACGGTTGGTACTTTCAGTGCTTTCTGCCCATTGATTTTGATGAAAATTTTTAGCCAAAATTTATTCAGCATGACAAGGGTTAATATAGGCTTATTTGCTATTTTTCACAATCTTGTCAAAATACCGTTAAAGGTCTAATACAACTCCAGATATTATTAGAATCATAGTGTTTCTATTAGAAGAAGGTGGGGATTTATTAGAGGTTGCAGTTGTAAAAATGTGGAAATGGCCACAAATTCTACTGCATTTTTAACCAGCAGGGATGGGGGGTTATATTAGATGGGGGTTATATTAGAGCATGGAGCTCTTTTAGAACTTTTATGGTAATCTAAAAAGATGGCCAATGGCTAATTAGTAGGTGATGTCAGGCTGAACTAGTTAGTAACTTTATTTCAACCCTTGTCATGCTGAACCCAGAATTTTCCTGCTGATGCTTGCACAAATTTCTGAAATTATACTTGGAAAAAATATTGACTCACAATAAGTGCATCAAGCCCTTTCATCACTTTGATTATAATGCAGTTTTGCCAAGGCATGGTAAGGGTCAAAAGTAAAAGTTAATTGTTGAGAATTGTAAATATTGCAGGAGAAACAATTTAGACTGGCCGCAGTCGTTTTTGATAGCATTTTCAGAAACTGTTTTGTTGTAGTTCTATTGCAAGTCACTTTAATTCAAGTTCATATTATCAAGTGCTGAACGAAAACATTTCTTCTCAGAGACAGGGGACTTAATTGGAATTTATGTAATGACTGACATTTAATTCCCTTTGAAAAAAATACTGTAAAGAAGAGTCTTGTGGCCAGACAAGGGAAACATGTGATCGCAAAATTTTTGTCACCAAGCGGGGCATAATCTACTGTTCACAGCATTTTCAGTTTACTGTAGCTGAGGGAATAGCTGCCACTTGATTAAGGTAGTGGAACCGTAATAGTTTTGCAACGTCTCAGGGGTAATGAACTTGAACGGTGTTAACTGAGGTTTCCTAATGATTTTCATTAGGAAACCTCGGTTAACATTGTGAAAGCATATGTGGTCCGAAATATTGCGGAACTATTACGGGTCCACTACCTTAAGACAAAGTACTGTGGTCTGAGGCAATTGTCGCCACTATAGACTAAGATCAGCCTGCACATACATGCATGAAATGGCATTTAACCCGATTCAAACATGTTTTTAGCTTGGCTGTTTGGTTGAAGCATTCGTTTTTCTTACACTGTTTCTGGCTTACAAAATGCACCATTTTGTTACAAACCCATCCACCTTATATACATCCGTCTGAGGTCTGTTGCAGTTTATGGAAATGGCCGAGTCAGGTTCCGAATGAGATGGGAGTGTCTGGCAGGATAGTCAGTTGCATTTACTCTGTTTACGACATATTCCTGAAGAACACAAAGCCTCTGTAGGCAGCATAGACTAAGATCAGTCTGCACAGATGTGTGGTCTGATCTAAGCCTATGCTGCATGTTTCAAAATTTAGTACAGAATTTTGTCAAAAGAATGCATTTTTGCTTATGATTTTAAGACTGTATAATACATTAATAATTGAGAATGCATAAAAATTGTGGGAAATTTTTTATTCAGACTGTTTGAAATATCAAATATATTGGCCAATTAGGCATTTTTTTTATTAATTACAAAGGGAGGTAGAAAAATCATTGTAAATTTCATAATTTGTGATTTTTTTTACTGTGTTCAGCCTGCGCAAATCATGCAGTCTGACCAGGATCCAAACTTTTAGCACTTCCCAGATGGTCCCTTTTTGCGTGACGGGTCATAAATATTTCAGGTAAAGCATATCATCCTAGAAAAAGAGAAAAAGGCTTTTAAGGATAAGGGTATCACATAATTGTAACAATAGTGGGGGGACACTTGAGAAATGTCCGAATTTTTTCTACTTTGACCACTAATTATCATAACTGTACTTGAGATTTCGGGATTATAAGGTCATGCCCGATAGATCAACTGACCACTGCCGGTCACTGGTCAATTTGTATACCAATTACCTTAACTCTTTGGATATTTATACTATATACTGACATGTCCAAATTTGATTGTTTTGACCTCCGCTTGTAAATTTAAGCAAGACCAAGACTGATTAGTATAACTCTAATTGGAGATATTGTAGGCTTGGATGTTTTTGAGAAACCCTTGGGTTTTCTTATGGACAAAAGTTTTGTCTCGGTTTCGCAAGTATGCAAATAAGGCAAAATATTCTTACATGAGAAATAGAACATGAAAGAATGTAGCAATATTGTAAAGTAGACGGCTTAACCTTCCAATCTACGTTAGCTTCGTAAAACTTTGATCTGAGGTCTAAGAATAAAACAATGTAAGCAAGCGTGTTATGATAATAATTAATGTCTATTTATGAGTCTGTCTTATCCATGCAATGGCAAAATTTAACAACAATCATATATACTTGTACACAGTATCCATCTTAATGACATGGCACGTAGATTTTTCTTTAAATATGAAAGGGATCAACTAAATGTTGTTTCAACTGTTCTGATGAACCCTAAAAATCAGAAAAAAAGATGGCACGCTTAATAAACAATGATAGTTAATTAAATCTATGTTTCCTTAATCCAAAAATAGCAGAAAACATCCTTATTTCACGATCCAACAACAAACCTGCAAAAAATTAAAATGTATGCTAAAATGAAACTAACGTTTCTGAAAGGAAACCAATTTTCTACCAACTTTTATAGTGTTTTCCTACTGGAAAGGCTTTCATGCAAAACTTTACTATGCTATGTCATCTGCAGCATGAAAAAGTTAAAATGTCATTAACATCGTTGGGACTAAATCAACATCAGTTGTGATCATCCAGTGCTAGTGAAAACAGTACCTATATTTTGAAGATAGGGCTGATATTGCTGATCAATATTTTCAAAGCTATATTTTCAAAACATCATCTTCAAGGGCGTAGCCAGGCGGAAGCAGGGAAGCCATGGCTTCAACATTATTTTTCAAAGTATGGCTACTATGACTCTGAGAATAAGCCAAGAAGGAAAGTAAAAATGGTTAAGAGAGAAAGGTGATAAGAAAAAATAATATAGATCTAACAGTGTAACAGTTATTAGTCCCCCACCGGTTACCGGTTGGGGGACTATAGGTTTGCTCGATTCCATCTGTCCGTCCATCCGTCCATCTGTCCGTCACACTTTTGTCCGGGCTATATCTTCTAAACCATATGTGCTAGCAACTTCAAAGTTGGTACACTTATAGATCTCATTGAGAAGAAGTGTCATGTTCAAGAACCGTTACTCTGCCACGCCCACTTTTTGAGTTATTGCCCTTTGTTGTTTTTACCCTTACATTTTTGTCCGGAACATATCTCCTAAACTATGTGTGCTAGCAACTTCAAACTTTGTACACCTATAGATCTCGTTGAGGACAAGTGTCATGTACAAGAACTGTTACTCTGCCACACCCACTTTTTGAGTTATTGCCCTTTGTTGTTTTTACCTTTACATTTTTGTCTTGAACATATCTTCTAAACCATAAGTGCTAGAAACTTCAAACTTGCTACACTTATAGATATCATTGAGGACAAGTGTCATGTACAAGAACTGTCACTCTGCCATGTCCATTTTTTGAGTTATTGCCCTTTGTTGTTTCTATCCTGACATTTTTGTCCCGTACTTATCTCCTAAACCATAAGCCCTAGCAACTTCAAACTTTGTACACTGGTAGATCTCATTGAGAAGAAGTGTAATGCACAAGAACTGTTACTCTGCCACATCCACTTTTTATACGCCAGAAGGGTCGTTTTATGTTATGGCCTCGGTGGTCCATCCGTCTGTCCGTTCGTTAGCAATTTTTTGTGTGCGCAACTCCTCCTAAACTATCAATGGGAATGAACTGAAACTTGGCACAATTACTCCCTATGATGTCTAGTTGTACATAAGACCTTTGAAATTCAAATCGCTCCAGTCATTCCTGAGAAATCTTGAATTATCTGCCCTTGAATACAGTAAAACCCCTCTATTAAGACCACTTGGGGTACTTTTTGAAAGTGGTCTTAATAGTGGGGTGGTCTTAATTCTGAGGTTTGGTCGGATGCGTTCAAACTTCCTAGACTAATTATTGCTAATAGAAGAGACTGTAATTCAGTTTATTTCATAATGATTTGAACTATATCGTGTTTTTTAACATTACGTAATTAAATCTATAAAATAGCATTTACATGTAAAACTTTTGTTGTTGTTGTTGTTGTTCTTGTTGTTGTTTCAAGCCAATCCAAATTGTTGATTTCCAAAAGGGAGAAATTGATTCTTTGAAGTTGCTCATTTCAATGATACTAATCTTCTTCAATTCGAGAGTATAAACTAAGTTAGATTCTTGATGCTTATGCAAAAACTGGGACAAAGGCCCTATTATAGAAGAGACTTTTCTGCTGCAAAAAATTATCTTAAATTGTTTGTTTTGCTTTCAATTCATAACTTAGGACCTCTTTTTCCCTTCCCCAAAACTCTCAGTGCGTAGGCGTATAGTGACCTCGCTTTCTTTGCAAAGTTATTTTTTTCTTTCAATATAGCTCTTTTCTCCTTTACGTTTGTTAATTTGATCTGGTTTGAAAACCTACCTCAGATTATTTATATTAAAATAAGGGCAATTATTGTCGAACTGTAAATGTAGCACATACATTCAGTAAAATCCTAAAAACGAAACCTATCCATCATAAGCAAATTTACAATCGGTCAGCAGATCGCTGAAAGCAATTTCCTGTATGTTTCCATAATTAGCATTACTTTCGGTTTCTTTACTCCAGTTAACCAGGTAACATCATTAATTGATAGAGGAATGCAGTGTATCAAAACAATTGACCACTTAAAGTTGTTTGTTTGAAAATAGCACCAAAACACAATGGAGGTTTAATCACGATATCGAAAAATTTGATTATCCATTGTTGATCCTTCATACCCAATTAGTGTCGTACTTACCAAGCGTGAAATTCGTATGGTCGATCCGGAGGTGTGAAGTTACTGGTCTTTTTAGCGAGGTTTGTAATAGTGTATTATACGATGTTTGTACTGAAATTAGTGGTCGTAATTCCGAATAGCAGGGTGCTTGCATTAGAGGAGTTCGCGACCATTAAGATAAAGAACAAATAATTCCGTTCTGGCGAAAATCGTTCGTGATAGCGAGGTGCCCGTTTTTCCGGGGTGGTCGGAAGGAGGGGTTTAACTGTATAACCAAAATCACTGTTTTTTTGTGTGCGCAACTCCTCCAAAACTATAAATGGGAATGAGCTGAAACTACACACAATTACCCTCTATGATGTCTTGTTGTGCATAAGACCTTTGAAATTCAAATCGTTCAGTCATTCCTGAGAAATCTTGAATTATCTGCCCTTGAATATAACCAAATCACTGTTTTTTGTGTGCGCAACTCCTCCAAAACTATCAATGGGAATGAGCTGAAACTACACACAATTACTCTCTGTGATGTCTAGTTGTGCATAAGACCTTTGAAATTCAAATGGCTCCAGTCATTCCTGAGAAATCTTGAATTATCTGCCCTTGGATTTAACGAAAATCACTATTTTTGTGTGGGCAACTCCTCCTAAACTATCAATGGGAATATGCTGAAACTAGACACAATTACTCCCTTTGATGTCTAGTTGTGCATAAGACCTTTGAAATTCAAATCGCTCCAGTCATTCCTGAGAAATCTTGAATTATCTGCCCTTGAATTAAAGGAAAATCACTTTATTTTGTGTGCAACTCCTCCTTAACTATCAATTGAAATGAGCTGAAACTAGACACAATTACTCTCTATGATGTCTAGTTTTGCATAAGACTTTTCAATTCAAAATGCTCCAGTCATTCTTGAGTTATTTTGGATTATCTGCCCTTTAGTTGATGAAAAACAAAATTTCTTGTCAGCTCATTTTCTCCTACATTTTGGATGGTAATGAAAGGAAACTTGCCGTAATGACTCTGTAGGTTGTCTATTTGTGCTTAGGACTAAATACATTTTCATATTTAAAGTAGTTCCAGATTTATCTGCCCGTTACTTCACAAAATAGGTTAAATTTACAGATTTTTTTTTTATTAATTGGATTGAAATGAATCTTGCAATAATGTAACCCTGATATTTAGTTAAGCATAAGACTTCAGAAAGCTTGGGTCTTTCTTGTATCATCTGCATTTGAATTGATTGAAATACACTATTTTTCTTTTGTGAGCATCTCGTCACACTTTGAATTGGAATGAATTGAAACTTGCAAAATAACTGTTTGGCATATAGTTGTGCATAAAATCATTTTCAATTTACACTCAAAAGGTCATACTATATTATGGCACCAGTTGTCTGTCTGTCTATTTGAAATATTTTTAGCTATCATTCAAGCTCACCTTATTGACAAGCCAAGGTTACTGACAATTTAAGCCCCATCAGGTGTATATGCGCCGCTCTGCGAAGCTCTTGTTTAGTTATTGTCCGTTGTTGTTTTTTATCCTTACATTTTTGTCCGAACCATATCTCCTGAGCCATCAGTGCTAGCAACTTCAAACTTGGTACACTTATAGATCTCATTGAGGACAAGTGGCATGTACAAGAATCATTCTTCTCCGCCCACTTTTGGAGTTTTTGCCATTGGTTGTTTTTTACTCTTATTAGCTCACCTGAGCACAAAGTGCTCATGTGAGCTATTGTGATCACCTTTCCTCCGACGTCCGTCCGTCCGTCGGTCGTCCGGACGACGGTCGTCGTCCGGCGTCCGTCAACAATTTCTTTAAACAACATCTCCTCCTAAACTACTTGGCCAATTAACACCAAATTTAACAAAAATGTTGCTTAGGTGGTCCATTTCAAAAATAACTAAAAGAATTGAAATCCATGAAAAACTCTGGTTGCTATGGCAACAAACAGTGAAATTTTCAGAAAATCTTTAAAATTCTTCTTCTTCTCAACCAGTAGTCCTACAGACTTAAAACTTGGCGTGGATGATCAGTTCATAGACCTGAATTAAAATAGCTATAATCATATCTTTTGGGCCACCAGGTGCGGAGCACCAGGGGGGAGGGGGTAGACCTTTGGGTAAATTTTGTAATCTTTAAGCTTCTTCTTCTTCGGAACCAGGAGCCCTACAGACTTGAAAATTGGCATGGATGATCAGCTCATAGACCTGAATAAATGTAGCTAAAACCATATCTGTTGGGCTGCCAGGTGCAGAGCACCAGGGGGGAGGGGGTAGTACTTTTGTGAAAATTTTGCAATCTTTTTAACCTTCTTCTTCTGATGAACCTGGAGCCTGACAGATTTGAATATTGGCATGGATGATCAGCATATGGACCTTTATAAAAATAGCTAGAACCATGACTGTAGATTCACCAGGTGCGGAGCACCAGGGGGGAGAGGGTAGTACTTTTGTGAAAATTTTGTAATCTTTAACCTTCTTCTTCTTCTGAACCACAAGCCCTACAGACTTGAAAATTGACATGGAGGATCAGCTCATAGACCTTAATGAAAATAGCTAAAATCATGACTCTTATGCCACCAGGTGCGGAGCACCAGGGGGGAGAGGGTAGTACTTTTGTGAAAATTTTGTAACTTTAACCTTCATCTTCTAATGAACCAGGAGCCCTACAGACTTCAATATTGGCATGGATGATAAGCTTATGGATCTTAAATAAAACAGCTTAAAGCATGAATGTAGGGCCACCAGATGCGGAGCATTAGGGGGGAGGGGGTAGTACTTCGGATCAATTTTGAAATCTTTAACCTTATTCTTCTCCTGGATCAGGAACCCTACAGACTTGAAAATTGTAATGGGTGATCAATTTATTGACATTAATAAAAATAGCTAAAATCATGACTGTAGGGTCACCAGCCACTGAGTTTCTTGGGGAAGGGGTAGTACTTTGAATCATTTTTGAAATCTTTAAACTTCTTCTGATGAACCAGGAGTCCTACAGACTTGAAAATTGGTATGAATGATCAGCATATGGACATTAATTGAATTAGCTAAAATCATGACTGTAGATTCACCAGGTGCAGAGCATCTTGGGGGAGGGGGAGTGCTTTGTTGAGAATTTTGAATCCCTACAGCCTTTATATTTGACATGGATTGATCAACTCATTAAAGAAAACTTTAAAAGTCTCAGACTCAGCCTGTATATCTGGCATAGATTAGCTGATCACAGACCTTTTATGAAAAAAGCTTAAATAAATAATGACCAGGGGAGGAGCAGAGGGGGGGGGAGGATTATTTCAAATGTTATCTGATTGAATAAGTGAAAATCTCTTTTTCTGTGGTTGCATGGACATACCTAGGTAATGAAGCTTTTTTCTCAGGTGAGCGACCCAGGGCCAACGGCCCTCTTGTTTATGACTGTGGGGCCCGTTCAGAATTATCACACGGGCTCATCAGGAGGCTATGACAAGATTGGAGACTCGAAACGCCGAATGTGAATACGACTTTAATATAGTAACAAATTGGTAGTCATCTAACATAGGAAGTGTTTCAAATGTTGTTTTACTTTTTAGAATATCTGAAAAAGTAAGATGTGTCACATATCTTGTCTTTTTATATTGCCGAACCATTTTTTAAAAATATTGGTGTGGCGAAAGCCGCACCGGTCGTACACCTAACTACACTAATGATGTCGTCCATTATTTCAAAACAGCCCCCTCAATTTTTAGCTCACCTGAGCACAACATGCTCATGTGAGCTATTGTGATCACCTTTTGTCCGGCGTCCGGCTGTCGTCCGTCGTCAGTCGTCCGTCAACAATTTCTTTAAATGACATCTCCTCCTAAACTACTTGGCCAATTGTAACCAAACTTGGCAGAAATGTTCCTTAGGTGATCCCCTTTAAGAATTGCTAAAAGAATTGAAATCAGTGAAAACTCTGGTTGCTATGGCAACATAAGTTAAAAATTTAAGAAAATCTTTAAAATTCTTCTTCTTCTGAACAAGCAGCCCTACAGCCTTGAAATTTGGCATGGATGATCAGCTCATAGACCTTAATGAAATTTGCTAAAATCATATCTGTTGGGCCACCAGGGGCGGAGCACCAGGGGGGAGGGGGTAGTATTTTAGGTAAATTTTGTAATCTTTAACCTTCTTCTTCTTCTATATAAGAAGCCCTACAGCCTTCAAATTTGGCATGGAGGATCAGCTCATTAACCTTAATAAAAATAGCTAACATCATATCTGTTTGGCTGCCAGGTGCGGAGCACCAGGGGGAAGGGGGTAGTACTTTTCTGAAAATTTTGTAATCTTCAACCTTCTTCTTCTGATGAACCAGGAGCCTGACAGATTTGAATATTGGCATGAGTGATCAGCATATGGACCTTTATGAAATAGCTAAAATCAAGACTGAAGATTCACCAGGTGCGGAGCACCAGAGGGGAGGGGGTAGTACTTTTGTGAAAATTTTGTAATCTTTAACCTTCTTCTTCTTCTGAACCAGGAGCCTGACAGATTTGGATATTGGTATGGATGTTCAGCATATGGACTTTTATAAAAATAGCTAAAATCATGACTGTAGATTCACCAGGTGCGGAGCACCAGGGGGTAGAGGGTAGTACTTTTGTGAAAATTTTGCAACTTTAACCTTCTTCTTCTTCTGATCCACAAGCCCTACAGACTTGAAAATTGGCATGGAGGGTCAGCTCATAGACCTCAATAAAAATAGCTAAAATCATATCAGTTGGGCCGCGGGGTGCAGAGCGCCAGGGGGA
The DNA here is from genome assembly GCA_948146395.1 of Fragum whitleyi. Lineage (NCBI taxonomy): Eukaryota > Metazoa > Mollusca > Bivalvia > Cardiida > Cardiidae > Fragum > Fragum whitleyi. The sequence continues at coordinate 20,670,429 of OX411556.1, forward strand.
GGGGGTAGTACTTTTGTGAAAATTTTGTAATCTTTAACCTTCTTCTTCTGATGAACCAGAAGCTCGAAAGATTTGAATACCGGCATGAGTGATCAGAATATGGACCTTTATAAAAATACCTTACATCATGATTGTAGATTCACCAGGTGCGGAGCACCAGGGGGGAGGGGGTAGTACTTTTGTGAAAATTTTGTAATCTTTAACCTTCTTCTTCTTCTGAACCAGGAGCCCGACAGATTTGAATACCGGCATGAGTGATTAGCATATGGACCTTTATAAAAATAGTTAAAATCATGACTGTAGATTCACCAGATGCGAGCACCAGTGGGGAGGGGGTAGTACTTTTGTGAAAATTTTGTAATCTTTAACCTTGTTCTTCTTCTGAACCAGGAGCCCGACAGATTTGAATATTGGCATGGATGATCAGCATATGGACTTTTATAAAAATAATTTAAATCATGACTGTAGATTCACCAGGTGCGGAGCACGAGTGGGGAGAGGGTAGTACTTTTGTGAAAATTTTGTAAACTTTAACCTTCTTCTTCTTCTGAACCACAAGCCCTACAGACTTGAAAATTGGCATAGAGGATAAGCTCATAGACCTTAATAAAAAAATACTTAAAATCATGACTGTAATGCCACCAGGTGTGGAGCACTAGGGGGGAGGGGGTAGTACTTTTGTGAAAATTTTGTAACTTTAACCTTCATCTTCTAATTAACCAGGAGCCCTACAGACTTCAATATTGGCATGGATGATAAGCTTATGGATCTTAAATAAAACAGCTTAAAGCATGAATGTAGGGCCACCAGATGCGGAGCATTAGGGGGGAGGGGGTAGTACTTCGGATCAATTTTGAAATCTTTAACCTTATTCTTCTCCTGGATCAGGAACCCTACAGACTTGAAAATTGTAATGGGTGATCAATATATTGACATTAATAAAAATAGCTAAAATCATGACTGTAGGGTCACCAGCCGCTGAGTTTCTTGGGGAAGGGGTAGTACTTTGAATCATTTTTGAAATCTTTAAACTTCTTCTGATGAACCAGGAGTCCTACAGACTTGAAAATTGGTATGAATGATCAGCATATGGACATTAATTGAATTAGCTAAAATCATGACTGTAGATTCACCAGGTGCAGAGCATCTTGGGGGAGGGGGAGTGCTTTGTTGAGAATTTTGAATCCCTACAGCCTTTATATTTGACATGGATTGATCAACTCATTAAAGAAAACTTTAAAAGTCTCAGACTCAGCCTGTATATCTGGCATAGATTAGCTGATCACAGACCTTTTATGAAAAAAGCTTAAATAAATAATGACCAGGGGAGGAGCAGAGGGGGGGGGGAGGATTATTTCAAATGTTATCTGATTGAATAAGTGAAAATCTCTTTTTCTGTGGTTGCATGGACATACCTAGGTAATGAAGCTTTTTTCTCAGGTGAGCGACCCAGGGCCAACGGCCCTCTTGTTTATGACTGTGGGGCCCGTTCAGAATTATCACACGGGCTCATCAGGAGGCTATGACAAGATTGGAGACTCGAAACGCCGAATGTGAATACGACTTTAATATAGTAACAAATTGGTAGTCATCTAACATAGGAAGTGTTTCAAATGTTGTTTTACTTTTTAGAATATCTGAAAAAGTAAGATGTGTCACATATCTTGTCTTTTTATATTGCCGAACCATTTTTTAAAAATATTGGTGTGGCGAAAGCCGCACCGGTCGTACACCTTACTACACTAATGATGTCGTCCATTATTTCAAAACAGCCCCCTCAATTTTTAGCTCACCTGAGCACAACATGCTCATGTGAGCTATTGTGATCACCTTTTGTCCGGCGTCCGGCTGTCGTCCGTCGTCAGTCGTCCGTCAACAATTTCTTTAAATGACATCTCCTCCTAAACTACTTGGCCAATTGTAACCAAACTTGGCAGAAATGTTCCTTAGGTGATCCCCTTTAAGAATTGCTAAAAGAATTGAAATCAGTGAAAACTCTGGTTGCTATGGCAACATAAGTTAAAAATTTAAGAAAATCTTTAAAATTCTTCTTCTTCTGAACAAGCAGCCCTACAGCCATGAAATTTGGCATGGATGATCAGCTCATAGACCTTAATGAAATTTGCTAAAATCATATCTGTTGGGCCACCAGGGGCGGAGCACCAGGGGGGAGGGGGTAGTATTTTAGGTAAATTTTGTAATCTTTAACCTTCTTCTTCTTCTATATAAGAAGCCCTACAGCCTTCAAATTTGGCATGGAGGATCAGCTCATTAACCTTAATAAAAATAGCTAACATCATATCTGTTTGGCTGCCAGGTGCGGAGCACCAGGGGGAAGGGGGTAGTACTTTTCTGAAAATTTTGTAATCTTCAACCTTCTTCTTCTGATGAACCAGGAGCCTGACAGATTTGAATATTGGCATGAGTGATCAGCATATGGACCTTTATGAAATAGCTAAAATCAAGACTGAAGATTCACCAGGTGCGGAGCACCAGAGGGGAGGGGGTAGTACTTTTGTGAAAATTTTGTAATCTTTAACCTTCTTCTTCTTCTGAACCAGGAGCCTGACAGATTTGGATATTGGTATGGATGTTCAGCATATGGACTTTTATAAAAATAGCTAAAATCATGACTGTAGATTCACCAGGTGCGGAGCACCAGGGGGTAGAGGGTAGTACTTTTGTGAAAATTTTGCAACTTTAACCTTCTTCTTCTTCTGATCCACAAGCCCTACAGACTTGAAAATTGGCATGGAGGGTCAGCTCATAGACCTCAATAAAAATAGCTAAAATCATATCAGTTGGGCCGCGGGGTGCAGAGCGCCAGGGGGAGGGGGTAGTACTTTTGTGAAAATTTTGTAATCTTTAACCTTCTTCTTCTGATGAACCAGAAGCTCGAAAGATTTGAATACCGGCATGAGTGATCAGAATATGGACCTTTATAAAAATACCTTACATCATGATTGTAGATTCACCAGGTGCGGAGCACCAGGGGGGAGGGGGTAGTACTTTTGTGAAAATTTTGTAATCTTTAACCTTCTTCTTCTTCTGAACCAGGAGCCCGACAGATTTGAATACCGGCATGAGTGATTAGCATATGGACCTTTATAAAAATAGTTAAAATCATGACTGTAGATTCACCAGATGCGAGCACCAGTGGGGAGGGGGTAGTACTTTTGTGAAAATTTTGTAATCTTTAACCTTGTTCTTCTTCTGAACCAGGAGCCCGACAGATTTGAATATTGGCATGGATGATCAGCATATGGACTTTTATAAAAATAATTTAAATCATGACTGTAGATTCACCAGGTGCGGAGCACGAGTGGGGAGAGGGTAGTACTTTTGTGAAAATTTTGTAAACTTTAACCTTCTTCTTCTTCTGAACCACAAGCCCTACAGACTTGAAAATTGGCATAGAGGATAAGCTCATAGACCTTAATAAAAATACTTAAAATCATGACTGTAATACCACCAGGTGTGGAGCACTAGGGAGGAGGGGGTAGTACTTTTGTGAAAATTTTGTAACTTTAACCTTCATCTTCTAATTAACCAGGAGCCCTACAGACTTCAATATTGGCATGGAGGATAAGCATATGGATCTAAAATAAAATAGATAAAATCATGAATGTAGGGCCACCAGATGCAGAGCATTAGGGGGGAGGGGGTAATACTTTGGATCAATTTTGAAATCTTTAACCTTATTCTTCTCCTGGATCAGGAACCCTTAAGACTTGAAAATTGTCATGGGTGATCAATATATTGACATTAATAAAAATAGCTAAAATCATGACTGTAGGGTCACCAGGTGCTGTGGGGTAGTACTTTGGATCATTTTTGAAATCTTTAGACTTCTTCTAATGAACCAGGAGTCCTACAGACTTGAAAATTGGTGTGGATGATCAGCATTTGGACATTAATTGAATTAGCTAAAATCATGACTGTAGATTCACCAGGTGCAGAGCATCTTGGGGGAGGGGGGGTGCTTTGTTGAGAATTTTGAATCCCTACAGCCTTTATATTTGACATGGATTGATCAACTCATTAAAGAAAACTTTAAAAGTCTCAGACTCAGCCTGTATATCTGGCATAGGTTAGCTGATCACAGACCTCTTATAGAAAGCTTAAATAAATAATGACAAGGGGAGGAGCAGAGGGGGAGGGAAGGATTAAACCAAATGTTATCTGATTGAATAAGTGAAAATCTCTTTTTCTGTGGTTGCATGGACATACCTAGGTAATGAAGCTTTTTTCTCAGGTGAGCGCCCCAGGGCCAACGGCCCTCTTGTTCCTAATAGACTTAAAATTCTAACTTCATCTTTCGAATCCTATTAAAAATTATATGAATTGTGAAAGAAGGTAATTCTAAATGGTTAGTTAATAAATTTAAAAGAAGAAAAAGTATTCCGTTTCAAAAAGGAAAAAAATAAATACTCGCAAGTAGAGCTTTCTTCAGAAAAAGAAATATCTTCATTGTTTAATGTAAGGTGTGACAGAAGCAAATATGTATTAATTCAGTCTCTGGAAATCATTCTATTACAAAAATATAATAGAATTAGGGTATCAAAACGCGAGGACTCTTATATTAATTCGTTCGCCCATCGAGGAACCATGTCAAAAAAACAACTAAATGATAAAAACAGACAAAACAAAGTTTTAGATGAAATTAAAAAACATTATAAACAAATTTTGTAGAAATGATCCCAAGGACCCCCATCAAAGTTTAGCTTGATCGATCTTGTTGCTTGGGAGGCAAAGACCTTCTCTTAGATTTTCTTACTTTTGGGCCTTTCGGTTACCATGGAAATCAAAGTTTTTATTTGTGGAATTCAATTTTTTAATAAACTTTTGAAGAGCTTCCATAGGACATTCAAAATAAGTTCGATGGGCTCATTGGTTTAGGAGATGTCTTAAGAAAGTAATGACAGATAGACGGACGGCAGACACTGTGTTTTCCAAATAATATGATCCTTGCTGACCTTGTAAACATGATCATTGATTTAGATATTTACCGACTTGAACAATTTCTTTTCTAGCTTTCAGGATAACAACTAGATCTAGTCTACATATATTAAATTGCCTGTTCAGATATCACCAGATGCCGCCAAACCGCATCAATTTTTTTTGAAAATTTCCTCGGGGGACCCCCGGAACACCACCTACAAGGTGTTCTGTCCCCTCTCCTGCTCCCCCTTCTTGTGCTTCAACATTATGAATAGCCTGGCTACGCCCCTGATCTTTCAAATTATTAGCTTTATTGAACAAAACTAAACTGGACAAGACTTTTTGCCTTAAATATAATTATACTTTAAGACCCTATATAGCATTGTCATTATCGTTGTCATTGAGAGGCAAAACTCTGAAATTTAAACAATAATCTCTTGTTTTAAGCCACATTCACTGGAAACTAGGAAATATATCAAAAGAGCAACCAACACCATAAAGGGAAATAACTCTTAATCCTTCTCTTGACAGAACTACATTAAAATCAAAGTGCTCAAAGCACCAGAATGCACTATTTGTGAATCCGTCTGTCCGTCCGTTTGTCAGTCTGTCTGTCCGAAAACTTAACCTTGCCAATATCTTAATGCCTATTCAAGATACAAAGATAATATTTGGCATGATGATACATCTTAATGATCTGCATCCGCTGGTATCAAAGTCAAGGTCATGTGATAAGGTCAAGGTCATCTGTCAAGGTCAAACTTTGAAAACTTAACCCGAAAACTTAACCTTGCCAATATCTTCAAGCCTATTCAAGATACAAAGCTAATATTTGGCATGATGATAGATCTCAATGATCTGCATCCGCTGGTACCAAAGTCAAGGTCATGTGACAAGGTCAAGGTCATCTGTCAAGGTCTAACTTTGAAAACTTAACCCGAAAACTTAACTTGCCAATATCTTCAAGCCTATTCAAGATACAAAGCTAATAATTTGCATGATGATAGATCTCAATGATCCGCATCCGCTGGTACCAAAGTCAAAGTCATGTTACAAGGTCAAGGTAATCTGTCAAGATCAAACTTTGAAAAAAAATGCCGTTACGGGGGCATTCATGTTTCACAAACACATCTTGTTTAACTTGGAATTTTTCACTAACCAGCACTAACAAAATTCCTAGGGGAAATTATATTTCTGTACTAATTTGGAAGAATTCATAATCAAATAGTTTATAAACGAATGAGTTGGAAATGACAGTAAAAGATCTAATACAACCCTATATGATTTTTATTTCGAGTGAACAACAAAAGCTATAGTTGAATGAGTTGAAATGGCAGAGTGAAAATATAGCTTTTGTTGTTCACCCAATGAAATATAAATCAAGTTTACTCAAACAACAAATGATAATTTCATTTCTATAACACAAAAAATAAGACAAAATAAGAAATTTGAAGACAAATTCTCTTTAATCGCATCAAATTGCATGTGATTGCTATGTCATGGTCATGGTAAGATCACTTGTTTGGCTCCACTTTGATGAAGTCATGAGATAGGGTGAAATGAATGAAAGCAGGATATCAGTTAATGATAATTTCACTGGTAATGCAATGAATTTATCAAGCAATAATCGTTATTTCTCGATAATGCATTCACTGAAAAACACTAAAGAAGTGGCAAATATTCTATATATTTTAGACTGTTGTTTAGCCTATAAATTTACAAGTATACAAATCCATGGATCAGTGCTATGAACAGTTTAACATTTATAGGCAGTTGCCCAATTTTTGCGTAAGTCAAAAATTAAAGTTGTTTCTACGATATTGACTATGGAATTCTACCATGCACTATCTCATTGGAATAGTCTTCTTAAGACATTTCAAATGAGATTTTGCAAGGCAGAATCTTACAATAAATGCAAACATCAGGTACGATTTGTGTTTTTAACTTACGAATAATATTTTCTTAGGAAGTTAAGTAAAACGGGCCCCTCCAGGTTTTTATTTTAAAATTCGATACTGATATTTTGGTATACAAAACAATAGCAATATGCAAATAAACAGTTTTTTTACTAATTTTCTGACATTTCCTCCACTAAGAAATGAATATTGGAATAAAGGGTTCCTGTTGTTTAGCCTATAAATTTACAAGTATACAAATCCATGGATCAGTGCTATGAACAGTTTAACATTTATAGGTAGTTGCCCATGCAAAAAAACCAACAAGAACAGAGCTCTGTTTTTCAAACATATTACGATCAATTTTTGCGTAAGTCAAAAATTAAAGTTGCTTCTACGATATTAACTAAATATGGAATTCTACCATGCACTATCTCATTGGAATACAATTGACATTTCCTGCACTAAGAAATGAATATTGGAATAAAGGGTTCCTGGCTAGCCTGACAGGGTCACGTCTAGGTCATGGCCTGCCGTGAACCCTGCTGTACAAATATAAGCTAAGTACATAATACTGATCAAACCACAGGATAGCTGGTAGGCAGATTTTGTGGCATTGGAAAACAGGACAATAGCTCATTATCATATAATTCATTATTATTTAACCCTTGTCATGTCAATTTTTATTTGAAAAACTAAATCTACTGTCAATTCTGGTTTGAAAGTGAGAAACACATATGTGCCAACTGATGTTTGTCTATAGCTCCTGCCAAAGAAGGAATATTCCAGGGTCAGCATGACAAGGGTTAATATTTTAATTTAAGGCACCAAGTTCAAGGTCATCACTTAAGGTCAAGGTCAGTTATCAAGGTCAAATTTGCTTAAAAAATTTAACCTTGGTAATAACTTTTGAATGGTAAGTCAAAGAGCCTTCATATTTCTCATGCTTATTGCTTTGGACAAGACCTTTCTGTAGGTACCAAGTTCAAGGTCATCACTTAAGGTCAAGGTCATTTTTCAAGGTCAAATTTCTTTGAAAAATTTAACAATGGTCATAACTTTAGAGTGGTAAGTCACAGATCCTTCATATTCACATGATCATTGCTTGGGACAAGACATTTCTCTATGTACCAAGTTTAAGGTCATCAAATAAGGTCAAGGTCATTTTTCAAGGTCAAATTTGTTTAAAAGATTTAACCTTGATCATTACTTTTGAATGGCAAGTCAAAGAGCCTTCATATTTCACATGATAGCCTGGGACATGACCCATATGTAGATACTAAGTTCATATATTTGCATTTGCCTAAGAAATAATGAACAGTCGAGCATTGGCACCTGCTTGTGATGCTCTTGTTTCATCTTTAAATCTTTGAACAACATCTCCTCTAAAACCACTATGCCGATTTCAATGAAACTTTACCAGCATGTTCCTTGGGTGACCCTTTTCAAAAATTGTTTGCAAAATTTTGATTGGCCCATAAAAATGGGCATGGAAGGGCAGGCTTATTTTGAGTCTCCTCAGGATTGAATGGTGGGGCAGGGTCTGTTTTCACGTTAAATTGTTGGAATAACATCTCCTCTTCAACAATTTTCACGTTTAATTCTTGGAAAAACATCTCCTCTTCAACAATTTTCACATTAAATTCTTTGAATAACATCTTCTCTTCAACAATTTTCACGTTAAATTCTTGGAATAACATCTCTTCAACAATTAGGCAAATGAGAATGAAACTTTGTCAGAAAGTTACTTGGATTAGTTCTATTGGACCAATAAAATTCAGGTGAGCAGTCTAGGGCCATTCTGGCCCTCTTGTTTTTGGTTTGGATCTTGGCCTGAGTTGCCTGGCATGAGGGTGAAAAGCTAAGCAGAGCCCTGCATTTTGTCAAATTTATTATTCAAGATTGAAGTACTGTTAAAACCTCTACATTGGTCAGCTGATGGTTGGACTGTTGCTACCAAGTACAAGCACTTTCTGTTATACCACAGAGTTTTAAAGGACACAGGTTAGGTGAGTAACAAGGATTTGAAAAACTGATGTGAGTTTCCTGGATTATCTATTGATCAACTTCTCAAAAGAATTGAAAACTGTTTTAAACAGTCTACAATTCTTTCCTTAAGTTGAACCCAAAATGTCCATATATATCCAACATATTACACTTAGGCTTTCTTTACTTTTAACCAAAGAATAGCTCTAAGTTCCGATAAAAAAATGATTTTTGCTAAAAAGAAATGGTCTAGATTTGAAGCAGGACACCCAAGATTCCAATAATTTAGATCCTTTGGACCCCCATTTTATAGATGCCAGACTAAAGCTATGTATAACCAGACTTTCTGGTTTGTATGGCAGTCACAATCCTATTTTCAAGTTCATGGTTCTTTGTTTCAGGATAACAAAATGGTGCAATCTGTTTTGCAAATGGACTTGGGTGCAAAGAGGGTATAATTTGCTAACAGTTTGCACCATTTTTTTTCATCCAGAATACAGGACAAAAAAGTGTGTGTATTTCATGTAACCAGAGACATCAACTTTGCTAACATGGCTGCTTTGATGGATTTGTTTGTTTGAATTTGGTTTTTCCTCCTCTTTCATCATTATTTCAGTCAAATTGGAGCACCTAACGATGAATCCCTGGTATTTCTCACACCAGTACTACCATCACATCCTTTTCCAGCCTCCAGCTGGTATCCAACATAGGTCTATGATTATCAACCCATTGGTGAGAGACAATAAGTCAGAAAGGATGAGTGCTGCCATCAGGGAACGAATCTGATTTGATGGATTAATTTATGTTTCACCCTTAATAACAACCAATTTTATTTTCACTGATGTGATGTGGAAAGAAAGAGTTTCAATGTTGGTCAAGCATTATATATCTAGTGACCAGGTCACTTGTGGTCATTTATAAAACAAATTTTGTGTCCGCAGAGTGGTCAAACAAACAATTGTTATGATTGAATATTGTGTAAGGACTTAAGTATTGGTATTCTCAGGAGTCACTGGTAAATTTTTTAGCTTCCATTATGAAGTCAATACACACTCTATATTGTTGTCAATTGTATTGACAATAAAATTTGTATTAGTCTTTAAGGTAGTGGACCCGTAATAGCTCTGCAACTTTTTGGAAATAATGAACTTTAATCAAGTGTTTAATTAAGTGTTAACCAAGGTTTCCTATTGATTTTCATTAGGAAACCTCAGTTAACACTGTGAAAGAACATGTGGTTGGAAATGTTGTGGAACTATTTTGGTTTCACTACCTTAATACCTTTCATAGATAGGATCAATTATAAGCAATACCTAATAAATGATGAAAGAAATTGCTTTTGATTGAGATTTCTACATATCTCTTGCAGGGGTCTTGTTGTATTGTATTTCTCCTAATAAATTAATAATATGCATCTGCTAATACTTAGGACAAGGTCATGTGACAATGTCAAGGTCATCTGTCAAGGTCAAATAAGTAAAAAATGAAACAAAAAAATTTAATATTGTCAATTTTTTTAACCCTATTCAAGAAACAAGCCTCATATTTGGCATGGCAGTAAAACTCAATGATGTGCATCAACTAATTTTAAGGTCAAGGTCATGCTACAATTTCAAGGACATCCGTCAAATCACTTAACTAAAAAACTTAACATTGTCCATATATTCAAGCCAATGTAAGGTACAAGTCTGAAATTTAGCATGATGATTGATCTCAATAATGTGCAACTGTAGATACAAAGGTCAAGGTCATGTAACAAGGTCAAGGTCATCCTTTAAGTTCAATCTTCTTAAAGTTTAAACAAATATTATGTTCATTCAAGTCTATTGTAGTCTATTTCTCATATTTTGCATAATGAAAGATTACAGTGATGTGCATCTGTAGGTGTCAAGGTCATGTGACAAGGTAAAGGTCATCTGTCAAGGTCAGCATTTTGAAAAAATGCTATTACAGGGGCATTTTGCAGGCACATCTTGTTTTTAGCTCACCTGAGCACGAAGTGCTCAAGGTGAGCTATTGGGATCATAGAATGTCCGTCGTGCGTCGTCAGTCGTGCGTCGTGCGTCGTCCACAATTTCTTTAAACATCTTCTCCTCCTAAACCAGTGGGCCAATCTTGATGAAACTTGGCAGGGATGTTCCTTGGGTCAAGCTCTACCAAAGTTGTTCAAATAAATGAAATCCACCCTTAACTTTCCCTTTACCCTTAACAAAAAGGGTGAAAATATGAAAATCTTTAAAAATCTTCTTCTCTGAAACCAGAAGGCAGACAGCTTCCATATTTGGAATGTAGTATCATCTAGTGGACCTCTACAAAGTTTGTTCATATCAAGACCCTGGGGTCATGTTTGGGCTTTGCCCGGGCCCAACCCTTTTTACATAGAATCAAAGAGCGAAAATCTTTAAAAATCTTCTTCTCTGTAACCAGATGGCAGACAGCTTAAATATTTGGTGTGTAGCATCACCTAGTGGGCCCATACCAAGTTTGTTCATAACAAGACCCTTGGGTCATATTTGGGCTTTGCACGGGTGCATCCCTTTATCTCTTATGAGCATGAAGGAAAAAAAAATGAAAATGTTCAAAAATCTTCTTCTCTGAAACCAGAAGGCAGACAGCTTTCATATTTGGTATGTAGCATCATCTAGTGGACCTCTACAAAGTTTGTTCATATCAAGACCCTGGGGTCATGTTTGGGCTTTGCCCGGGCCCAACCCTTTTTACATAGAATCAAAGAGCGAAAATCTTTAAAAATCTTCTTCTCTATAACCAGATGGCAGACTGCTTTCATATTTGGTGTGTAGCATCACCTAGTGGGCCTCTATCAAGTTTGTTCATATCAAGACCCTTGGGTCATATTTGGGCTTTGCATGGGTGCATCCCTTTATCTCTTATGAGCACAAAGGGTAAAAAAATGAAAATCTTCAAAAATCTTCTTCTCTGAAACAAGAAGGCAGACAGCTTTCATATTTGGTATGTAGCATCATTTAGTGGACCTCTACCAAGTTTGTTCATATCAAGACCCTGGGGTCATATTTGGGCTCCACCCAGGCGCAACCCTTTTTACATAGAATCAAAGAGGGAAAATCTTTTAAAATCTTCTTTAATTGAAACCAGAGGGCACACTGCTTTCATTTTTGGTATGTAGCATCATCTTGTGGACGGGCCCCTATCAAGTTTGTTCATATCAAGACTCTTGGGTTATATTTGGGCTCCATCCGGGCGCATCCCTTTCAGCTCATCTGAGCACGATGGGTGAAAATGGGAAAACCTTCAAAAATCCTCCTCTCTGAAACCAGAAGGCAGACAGCTTTCATATTTAGAATGTAGCATCATCTTATGGACCTCTTCCAAGTTTGTTCAAATCAAGACCCTGGGGTCACTTTTGGGGTCCACCCGGGTGCATCCCTTTTTACATAGAATCAAAGAGCAAAAAGGCATATCTGTCTTGCTCTTTGCTGAAAATGTTCCATGGTATTGATCTTAGGCAATTATCTTCTTTTTGACATTTGCCTATTTAATTAATGTGATGTCCCAGGGGTCATAGAGACTCAGGTGAGCGATCTAGGACCATCTTGGTCCTCTTGTTTCTTTCATCCTATCTAATTTGAGATAAACTTCTTCTAAACAATCATTTGAATGATTGTTAAGAGGAATTAACCTGAAATAATAGTGCAAAAGAGTAAAAAAAATCTTATAAATGTACTTAATTCCAATTCATTGGAATAGACCTATCTAAATAGAAAAAAAAGGAATAGAGGGATTCTATTTTTGGTAATATCCTTAGAAAAAAAGACTAGGGGGATACTATTACAAATAGACTAATCAAGGGTGTGGAAATACGGAATTTCTCTACTCGTCCTAGGACAAGTGAAGGATGATTTTCTACTTGTCCTGAGGGACAAAAAGAACTTGTCAACAAAAAATAAAATCATTCATTTTTGAGAATAAATTGATTTTTAGCTCGCCCGGGACGAAAGTCTCGGAAGAGCTATTGTCATACCCTCGGATGTCAGCGTCGGTGTCGGCGTCCGCATTAGGTTAAAGTTTTTTATTTCTATCAATATTTATCCTAGAGGCTTTATTTTTTACAGAAACACTCATTAGGGCATAGGCTTTCATTTGAGACCAACATCCATGTCGAAATGACCTTTAGACTGTGACCTTGACCCTTTCAAAAAAACTTTAACCCAAAACTTTAACCAAAAACTTTAACCAAAAAAACTTTAACCTTGCTTATATTTTCTGTAAGCTTTAACCTAGAGACATCATTACTTCATATGCACACTCATAAGGTGATAGGCTTTCACCATAGACAAAGGTCCTTGACAATTTGACCTTGACCTTGACCCTTTGTGGACTTAGAAAAACTTTAACCAAAAAACTTTACCCAAAAACTTTAACCTTGCATATATTTTGTTAATGCTCTAACCTAGGGACATCATAGCTTCATATATATACTCACCAGGTGATAGGCTTTCACCAGAACCAACGTCCTTCACAATTTGACCTTGACCTTTACCATTTGTGGACTAAAAACTTTAACTGAAAACTTTAACCAAAAACTTTAACCTTGCTTATATTTTCTGAATACTTTAACCTAGGGACATCATTACTTCATATACATACTCATTAGGTGATAGGCTTTTGTGAGAGATCAAGGTCCTTGATAATTTGACCTTGACCTTTTATGAACTTAGAAATACTTTGACCGAAATTCTTTTACCAAAAACTCTAACCTTGCTTATATTTTCTGAATGCATTAATCTAGGGACATCATTACTTCATATACATAGTCACCAGATGAAAGGCTTTCACAAGAAATCAAGGGCCTTGACAATTTGACCTTGACCTTGACCTTTTTTGGACTTGGAAAAACTTAAACTGAAAAACTTTAACCAAAAATTTAACCTTGCTTATATTTTCTAAATGCTTTACTCAGGGACATTATTACTTCATACACATACTCACTAGGTGATAGGCTTCTACAGAGACCAAGGTCTTTCACAATTTGACCTTGATCTTGACCTTTTGTGGACTTAGAAAAAATTTAAAGAAAAACTTCATGTTTGATACAAAGAAATTCCATTGGTAACCTCATCTGCTTGTAGGCTTTCACTTTACCCTAACCTTATAAATGCCATTAAAACAAAATAGTTTATATTTCTTAATTACTACTCAAACAGATATATATTAGATCATGGACTTTAACATTGAAAGAAACCACTTTGAACTTCGGTCTTTGGTCAAGCGCTGTTTGTGACAAGCAGCTGTTTGGGCGAGCTACGTTGTCTGAGGACAACTCTTGTTTATGAAGCATTTTCTGCATTAAAAACAATCTCTTCTACCCTTTAATTGATATTAACATTATAAGGATCAATCTCTTAGATCTGTTTTGACATTTGTCTTGGACTTTGCTCATCCATGGACAAGTGGCATTGAAAAAAGTACTTGTCCTCAGGTAGAAAAACCCTTGTCTGACAACTTGGGCATAGGAATTCCACACCTAGGACTAATCTTAGAAAAAAAAGAGGAGGGGAGTCTTTTAGGGAGGGGGCTCTTTCTAAAGAAAAAACAATAACCCTGGAGATTGCACCTGGTTACCTTACATGCCTTGTTGTAGACAACCTGACAAACTGTGAAACTATTGACCACATGCATACATATCCTCCTGTCACTGACATTTTAGCCTTTTGGGATGGTATTTCTCTAGGGGTTGTTTAAGGACATGGAGTAAAAATCAACCTAACATGAATTTGGAAAACAAAAATGGTTACAAAATACCAGCTTTTAATTTTAACTTAACTTTTTTTGTTGTTATGAACTTGGTAGGAAAATCAACATTTAGACCCAAAATATAAAGACATTCATGTAAAAAAAATATTTGTTTTGTCACATTGTTAATATTATCAGCAGGCATCATGTTGGTTAGTTTATTCAAATTAACCATATTTGGATAAAGGTTTCAATTCATCTTTTTTAAAACACATTCAAACAAACAGATCAACTGATCCTTATTTGTTCAAAAAGTGTGAATGAAAGAAGGCTTGTTGTTAAAGACATCTTCCTGATTTTCAGCTCGTGGAAGTATAGATATGAGCCTGTGAGTGAGATTTCCAACAATTTCGAATGTGCACAAAAAGACTCTTATCAGCCTGTGCATCCACACAGTCTGACCAGAGTCTTCAATATGTGTTTAGTAGATAGATAAGGCCTCAAAGTAACTTGTGCACCATCAGGTAACATTATATTTACAGTAGGTGCCTGTCTATATACGCTGCTGAATGTTTGCACCTAATGCATATGTCAAATTGTTGGAATGTCTTGCACAGGCTCATATTATGAGGGCAATCAAAATGTCCTATCCACAGTATTATACAACAATTTTAGGTAAATCAGTAAGTGCACCATGGGTAGCTTAACCCTTTGCTGTTTAATCCCTGCTTTTTACGTGCCTTTGATTGTATGATTGAGAAAACATTGTGAAAAAAGAAGAAATTGCTTCTGACAAGCAATTTCTTCTTTTTCCACACTATTTTCTACCCTACAGAATGGTTATTTTTCAAATTAAATCCACTTTAAATTATCGTCGCAAAACCCTTGAATTTGGACAGGTCCAAAATTTTGTAAAAGAGGAAAGGGTTAATCTGGGGTGTGGGAATACTGATTTTCTCTACTTGTCCCTGGTCAAGTAAAAGATGATTTTCTTCTTGTCCAATATCAAAAACAGCTTGTATGCAAAATAGGAGAATATATGATAGATTTTAAAGAAGAAAATGCTGTAAAAAACAATGATTTCTACCCTATGCTACAAAAATTATGCTGAATAATTGCTAAGATATTATAGTATAACTCCAAGTATTAACTTGTTCATGGACAAGTAGTCTCATAAAATGTACTTGTCCGCAGGTAGAGAAGCCCTGTGACTGATGTTGGACAAGTCGGGCATCATGGAATTCCACACTCCTATCTTGGTAATAGTTAGCCCCCTCTTCCCACCTACAAAGAAGAGGGGGTATATTTGTTTCACCCTGTCTGTCTGTCTCTCTGTCCATCCCTCTGTCCATCTGTAGACCTTTGTTTCCACTTAAGCTGGAGGCTAGGAAAGGATGTGATGGTTGTGCTGGTGAGAGAAATACCAGGAATCCATTGTTAGGTGCTCCAGCCACCTAGATATAACTGAAAAAATGTTTAAAGTAGCGTTTAACTCTATTCAAATAATAAAGTTTGTATCCAGACTCTAACTCAGGAACATAGAATCATGAAACTTTGCACAATTGTTGCCCTTAACCCTTTCCTGTTTTACAAAATTTTGGACCTGTCAAAATTCAAAGGTTTGTAGACGAAAATTTACAGTGGATTTAATTTGAAAAATAACCATTCAGTAGGGTAGAAAATAGTGTGGAAAAAGAAGAAATTGCTTGTCAGAAGCAATTTCTTCTTTTTTCACAATGTTTTCTCAATCACAAAATTACAGGATCGTAAAAAGCAGGGATTAAACAGCAAAGGGTTAAGCAAAGGAGGCTCCAAGGTCAAGGTAGCAATTGAACTTTGTCCAAAAACAGCTTAAAGAACTGGGAAAAAGCACCTAGACCTAGAGGTCCTGTGTTCGATCCCCGATGGCAGCACTCATTCTTTCAGACTATTCGTCTCCACCAATGGGTCGATAAATAGTAGACCTATGTGGGATAGCAGATGGAGGCTAGGAAAGGATGTAATGATAGTACTGGTATGAGAAATACAAAAAATCCATTGTTACGTGCTCCAGCAGCGCAAAGTAGATGAAGAATTGTTGAAAGCTGCGTAAAATGCTATTCAAACAAACAGACAAATCCTTCTAAACCAGTTTCCCTACAGACTGTTCATTGGCATGAATCATCAATTCATTGACCTTTATGTGAATAGCTTAAGTCATGACTCTTAGGCTGTCAGGTGCAGAGCAACAGGGGGAGGGGGTAGCACTCAGATGTCAATTTAGAATGCTTTAATTTCTTTTTCATCTAAACCAGAACTCAAACAGCCTTTATATTTGGTATGGTTTTAGAAAATTCTTTTTAACCCTTTGGTGTGTAATCCCTGCTTTTTACGTGCCTGAGATTTTATGATTGAGAAGACATTGTGAAAAAAGAAGAAATTGCTTCTGACAAGCAATTTCTTCTTTTTCCACACTATTTTCTACCCTACAGAATGGTTATTTTTCAAATTAAATCCACTTTAAATTTTCGTCTGCAAAACCTTTGAATTCGGACAGGTCCAAAATTTTGTAAAACAGGAAAGGGTTAAGATAAATGCTAAAATAATTAGTGTTGAGCATTCAGGGGCAAGGCATTGGAGAGTGAGGAGGGGAATAGGACCAAGTTGCCATATATAAAAATTCTTCTTCTGAACACCATTCTTAAATCCTTATATTGTGGGTACTCATCTTAAGATGATTCCAATGAGTACCAACAACATAGAGATTGGGTATGATTTTTTAGAAAATTGACTTAAATTTATATTTGAAATAATAAAACACTTTTTTATCCACACATTCTTTTTACCATTCTCACTCAATGAGTATAAATCTGCATCTTCGGATTTTTGTCAGGAAAAAAAACCCCCACAAATAACGTAATATTCTAGAAATCAAAATAAAATAAAAATCACTTGCATATCGACATTTTAAGGTCATATTTCTATATATATCTGAAGCTGTGATGAGGTAATCGAAGCAGGTTGGAGCTGACCGGGCATTGACCAGTCATTTATAAATAATTATTGTTACTTCACCTCAACCAGCGGTCAACTGCATGTATAATAGGTTTGTCTATCAACTCAAATATTTTCGGTCTTTAGAGGGAGTAATTATTATAATCTATATTGCTGGCTTTAGTTGGATAATCAATTGTGCAGGTATTTAGCTAATATTTTCTAGAATTTGGAAATTTAAGAAAAATTTGTGATGGTGAACTCTTCCTTATTCTTATAATAATTTGAATTTTTATGTATAATAGGTTTGTCTATCAACTCAAATATTTTCCGTCTTTAGAGGGAGTAATTAATATAATCTATATTGCTGGCTTTATTTGGATAATCAATTGTGCAGGTATTTAGCTAATATTTTTTCAAGAATTTGTAATAAGAAAAATTTGAAATGGTGGACTCTTCCAAGATCATATAATAATTTGAATTTTTATGTATAATAAGTTTGTCTATTAACTCAAATATTTTCCGTCTTTAGAGGGAGTAATTAATATAATCTATATTGCTGGCTTTATTTGGATAATTAATAATGCAGGTATTTAGCTAATATTTTTTCAAGAATTTGGAATTTAAGAAAAATTTGAAATGGTGGACTCTTCCAAGTTCATATAATAATTTGAATTTTTATGTATAATAGGTTTGTCTATCAACTCAAATATTTTCTGTCTTTAGAGGGAGAAATTATTATAATCTATATTGCTGGCCTTATTTGGATAATTACTTGTGTGGGTATTTAGCTAATATTCTCAAGAATATGGAATTTAACCCTTTCCTGTTTTACAAAATTTTGGACTTGTCCAAATTCAAAAGTTTTGCAGTCGAAAATTAAGAGTGGATTTAATTTGAAAAATAACCATTCAGTAGGGTAGAAAATAGTGTGGAAAAAGAAGAAATTGCTTGTCAGAAGCAATTTCTTCTTTTTTCACAATGTTTTCTCAATTATAAAATAACAGGCACGTAAAAAGCAGGGATTAAACGGCAAAGGGTTAAGAAACATTGATAATGGTGGACTCCTCCTATGAAAAATTTGGAATTTAAGAAACATTAATAATGTTGGACTCTTCCAAATTCATATAATAAATTAGAATTTGGAATTTTATTATACTAGGTAAGATGTCAAAGAGGTACAGATAAGAGGGAGTAATGCCAACCTATAATCTTCATTTCTGAGTGAAAACCTATGTTGTGGGTACTCATTTGAATCGTCTCAACGAGACGATTCTAATGAGTACCCAAAACATAGGATTTTTACGAGAATTATCAAAATATTTCAGTATGAAATCCAAAATATATATAGCTCTATCTATAGCTCATTAGCTCTGATGTCATGTTATTGAATATCTATATTTTATTATGCATTTTACCGTATTCATCCTATTAAATGCTCTAAGAAGGTAAACAAAACATTAATTAGGAGCTTTTATTTGGTACTAATTTTCTGCAGAAAAACATGATTGAAAGTTAATTAGGTGTTTCCCCCCCCCCCCCCTGAAAATTAAATAAATTTCTCTAAAAGGTCAGTCATCTATCAAGGTCAACATTTTCAAAAAAAAGCTGTTATGGGGGCATTTGTGTTTCATTAGTTATTTCCCTTTGTTGTTTTTTTGGACTTTGGTATCAAGCACTGCAGCAGGCATATCGCATGACAATTTGCTGCCTTGTTTTAATATAATCTGATAAACCCAATGAATACTG
The DNA here is from genome assembly GCA_948146395.1 of Fragum whitleyi. Taxonomy (NCBI): domain Eukaryota; kingdom Metazoa; phylum Mollusca; class Bivalvia; order Cardiida; family Cardiidae; genus Fragum; species Fragum whitleyi. The sequence continues at coordinate 20,689,685 of OX411556.1, forward strand.
CCAGCTTCTTTAACCCAAGGCCCGTTTACTAAACATCTTACGATCATTTTTTTGTGCAAGTCAAAAATTAAAGTTGCTTCTATTGACTAAATATGGAATTCTGTCATGCATCATCACATTGGTATTGTCTTTAGAAGACAATTCCAATGAGATATTGCAAGGCAGAATATAACAATGAATAGAAACACCAGGTATGATTTGTGATTCTGACATGCAATCAATTTTTTTGTAAGACATTTACTAAAACGAGCCCCAGGTTCTTTTAATTTAATCTTCTGCTATTTAGTAGAGCATATTCCTGCTGGACACAAAGCTTTGGCAGATAGAATAGACCAAGATTAGCCTGCACATACATGCAGTCTGATCTTAGCTTATTGTATACTGCCTGATTTCTACTAAATTATTGTAAGAAAAATATTTTTAGCTAGACTGTTTTAAATTTCAACCATTGAAATTGACTATCTGTTTGAAAAAAACTTTGATTCAGCAGGATAAGAGTTTGTATTTAATTTTTCTTGCAGGTAATGGCTGGTGACATTTTGGATTTAACAAGTGTTAGCAACAGATGGATCTATATAGTGTTGGTGTGTGTTGTGGATTTAAGTGGTGAACAGGTAGACATGAGTAGAAGAACTTGCTGCGCATGAATTCCTCAGCCATGCACGGACAACACATGGATATGTATTTTGATCCTATGATGGGGAAAGGTAAGAACATTCTTAGCCAGCTTGTCACAATTGTTTTATCTATGCTTTTAGTAGTATAAAATTGTATTTCTCTATCTAGCAATTATTGGTTGGAAAGGGAAGTAATTGATAAAGAGGTGATTTATACATGATTATTTCCCTTGTACAACAGTTACAAGAATTCTCTTCTTTAACCTTTTCCTGTTTTACAAAATTTTGGACCTGTCCAAATTCAAAGGTTTTGCACACGAAAATTTAAAGAGGATTTAATTTGAAAAATAATCATTCAGTAGGGTAGAAAATAGTGTGGAAAAAGAGGAAATTGCTTGTCAGAAGCAATTTCTTCTTTTTTCACACTGTTTTCTCATTCATAAAATCACAGGCACGTAAAAAGCAGGGATTAAACAGCAAAGGGTTAATTAGTCATTGGATTTAAGAATCAGCTTCCTATTCAAATATTACCAAGGTTATAGTGCAGTTTGTAGCGCATCAAACTCCAAATCAGACTCCAAGTCATCAATAAAGGGATGTACTGTATTTCTGCTAATAAACACTCCCGGGAGCTATACATATCATGGTCAGGGAGATTTTATTATGCTCCCCGAAGGGAGAGCATATAGCCGCCGCTTTGTCTGTTCGTCCGTCCGTCCGTCCATACGTCCGTAATTCCGTCTGTCCATCCGTCCGTCCTTCCGTCCGTCCCCACCTATTTCTCCATAAACCCTGGGCCAAATTGAATGAAACTTACCATGTGAACTCCCTATGATATAGTGATGATGCATCTGTGACGGATTTTGGATTTGAGGCCTCGTCATGGGAAAAGGGGACTTAGGGTAAAAAACACTTTTCCCAAATTTCTCCTAGTCTAACAGTCAGAATTTAGTGAAATTTCGTATTTGAATAGCAAATCAGATGCCCTTTACTATAAACAATTTGAAATTAACGTAAAAAGATATATATCATGGAAAAAGGGGGCTTAATGTTTGTTACCTTTATGTTAGCGCGTAAAATACAGTTATTCTTTCATTTCTCCTTGTCTTATGCTCAGAATTTGATGAAATTTCACATTTGAGTAGCAAATCAGATGCTCTTTACCCTAAACTATTTGAAATTTGTGTCTAAAAATATGTCATGCAAAAAGGGGGTTTAATGTTTGTTACCTTTATGTTAGCTGTATAAGATAACAGCTTATTTGAGTCTTTGAAATCTGACCACAGAGCATATCTCCTAAAGTATAATAGCTATCAACTTGAAACTTTATGGGTGGATAGATCTTATGGAGGAGAAGTGCAGTGCACAAGAACTACAACTCTTGCTTGCATAATTTTGGAGTTATTGCCCTTTGTTATTTTTGATACTAATATTATGTCTGGAGCATATCTCCTAAAGTATAATAGCTATCAACTTGAATTTTTATGGGTGGATAGATCTCATGGAGGAGAAGTGCTATGCACAAGAACTACAACTCTTGTTTGCATGATTTTGGAGTTATTGCCCTTTGTTATTTTTGATACTTAGATTATATCTGGAGCATATCTCCTAAAGTATAATAGCTATCAACTTAAACATTTATGGGTTGATAGATCTCATGGAGGAGAAGTGCAGTGCACAAGAACTACAACTCTTACTTGCATAGTTTTGGAGTTATTGCCCTTTGTTATTTTTGATACTTAGATTTTGTCTAGACCGTATCTCCTAAAGTATTATAGCTATCAACTTGAAACTTAATGGGTGGATAGATCTCATGGGAGAGAAGTGCAATACACCAGAACTATAACTCTTGCTTGCATAATTTTGGAGTTATTGTCGTTTGTTATTGTGAAATAGCAGTCGGAGGCTAGGAAAGGGTGTAATGGTAGTACAGGTGAAAGAAATACCAGGAATCCATTGTTAGGTGCTCCGGCTGCCGCGATATAACTGCGAGATTGTTGAAAGCGGTGTTTAACCCATTCAATCAAACAAATCGTTTGTTATTTTTAATACTCAGATTTAATAGGAGGTAAATCTCTTACAGTACAAAAGAATCTTTATTCTATTAGGCTTCAGTTTACTATCAAGCTTTTGTGCCGGGGGATCTCCATGTCCAACATGGCTCTTGTTTTTGTGACAATGCCTTATTCGGGGAGCATAATCCGTCTCTGACGGCTCTTGTTTATAATGCATTTTCTAATTTTTAAAATCATTAAAATTGATTTTTTTTTCAGTCCCTTTTCTCTTTAATTTGAGGTAAATTTCCTCAAAACAATCATATAAATGATTGATAAGAAGAAATTCATCTCAATAAGTGAAGAAGTCTCAAAAAGTTTCTAAATGTAGGCATTTGAAGTGGGTTTTCTTAGGAAAAAATGTAGGGGTGCTACTATTAGGAAGGGGGCTATAATTCAACTAAATATGGTAAATGAGTTTGATCCCCAACCTGGCACAATTACCCTTTCCAACATTTGTATCCCATTACTTTACTATTGCAATCAATACCAGAAACCAAGCTGCGGTTATAAACTACAGAATTGTTAGAAGAAGTCAGATAATCCTCATTCAAAAAAATAAACCCTTCTCAAATTACATCTTAACCCATCAACAGACAACAAAATTTTAGACTGATTAAAGAAGATTAAGATGCCAATTCTTCGTTGTTGAACATAGGCTCGACTAGGATTTTGACATTTAAATGTACTTAGAAGTCGACAAACATGAATATATATAGGACAAAGGCAATATGTAGACTGTGACAAAAGATGAATGTCCTCCGTACGCTCCCCTCTTCTATGATTTGAGCTTTGGTGAATAATCAAAACATCGTAACTACAAGCAAAGGGACAATTGTCCAGCTGATTTTTTTTGAAAACATATATGATAATACATATATCATAAATATGTTTTAAAAACAAAATCAGCGTGACATCTCCCTTTGTCTATTAGTGAAATTTCTAATTTGAGAGGTATTATTATGGAAAAGAAGAAAATGCTTCTTCTTTACAACAATATTTCCCCCATTTTTAATGATTTTGGACTCCCTACTTTTATTATGCTCTCAGAGGGAGATGAATTTGATGAAATTTCACATTTCAGTAGCGAATCAGATGCCTGTTACCATAAACTATTTGAAATTTATGTCTAAAAATATGTCATGCAAAAAGGGGGCTTAATGTATGTAACCTTTATATTAGCTGTATAAGATAACACCTTTTTTGAGTCCTTGCAATCTGACCACGGAGCATATCTCCTAAAGTATAAAATTTAAAATATAAAACTTAATTTTGGAGTTATTTCCCTTTGGTATTTTTGATACTTGGATTATGTCTGGAGCATATCTCCTAAAGTATAATAGCTATCAACTTGAAACTTTGTGAGTGGATAGATCTTATGGAGGAGATTTGCTATGCACAAGAACTACAACTCTAGCTTGCATTATTTTGGAGTTATTACCCTTTGTTTTTTTTGATACTTAGATTTTGTTTGGAGCATATTTCCTAGAGTATAATAGCTATCAACTTGAAACTTTATGTATGGATAGATCTCAGGGAGGAGAAGTGCAGTATTTAAGAACTTCAGCTCTTGCTTGCATAGTTTTGGAGTTGTTTCCCTTTGTTATTTTTGATACTAAGATTATGTCTGGAGCATATCTCCTAAAGTATAATAGCTATCAACTTGAAACTATGTGAGTAGATAGATCTTATAGAGGAGAAGTGCAGTGCACAAGATCTACAACTCTTGCTTGCATTATTTTGGAGTTATTACCCTTTGTTTATTTTTGTTACTAAGATATTGTTCGGAGCATATCTTCTAGAGCATAATAGCTATCAACTTGAAACTTTATGGGTGGATAGATCTCATGGAGGAGAAGTGCTATGCACAAGAACTACAACTCTTGCTTGCATTAATTTGGAGTTATTACCCTTTGTTATTTTTGATATTAAGATATTGTTCGGAGCATATCTTCTAGAGCATAATAGCTATCAACTTGAAACTTCATGTATGGATAGATCTCAGGAGGAGAAGTGCAGTATTTAAGAACTACAGCTCTTGCTTGCATTATTATGGAGTTGTTGCCCTTTGTTATTTTTGATACTTAGATTATATCTGGAGCATATCTCCAAAAGTATTATAGCTATCAACTTGAAACTTTATGGGTAGATATATTTCATGGAGGAGAAGTGCAATGCACAAGAACTACAACTCTTGCTTGCATAATTTTGGAGTTAATACCCTTTGTTTTTTTTGATACTTAGATTTTGTCTGGATCATATCTCCTTAAGTATAATAGCTATCAACTTGAAACTTTATATATGGATAGATATCTCATGTTGGAGAAGTGCAGTGCTTAAGAACTACAACTCTTGTTTGCATTATTATGGAGTTATTGCCCTTTGTTACTTTCAATACTAATATTTTATAGGAGGTAAATTTCTTGCAGTGCAAAAGAATCCTTTATCAATTAGGCTTCAGTTTACTATCAAGCTTTTGCAGCAGGTAATGGCTATGTCCAACATGGCTCTTGTTTTTGTGACAATGCCTTATTCGGGGAGCATATCCCGTCTCTGACAGCTCTTTGATACTAACTTCTATGGGAAAGGAGTACAGCAGACCTTCAACTAATGAAGCCAATGGACTCCTTGGCTTCATTAGTTGAAGGTCTGCAGTACTCCTTTCCCATAGAAGTTAGTATCAAACCCTGACATTTCCGCTCTAGACTAGGTTAAGATCAGCTTGTCTCAAAAAAGAAAATAATATACCAGATCCTTTGTCTATAATATGACCTACGTTGCGAGAGTGAAATAAAGCTATTGAAAATTTTTATATTACACAAGCCTTATAACTCCAGTGGAATAACTATGCAAATGAGCAAATTTTAAGAATGTATAGCAGCGTTATGATTTTCAGTGTGAGAATGACTTCATAACCATTTGCTGATGTCATTTCACAAATGTCTTTTTATGTTTTGCGGAATAATTTGTGTTGATAATTTTCTGGGATTCTCGTGATTTATCTCAAAAATACAGGTCATATTATAAATAGAATATGAAATTTGTGCTCAAAAATAATGAATTCATTAAACTCATCATCTAAATCAGATAAAAACTCGGTGCAGCCTAGTTTTTATCTGTTTCTAAAATGACTCGTTAATGAATTTGGTATTTAATGATCACTCATTCAATATCATATTATTTATCCGAGGACAAGTGGAGAAAATGACCGACTCTGTAACAAAACAAGAAATATATTTCCTTGCATCTTATTACAGCTAATTGATGTAGTTATATAATTATTTAGTTATATAAAAGGAAGTGACAAACAATTTTTCTTTCTCTCATAAATGCTATGAAAGGTGTAAACATGCATGTTTATCAACATGCTGAAGGCCCTGTTTGCCTGGAAAATCATAAGCTTCATGCTTGGGGAGGCTATATAACTTAGATTGCGCTGTATGTATATTTTTTTAGCTTTAGGTGAGTTGTTGTGATCATTGATTGTCTGTTGTCCGTCTTCTGTTGTTTGTCTTCTGATGTCGAAAATTTAAGTATTAACACTCTTAGAGGCCACAATTATGTCCCAATCTTCATTATGCTTGGCCAGAATAATTGTCAGGTCACAAGGATGAACCCTATTGAAAATGGAAAGAGTCTATGCAATATCATAGGAAAAGGATCCCTCATGACAATTTTCTTTTTAACTCTAGAGGCCACAGATATGGCCCAATCTGCATGAAGCTTTGTCAGAATGTTTGTCAGGTAACAAGGATGAAACCTATTGAAAATGGGAAAGATCCTTTGATATCATGGAAAAAGGGGCCTTAATGACATTTTTTGTTTACTTTCTTATGGCCACACATATGATCCAATCTCCATATGAAAATGATCTATTTAATATCACAAGATAACGGACCTTAATGAAAGTTATTCCTCAAATATGGCTCAATCTTCATGAAACCTGGTCATGTGGTCTAAATAGGAATGATTCTTTAAAAATCATAGGAAGATAGGGTGGTTATAACAATTTTCCAGTTACACTTTTTGGAGCGAATATTTGGTTCCACCCTTCTTTAAATTGGTTAGGATGTCTGTCATTAAATTATGATATAACTACAATTATGCATTTTGCAGAAAATTGCCTCTTATAGTCATTTAAGGAGTCAAAGAGATGAAGGTGAGCTATATAGAACCAGCATGGCTCTCTTGTTTTATCAAAAATCTCTTTAATGGAAATTGGTTGATTACTTTTTTAGTGACACAATCATAAACTTATTAACCCTTGTCATGCTGAATAATTTTGGCTAAAAATTTTCATGAAAAGTAAAGGGCAAAAAGCACTGAAAGTACCAACTGTAGATCGATTTTTATTAGAAAAACTAAATTTATAGGCAATTCTAGTTTGAAAGTGAGGAACAGGTGTTGTAGACTAACATCAGACTGCACATATGTGCAAGCTGTTTGTCAATAGCTCCTGCCAAAGCAGGAATATTCTGGGTTCAGCATGACAAGGGTTAATAAGATGATGCTCATGATTATCTAGACTTCCAAACAACAAAAAGCCACTTTTTTGTCAATAGCTCCTGCCAAAGCAGGAATATTCTGGGTTCAGCATGACAAGGGTTAATAAGATGATGCTCATGATTATCTAGACTTCCAAACAACAAAAAGCCACTTTTTTGTGAAAATTACTTTGCCCCTTACATCATGTCATCGTTCAGAGCTAAATAACTCCCAAGTTTGTGAGATATATTTTTAGCATGCTCTTTTGGAATAAAAAGGAGAATAATCAATTGTAATTAACATGTTGATTTAGATCACATAGCGGGTGTTGGAGTTCATTCCAGAAAGGTTTAAGAATTGTTTTTTTTGTGATAAATACAGAAGCACAATGAGTGAATTATTAGTACTTTCAGCACATTGATTTAAGTGCAATTTGTCAAGGTTTAATTAGCATGGCAAAGGTCTAATTTAAACAGATGAAATAAATACAAGTTTAGGTAGATTTTCTGCGGTGAGCCGTGAAATCTACTTCTAATGGTTAAATTCCTGTGCTATTCTTTCGAAATATTTAAAAGCAGGTTTTAAAAAATACATTAGGAAGATACTTTTTACCTTTCATGTAAATGTTATTTCTTAACTAAGATCCTAAGGTTTACTCATTCATGTACTTTCAAAGTTGTAGTGAAGGGATCATGTTCAATTCCTATCATATGCTTTTTAAATATACAAGATATACCTATGGTAATGGACTCAACGCCTACATCAAAGCTCAGTTTTGAGAATACACCTATATCCATATTTAAAAAGAAACTGCAGTTGTTTGTTTATTTTAACAGAAAGTATAGACTAAGATCAGCCTGCACAGATGTGCAGTCTGATCTTAGTCTACACTGTCTGCTTTCTATAGTTTAACTATTGTAAGAAAAACTTTAATAAAGATTATAAATGGCTAGATGTATAGAAAAAGAATGTAGAAGGGTTCTAGAAGTTTGAATTTGTAGGGAATTAGAGTCACAGAACATTCTTGCTAGTTCACTCCTACGTTTTACTACCACTAGCAGGCATTTTCCCCAAAAAGAACTAACGGTACACACATTTTACACCTCGTAATGCATGTAATTGTAACCCCATCTTGACCCTGTGAGGGCTTCATGGTATGTTATCTTAATCACCATTCCATCTGATGGTCATGTAATTTGATATCAAGAGGCAGTAAAATGTACATGTTACGATTTGGCCATTCACAAGAGAATACAAGTTCTTGAATTTAGCAGTGAAGAAATTTTTTCTCTCCAGAGTTTTTTGGGGTTTTTTTATTTATTTAGCTCAACTTGTCGTACAATTGGGGGGGGGCTATTCTGGTCACCCGGGCGTTTGAAACTTACTTCTGCGAATATAACGCTCTAGACAAAGATTCATTACTTTGATAATTTAATTTTAACCCTTTCGGACTTAGTTAAGTTTTTATGTGCAAATGTTGAATATCCGTTATATCTTTATTTCCATTTAAACTAATGCTTGGAAACTTTGCACATGATTCTGTGAACAAAATATCAGCCTCTTGATAAAGATTCATTACTCTGATAATAAATTTAGAGGAATTCATAAATTTCTGGTTAAGTTTTTATGTGCAAATGTTGTATATCAATAATATATCTCTATCTCTTTTTCTACCATAGCTATTGCTTTGAAACTTTGCACATGCTTTTGAAACCATCATGATAGCCTTTAGACAAAAACTCATAACTCTAATATTGAATTTAATGGAATTTTGATCCTTTACGGACTTAGAAATTCTTGGTTATTTTTTTACGTGCAACTATTGTATGTCAGTTATAATTCTATTTCTACATAAGCTATTGCTTGGATACCTTGCACATGCTTCTGTTACCATAATATTAGCCCACCAGGTTCTCAACAGCCCGTTTATTTGGTATAAATCGTCTTTTCATTGACCTTTATGTAATAGCTAAAATGATGGCCTTGGGCTGGGAAGTGCAGAATAAGCGGACCAATTTGGATATCTTCAATATTATTATTCTTCTAAACTAGGTTCACAACAGCTTTTGTATTTATAATTGAATATGATTGTCAATGCAAAAGTACTTTCAAGCAGAACTTTGCTTTGATGTTTTTTCATTTGCCATATGAAAACGAGGATTCGTCATGAAAGACGTTGGGTAACGATCAATGTCACTTGAGATCCAATGCTGGTGAAATGGGTCACAATATTTGAAGAAAGTGTCAATATTGTCCAGTCATATTTTAGCAAGAGGGCCAGAATGGACCTAAACAGTTCACCTAAATTTTATTGGTCTAGTGGATCTCATCCAAGAAACTTTCAGACAAAGTTTCATTTGCATTTCCCTAATTGTTGAAGATGAGATGTTATTCCAAAAAATTACAGTGATAAAGGACCCTGCCCACACATTCATTAAAGAGGAGACTCAAAAGAAGCCCCCCCCCCGCCATGCACTGGGCTAATCAAAATTATGCCAAATATCTTTTATATTTTTTGAAGAGGGTCATCAAAGGAACGTTCTGGTTACTCTTCATAGAAATCAGCCCAGTGATTCAGGAGAAGTCAAAGATTTTAGGCTCAAAATAAGCCCCGCCCTGCCGCGCCCAAATTCATGGACCAATCAAAATTAAGCAAACAATTTTTGAAAAAAGCGTCATCCAAGGAACATTCTGGTGAAGTTTCATTGAAGTTGGCCAAGAGGTTCAGAAGGAGAAGTCATTCAAAGATTTCGGGCCCGAAATAAGCTCCACCCTTACTCGCCAATAATTTTGGGCTATTCAAAATTTTGCGAACAATTTTTGAAAAGGGTCACCCAAGGTACATTCTGGTAAGGTTTCCATTCAAAGATTTCGGGCTCAAAATAAGCTCCCCCTGCCACACCCATATTTATGGACCAATCAGAATTTGACACAAAGTTTTAAAGAGAGTCACCTAGGGATCATTTTGGCAAAATTTCATTGAAATCGACCAAGCGGTTTAGGAGGAGAAGAAGTTTTAAGAAAGTTGACGACGCACGACGGAGTCAGGGTGATCCTAAAATCCCATTATCTTTCAGGAGTTAAGGGCAAAAACAGAAAACCTTACCGGACAGAACTTTTGTTCACTAGCATATATTGTTCAATTCAAATTGTTGTTCAATGTACCTATGTATTTAGTATTTCCAAAAACGTATACAAACCAATGTTGTTGTTTTTGTTTTCTTTTCTTTTGCGCAATGGAAATATTGTCTTGGAAAGAGTTAAGTTCCATTGACATCGTCCAGATGGTTTCGGGAGAAGAAGATTTTTAAAGATCCAAAAGTGAAAATAAACCCTGCCCTGCCACGCCCTTTATTTGCGGTACTACTATGATTGGGATATTTTGAACAACTTATAAAAAGGTCATCGAATGAACATTTATACCACAAGTTTCATTGGAATCAGCCTAATGGTTTGGGAAGAGAAGATATTTTAAAGCTTTCAAACTGAGAATAAGCCACACCCTGTCACGTCAATCTTTAAGGGTCAAAAAAGGTATCTTTGATAACTTTGGAATATGGTAACCAAAGTAACATTCATGCCAAATTTCATTGAAATCGGCCTAATTGTTTGTGAGGAGAGGATTTTTTAAGATTCCATAGTGAAAATAAGCCCTGCCCTTTCATGTCAATATCTTGGGGTCAATCATATTTTCTTGAACAACTTTAGAAGAGGTTCACCCTTGGATCATTTATGCCAAGTTTCATTGCAATCCACCAAATGTTTTTGAGGAGAAGATTTTTAGCTCCACTGGCCAAAGACCACTGGGGCTATTGTCATAGCATTGTGTCCTTCCGTCCGTGAGCCGCAGTCATAGCACAGTTGGTAGCACGTTGGACTGTCTCCTCAGAAACTACTGGATGAATTTCAACCAAACTTCACAGGAATAATCCTCGGGTGACCCTTTTTCAAATATGTTCAAGGAAATTTGATACAATGAAAATCATGGATTTAATGGGCGGGCTTATTTCCAAATATGGTAAAAAATGAGTTTTCTCAGATTCAAATTGATGGATACCAATTAAATTTTACATGAATGATCCTTGGTTGATCCTTTATCAGTCCACAAAAAATGTTTGTGATCGGATGAAAAATGTGTATTTTATAGGCGGAGGTCATTTTATATATTTTAAAAAAAATCAGAATGAAATTGATAGGTATCTACCAAATTTCACTGGAATGATCTTTGAGTGACCCTTACTCAGTCTACCAAAAATTATTGTGATCGGATGAAAAATTTATATTTTATGAACCGAGGTCATTTCGCTATATGTTATACTGTGGAAACTTTGAAAATCATTTTCTCAGAATGTAACTGATAGATTAACTGATAGATTATGATCAAACTCCATTGGTATGATCCTTTGGTGACCCATTATCAGGCAGCCAAAAATTATTGTCATTGGATGAAGAATATGTTTTTTATGGTAGAATGTCATTTTTATACGCCCGAAGGGTCGTATTATGTTATGGCCTCGGTCGTCCGTCTGTCCGTCCGTCTGTCTGTCCGTCCGTTAGCAATTTTTTGTGTGCGCGACTCCTCCTAAACTATCAGGGGGATTAAGCTGAAACTACACACAATTACCCCCAATGATGTCTAGTTGTGCATAAGACCTTTGAAATTCAAATCGCTCCAGTAATTCCTGAGAAATCTTGAATTATCTGCCCTTTAATATAACCAAAATCACTGTTTTTTGTGTATGCAACTCCTCCTAAACTATCAATGGGAATAAGCAGAAACTAAACACTAGTACTCCCTATGATCTCTAGTTGTGCATAAGACCTTTGAAATTCAAATCGCTCCAGTCATTCCTGAGAAATCTTGAATTATTTGCCCTTGAATTTAACGAAAATCACTATTTTTTGTGTGCGCAACTCCTCCTAAACAATCAATGGGAATGAGCTGAAACTAGACACATTTACTCCCTATGATGTCTAGTTGTGCATAAGACCTTTGAAATTCAAATTGCTCCAGTCAATCCTGAGAAATCTTGAATTATCTGCCCTTGAATTAAACGAAAATCACTGTATTTTGTGTGCAACTCCTCCTTAACTATCAATTGAAATGAGCAGAAACTAGACACAATTACTCTCTATAATGTCTAGTTTTACATAAGACTTTTGAAATTCAAAATGCTCCAATTATTCTAGAGTTATCTTGGATTATCAGCCCTTGAGTTGATGGAAAAAAACAAAATTTCTTGTCAGCTCATTTTCTCCTACATCATGGATGGGAATGAAAGGAAACTTGCCATAATGACTCTGTAGGTTGTCTTTTTGTGCTTAGGACTAAATATATTTTCATATTTAAATGTTATGGTACCATTTGTCTGTCTGTCTGTTTGCAATATCTTTAGCTATCATTCAAGCTCACGTTACTGACAAGCTCAGGTTACTGACAAGCCCCTTCGGGCGTATATGCGCCGCTCTGCGAAGCTCTTGTTCTATATTCTATATAGTGGAAACTTTTGAAATCATTTTTCTCAGAACGTTACAGATGGATTTCAACCAAATTTCAAAAGAATGATCCTTGAGTGACCCTTAATCAGTATACCAAAAGGTATTGTGATTTGATGAAAAATATGTCATTCATGGGCGGGGGTCATTCCTCTATGTGTTATATAGTGAAAAATTTGAAAATCATTTTCTCTGGATTACCTGATGGATATCAAACTCCATTAGTACGATCCTTTGGTGACCCTTTATCATGCATCCAAAAATTATTGTGATCAAATGAAAAATATGTCTTTTATGGGCAGAGGTTATTTGTCTAAATGTGGAAACTTTGAAAATCATTTTCAACATCAGTAGAACCCAAAATATTTAAATTTCTAGTCAAAACTTTGATTTACTATTACAAGAATTTCAAGCCTGTGGAGTGACTCAAGCCATTCATGGCTTTCTAGTTAAAGGAATTAAAGCGAAATAAGCTACCCGCCAAGTGACATTCTGATGATTCCAAGTTTCATTGAAATCAGACCAATGGTCTTGGAGGAGAAGAATTTTAAAGATTTTGAATTGAAAAAAAAAGACCCTGCCACATCCTTTGCTATTTCCTGAACTTTACTTTAGAATAAGGGTCACCAAAGGAATTCTTCTACAAAGTTTTGTTAAAATCAACCAATCAGTTGAGGAGGAGAGGGTGTTTAAAGAAAAGTTTGTTTTTTTCTTATGTCTGAGAGCACGACGGACACATGGCCATGACAACAGCTTGCCGGCTTTCGGCCAGTGGAGCTAAAATGGTATTATTTATGTGACTTTAAATTCTTAAGCAATACTAAATCTGATAATGCTTAAAAATATTTGTTCATATTTCATTTTGTTTTTCATTTTCAATAAATTAGTTGAAATCCTTTAGGGGCTGCAAAACTCTTACAAAATATGAAAGCACATTTGGTGTTCTTAGAAATTTCTTTACTATTGATACAATAAATTAAGATAAATCAAAAATAATTCATCTGAAATCAATGTTTAAAACATAAAGAACTCTATTGAAAAATATAAAAAAACATTGATATCAATAAGGTTCATGAATCATAAGTTCTAGCAAATTGTTCTTAAGTGCTTATTTCTTGAATTGTATTGTTCCTGAGCTTTGATTTACATGTAATTTTACATAAATTCTTAAAATTTCATGTTCTTGAACACATGTTCTTCATCCAATTAAAGATTCTAAATCTTAAGCTCTTGAATTTTAAGACCTGTAGTTCTAGAAGTTGAAAAACTGTTATTGAACCTCAAAATAGAGTTCTTAAAGTTCTAAGTTCTAAAAAAATAGTCTAAAAATTGGACATAGGTCTTGATTCTTTTTCAAAGAGGTGCTTATGAAAATTGTTGAATTACAAAATGCATAGATCTTTTTTTTTTATTGAAAATGCATCTTCAAAGGTAAGCAAACTTAAAATTGAAACAACCATTCTTTTTTCTCAACATGCAAGCAAAAGTAAAAAGTCAAAAAGAAAATGATGGAATCTTGGGATTTGTCTTCTATAAAAGCTTGTCCAAAAAGAACCTGTACAGCTTAACATCTAGTCTAGCCAAGTGTTTATTTTTGTTTAGGATAATTTATGGTCTCACATGAGATTCACTGACCACTGAGAGATTTTACGATCTGATAAGCGCTTGTTAATAGTTTGATTATGTAAAGTCTTACGGTACTGGCCTCTTCACTAGTGAGGTGGTTTCTTGCAGTAAAACGTAGGAGTGAGTTGATCAATAAAGATTGGCAGCCACCATGGTTTTACCAACCCAGATATGTCACTGTAGCCTTCAGAGCCCTGTGGTTATTCAGAAATCCTATTAGAGAGGGTTTATAGTGTATGTTTTGGCAGATGTGAAAAAACAGATATGTAAAGTTTAACTATGGTGGGGAAAACCTGTATTAAGATAGTATGAATGTGTAGATGTAAAGAATGTAGAAGGGTTCTAGAAGTGTGAATTTGTTGAGAATTAGAGTCACAGAACATAAGACTTGCTAGTTGATCAATAAAGATTGGCAGCCACCATGGTTTTACCAACCCAGATATGTCACTGTAGCCTTCAGATCCCTGTGGTTTATCAGAAATCCTGTTAGTTTCTGCAGCTAAATAACAAAATTTGATTGAGAACAAACTTGAGAGATATAATGACTCAAAACTTGTATGCCACTGGTATAACTTTCTAAATAAAATTCCATTGCAATGATTCAGCGTGAAACAGTTGTAACTCCCTATAAACATATAGGGAGTTACAACTGTTTCGCGCCGAACCATCAATTTAATCACTTGAAGGCATGTAGCCATAAAAAGAAATTTCAATAACTGAAATTTTGTGTTAATTCTAGTATATAAAAGCACAAATTTTTGTTGTTGACTAAGATCAGACAGCCCATTATGTGCACTCTGATCCTTGTCTATCTAGCACATTTTTGTGTTTGAGAAAGAGGTCTGACAGTTATCAGCCAGTTATGTTAAGCCTAGCTCTCAACATTTTGGTGTAATTAGCCAAAAATGGAAGTGAAAAGGAGCTATTTGTTCTTGAATTCTCAGGGCTTGTGCTAGCTTTTGAATATCAGGAGTCATTGACCCCCTGACTGTGATTTTTTAGGGGTCAAAACTGCTGTTGAGGGGGGTCAAACCAATAGAATAAATACATGTAGATCATAAATAAATATTTTTTATTTATGCTTATTGACTTTTCAACTGTCTCCTTCATATCATTATAAGAGATTCATATGAAATATGAATCTCTTATAAAAAGATATAAAGGAAACAATCACTTTGAATCAATTCATGATTTGTTCAAATATCAAGCTTAAAATTTTAGGATTCAGAATGACCCTCCAGACTGGAAAATCTTTGGGTCATAATGTTTTTTTTTTTATATTTTTGGGCATCAAACCCCTGGTTTAAGGGTCAAATATGAGCCCTGATTTTATTGTTTTTATACAAAATTTATTGAAATTTCGCAGCAAGTTATTAAAATCAGGGTCGCAATTTAGAGGATTCCAATTTAATGAGGCGGTGGCCCTCATAGCGCAGTGATTGCGCATCAGACTTTCATTCAAAAGGTCCTGGGTTCGATTCATGATGGCAACCAGCCCGATTAGCTCAGTTGGTAGAGCACCAGACTTCAAAACCATTGAAGTTCGACCGCGTGGGTTCGATTCCCAGGCTGGTACACTAACAAAAAAAACTAATTGTCTTTCGGATGAGACGTTAAACCAAGGCCCTGTGAGACGATGCTTTACACCGAGCACATTAAAGAACCATGGCGGATCTCAGCAATAGTTTTGTCATGTATCCTTGCACTATCCCCCGTAACAACTAACCGTCTTCAGGGGGGCGTCACTCATATGGGCATGTGCTATGGTAGCGACAATAAATAAACAGAAATACACACACTCATGACAGCAGCACTCATTCTTTTCAACTATTTGTTTTGGGTTTATAATCATAGACCTATGTGGGATAGCAGCTGGAGGCTAGGAAAGGATGTAATGGTAGTTTGTGTGTGAGAAATACTAGGAATCCATTGTGAGGTGCTCCAATCCCTGAGATATATTTGAAGGATTGTTGAAAGCAGCCTTAAACTCAATTCAAACAAACAAAAATCCTGTGTAATGATTTTTATGCTCCCCGAAGGAAGAGCATATAGCTGCCGCTTTAGCTGTCCGTCCGTACGTCCTTAATTCCGTCCGTCCGTCCGTCCCCACCTATTTCTCCATAACCCCTGGGCCAAATTGAATGAAACTTACCATGTGAACTCCCTATGATATAGTGATGATGCATCTGAGACGGTTTTTGGATTTGAGGCCTCATCACGGGAAAAGGGGACTTAGGGTAAAAAACAGTTTTTCCCAAATTTCTCCTAGTCTAACAGTCAGAATTTAGTGAAATTTCATATTTGAGTAGCAAATCAGATGCCCTTTACTATAAACAATTTGAAATTAACGTAAAAAAAATATATATCATGGAAAAAGGGGGCTTAATGTTTGTTACCTTTACGTTAGTGGGTAAAATACAGTTATTCTTTCATTTCTCCTAGTCTTATGCTCAGAATTTGATGAAATTTCACATTTGAGTAGCAAATCAGATGCTCTTTACCCTAAACTATTTGAAATTTGTGTCTAAAAATATGTCATGCAAAAAGGGGGTTTAATGTTTGTTACCTTTATGTTAGCTGAATAAGATAACACTTTATTTGAGTCTTTGAAATCTGACCACAGAGCATATCTCCTAAAGTATAATAGCTATCAACTTGAAACTTTATGGGTGGATAGATCTTATGGAGGAGAAGTGCAGTGCACAAGAACTACAACTCTTGCTTGCATAATTTTGCAGTTATTGCCCTTTGTTATTTTTGATACTAAGATAACCCCAGTGAAAATATGGATTGAAATTTCACTGAGATTTCAGTGAGATTTCAGTGAAAAATCAGTGAAAGAAAGGGGCAAAATAACAGTGAAATTTCACTGAAGTTTCACCAAAATTTCAAAGAATTAACAATGAATTTCATCAAAATTTCAATGAAATCTCACCAAAATTTCACCAAGATTCTATTGAAATTGAAATTATGGATTGAAATTTCAGTGAAATATAGTGAAATATCAGTGAAATATAGTGAAATAACAGTGAAATTTCAGTGAGATATAGCAAAATATCAGTGAAAGAAAGGGGCAAAATAACAGTGAATTTCACCAAAATATCAGTGAATTTTCACCAAAGTTTCACAAAAATTTCAAAGAATTAACAGTGAATTTCACCAAAATCTCAGTGAATTTTCATCAAAATTTCATTGAATTACACTGAAAATTTAAAAGAATTAACACTGAATTTCATCAAGCTGGACAGACAAGTTGAAACCAGTATTCCTCCTCTACTCCATAGGAGGGAAATACCCCTCTACTCCATAGGAGGGAAATATAATTACATACTAGTATCTATATGGTTGTCCGAATACGACAGACTCCAAACCAGATGTTTGACTTTGAGATGCGACCTTGACATAGGAACTTTAAGATTTTTTTAAAAATCACATCTCCTCATGATTGAGAACATATGAGCTATTTTGAAATCCATCTATTGATTTAGGAGTATTTGTCTTGACAAAATCTGATGGATGGATGGATAGACTAATGAATGAAAAGACAGCACTGTAAGGCACATACACTGAACTATCAATCTGACAACTCTGTTTACCCTAACTCAGCCTGATATGAATCACTTGATTATATGAAAACACAGGATGTGGAATTCCCATGTCCTAACTTGTCCAACATGGGCTTTTGTACTTGCAGACAAGTACATTTTTCAAGGCTACTTGTCCATGGACCAGTGAATATCAGGGCAAATCTTTGAATGTTATGCAATAGATCTAAGTGATAAATTATTCACTAATATTCATGTAAAAGGATGGAAAAAATTGTTTTAAATGATGAAAATGGTGGTTCCACATTTTTATCATTAAAAGCAATATCTTCTCAAAATGTATCAATTTACTTTTTTGCAGACATGTTCATTTTGTTCATGGTCAAGTAGAAAGTTCAAGTAGTAGCAAGTTCAAATACCAAAAGATCTTACCCTCAGATATCTGGGTATTTTTTAACTTTTTGCAGCCACACAAGAGAGGAAGGTGAAGTTACAAACAGTTTAAACCAGAGAAATACATTTCAAACTTTAAAAACAGCTATTTATATAACAAGGTTAATTATTTTCTGAAGCAGTCTCTTCTGTCTCTAGGCTGGTTCCATATAGTGTATGTGCACATTCACAGTTGAATGTGGTACCAAAAACTTAATGCCATGACCTCTTGTTGTAGTGGTTGGTATTTAGGTTACAATGGGTAAGTTGAAACACAAAGCAAAGATCTTCTGTTGAATTCTTCCACTTTCTGAAGTTATTGAAAAACAAAATGTGAAAAAAATGACCCTTGTTAAGCTCAATCTAAAATATTCCTGCTCTGACAGAAGGTAAAGATAAAGATTAGCCTGCACATGTGAGCATTTTAATCTAAATCCTGACCACTTGATTTTTCTTTAAAAACAATATTTTTGAAATGAAACTTATTTTACCCACAATAAGTGCATTCAGGATATCGATTTCAATTTAATATTTTATGGTTTTTATTCTGCATGACAAGGGGTTAAAAGGTAAGATCCAGAATATTAGTTATGGTTTTAAAATATATTACATATGGTTATAGTGTATGGAGCAATATATTGAAAACTCTCTCAAATAAGGATAAGCAAAGGCAAAAATGACAACAGCAATGTCAGACATGGCCATCCCCAATCATGAAAGCTTGATAGTGAACTGAAGCTTAATCTATTAAAGATTCTTTTGTACTTGAAGAGATATGCCCCCTTCAGAATATAAGTCTTTAGAATATCAAAGGGCAATAACTGGTAAATTATGCAAGCAAGAGTTATAGTTCTTGTGCATTGCTCATTTCAATAAGAACTATCCACCTTTGGAATTTCAAGTTGATAGCTAGCTATTTTACTTTAAGAGATATGCCCAAAAAAAGAGTAAGAGTTAAGAAATAACAAAGGGCAATTAATCCAAAATTATGCAAGCGAGAATTGTTGTTCTTGTGCAGTACTGCACTTCTCCATGAGATCTATCTTTCTTTAAAGTTTCAAGTTGATAGCCACTGAACTTTAGGAGATATGCTCCAGCCAAGTTTAGTGACAGAATGTCGAAATGACGGGTGGAGACCATTACTATATCCCCTTCGCAAAAAACGGTGGGGGATAAAAAATTTAAAAAAACAAGTGGCAATAACTAAGTTATTCTTATTATACTGCATTTATCCTAGTCAAATTGTGTAAGTGCATCGAGTTAAAAGCTTTACTAGTAAAGAAGTAATACCTGTTTAAAAAACATGGGACAGACAGATGGATGAACAGACTGACATGGTGACTCCAGTATAGCCACTTTACTTTGTTATATATATATATATAGTGCCTAAGTGGGGTAAAATAAAGCAAGATTAGCGTCTCTTAAAAAATGTGCACTGTGCACCTCTTCAATAAGATCTATTCAACTATAAAGTTTCAAGTAAAAAGCACTTATACCTCAGGAGATAGAATGAAAAGAACAGTGATGAAAAACAGCGAGTTTACAATTATGATAATATTAGTGGTGTGACATTTAAATTTTATAAGATACTCCATCAAGAAATTTTGAGGATCTACTGGAAAGCATTTAACTTCAATACACTTACCTACCTTCAACTACATAATTTTGTTCCAGATCTAACTTAATGTTGTTGTTTTTTCAAGGCTACAGTTGTTATCTTCTTCACTCATGTTTTTCTCAAGACTCCAAAATATTCAGCAGTTACACTATAAGGTTTATCCCTTTACTATATTTTGAGTTGTATCTGCAATATAAAAGAAAACTGAAAATGTGGAGGTAAGTATATATAATAGCTTGCTTGCACTTATGGATTTCAATTACAATTATTCTTAAGCCTATTACCATTTGAACGAATTTTTCTTAAATCTCAAAGGTCAAAGCTCAAGGTCTAATGATATAATGATAAAAGGACTGTTGTAAGTGTGAATACTTCATATTGAAATCGATCTTTACGAGTCATGTTGGGTATGACCATCCCAACTGCAAAAGCTTGATAAACTAGACTGTCGACTAATACCGTATTACCCCAAAACAAGTGCTTGTCAATAATGTAAAGCCATTTTCCATCATCCCATAACTCTGTCAAAACACAAAAGTCAATGAATGGATCATAACCAAAATATCACTTGCACATCTCTACCTGATACTGATCACATCTGTAAAGTTTAATGGAAATCTGCCCATTAGTTGCTGAGAAACTGAATGGACACATAAAAACTACAAATGGATGGATGGACTAAACGATGAACAGACAGATTAAACCGACCAACAAGCTAACTCCTAATACCCCCCACCCCCCATATTTTTTGGGGGTACAATACACTGAAGCTAGCGAGAATTAGGGTCCTAAGATACTGCAATTCTTTCTCCTCACTAAGATCAGAGATAGAAGATGAACATGTGTCCACCCCTGATGGCATGTAATATGACCTGAAACAGTATTTTTAGTTTTGATAAATTTGACTTAGTAAGATGACCTTGACATCAAAATATGTGGAATGGAATGGTGAAAGAAACTTTTATGCATTTTTTTTTACATTGTAACTTGAATAGTGTCCAGGTTATAGAAAAATTTTTAGTTGGCGCATCAAGTTTTCATAGACAGTCAGAAAGATGGACAAATAGCATAAAACATTACATTCTTGATCTTTGTATGTGTGGACATGTAGTAAAATAATGAATACAGTGTCATCATATTCTATGGACCTACAATTTCAAGTGAGTGATCAAAGATCAATTTTACATTGAAAATGATAGGAGATAACGGTTTCTCGGACCTCACTCTTTCTTGCGCAACTATACTTACAAATTACTTGAACATATCTGTTTTCACAGTGACAATCTTGCATGTATATATGGCACCAGTAATGCTGTTAGGCCTACATGTCTGAGTGACATTTATCTGAAATGAATTTTTTTGTATTTATTCAAAATAATAAAATACCAAGTCTAAATTAGTAAATATCACTGAATATGATCTATCTATTCTTATTGATACTAATAAGAGAAATCTGTTGTGAATTTTACTCAGTTTTGAGAGACTATATATGAAAGCCTCCCAATCAGCAAATTTCTAAATACATTTTCTAATAAAACTATCAAAAGGGGAGATTATCATTTCTCATAAAAAATGCTAAATTGATATTTGATGTTATTTTTGTCAAATTTAATCTAAGAAAGATATTTTTTTTTCAAAATGTGAAAAAAATCTATATTCCTTTTTGTGATTCATAAATTATTTGTCAAATCTATTTCAGTTTAATGTATTAATCATAAATTCTGATGGGTATAAATACATTTGTTTGGTTTAGTGAATAAATGTCTCTGTTTATCAATATCCGAAAAATGGCTTGTCCAGTTACTATTACACTTTACCTGTCAGCTACGAATTATTTAAGTCATGTTAAGATAATATTTAGGTGATTTTGAAAATATTATGGAGGTTAATAATTAATTCTGAGGGAAGAAGACATTCTACACTTTCTTTTCCTATCATTTTTTAAATTAAAATTCTTCTACAACAATGGTGCAGATAATTGTTTTCCTGGCACAAAATCACTACCAATGACCAGTAAAATACTAACAACTCATAAATACCTTAATATAATCTCCATTTATAAACACTCTTTACTTGTTAATAACGATTTTGAGGTTTAAAATATTTATTCTATTACACGGGACATCCAAAGGGTAAGATACTTTAACAGCTGTGGGAATTCCGTGTAGTCTAAAAATAGAATCAGTTGACTGTTTCTTCTACGAGAATTCCTGACCACCATTTTGATAATCATTCCAAGGAAAGAATTTCATTTTGAAATACGATTTAATGACATTGGTTGAGGATTTTATCATTGCTGAAAAGACAAGTAAAGAATATTTATTTAATCAAATTTATTTATTTTATTTTTTTTGTTACGGAATAAGAATTTAAACTGTGGCCAAATATTGCACAAATCCGCGAAATAGCAAGGTCAAGTTGATAACGAAAGTTGTTTATTTTCACTTAAAAAACTTACGTGTTTCTTTACGTTCCGGTTTGTAACTCGTCTTTCGGTTGGATTATGATATTAACAGCATATCAATAGCATAACGTAGCCATCTCTTACGGATATTTTTTTATTATACACAAAATGAGCCCACAATCTCACCTCCGTCGTTTGCATCATGGCGCGTGATAAGTTTAGCCGTGTAACATTTTCATTGGTTCTTATCGATCACATGACTTAATCTAGACTAGAAATTTTAGACTGGAAATTTCTGTTTACTCCACGGCATAAAGAAAATTTTCATTTTACCATTTAAATTTGCTATTTAACAAAATAATACTAATAGACAAACTAAAAATGAAAATGGTTAATTGCATGAGAAATAGTTCATTACAAATCACATAATATCATTTATTATTCTGTAATATTTTTTAAGAGATTCTTTTGACTTGAAATTGTCCCAGCCATTATCAGATAATAAGTATAGTGGTGAAATATATCTATGCTAAAGTAACAGATATTGTGGTTGTAGTATGATAGATTTCCTTGCATAAATGAAGAAAAAAACATACTTGTTGTGTTAACAAAAAATATTCATAGTATATATATGTGTGTTTTTTGTTCTTATTTATTTTTGTCTGTATCTTTTTTTAATTGACATTTTCAAGCAATTTGAGAAATATAAAGCTTCATAAGAAGGAAGAAATCATGCATTTCTTTAAACATGTTCATTCCTTTAAGCTTAGGAACGGAATAGTCCACAATGTTCACAAAAGTATATTCATTGTAGGCTATATATTTCTGCTTCTGACAATCTTAATAAACATGTCTTTTGCTACAATTATGTTGTGAATCTGTTGTGTTCCTACTTTTTTTAGTGCTTTTATAAAGATTCAGTATTATTATAAACACATTTTTTAAGTTGGCATATTCACAGAAATTTCATAAGTTAAAAAAAAAATACTGAAATTTCACTGAAATTCTAGCCTCATAAAGAAAAAACATCTCACTGAAATTTCAAAAATTTTTGCCAAAATTTCACTGAAATTTCACTGAAATTTGGTCATTTTGCTGAGATTCAGTGATATTTTAACATTTCACTGAAATTTCACTGAAATTTGGTGAAATTTCACTGAAATTTCACTTCAATTTTCACTGGGGAATGTCTGGAGCATATCTCCTAAAGTATAACAGCTATCAACTTGAAACTTTATGGGTGGATAGATCTCATGGATGAGAAGTGCAATACACCAGAGCTTCAACTCTTGCTTGCATAATTTTGGAGTTATTGCCCTTTGTTATTTTTAATACTTAGATTTTATAGGAGGTAAATCTCTGACAGTACAAAAGAATCTTTAATCTATTAGGCTTCAGTTTACTATCAACCTTTTGTTGCTTGGGATTTCCATGTCCAACATGGCTCTTGTTTTTGTGAAAATGCCTTATTCGGGGAGCATAATCCGTCTCTGATGGCTCTTGTTTGGAATAGAGTGAAGTGGTTATAAAGGTTTTGGAAACAACAGAAATAAACAAATAGATAAAAAGATGCACCACTATACCTGCCTCTAGGATATTACTAAAATACTGTTGAAAACAACATTAAATCACACACACACACGAAATAAGCTTTATTGCTTGGTAATAAAGTTTATTTGCACTCTAAGCATGACCTTGGAGTCACCACGGACATCAGGAACTTAATTAATTCATTTCTATCTGAATTCATTAAACTTATTTAACTTTGTGAATTGAGTACACAATCTCCTCCTTAAAGGAATCCAAAAATCCAGTTATTTGTGAAACAGCCCCTATGCTGTTGATGCTTAATGCAAAACATGGGCTAATTTCAACGAAGCTTTGCTGGAAATTGTTATTTTGTTGATCTTTTCACAAAATTGTTCCAGAAATTTTGATTGGCTGATAAATATGGGTGTACAAATTAAGAGCTCGAGCTGTACCTCTGATCCAGGCCCTCATGGGCCTCTTGTTATTTTCCACAATGTTTCAAATCCTTGTTATGCCTATGCATGTAATGCTTGCAGCACTTTGATTTTGTTGTATCTTATACAAAGACTTTTATTAAGAGATGAAGATGGTATTTGTTGATTTCATGGAGGTATGAAATTAAAAACTGATTCATACATGAGTGTGATCATGTTTTTAGATTCATATCTCCATGAAGTCAACAAAAAATCTTTTCATATTTTAAAATCTAATTTCTTGAACCAAAAATGTCAAGATTTACCATAAATTACTTGGGAATTTTATTGGACCACTTTCTGTGGAAGCTTACAAAAAAGCAGTGTAATCAAAATTGCTTACTATTAGTTATAAAACCAATTTTTCAACCAATCAGAATGCAAAAATCATGGTGAACACAACTATAAGAATTAAATTATTTTAGCATGAAAAGGGTTAAGATTTCATATAACTTTAAATTTCTATCTGCAACATTTCCAATTTTGTCATGTGGTATTCTGAGAGCTTAAGATAGATGGGGTATTTTTGGTTTTCAAATTTGAATAAATCTATATCAAAATAATTCAAATGAGTACCCACAACATAGCCTACAGAGTTTCATTGTGTAGCAAAGATTTGAGACAGACTTTACTCCTCGTATCTGGACCCCTTGGTAATGGGTAGAAACTCATCTGAAGGGAAGAAAAAAAAAGAATAAATCATTTCATCCTGCAGAGAGGAATTGAACATTTGTCTACTTTGGTCCAAAACCCAGTAATTTGTGAAACAGCCCTATGCTGTTGGTGCTTGATATAATAACAGAATAGATGATAAAGTTTATCATGAAGTACATACAACATAGGGCTGGAAGCAGGAACAAATTAGCTTAAGATCTAAATATGAAATCTACACCCAGAGCATGTTAATAAAGTTGGAAAGCTGACCACACATTTAAACCATATGACCTCGGCTTGACCGCAAGCTTTACACACCCCCTGTGTCATATACAACTGACCCTGGTCAATACAATACCATTTTTCACCGTCAAGGACATGCCCGCTCTGACCAGCGTGTTTCCATATATAGTTTGAAAACTTCTCATTTGAAATATAGATGATTAATTAAGAAAGGTAATTATCTATATTTTCTGAGTTTTTCTCCATATTTAATTGACTTGTTTTTGTTCATTATTGTGTGTGTCGGAATTTTCTTGATATTGGGAAACCTTTGGAATGATAAAAGTGATACTTCATGTTCAATTTGTTCGGCTTCACAATTGGATTTCTTTTACATGTGTGCAGATAATTAATACTCTTTGGACTTTTTCCCAGTTTTTGAGGTGAGTTGGCTTGAAATTTTTCATAACAACCAATGTTAGTGTGGTCCAGTTTGGAAGATGCTTGAGCACAGGCAATTGTTTTATAATCCTAATTTTGTCATATAGGTTATCATATTAACTTATATAAGTCTTATGTGGCTATGTGAGGGATGTAAAGATTAATAGTTTAGTGAGTTTGTCTATTTCTATCAGTATTTTATATCCTGCTACTGTATTTCCCCTAATTAAAGCGCCCTCCCTAATAGTAGCATCCCTCTGTTTTTTACTAATAACTCGCTTCAAATGCCTAAATTTTAGAGACTCCTTCTCTGATTTGAGATAAATTTCCTCTAACAATCATTTATATGATTGTTTAGAGGAAATTCAACTCAAATTAAAGGGAAAAGAGCTTAAAAGACATCATTTTAATGATTTTTTAAATCAGAAAATGTATATCTTATTTCCTCTAATAATAACGCCCTCCCCTATAGTAGCACCCATACATTTTTTACTAAAAAAAACAACTTCAAATGCCTAAATTTTAAAAACTTTTTGAAACTTGGTCTCTAATTTGAGATAAATTTCCTCTAAAAAATCGTTTATATGGGCTTATGGGCTTTATATGTGCTTAAAATGAATCAATTTTAATGATTTTTTTAAGTCAGAAAATGCATACTTAATAAAAGCTTCCCAACCATGCAATGTATAGCTCCAAGGAGTGTTTATTAGGAGTAATTATTAGGAGAAATACAGTACTTATAAATGATATTCCATATAAACATTTAAACTTATATTTCTCAATCAATTATTTTCACTTCGTAGGCCCTAAATCATAACCTTTTGGCACTTGGACATGAATTTTCATGTGACACCTGGCAAGATTCATAAATCAAATTGATCATTTTAGCTCTAGGTACTATTTATTGGTGGTTGCTAGACATAACCGAAGGGCTAGTTACAGACAACCTGAGCTACAGAAAGAGGATTTTGAATGTTTTTCAATTTTAGATTTTTCATTATTCCGAATGTGAACCTTATGTTGTTTGTACTCATTTGAAATGTCTTATCAAGACAATTGAAATGAGTACCTACAACATAGGGTTTCATTCGGCAATGAATATTTTAGACTGGCTTTAACCCTTTGCTGTTTAATCCCTGCTTTTTACGTGCCTGTAATTTTATGATTGAGAAAACATTCTGAAAAAAGAAGAAATTAAAGCAATTTTTTCTTTTTCCACACTATTTTCTACCCTACTGAATTGTTGTTTTTCAAATTAAATCCACTTTAAATTTTCGTTTGCTAAACCTTTGAATTTGGACAGGTCCAAAATTTTGTAAAACAGGAAAGTGTTAACTCCTCTTATCTGGACCCCTGGACAACAACAAAAAATGATGATGTCAGTAATTCACTAACAAGAGTTTAAGACCTCTATGCTTTGATCTTTGACATTGTTAACTGAAAAATAAATGTTAGAAATGACCTCTTGGGCATTAAAAAGTGGTATTTTGGTTTGTTAAAAATAAACATCCCAGGAATTGCTTTTCTGATGAGGCCAACTGGGCATCTGGTATGATCACTTGTCTGTTGAGCAAATATTTGAAGTTTTGCATAATCCAAGTACTTGAGCTCAGCTCTTTTTGGAGAAATCTTAGGTTTTGCTAAAGCCTTGGCATTGTCATTCAGTTGTCGTCTTGTAAAAACTTTGACACATTTGAGGGTTGTTCAAAAAGTCTGTGGACTTTCTTCGTATCTCGAAGACTGTTCAACAGAAATCATTGAAATCAGCATTTGATGATTATCAATCATTTAGGAGTTTATGTTAACATTTTACATGACATAATGTCAGGTCATTTAGACACTACTATAGCTAATGTTAAAGCCCTGTAACCTGGATATTGATGATATAATGACGCATTTAGATATTATTTGTAGTAAATTGAAATTTGGGATTTTATAAATCCCAAGTGCTGTATGTGATTTGAATATCTCAACGTCAACAACATGTGTCAGAGAGAGCCGCCACCATAGCGCAGTTGGTTAGGCACATTGAGACTTCCAATCATGAAGTCGTGGGTTTGATCCCTGGTGGCGGTAAATATCCTTTCCGACGTTTTTCTCTCACCAATGGGTAGATAATCGTAAACCTATGTGAGATAGCAGTCGGGGGCTAGGAAAGGGTATAATGGTAGTACAGGTGAAAGAAATACCAGGAATCCATTGTTAGGTGCTCCGACCGCGAAATTGTTGAAAGCGGCGTAAAACCCATTCAAACAAACAAACAAACATATGTCAGAACCTAACCGTGTGCGCTGCTTGGTGCATAGTGCATTTCTGTGGATGCTTATTATAATGACATTCTGTTTTGCGTACTTCTATTAAATCTGGTGTGTGAGCAGAGAAAAGAAAGCTCAATAAAATGATATGATTTATTTTTTCAAACGATCAGTAGTCTTTGAGATATGGCATAAGTCCACAAACCTCTGGAACACCCATTCTATTTTGTAATACTTTTGGTTTCTGTGATTTTGAAGGCTACGAAGTTACTAAAAAAATTTCAAATTTAAGGTTTATTTCAACAATTGTGCATTACAATGCCACTAACAGTGGTGTTTAATACCATTCAAACAAACAAAATCTTTATCACCTTTTAATTGGGGTAATACTTTTGTTAAGGTTGTAGAATTGTAAGAGGTAAGCAACATTTCGGAACAGTCATGATCTTTCACAATATTAGTCAATTTCCAAATGATTTCATACCGAAACCTCAGCTAACAATTTTAATGTTCATTAATTTTGAAACGTTGCTGAACTATTACAGATCCATTACCGAATTATGTGGAAAGTATCAAAGCTTGATCCCATACAAAAGATCTAGCCTACAAGGTCAAGATCCCAGTGTACATTGACACTTGGCAGGGTCTCCGTGACATTATTAAGACTGAACTCTAACACCTCATAAAATATTCTTGACTCTATGATAATCATGATAATGATGTTTTGTATGATACACTACATATGCACCTGCTCATGTCTTCTTCGAGATTTGTCTGAATAAATTGTATATGGGTGAATATATGATAATGTAAAAGTGACCCGTCACACAAGAAGGGACCATCTCAGGGCTACTGATAGAGGGGATAATTTTGATTGATTGAATTGGGTTTTACGCCGCTTTCAATATTATTTTAGTTATATCGCGTCGGCTGGAGCACCTAACAATGGATTCCTGGTATTTCTCACACCAGTACTACCATTACATCCTTTCCTAGCCTCCAGCTGCTATCTCTCATAGGTCTTCGATAATCGACCCATTGGTGAGAGACAAATAGTCGGAAAGAATGAGTGCTGCCGTCGGGGATCGAACCTGGGACCTCTGGTTTGACAGTCCGACGCGCTACCAACTGTCCTATGACGGCGGCTCTAGGGATAATTTTGTTTTCAAATTTCGATATTTCATAAGTACTTACTTAAAACCAAGACGTTTCAAATAAGTACCCACAACATAGGATTCCTTTTTAAAATAAAGATTTTACCCCCTCTTCTCTGGAGACCCCTGCCATCTTGGATCTCTTTAAAAATAATTAATTGTAAAAGAGATTGGTTATAGTACAGTGTCAACTGAGACTGGCATTAACAATTCTGTGAGGAAGGTAGATTGATCATACTAGATGCAGCAAATAAGCAGAGTGAAAAAAAGTTTCGACAGTAGTCGGTCTGGGCAATAGGTGCAGTCAGACTAGGGTCAGGTCTGTATGCACTTCCCAGATGGTCCCTTTTCGCGTGACAGGTCACAAATTAATTATGTCAGTTGTTGATGATTAACCAATCAATGTATGATTATATATTTTATTGAAGTTCAGAACCAATTATCAATATGGCCCACAAAAAAATGAAAATATTGTCAATTTGTAGATTGGGAATAGATTGAGTTTTATTTTTAGCTCACCTGAGCACAAAGTGCTCAAGGTGAGCTATTGTGATCGTATAATGTCCGTCGTCAGTTTTGCGGCGTGCGGCGTCTGTCGTCTACAATTTCTTTAAACATCTTCTCCTCCTAAACCAGTGGACCAATCTTGATGAATCTTGGCAGGGATGTTCCTTGGGTCAAGCTCTACCGAAATCGTTCAAAAAAATGAAATCCACCCTTAATTTTACCTTTACCCTTAACAAAAAGGGTGAAAATATGAAAATTTTCAAAAATCTTCTTCTCTGAAACCAGGAGTCAGACAGCTTTCATATTTGGTATGTAGCTTGATCTAGTGGACTTCTACCAAGTTTGTTCATATCAAAACCCTTGGGTCATATTTGGGCTTTGCCAGGGCGCAACCCTTTTTACAAAGAATCAAAGAGCGAAAATCTTTAAAAATCTTCTTCTCTGAAACCAGAAAGCAGACAGCTTTCATATTTGGTATGTAGCATCATCTAGTAGGCCTCTACCAAGTTTATTCATATTAAGACCCTGGGGTCACATTTGGGCTTTACCCAGGCGCATCCCTTTTAGCTGTTTTGAGCACAAAGGGTAAAAAAAATAAAATCTTCAAAAATTTTCTTCTATGAAACCAGAAGGCAGACAGCTTTCATATTTTGTATGTAGCATCATCTAGTGGACCACTAGCAAGTTTTTTCATATTAAGACCCTGGGATCATATTTGGTCTCCACATGGGTGCAACCATTTTTACATAGAATGAAAGAATGAAAATCTTTAAAAATCTGAAACCAGAGGGCACCCAGCTTTCATATTTGGTATGTAGCATTATCTAGTGGGCCCCTACCAAGTCTGTTCATATGAAGACCCTGGGGTCACATTTGGGCTTTGCCCAGGCCCATCCCTTTTAGCTCATCTGAGCGTGATGGGTGCATCCCTTTTAACATAGAATCAAAGAGTGAAAAGGCACATCCTTCTTGCTCTATGCTGAAAATATTCCATGGTATTGATCCTATGTAGAAATGATCTCCTTTTTGACATCTGCCTATTTAATTAATGTGATGTCCCAGGGGTCAAAGAGACTCAGGTGAGCAATCTAGGACCATCATGGTCCTCTTGTTTATGATATTGATCATGTGAGAGACGGCTTTAGTATTGCTGTAGGATTTTTACTTACTTCTTGCAGTTTTCTTGAAAACTATAAAAACAGCAGTTTTGACAGCAAATGTGGTAAACACCAAATCAAATTTCAAACAAGCATTTTGCAATTTGTTAAAATAGACTAAAAGAATCAAAAAAAAAAAGGTAGAAAAAACTATATTCAGGAAAAGAGAAGAGAATTTGCCAAGTGTAAAAGTCACCTTGAACCCGCAATAACCTTTTCGGTCAACTGAATAAATATGCTGAACCCTTGACTCCTCTGTGAGATTTCCGTCAGCTGGATTTATTGGGGGCAGTTTCATCAGCTGGATTTGTTAATTGGTCTGTTCCTGCGTTCCATTTTAATCCTTGTCATGCTGAATAAAAGAGTTTGGCAAATTTACACTCAAATCAAAGTGCTGAAGGCTCTGAAAGACAAAATTGTATGCCAATATTTCTCTAAAAAACTACAAGCTTTTACACAATTCCTAGCTAAACAAGATAATCAGGGGTAGAGACAAAGATCAGACTGCTTAAATGCTTTAAAGCAGAAATATTCCAGTTTCAGCTTGATAAGGGTTAAGTACAGAATAGTTTAATGCCCTTTTAAAAGCTGTGGATGCTTGTATAGTGAGTGAGTGTTTATTTGGAAAAATGATGTTTCAACTATTGTTATTTTCAGAAAAAAATCAAGTGGTATAGACTAATATCAGACAGAACTTTATGTGCAGGTTTATCTTTGTCTCAATACCTTGAGCCAAAGCAGGGATATTCTGAGTTTGACAAAAGCCCAAAACACTGTCCAACTGCAAGGCCAGAATTATTAATGTTAATGAGCCTTAATGCCTTCATATTTCGTAATTTGTTCAAAATTTGGTTATTAACCCTTGTCATGCTGAATAAATTTTGCTAAATTGTCATCAATATCCAAGGGCAAAGAGCACTGAAAGTACCAAATGCAGGTCAATTTATATTTGAAAAACTAAATCTATTGACATTTCTGGTTTGAAAGTGAGAAACAGGTGGTGTAGACTAACATCAGACTGCACATATGTGCAGGCTGATGTTAGTCTATACCTCCTGCCGAAGCAGGAATATTCCTGATTGAGCATGACAAGGGTTATTAGTCAGAAAATCTAACAACTTGAAGCTTTAGGCTTAGATTTAGGTTTAAGCCACTAATTTTACATCAATTGGGAAATAAGTTCTTACAACTTAGATTAATCCTACGATTCTTCTTCCTGGAAAACCCACCAATACTCGCTGAATGTGTGGGTCAATGAAATTACCAAGATTGATAGCTGCTCCCGGTAATGGAAATCAGAACCTTTGGGTCAAGAGCCCAATGCTCTAGCCTCTACCTCTAGACCAGGGACACCGAGTTGAAGCATTGTTCGGTCAGTGCACGAGTAAGTGAAATGTCACATCTTTTATTGGCAAGACTAATTTTAATCTCATACAAGAGAGGTAATTAAAACAGTTTACAATTTTTGCTACATGCAGATGTATGCAAGGGGGATGATTTGACTGACAATACATGTTTTGAGAAAGTGAACACATTTCAGCTGAAGTTATGAGGGTATGGTTACCAAAATGCGACTCAAGTCTCATGATATAATTGTCCACTTTCAATAGAAGTAAGCAATTGTAAATAAAGGCTGATTTACCTTAACCTTAAGTGTAACAACTCATTACTGAGGCTACACCCTGCCAGGGCAAAAATCATGGATTATAGCAAAGTAAGATGTTTGTAGACCTGTATTTGCTGAAGATAATTGAGTGTCATGAAACTCCTATGAGTATGTCAACATATAATTCTCGAATTCATTTAAGGTTGAGAAAAATATCAATATTCTGCACTCCTTCAGTCAGTCAGTCAAGCATATAACCCTATAACACGACTAGACTTACCTTGTGTATAGTATATAGAGATATTGTACATTATACATATACCGAAGCATAAATACTCATAGGATATAAAACATTGCCAATACAAATTTTGCATCGTGTAAAGATAATGCTACATTTAACTTTATGTTAGTTGTTACGGTAATTTGAATTAAGTGTATGTCACCTATTTTGGATTATCGTGAATTTTTGTGTTTATCCAGTTATGTAAGGTAAGTGTATAGAGTAAATATGTAAATATCGTACAGTTTATTTTCAAGTTCATCCAGGGGTCACTCATTATGATTGGATATATTAGTCTCATGTGGGATTGTAAACTGTTACTTTAAATAGATTCATCTTGCACTAGAATTTATGCAGCAGAGGTTTAGCTCTTAATTTTTCTGTCATTGTGAATGACACATTATTTATTCTTGCTGTAGAGGAAGCTTTGGTAGACTGTATAGACTAAGATCGGCCTGCACAGATGTGCAGTCTGATCTTATTCTACGCTGCCTGCCTTATACTGAATCATTGCAGAAGGAACTTGGGCATGAGTTGTTGAAATACTCCAAAAATTGGTAGGGGCCCCCCTCATAGCGCAGTTGGTAGCATGTCAGACAGTTAATCTATAGAGGTCCAAGTGTTTGAGCCCCAATGGCGGTACTCATCCTTTCCGACTATTTGTCTGCCACCAATCAGTTGAAAATCGTAAACCTATGTCAGGATAGCAGTTGGAGGCTAGGAAAGGATGAAATGATGGTACTGGTCAGAGAAGTACCAGAAATCCATAGTAAGGTGCTCTAGCCGCAGCAATATAACTGTAGTAAAGCACCATTTAAACCCATTCAAACAAATTAATAAATGGTAATTTTAGTTGGAAACAAAATTCATAATATGGCCGACGTTGTGGGAGTGAACCTCGTTGAATATTTTTGATATTACACGGGTGAAATTATTACACTAGTTAAATAACTATGCAAATGAGTCTAGAGCGAAAAGCAACGGTATTTTGTAACCGCAAAAATGAAGTCATAATGTATATATTGTGACGTCAGTTTTAAACGCCGTTAAATATGTTATGCGAAAAATTGAAATGTTGAATTTCAAGAATTTTGACGATTTTT
Source organism: Fragum whitleyi (assembly GCA_948146395.1). NCBI lineage: Eukaryota > Metazoa > Mollusca > Bivalvia > Cardiida > Cardiidae > Fragum > Fragum whitleyi. The sequence continues at coordinate 20,723,344 of OX411556.1, forward strand.
CGAAAAAAAGACGGGTCATATTATAAATAGAAAATAAAATTTGTGCTCATAAAATACTGAATTTATTAAACTCGTCATCTATTAACAGATAAAAACTCAGCACAAGATGACTTGTTTAATAAATTCTGTATTCCATGACCACTCATAATCATTCAATATCCTCTATGTAAACAATGCAAGAAAGTCACGCTGAATTTAGAAAAGAAAAAGGTAAAATTGCAGCAATTTCAAAGTGCTTAAAGCACTAAATGCACTAATTTTGAGTCATTTATTTATTCTTCCTGGAGGTATAAAAAAGAAAATTAGGTGGTATAAACTACCGTACATTGTTCTGCACATATGTGCAGGCTTAACTTTGTCTCTACCTCCTGGAAAAGCAGGAATATTCAAGGTTCAATTCAACATGACAAGAGATTTATTATCTGAAGCTGCGAATGATGGAAAGAGGGACCTTGTTGTTTGGTTGCCTGTAGCAGCTTAATTATTGTGACTTGGCCATGCCATGGCACACTATCTTATTATGCTTCTAATGAAAAGCTTTTTGTCCTACATTAAAAAACTTGAGCTTGTTTTAAATGGGTTGATCCGTGGACATTTTGTTACAAGAAGCTATTTTCCAAGAAAACCACAAGGCATAATTTAGTTATATTGTCATCACCTTCCCTTGCCAAAATATATTGGCTCTCGCAAATTTGCAGCAAATTTGCGGCAAACTGTTTGCTGCAAATTTGCGGCAAATTCGTTTTTCGTATGCAAATGAGCTTTCTGATAAACAGTTTGCTGCAAATTTGCAGCAAACTGTTCTCACAAACATCCGGCAAACTCTCTGCAACCTTGTCGCAAACATCCCGTAAACACTCGGCAAACTCTCTGCAACCTTGCCGCAAACATCCGGCAAACAATCTTTTCAACAACTCTCTCACTATTAATTGCATTTGTAATCCCTGGTTCATAAATGTTTTTTATGTTCAATGGTTTGGGTTCTGAAGGTTTTTAGTTAAGAAGAAAAAAAATTAAAAAATTGTGGAGTCTGCAGGTTTTTATCAAAACTATTCCAGTTTACATCAATTTCTTAATCTAGAATGAATATTCCTTAACCATATACAATCTTTTCTGTATTGAACCTCTGGGTGACCTCTGCTAAATGATCTGATATCTTTTTAGCTCACCTGAGCACGAAGTGCTCAAGGTGAGCTATTGGGATTGTAGAATGTCCGTCGTCCGTCATGCGTCGTCCGTCATCCACAATTTCTTTAAACATCTTCTCCTCCTAAACCAGTGGGCCAATTTTGATGAAACTTGGCAGGGATGTTCCTTGGGTCAAGCTCTACCAAAGTTGTTCAAATAAATGAAATCCACCCTTAACTTTCCCTTTACCCTTAACAAAAAGGGTGAAAATATGAAAATCTTTAAAAATCTTCTTCTCTGAAACCATTAGGCAGACAGCTTTCATATTTTGTATGTAGCATCATCTAGTGGACCTCTACCAAGTTTGTTTATTTGAAGACTGTTTGGTCAAATTTGGGCTTTGCCCGGGCCCAACCCTTTTTACATAGAATTGAAGAGGGAAAATCTTTTAAAATCTTCTTCTCTGAAACCAGATGGCAGACAGCTTTAATATTTGGTGTGTAGCATCACCTAGTGAGCCTCTATCAAGTTTGTTCATATCAAGACCCTTGGGTCATATTTGGCCTTGGCATGGGTGCATCCCTTTATCTCGTATGAGCACGAAGGGTAAAAAAACGAAAATCTTCAAAAATCTTCTTCTATGAAACTAGATGGCAGACAGATTTCATATTTGGTATGTAGCATCATCTAGTGAACCTCTACCAAGTTTCTTCATATCAAGACCCTAGGATCATATTTGGGCTCCACCCGGGTGCAACCCTTTTTACATAGAATCAAAGAGCGAAAATCTTTTAAAATCTTCTTTAATCAAAACTCGAGGACACACTGCCTTCATTTTTAGCTCCACTGGCTGAAAGCCACTGGGGCTATTGTCATGGCGTTGTGTCCGTCGTGCGTCCGTCCGTCTGTGCGTGCGTGCGTGCGTCCGGTCGTAAACTTTTCTTTAAAAATCTTCTCCTCAGAAACTACTGGATGGATTTCAACTAAACTTCACAGGAATGATCCTTGGGTGACCCTCTTTCAAAGTTGTTCAAGAAATTTTGATCCAATGAAAAACATGGATTCAATGGGCGTGGCTTATTTCCAAATATGGTAAAAAGTGAGTTATCTCAGATTCTAATTAATGGATACCAATTAAATTTTACTGGAATGATCCTTGGGTGGCCCTTTATCAGTCTATAAAAAATCATATTGATCGGATGGAAAATATGCATTTTATGGGCGGAGGTCATTTCTCTATGTTATATAGTGGGAACTTTGAAAATCATTTTCTCAGAATGTAACTGATGGATATCAACCAAATTTCTCTGAAATGATCCTTGAGTGACCCTTTATCAGTCTACAAAAAATCATTGTGATCGGATGAAAAATATGCATTTTATGGGCGGAGGTCATTTCTCTTTATGTCATATAGTGGAAACTTTGAAAATCATTTTCTCAGAATGTAACTGATGGATATCAACCAAATTTCACTGGAATGATCCTTGAGTGACCCTTTACAAGTCTACAAAATATCATTGTGATCGGATGAAAAATATTCTTTTTATGGGCAGAGGTCATTTCTCTATATATATATTATATAGTGGAGAATTTGCAAATCATTTTCTCAGAATCTAATTTTTGGATATCAACCAAATTTCACTGGTATGATCCTTGAGTGACCCTCTATCAGTGTACCAAAATTATTTTGATTGGATGAAAAATATGTATTTTATGGGCGGAGGTCATTCCTCAATATGTTTAATATTGAAAACTATAAAAAAAAGCATTTTCTCAGAATGTAACTGATGGAATCATTTTCAACATCAGTAGAACCCCAAATATCTAAAAATCTAGTCAAAACATTTATTTGCTTTTACAAGAATTTCAAGCCTGTGGAGCGACTCAAGCCATTCATGGCTTTCTAGTTGGTATGTAGCATCATCTAGTGGGCACCTACCAAGTTTTTTCATATTAAGACCCTTGGATCATATTTGGGCTCCAACCAGGTGCATCCCTTTTAGCTCATCTGAGCACGATGGGTGAAAAAAGGAAAACCTTTAAAAATCTTCTTCTCTGAAGTCAGAAGGCAGACAGCTTTCATATTTTGTATGTAGCATCATCTTATGGACCTCTTCCAAGTTTGTTCATATCAAGATCCTGGGGTCTCATTTGGGGTCCACCCGGGTGCATCCCTTTTTACAAAGAATCAAAGAACAAAAAGGCATAACTGTCTTGCTCTTCGCTGAAAACTTTCCTTGGTATTGATCTTAGGCAATTATCTTCTTTTTGACATCTGCCTATCTAATTAATGTGATGTCTTAGGGGTCAAAGAGACTCAGGTGAGCGATCTAGGACCATCTTGGTCCTCTTGTTTAAATATTCACTGAATACTGTACCAAGATTCTTTGAGCTTGTGCATAAAAATTCATATATCTTTAATTATTTTGTGATATATTAGATTGAGTATTTGGCTGCGTTAAACATTATTTTAGTAAAAATGAAGTGACTTGATCATATGAGAATAAATTCTTGGTATTTCTTCCACTAGTATTTTCACACTTATATACAGTGTATGCTTAGATCAGAATGCACATATATTCAGGCTCATCTAAGTCTTTACTGTCTACTAAAGCCTTGCGTAGGCCTACAGCAGGAAATACTTTGATCATCATGGGAAAGGGGAATAATTTTCGGTACTCAAAATAGCTGTTTACAGTTGGAATGAAACAGAAAGATTTTTTTCTAAGTTCATCTTCTTACAAACTTCCTGCTAAGTACATGATCTAACTAATAAAAAAATGTGTTCTCACAAACTTACTGCAAACTTCCTGTTTGCAAATAGTTTGCAGGAACACATTTTTTTCTATTCAAGGAGTTTGCAGAGTGTTTGCAGCAAATGGATTTTTTGCGGCAAACACATGTTAAGTTGCTGCTAACTGTTCTCACAAACAGATTAGTTTGCAGTAACTTTGCAGCAAACTTTTTATTTCTGTAAGGGAATTGGCATCATGGGTGTAGTTGTCGGCATTGGTGATGTCATAAATTTTAATCCTTGTCATGCTGAATAAATTTTGGCTAAAACTTTGCATCAATATCACAAAGGGCAAAAAGCACCGAAAGTACCAACTGTAGGTCAATTTTTATTTGAAAAACTAAATCTATTGACAATTCTGGTTTGAAAATGACAAACAGGTGGTGTAGACTAACATCAGACTGCACATATGTGCAGGCTGATGATTGTCTATTGCTCCTGCCAAAGCAGGAATATTCCGGGTTCAGCCTGACAAGGGTTAATATTGGTCATATCTCTGTTGTAATTTAACTTATTTCAAGAACTAAGAAGATCAAGATATAGATCTAGAAGTTCATGAACTAGTTATAGTGGTTCTTGTACTTCCATTCAACAATTTTCGAACATTCAAAAAATGTGCTTTCCTTTCTGGAATAAACTTGACCTTTTTCCTCTGAGGTAGCCTTAATAAAAAAAGTTAATACTGGTACAATATATTTCAATTAATCAGTATAAATTGATTGACTGAATGGAGTTTTACGCCGCTTTCAACATTTTTTCAGTTATATGGTGGCGGCTGGAGCACCTAACAATGGATTCCTGGTATTTCTTTCACCAGTACAATCATCACATCCTTTCCTAGCCTTCAGCTGCTAACTCACATAGGTCTATATATTATTGACCCATTGGTGAGAGACAAATAGTGGGAAAGAATGAGTGCCGCCGTCGGGAATCTAACCTGGAACCTCTAGATTGACTGTCCGACGAGCTACCAACTGTGCTATGACAGCGGCTTGGTCAGTATAAAACAGCTAGTTGCACAAGTTGAACTTGTGGAAATAAAAAAGGGTTATTTTCTCTAATAAAAGGGCTTCGAGGAATAAGACCTTGAAATTATTTTATTTTATTTCATACCTCTATTTTAAGAGACCGCTACAAAACTTTTATTGTTGTTTGCATAATTACTAGAAAAATTGTAAACAATTCGAGCCCATTCGTAATATTTCCATTAATTACGTAAGTGTTTGATAGATAGATGTTGACCAGCCTGAACCATCACACAGTGTATTGAAATTCGAAGGGTCAGCGCATAAATAATCATATAAATGATTGTTTAGAGGAAATTCACATCAAATTAGAAATGAAGTCTCCTAAGAATTTAGGTATTGGAAGTGAGTTTTAAAGTAAAAATGTAGGGGTGCTACTTTTCGGGAGTGCTCTTTTGGATGGGGAAGTAAGGTATGATCATGTCTCTTTAATGGGACAGATAACCTTGCATTGTGCAACAAATCTGGCAATTATTTTTTCTGACATGATGTATTACAAGTGAATTCATTAGATGCTTTAAAGACATGATTTAAGGAATATCATGAGTATTTTAAGACCACCGTCACAGAACTATTCAAATAATTATGCTTCCTCGGAGGTCTGCCCTCCCTGAATTTGTTTGTTTCGCTAAGACAGAGGTTGGATTTTCAGCTAGCAAAGCACCAGCTTTGCTTCTTTAAAGTTAACATACAGTTAACAAAATCGTGAAATTGACAAAGTGAATGATTTTGGAATGATTTAGGAATTAAATTGAATGAGTGTGTGGAGCGAGTTCTGAGTGAATTTAATGGGGGGTAATCCAATGACGCGAATTTTGTTCAGGATGAACAAAATTAGCAGAATTGATTACCTCCCTTTAATAAAATATGCCAACAATATTCTTTAAATAGCTTCATATGATTTCAAGAACCTAATAGACGCTTACAATTTGAATTATGTCAGTGAAACCGCGATTTTTCTCTATCCAAATTTATTTTGAATGACGTTTTTGATTCTATATTTTTCAATGGGTTTGAGAGTTTTTGAATGGTTTGAGTGAGTGGTTGGAATGAATGATTGGAGCGCTGAGTGAGCGATTTAGAATGGTTTTGATTGAGATGAATATCAATTTCACAAGGTAACTAACTGTACAAAATTTTGAGGTATTTTAAAAGCCTAAATGAGTGCAAATTGACTCAGGAGTCTCCCCCCTTAACTACTAAATTGATTTAAGCACTTTCAACATTATTGCAATTGAATCATGTTGGCTGGTGCACCTACCCATGGTTTCCTGTCCTTTCTTACAGTTACAACATTTCATCCAAGCCACCAGCTGCTAATTCCACTTAGTTGGGCATAGTAGTACTTATCATACATCCATTGGTGTGAGACAGATGTATCAATTTCACAGTGACTTTTCTCAAATGTAGGATGAAAGTCGGCCAAGCTTGAGTTTAAACTCACAACCCCAAGAATGACAGCCCAATGTGTTCTGCTGAGCTAGCATTGGCTAAGGCTCCTGATTCCTAACCATGGTAAAATAGATTTAGTAAAATCAGAGTACTGAAAGCACTGGCAGCAAGAATTTTTATTCTGTTTTTGTTTGATTTTGAAAATAAACTCTTTAAACATAAATAAGGTAGGGATATTCTTGGCTCAACATAATGAGGATTGTCATGCAGGATTAAAATATTTTTTTCTGAATTTTGCAAAATATTTCTTAGTTGATTTTGAAACCTTTATAATTTTTAAGAAAACGAAGAAGAATAGGCCCCCATGAAAAAAGCATTCCGGAATGTGAAAAAGTACCAGAACTGGTTCTTGATTGTTATTGTATGTTAAATGGCATTTCAAAAACTTCTAGAATTAGTGACTGAACTTCTTGAATTAGTTTTAGAAGTTAAAGAACTAGTTCTAGAAGTTCAAAGACTCAAGTTCTAAAATTTCTTAAACTGCCATTTAACATTCTAGAATTGTTAAAAACCAGTTCTTGATTTTATTTGCAGAAGTAATAACCTATTCTTTAATGCTTTACGATAACTTATCGAGATATAACGGTAGATTATCATTTGATAATCTCACTGCAAAAGCAGTGAAATTATCAAAAACTTATACCCTGCTTTGGTGCATTTCATCCTATCTGACGTCATCTATGCGGGACAAATAAGTGACGTCACAATGAACGTTGCATAGCAATCACGCGCGAAATGACGCGCTTTACGGAAATATGTCCTAAAAATTTCACATTTTGTCTCATTTTTGCATTAAAGAAATAGAATACTTGTTTGTTTTTCGTGTAAGATCCATTAATACTTCATTTCGTGAACAAGAAAAGCTATATTTTCATGAAAATATAGCTTTTGTTGTTCACTCAATGAGATATAAATCTATCTTACACTGAAACAAACGATTATCCTCTATTTCATGAAGGAATCGAAGATGTAGATCACAATTATAAATATACTGAATCTAATAATATCTCCCAATGTTTTCACTCCCAAAACAGGTTAATGAGTTAGGGCATTGTCATAGGTGCAAATCTCGTGTGACCTAATAAAACACAGGCACAATGATGTATTATTTTGGAATGCTAAAACGTAATTACATAGAAACAATCTGCAAGTACAGAGTCATAAATTGTGAGAAGTTGTAAGGCTATTTTGAGCCCTCAAAAGGTTATAAATGAGAGTTTTTGAGCTTGTCCTGACGACAAAATGGTGAGCCATTGGGAAGAGAGGATGTTGTTACAAAGGCGGAAAATTCTATTGGAGAATTCAGTTATTGCTGCAAAATATAGATACAAGATTTGTAAGAAACTTTTGTTTTCAAGCTTTTAAGCTCCATTGGATGTAAGATCGGGGTGCTTTTATCATGGCGATTTTTGTTGTTGACAATGCCTCTTTGTTTCTTTCCATCTATAAACTTTTTCTCTTCAAAACTGCTCCAAAAAATTAATGAGGTTTTCAAATTGATAAGACAACAATACAATTTCCTTTAATATGATTCCATGAGAAGACATGTTACTTGTTGAATTGAATAGCAGGTGGTGAAATAATGCGACTCAGGTTGCATGGCCAAATTGCTTTTCTTAGATATAAAATTTAATGCAAAGGAGTAACTTTTATATTCTAATAATTGCAATCCAATAAAATAAAGAATTCTGATTGGTTTAAATCGCATCACGTGGGGAATTCCATTGCACTTTATTTCTGTATAAAATGCAATTGGTCTTTCGGGAAACCCCCGACCTTCGATCTGCAAGTCCTGTTTAGTAGGAACTCAAATTATCCTAGTACCCGAACATCAACGCAACATTGCTATTTAATATATTATAAATTAAGATATTTTCAAAAAAAATTACGATTACAAGCATGCAGTACTGATTCTGAGCCGACGTAAACTATTAAGAAAACAGCGAGTCGGCAAAGATCATCAAGCAACCCTCTCAACTAAGACTGACCACGCTGTTTTCGTTTAAATATACAGATTAACTTGGCAGAAACAAGTTTTTTGTCATAATTACCCCTACGAATTTCAAAGTTGTCGTTTATTTTTGTATCATTTGTTTTATCACTTCGATAGCGAGATAAAAAAAAACTTGACAAGATCTGAAAATAGATTGTGTAATCTATACGCGCAGAAAGTAGACTTGAAGCTAAATGTTTGGCCGAGTATTTTGAAAGTTTCTTCGATCTAGAGGATCGCAATTATAAGGGATGAATGTCTTTTTCACTGCATTTATTGGGGTATAAAGTGCAATTGCCTTAGCACATGGCTTAAACATAACGCCCTACGGGCGTTATTTGCCACATGGCTTAAAAATAACGCCGGTAGGGCGTTATTTGCCATGTGCAAAGGCAATTGCACTTTATACCCCAATAAACGCAGTGAAAAGGACACTCATCCCTATAATGAAGGACTGGCTTATTGTTGCACATGCAGTGGAACAGATTAGACTGGGTATTGCCAGTCTAATTTTTTTATCATTTAATCGAAACACTATGTTGTGGATACTCATTTGATTGGCCTTGATGAGATGATTCCACTCAGTACCCTCAACTTAGGATTTTTGCAAGTAAAATTGATTTCTTTCCTGGTTTTAAAAAAGAAAATTGTTCTTGTTAAACCTATGATTCCCTGAGACATGAATTTTTTAGACCAAAGTACCAATTGAAAATGTGAAAGGTGATGATCCATTCTGATAGGGTAAAAAGAGGCTTGTACAAGGGCGTAGCTCCCATTATGCACTTTACGCAATTGCGTTATACAAATAAATCCTCTTTCAAAATCTCGTTGATGAATGATCAAAACATTGAAACTACAGCTTATTCAAGCTGTAGTTACGATGTTTGATTATTCACCAACACTCAAATTATATTAACGGGAGAGTGTAGACGATATTATTCTTTAGTCAAAGTCGATATATCGCCTTTACCCTGTATATTCTTTGGTGGTCGCTTTCGAAATGCGTAAAAAATTCAAAATCCTTGCTACCCCTTTGTTGTAGACTGAATAAGGTCATCAAATACTTCTAGTGTAACAGTGGTGGACCTATTGATGATTTAACCCTTTGCTGTTTAATCCCTGTTTTCTACGTGCCTGTGATTTAATGATTGAGAAAACATTGTGAAAAAAGAAGAAATTGCTTCTGACAAGCAATTTCTTCTTTTTCCACTTTATTTTCTACCCTACTGAATGGTTATTTTTCAAATTAAATCCACTTTAAATTTTCGTCTGCAAAACCTTTGAATTTGGACAGGTCTAAAATTTTGTAAAACAGGAAAGGGTTAAAGATTGTCATTTTGAACTTAAATTGGTTAATTACCTTCAATATAACTTTTAAATGGAAAAAAAATGAACACACAAAAATTCCTTTATTTTACCCATAAAAAGTATTAGAAACATTTTTGAAAATGAAGAAATTCTCCTTGTTGGGTATCTCCAAGAATCAAGAAAAAAAGTTCTGCATGTAATTCCCTAACAATTTTCCTAATGGATATAAAAGTGACCCGTCACGCAAAAAGTGACCATCTTGGTAGTTTGTAAAGGATTGATCCTAGTCAGATTGCGCGGGTTGGGCAGGCTGACTAGGATCAAAACTTTTTGCACCTCTCAGATTTTCTGAATCTAGAATTCTCAGTCTACATTCCTGTGCAAGAATTTTCCAAATGCAACCACCGGTTGACCTCTACTGGAACAAATCTCTTTTGCAATTTCATTTTACGGAGTTCCGAGATTGTCCCTTTTCAAACAAATTGCCTATTAATGGATATTTCAACCCGTCTCAGCTGTATTCCTACAATAATTTAGTAGAAAGTAAGCAGTGTAGACTAAGATCAGACTTCAAATCAATGTATGCTGATGTTAGTCTATACTGTCTGCCAAGGCTTACAGTGCAGCAGGAATAATTGCCTGGTCCAGCTTGTCAGGGGATGTTAATGAACACCAGTGGAAAATTGGCTTTTTTCCTCTTATTGAAACACTTTGTTTTGGGTAACATAAATAATTTGAATCATTATAACAAGAAAATGTCTATCAGTAACCACAGTACAGGATTTGAGTAAGAAATGTTACATTATGGTGTCTTATAGTCCATACAACACAGCATAAAATAAGCTCTTAATTGTATGCCATATTATAGCATCATTTGGCAATATAAACCTCGTAACTATAGCTTGAATCAAGCTGTAGTTAAATGGTTTTAGTCGTCCACTTAGAATACAGTAATACTTATACATACAATCCATTTCCTGAGTTGCTTCCCTTGGATCAATAGGTTACCTTGCACTCTAAGGTGACCCATATTTCATGACCTCGCTCTGTCAAGCGGGGCCGTGTAGAGCAAAATACATGTATTTCCGTACATGACACAGATAATTTAAATTACGTAACATCCAGCCATTAGAAAAATACTTTCTTGGTTAAAAGAACACTGTTTAATGCAACAAATAGCTGGGTGAAATGATATTTTAGAAATTCAGGGCTCCAGATATTATGGAATATAAACAATCCAAATTTGTTATTTGTCCTCAAAACCTTATGTTGTGGGTACTCATTGGAATCGTCTCATTGAGACAATTCCAATGAGAACCCACAACTAAAGATTTGGTGGACGAAAAATATAATTCTGCATTTTCAAATCGAAATCGCTCCCAGTCTCTCAGCAGACAATATACTGAATTATGTCATGTTGCAGTGTTCTAGATTCATACCTCCAATAATAATAAGAAATAAAATCCTTGAAATGTGAAGGAGGCCAGACACATGCAGGTTTTTATCTGTTTTATAATAAGAATTGCAAATTCCTCCAAAAGTGACAAAAATGGTAAAATATTTAGAAAAGATTTATCTTTACTGTTTTAACCCTTGTTATGCTGAAGCCAGAATATTCCTGCTTAAGCAGGAGCTATAGACAAACATCAGCCTGCACTTATGTGCAGTCTGATGTTAGTCTACACCATCTATTTGTTACTTTCAAACCAGAATTGTCAATATATTTAGTATTTCAAACGAAAATTGACCTACAGTTGGTACTTTCAGTGTTTTTTGCCTTTTGATTTTGATGCAAATTTTTAGCCAACATTTATTCAGCATGATAAGGGTTAAAGCAAATACTTAATTAAGGGTGTTTGTCACATGTAGGATAATCAAGTAACATTTTTAGCTCTACTGGACTGGTCACAGGGTCATCCATCCTTAGTCCCTACATCTGTGTGCAAACTTTTCATTGAAACATCTTCTCCTCTGAAACTACTGAGCTGAATTTCACAAAATTTCACACAACTGATCCTTGGGACATGCTCTCTCAGATTCCTTCATTTAATTTAGAGCATATTATTCACAGGTTTTGTCTGTCTGTTGAGAAAACTTTATCTACGAACATTACATTTTCCTTTAACATCAAAACAGATTTAAATTAACATTCATATTTGGCTTATTTGGTTTTCATCTCGGATGTTCATCATTATTTCCCCCTCCCCCTTTTGAAGAATATCAAGGCCATCAGTCAGCCATTTATCAAGGTCAAACTTTGGAGAAAGAAATGCTATTTAGTTAGGCATTTCTGTTCTATGTTCACATCTTGTTGCACTTTGAAACTCTAGTAAGGTTGTCTTTAGTAAGGTTGTGACTATCATTTGAACCTGTGCGTGACATTTCCAACAATTTCAAATGTGCGCCAAACAAAGACTTCACTTTTCATTTTGCAGATAGACAAGGCCTCAACATATCTTAAGGCATTGAGACAATGTTTTATATACACGATTTTGTCGTCTATGCAGCTCGATGTTTTGCACTTAACACTTATGTCAAATTGTTGGAAATGTCACTCACAGGCTCATATATTTTCTTGTGCTAAAATTAAGCTCCCTCTACACTCGTTACTTTGAAAAAAAACCAAAAAACACACAAAACATTTCAGTTGGTTGAAATCCCTTAAATTGTATGAATTTTGTGAACCTTCTTCTTTCATTTTAGGTAAATTTCCTTTAAACAGCTACATGTAGTTGATTTGGCTTTTTAGCTCACCTGAGCACATCGTACTCAAGGTGAGCTTTTGTGATCATTGAATGTCCGTCGTCCGGCGTCCGGCGTCAACAATCTTAGTGTTTACACTCTAGAGGCCACAAATATTACACAATCTTTATGAAACTTGGTCAGATTGTTGGCCAGGTCACAAGGATGAACCCTATTGCAAATGGGAAGGATCCATGCCATATCAAGGGAAAAGGGGCCTTAAGGACAATTTTCTTGTTTACACTCTAGAGGCCACAAATATGGCCCAATCTTCATGAAACTTGGTCAGAATGTTGGCTAGGTCACAAGGATGAATCCTATTGAAAATTGAAAGGATCCATGCCGTATCAAGGGAAAAGGGGCCTTAAAGACAATTTTCTTGTTTAAACTGTAGAGGCCACATATATGGCCCAATCTTCATGAAACTTGGTCAGGATGTTTGTCAGGTCACAAGGATTAACCCTATTGAAAATGGGAAGGATCCATGCCATATCAAAGGAAAGGGGCCTTAAAGACATTTATCTTGTTTACGCTCTAGAGGCCACAAATATGGCCCAATCTTCATGAAACATGGTCAGAATGTGTGTCAGGTCACAATGATTTACCCTGTTGAAAAAGGAAAGGATCTATGCCATATCACAGGAAAAGTGGCCTTAATGACATTTATCTTGTTTACGCTCTAGCTGCCATAAAAATGGCCCAATCCTCATGATACTTGGTCAGAATGTTGGCCAAATCACAAGGATGAACCCTTTCCAAAATGAGAAGGATCCATGTAATATCATGGGAAAAGGGGCCTTCATGACAGTTATCTTGTTTACACTCTAGATGCCACACATATGGCTCAATCTTCATGAAACCTGGTCAGTATGTTGGTCAAGTCACAAAGATTTACCCTATTGAAAATGGGAAGGATCCATGCCATATCACAGGAAAAGGGGCCTTAATGACAATTTTCTTGTTTACGCTCTAGATGCCACAAATATAATTCAATTTTCATGAAACATGGTCAGAAAGTTGGCTAGGTCACAAGGATGAATCCTATTGAAAATGGTAATGATCTATGCCATATCACAGGAAAAGGGGCCTTAATGACATTTATCTTGTTTACGCTCTAGCTGCCACAAAAATGGCCCAATCCTCATGATACTTGGTAAGAATGTTGGCAAAATCACAAGGATGAACCCTTTCCAAAATGAGAAGGATCCATGTAATATCATGGGAAAAGGGGCCTTCATGACAGTTATCTTGTTTACGCTCTAGAGGCCACAAATATGGCTCAATCATCATGAAACCTGGTCAGTATGTTGGTCAAGTCACAAAGATTAATCCTGTTGAAAATGGAAAGGATCCATGCTATATGACAGGAAAGGAGCCTTAATGATAATTTTCTTGTTATAACTCAAGAGGGTACAATTTTGGCCGGAACTTCTTAACACTTGGTTTGGTGTAGAAATTATCCCCTTTATGACATCTGCCTATTTAAATGATGTGATGTCCCAGGGGTCAAAGAGACTCAGGTGAGCTATCTAGGACCATCATGGTCCTCTTGTTTTAAAAAGATAAACATGAAAAAAAAATGTATGCAGCTCAATAAAATACATTGGCTGAATAAATTTAATGTAAAGCCCAGCTGTGGCCCTTAAGAATTTATCCTGAAACTTATTTGACGGCATTCCAAAATGTTTCATTATATTAGGCACATCATTCTAGAAGAATTGTATTTTATTAGCTTGGCTGTTTTCAGAGAAAATTACAGGCAGAACTACTGATAGAGGAGGTCATTTTGTTTTCAAATCTAAATATTTCAGTATTCTTTGTTGTTGGTACTCATTTGAAACATCTCATCGAGACTATTCAAATGAGTACTCACATCATAGGGTTTTATTGGAAAATAAAAGTTTTAGACTGGCTTTACCTTCTCTTATCTGGACCCAATGCCACGTTTTTTCTAAAGCCTCGATGTTGTCATTTTAGTACAAAAACATTGACATTTTGTGATGTCTGGTCTAACTGAAGGCTTTTATTGAAACATAGCACACATGATCACTTTCAAAAAAGCGACCTTTGCTATCATTGGGAATAACTCTAGATGCATTTAGTGTGAATTATGTGCCTCTTTAGACACCTTTTTTAAGCTCACCCGAGTAGGAAGTGCTCAAGGTGAGCTATTGTGATCATACAGCCTCAGGCCTCAGTCATGCGTCGTTTCTTGTCTGTCTTGCGTCATCTGTCATCCACAATTTCTCGAAAACATCTTCTCCTCCTAAACCAGTGGGGCAATCTTGATGATACTTGGCAGGGATGTTCCTTGGGTCTCTATCAAAGTTGTTCAAATAAATGAAATCCACCCTTAACTTTCCCCTACCCTTAACAAAAAGAGTGAAAACAGGAAAACCTTCAAAAATCTTCTTCTCTGAAACCAGAAGACAGACAGGTTTCATATTTTGTATCTAGCATAATCTAGTGGACCTCTACCAAGTTTGTTCATATCAAGACCCTGGGGTCATATTTGGGCTCCACCTGGGTGCATCCCTTTAAGCTCATCTGAGCAAGATGGGTGAAAATAGGATAATCTTCAGAAATATTCTTTTTCTGAAACCAGAAGGCAGACAGCTTTCATAGTGAGTATCTAGCATCATCTAGTGGACCTCTACCAAGTTTGTTCACACCAAGACCCTGGGGTCCATTTTGGCGCCACTTGGGTGCATCCCTTTTTATACGTCTGCATCGTCTGTCTGTCAGTCCGTAAGCAAATTCATGTCCGGTCCATAACTTTCAAACTATAGGGCCTATGGTCTTGAATCTTCACAGGTGTATAGATCTCATAGCAAGGGTGTGCTGAGCGCAAGAACCACAACCATTTGTATTTTTTGAGTTATTGCCCTTTGTTTGATTCAGTTAGCAAAATTGTGTCTGGTCCATAACTTTCAAACTATAAGACCTATGGTCTTGATACTTCACAGGTGTATAGATCTCATAGCTAGGATGTGCAGAGGGCAAGAAAAACAACTCTACCATTTTAAATTTTTTAGTTATTCCCCTTTGTTTGATTCAATTAGCAAATTAGTGTCCGGTCCATAACTTTCAAACTATAAGGCCTATGGTCTTGAAACTTCACAGGTGTATAGATCTCATAGCTAGGGAGTGCAGAGCGCAAAAACCTTAACTCTACCATTTGTATTTTAATACATCCGTCGAAGACATGACGTATTATGGGATCACCTGTGACGTCCCGCTTACTGCGTCCGGGTGTTCGGGCGTCCAGCGGCGTCCACTTCTTTGTTCGGAGCATAACTTTGTCACTTGAAGTCCGATGGACTTCAAACTTGGCAATTGTATTCTTCTCATCATTACGGAGTGCAGTGCACAAGAACCATAACTCTACCTAGCCTATTTTTATGAGTTATTGCCCTTTATTGCTTTAGATACTAGAATCTTGTCTGCAGTATATCTCTAAAAGTATAATAGCTAGGATCATGAAACTTCATGGATGTATAGATCTAACCAAGGGGGAGTGCAGTGCACAAGAACCACAACTCTATCTGGCCTATTTTATGAGTTATTGCCCTTTGATGTTTTTCAGACTTGAATCTTGTCCGAAGTATATCTCTTAAAGTATAATAGCTAGGATCATGAAACTTCATGGGTGTATAAATCTCACCAAGGGGGAGTGCAATGCACAAGAACCATAACTCTACCTGGCCTATTTTTTTGAGTTATTGCACTTTGTTGATTTTTAGACTTGAATCTTGTCCGGAGTATATCTGTAAAAGTATAATAGCTAGGATCATGAAACTTCATGGGTGCAAAAAATATTCATTCAAAATAACCTCAGTTCTATTCAAACCCCCAGTTGATACTAAGCAGTGTGACGGGCGTATCTTGTGACAATTTGGCACCTTGTTGTGTTATTGCCCTTTGTTTGATTCAGTTAGCAAATTTGTGTCTGGTCCATAACTTTCAAACTATAAGGCCTATGGTCTTGATACTTCACAGGTGTATAGATCTCATAGCTAGAATGTGCAGAGGGCAAGAAACACAACTCTACCATTTTAAATTTTTGAGTTATTCCCCTTTGTTTGATTCAATTAGCATATTCGTGTCCGGTCCATAACTTTCAAACTATAAGGTCTATGGTCTTGAAACTTCACTGTATAGATCTCATAGCTAGGATGTGCAGAGCGCAATAACCCTCACTCTATCATTTATATTTTTTGAGTCATTGCCCTTCGTTTGATTCAGTTAGAAATTTCGTGTCCTGTCCATAACTTTCAAAATAGAAGGACTACGATGTTGAATCTTCACATGGATGTAGAACTCATAGCAAGGGTGTTTTATTACATTATCTCAATCTGATTGAATTTGTGAAACTTTTAGTAGTACTCGGGTACATATAATTACTTGAAGAATAGTGAAAGTATCCATAAGTACTCCACAGTTCTTTAATTGCCTAAGAACACATTTTCCCAAAGACAAATAGGAAATTAAAACAAAACCAACACTACCATCATAATAAATACGATATACTATAGTGTTTGCTAGAAAATACATCCTAAGGATCAATAAAAGTTCAAAACATCACCCATTCATTTCTGAGCTTCGGGCGTATAATGCCACGCCCAGTGCTGCTCTTGTTACATAGAATCAAAGAGCGAAAAGGCATATCCTTCTAGCTCTTGGCTGAAAATGTTCCATGGTATTTAACTTATGTAGATATTATCTCTTTGTTGACATCTGTTAATTTAATCAATGTGATGTCCGAGGGATCAAAGAGACTCAGGTGAGCCATCTAGGATCATCAATGTCCTCTTGTATCCACTATCCAGCACCCCAAATCTTAGTGTTTGTGACGCTCTTGGAATGCACAGGAAAAGCCTATTGGAATTTCCCCTAGTGCAATCTTTTTAGTTCACCTGAACACAAAGTGCTCAAGGTGAGCTATTGTGATCGTCTGTTGTTGGCAATTTCTTTAAACATCTTCTCGTCCTAAACCAGTGGGTCAATCTTGATGAACCTTGGCAGGGATGTTCCTTTGGTCAAGCTCTACCACAGTTGTTCAAATAAATGAAATTCTTCCTTTACTCTCCCTTTATCCTTAGAAATAGGTAGAAAATAGGAAAATCTTCAAAAGTCTTCTTCTCTGAAACCAGAAGGCGGACAGCTTTCATATTTGGTATGTAGCATTATTTAGAGGACCTCTACCAAGTTTGCTCAAATCAAGACCCTAGGATTATATTTGGGGTGCACCCAGGCACAACCCTTTTTTAGCTCACCTGAGCATGAAGTGCTCAAGGTGAGCTATTGTGATCATAGAATGTTCGTTGTCTGTTGTGCTTTGTCCAACGTCCACAATCTCTTTAAACATCTCCTCCTCCTAAACCAGTGGGCCAATCTTGATGAAACATGGGAGGGATGTTCCTTGGGTCAAGCTCTACCAAAGTTGTTCAAATAAATGAAATCCACCCTTAACTTTCCCTTTACCCTTTACAAAAAGGGTGAAAATATGAAAATCTTTAAAAATCTTCTTCTCTGAAACCAGAAGGCAGACTGCTTTCATATTTGGTATGTAGCATTATCTAGTGGTTCTCTACCAAGTTTGTTCATATCAAGACACTTGGGTAATATTTCGGCTTTCCCGGGCCAAACCCTTTTTACATAGAATCAAAGAGCGAAAATCTTTAAAAATCTTCTTCTCTGAAACCATGATGGCAGACAGCTTTCATATTTGGTATGTAGCATCACCTAGTGGGCCTCTACCAAGTTTGTTCATATCAAGACCCTTGGGTCATATTTGGGCTTTGCACGGGTGCATCCCTTGATCTCTTATGAGCATGAAGGGTAAAAAAATGAAAATCTTCAAAAATCTCCTTCTATGAAACCAGAAGACAGACTGCTTTCATATTTAGTATGTAGCATCATCTAGTAGACCTCTACCAAGTTTATTCATATCAAGACCCTAGGATCATATTTGGGCTTTGCCCGGGTGCAACCCTTTTTACATAGAATCAAAGAGCGAGAATCTTTTAAAATCTTCTTTAATCAAAACTAATGGGCACACTGCTTTCATATTTGGTATGTAGCATCATCTAGTGGGCCCCTTCCAAGTTTGTTCATATAAAGACCTTTAGGTCATAGTTGGGCTTCACCCGGGCGCATCCCTTTCAGCTCATCTGAGCACGATGGGTGAAAATAGGAAAATCTTCTTCTCTTAAACCAGAAGGCAGACAGCTTTCATATTTAGTATGTAGCATCATCTTATGGACCTCTTCCAAGTTTGTTCATATCAAGACCCCTGGGTCACCTTTGAGGTCCACCCGGGTGCATCCCTTTTTACATAGAATCAAAGAGCAAAAAGGCATATCTGTCTTGCTTTTAGCTGAAAACATTCCATGGTATTGATCTTAGGCAATTATCTTCTTTTTGACATCTGCCTATCTAATTAATGTGATGTCCCAGGGGTCAACGAGACTCAGGTGAGCAATCTAGGACCATCTTGGTCCTCTTGTACATTGAATCAAAGAGTGAAAATCTTCTTCTCTGAAACCAGAAGACAGATAGCTTTCATATTTGGAATAAAGCATTGATCATCTAGTAGACCTCGACTAAGTTTGTTCATATCAAGACCCTGGGATCATTTTGAGCTCCACCTGGGCACCATACTTTATACAAAGAACAAAGAGCAAAAATCTTCAAAAATCTTCTCTGAAACCAGAAGGCAGACAACTTTACTATTTTGTATTTAGCACCATCTAGTGAACCTTTACTAAGTTTGTTTAAATCAAGACCATAAGCATGCAGTCATATTTGGGCCCCATCCAAGCGCATACCTTTTTACATAGAATCAAAGAAGGAAAATCTGTAAAAAAATCTTTTTCTCTGAAACCAGAAAGCAAACAGCTTCCATATTTCTACTAACATCATTAGTAGACCTCTACTAAATTTGTCCATATCAAGACCCTGGGATCATATTTGGGCTCCACCCGGGCGCATACCTTTTTTTTACATAGATTCAAAAAGCTTCAAAGATCTTCTTCTCTGAAACAAAAAGCCAGACATCTTCCATATTATGTTTGTAATATTAAATAGTGGACTTCTAACAGCGTTTTCATGTCATGCCCCTGGGATCATATTTCGATGGCTCAGCGTGAAACAGTTGTAACTCCCTATATATTTATAGGGAGTTACAACCGTTCTTAAAAAAAGAACTTTGTCAAAGTATTTTTCAAGGATGAACTCTATTGAAAGTAGGAAGAATCTATTTGATATCACAGGAAAAGGGACCTGTTTCTTGTTTACACTCTAGGGCACAAGTATTGCACAATCTTCACGAAACTTTGTTAGACTGTTAAAATAGGTAGGATCCAATCCAATTTGCTAAGGGAGGAGTCAAAGAGATACGGGTGAGCAATGAAGGACCATCATGGTCCTCTTGTTCAAATAATTTTCAACAAAATATTTCATAAATTATAAGCTTCTTTCTCTCGTAAACAGAAGGCCTACAAGTTCCCTGGAGTTAGTTAAAATACTAGGTCAGACTGATCTTACCATGTGATTCGATATTGATTTTTTCTCACCAGATAAATTTATGGCGCAAGTGAGCTACGTAACCACTGAAGCAATAATATCGATATTTGTGATATTCGCTGATGCTCGTCCCAATTTCTCCTTGGTGTTAAGTCACACTGACATTTTACGGTAAAGTAAAAAGAATGTCGATAATATATAAGTAAACCGTCTTGGTTGATGTATTTTTTACACAGCAGGGAATTACTTAGTTAACATTTTGAGGTTTGTTCGACTTTATATGGTGAATTCAATAAAATGAATATATCGAGGGGTCAGAGCAAAACTATTATAAGTGCCTATATATTTATAGGCACTTATAATAGTGTTGTGCTGACTCCTCGATATATTGTTAAGCTTCAGATATAGGGTTTTATAGAAGTTCAGAATCAAATATTTTAAAGAAAACTTAAATAAATCCTATGTGGTTGGTACTCATTAGAATCTTGTTTTGATGATTCCAATGAGTAACCACAACATAGGTTTTGTTCCGAAATGAAGATTTATAGAAAGGTGTTATCCCATATTTTATCAATACTGCAGGTAATACATGTCATTAAAGACGCAAAACTTTTAAAACTTGTTTAAGACGCAAAACTTTTAAAACTTGTTTTTAACCCTTGTTCATACAAACAGGTTGTATTTGTACATGATGAATTTTAAAGGCAAATTTTTGTTGTATTTCACAGTAGATATAATCCATTACCGGACAAATATTTAATCCATAACTGTACAACTAATTAACCCATGTCATGCTGAATAGAATTTGGCTAAAAAATACAATCAAAAGCAAAGGGCAAAAAGCACTGAAAGTGCCAACTTTAGGTCAATTTTTATTTGAAAAACTAAATGTATTGACCATTCTGGTTTGAAAGTGAGAAACAGGTGGTGTAGAGTAACATCAGCCTGCATATATGTGCAGGCTGATGTTGGTCTATAGCTCCTGCCAAAGCAGGAATAATCCAGGTTCAGCATAACAAGGGTTAAGAAACTTGTCCTGATCATGGATTTAGTTTTGCATTATATTTTGCCCTTAACCAAATGAAATTTATATTAGAGGCTGTAAGGCTCAGAGTCAGGTACAGATAAGAGGTGGATGTAAAGCAAGTCTAAAATCTCCATTTATCAATGAAACCCTATGTTGTGGGTTCTCATCTTGACAAGACAATTCCAATAAATGCCAACAACATAGGGTTTGTGCTATAAATATGGGAAAACTTTGACCTAAAATGAAAAAAAAACTCTATTTATTACGAGCTCTTTAAAATTTCATTTAAATTGGCTTTAGATTACCATAAGCATAATTATCTGATAATGACAAATCTTTATTAGAAAAGGAGAAATTGATTGATTTCCCCCACAATATTTTATACAGGATTTTATTTCTGTCAGTAAAAAAAGAAACTGATGCATCATGTAGAAGGTATGATGTGTTTGGGAAAAAGGGGAGAGAATCTAGCTTCATAGAAAATTTAGAAATGTGAGAAAAGTTTTTAGCTCCACTGGCTGAAAGCGACTGGGGCTATTGTCATGGTGTTGTGTCCGTCGTGCGTCCGTCCGTGCGTCTGGTCGTAAACTTTTTCTTTAAAAATCTTCTCCTCGGAAACTACTGGATGAATTTCAACCAAACTTCACAGGAATGATCCTTGGGTGACCCTCTTTCAAAGTTGTTCAAGAAATTTTGATCGAATGAAAAACATGGATTTAATGGGCGTGGCTTATTTCATGGCTTAAAATCTAGTCAAACCTTACATTTGCTATTTCAAGAATTTCAAGCCTGTGGAGCGACTCAAGCCATTCATGGCTTTCTAGTTTAATTGTGAACAGTGTCTTACTAAATGATATAAATGTATATTATTTGGCTAATTTTGCCTGTTAATCTTCAAAAAATAAAAAATCTTGTTCTCTAAACCTAGAAGTCAGACAGCTTTTATATTGGGTATGTAGCATCATCTAGTGCATCTTTGCAAGACAAGGGTTCTAACTCCACTATGTTCCTTACAAACATAGTGGAGTTAGAACCCTTGGCTGGCGAAGATGCATCTAGTGGACCTCTACCAAGTTTGTTCATATCAAGACCCAGTGGGGTCACATTTGGGCACTGTCAGATGCATCCCTTTTTACAATGAAAGTAAAAGAGTGAAAGAGTGGCAGGGATGTTCCTTGGGCAAAGCTCTATCAAAGTTGTTCAAATAATTGAAATCCACCCTTAACACTTGTTGCCATAGCAATAAAGCGTGAAAAAAGGAGACTCTTCAAAAGTCTTCTTTATGACCAGAAAGGCAAACAGCTTTTATATTTAGTATGTAGCATCATGTAGTGGACCTCTACCAAGTTAGATCATATTATGAGCCTTGGGCAGATTTGGGCTCTACCAAGGCGCCTCCTGTTTTACATAGAAGAAAACTATAATCTTGATGAAATTTTGGACAAGTTCAAAATTGGGTCAAGTGGGGTCACAAACTAGGCCAAATGGGTCAAAACTAGTGAAAACTTTGAAAATCATTTTCTCAGAATCTAACTGATGGATATCAAATGAATTTCACTGGAATGATTCTTTAGTGATCCTTTATTAATCTTCAAAAAATCATTTTGATCAGATGCAAAATATGTTTTTTATTGTCGGAGGTCATTTCTTTTGATACGTTGTATGGTGTTATATCCAATATAGGGTAAAACAAGCTTTTTTCAAAGTTAAAACAGATGGATATCAACCCAATATCAGGGGAATTTTATTTCTGTGAAATTGTATCAGGCTGCAAAAATAATTTGATAAGATTACCAGCATGCTATTTATTGGCAGAGGACATTTAAACATATAAAGTGAATATTAGATCACCCTTTTGGTATCACCTAAAAGATTATTTTTTTAGACTCATTAAATTAAATAGCTGTAAAGATTGTAGGTTAGATGCAAATAAGGTTTGTTGGAAGCCAAATGTATAGAAATATTAGGTGAAATAGGGAGCCTGAGATACGCCCTGAGAATTGGTCAGTTTAGTTGAACGAAGGGTGACTCTGCACAAAGAGGACAAGTGGTGTAAAGTGGCCTACTAAGGTTCAGAGTGGGGTAGAAAGAGCTAAGTTGACTGCACTCTAAGGCATTGGGTAGAATAAATATATTGGATATAATATTTTACTTCTTATTATCATTAGTTAGAATTTTGTTTTGATGACAAACAATTTTTGTGAGGTAATACCCTTTTAGTTGTGTTTAATGAAAAGCGAAAAATCTAAAATAAAAATTTTGTGGACAAAGTACCAGTATATTGTGCAGAAACATTCTAGAGCTGAAATTTTTATTTTTAGATTTCAAACAAATTTCACTGGAATGATCCTTGTTTTATACAGCCTTATCATCCTCTAAAAACTATCATCAGGATATTCAGGCCTGTGGAGCAAATTAGGTGCTCAAGCACCTCTAGTATAATCTGTACACTTAAGCATAGTTGATATTAACAAAGGAATCTTCATCAGATCTAAAACTGAAGGTCTTGCTTATAGATGTATGACAAACAGGATTTCCTAGAAATCATTTTGATAAACCCACAGTAGATCCTTCAAAGTATAGCCTAATTACATGCTCTGTTTTGCTTTGTGTCGAGATCCAATAGCTGAGTACACTGTTAAGGTCATTGTGATCTTACTTTAATTAATATAGGTCTATTTTATTGACCTGAAATTTACCTTTGTCATTTAGATGAATATAAGAGGGATGCAAAGTCTATCATGGGGATATACACTTACCATTATCACAATTATGTAGAGTTGGGTCCAGTGCTTGAATTCCCAGGTATCAGGTAGGGAAACCTTCCTAACTGTCCTGAAGCATTGCCCTTTACCCTTCTATTGTATAAGTAATATATTCCTTTGGGGATCAACTTCAGAAAAGAATTGAAGACTGTTTAAAACAGTCTTCAATTCTTTTCTTAGTATATAAGCTGATTTCTAGATATTCCTATGGAGTAACATCAGACAGTTTTGAGAGTCTTGGTTGATTATTTGAGAATCACAGACTCAAAACACCAAGGCTGCATCCCTTAAATCCTTGTCGAAAACAATCCATTATACAGAAATTCTTGATTCCACACTAGAGGGCACAATTATTGTCTAATCTTTATGAAAGTTAGAATATTTGTGAGGTAACAAGGATGAAACATTTTGAAAATCAGTAGGATTCATATAGCATCATGGGAAAAGGGGCTTTAATGAAAATTTTCTTATAAACAATCCTGAGGCCATAAACATGGCCCAATATTAATGAAGACTGGTCTGCTACCTTAAGGATAATCCTTTATGCAGTGTATCTTGTGTCAACGGCACTCTTGTTTCTTTCTGTGTGTTATTGAAAAAAAAAGCTTTTACCAGATCTGTTTGTCTCATAACATTTCCAGATTGTTTGAAATATTGAATTGAGGGTTATAATGTATACATATGTGATATGGTACAGCAAGTCCTGATTTTGGGAGTCTGCGTCCTGATTTTGTATTTATTTAATAAGTCTCCCGAGAACTGTGAAGACTGATCATCTCTGAGGAAACTTTATGAATATTGCAGCTCTGATAATTAACCAATGTAATAATTTTGCTCTTTTCCTTGGAAGTGAGAAGATTTTGTTACAAGGAACGCATGGTATTTGTATTAGTAAAATACTAGGGAGCCAAAGTACGGTACAGAAGCATTTTTCGTGTTCTTGCCAAGTGATACATCAGATTTTATAACTTGAAAATAAAGCCTTCTTGTAATTGAGCCTGTGCATCACCTTTCAAATAATTATATGGCCCACCTACAAGATAGGTGGGTATATTGGTTTACCTCCTCTGTCTTTCTGTCTGTCTATGTGTCTGTCCATCCATCCGTCTGTTTGTAGACTTTTGTTTCCAGAATCTAACTGAAGAACAAAGTGACCTAGAATCATGAAACTCTATACAATTGTTACCCAAGGAAGTGCCCTATTGTTTTGGGGTCACAAAGGTCAAGGTCACAATTAAACTTTGTCAAAAAATTTTAACAAACTGAGACAAAGCACCATAGGGTGGGGGTGGGGGGATAATCTGCTTTTCAACAGATCTAGTTTTAGATGAATGTGTGTTAAAGGCAGAAACTGTGCAGTCTTGACAATCACACAATGCATAATTTGGATATTTTCTGATTGTCTAAATAAAGTTCTAGTCAATATATTCTGCTTGCAGTATTTTTAATTCAGACTCAGATCAGCCTATGTTGTAGAGTCTTTTGTCCCCACTAATGTATCAGGGTTGTGGAATTCTCAAGCCCGACTTGTCCGACATGATTTTTTTTAAGTGCAGACAAGTACATTTTTTTTAGGCCACTTGTCAAGGGACAAGTGAATAACCAGAGCAAATCCTGATACAGTTCTTAAAAGATCTTGGAGAAAAGTAATACTTTTGTTCGCATCAAAGCAACTGGTGGCTTGGATGTAATGTTGTACCCGGGTACTGGTACTGACATTAAATTTTAATTTAAACAATGTGTAAGTGCACCATCAGCTGTGATTCAACTGCAATGATATTGAAACTTACATTTAATATACCCCATTCAAACAAACAGATTGAAATGATTATTTTTGCACAGAAGCTCATTTTTGAGTGCTCAACAATTATTTCTCAACTGGAAATGGGTTAATTATGATTTGTGAAAAACAAGTGAAGATTTTAAAAGTGCATCATAAATTTGATAGTAAAATATCAGAAATTGATAATGAGTTTTCAGATAGAATTCCTAAAGGCCAATAAAAGCAGGGTAAGAACCAGACAATAAAATCTGAGAAACTTTCTCGATCTTAATTAAAAATCTGATGTTGTGATTGCTTTTATAGTTGTACTTTCATATATTTAGCTCCTCTGGCCAAATTTTAAAGCCAGCTTTTGTGTTTACAGTGTGTCCATCATGCATCCATGCGAGCATTAACTTTTTCTTTAAGCATCTTATCGTCCTTAACCAATTTGCGTAGCAGGGCAGGGACTATTTTCACTTTAAAGTCTTAAAAGTCTTCTCCACCCAAACCAATGGGCTGATTTCAATGAAATTTGGCTTGTTAAAGCTTGTGTCTATTTCCCATATAGCATGGCACTTGTTTCTATCCTATACATAATTAAGGTCTATACCTTAACTGAAATGATATTGGAAAGTGATGTTTTACCTTCATAGGCCAAGTTCTATGACCATGGGAGTTGATTTAAATCTTTGTTTTTTCCAAACAACTTTTTATGCCCCCGCATCAAAAGTTTAGTGGCATAGTATTTTACTGTTGTCCGTCTGTCTATTTATCTTTCTTTCTGTCTGTCTGCAAAACTTAACCAAAAAACTTAATTAACCGACTGCTCCCTAATTTAGGCATTGGGCAGAATAAATATATTGGGTTTAATATACAGTGTAATATCTATATATCGAACTTCGGGGGACTCACCAAAAAACTTCGACGTATAGAAAGTTTGACGAACGGATAAAAGGCGATCTTCGGGACGAAGACATATGTGGCCATCCTCACGCTTAGGTACGATTGAAACTGGTGGCGAAATAACGGACGTATTTGATTAGCATGATGAATTAATCGAATATAAAAGATGATACTTATTTTTATTTACATTTTTATTTGTTTATAAACATCATATAAAACAAGCATTTAAATCACAAAGCAAAAGTTTTTTCAAACAAGCCATTCATTAACAAATTTACATGTGCTTACATGTACTATTAGATCTATGAGACAATGACTTCTGTGTTAGAGGTTTACATTTCGCGTTTCTCAAGTAAAAACGTATCTGATAATGATTTCTGCATATATAATTTCCTGAACAAATCAATCTCCAATTGTTTACCGGTGTCTACCGGGTACTTAACCAATCAAGTCCCACGTGGCATTGGCTTTACATGCTTCCGTTGACAATCAGAATTACAAATTTAACTCCATAGGTCCTATGCATTTTGCCGATAATTTTCATTTCAAAACAATAAATCACTTAACCTTTCATATTCTCTATCTGTTACAAACAATCAAACCCAATCAGGTAAACAATCGATATCCAATACTGAGATGGCGCGTGTCAATTACTGTGGTTGACAGGTCGAATGTGTGAAAAACTACCTCGAATGAAAATTTCATCAATCAAGGTTGGGGTTCGTCGTAAAGAGGTGTGAATGCACACAAACAATAGTGATGGAACCTTGAAATTGGTTCGACGTACGGAAAAATTTCGAGCAATGGATAACAACGTATGGAGGTTGAAATACATAGAAATAAAGAGAAAATAGATAGGGACTTAAAAAATACTTCGACCTAGAGATAACTTCGTCTTATGGACATTCGACGTAAAGATATTTGACTGTATTACTTCTTATTATCATTAGGTAGAATTTTGTTTTGATGACAAACAATTATTGTGAAGTAACACCCATATAGTGGTTATTAATAATCAAAGTGCTGTCAGCACTGTAAATCGGACATCATTGAGAGGCTGGGATAATGCAATAGTTTGCCAATCAAAAGGGCTCAAATTTGGACAATAAAAGTTGGTTAAATCTTTGCCCAATTTGTGAGTTTTTTGTCTTAACACTCCATCTTTTCGAGGACATCGCCAGCTCATCCAACCTCATGGGTCCGATTTTGAAAATTTGCTGATTCGATAGCCCTCTGCTAGTCTAAATTATTTCTTAGCAGAATTTTTACGTTGTTATAATGAGCACGCGCCAAGTTAATAGCTTGTCTGTTAATATTATTCCTCTCTCTATAGAGTTTAAAAGCCTGTTTAGCAACAAACATTTTTCATTAAACTATTTACAATTTTGATTACCAACATGTTTGTATTTCAAGCATTGGGTTTTTGCCAAATACTGTAAATGCATTTTCCTTCAAGAAACACGTGAAATCACCAACTATGCTATTTATATCTTTGGTTTCTGACCAATCGATTAAATCTAGCAGCACTCTATGATTATTCATGAGTTGTTCTAAAAATAGATAGCTATTACTGCTATCCTATATCAGTTTATCGTATGTTTTTGTCGGTTTATTTGTTGTTGAATAATTTTTCTTCATACTCAAATTTGAATTTATTGAAAAAAGGATTGGAGCGTGATCAGAGTGCTCATTGAAATCAAATACTTCAAAATTACAAAATTATTTCTATTTGTTAACACATAGTCAACAGTACTCATTCCACCATGCCAACAAAAAGTAAACTTCCCAAGCTCCCTGTTTGAGTGCAGACGACTATTGACCAATGACAAACAACTTAATTGACACATTTAGAGCAGACGATGTCCATTTGCATCTACCACGTGGTCTGAATTTACGCGTCGGTTTTGACCGAGTGATAATCATAACAGAATTTGATTGGTTGTCAGCCCTACAACTGGTAAATGACCGTTCGAGAAAAACATCAGAGCAGTAATATTGTAAGTGCTACAAATTTATTATACAGTTAACCTATTGTACGTTTCAACTCCTTTACTCAACCAAAAATCTTGTTATAAACACTAAAAATACTAACTGGTAATTACTTAAAGCGAAAATTACATCAAATTTTGTATTAGCCTCTTCTCTATTTGTCGAAAAGTAAATAAGATAAAAACAAAGTTTGAAGATTGTGACTGAAAAGGCCGTTTCTTCGGTGTTTGAAAACACATAATTTGGTTTGAACACATTGCTCAGAAGATAATGGTAAAAATGTAGTGGGTCAAACAGACTGGATTTCTGGAAAACAATATATATAAATCGACTGCTTTGCAGTCCGATTTAAAAAGTGGAAAGATCTACAATCAAAATTTTGTGGACAAAACACATGTACCAGTATATTATGCAGTAACATTCTGTTAGTGTTGAAATTTTTATTTTTGGATTTCAAACAAATTTCATTGGAATAATCCTTGTTTTATAAAGCCTTATTATCCTCTAATAATCATTATCAGGATATTCAGGCCTGTGGAGCGAATCAGGCGCTCAAGGGCCTCTATTTTTCTATCCCCATTTTCTCTGTCTTTCCTTGACAAAAAAAACCCCTGAAATAGAAAGGATCTTGTATATCTGTTTTTTGAAAGTCTTCTAAAATGATGGTGTTTTATTATTCTGTACACATTCTATTTGCTATTTTGTTGGCCTAGAACAAATTACTTGGTGTTAGATCAATATTTGTTTCTTATTTGGTATTTTTCTGAGTAATGAAAAGATTTCCTGTGACAAACACCAGAGAACAGTTGATGTGTTTTTCATGTTGTTTGACCCTTTATAAATAATTCTGACAATGGAGAGACGAAGAAAACATTTGGAGAAAATCAAGAAAAAAAGCAGGCAGTATAGGCTAAGATCAGCCCTAAGGTCAGGATAAACAAATGGTGCAAACTGTTTTGCCAATTTTATCTGCTTTGCATGCAAGGGCACCTGCAAAGCAGGCCTAAGGGTATAATTGGCAAATAGTTTAATTGTACCATTTTGTCAAGCTGAACGCATGGTGGTTTGCCTGTCTGATCTAAGTCTTAAGTGTCATAAAAGCTTTGTGTACAGGTGTTTCATTAACAGCATGTTAAGGGTTAGGTGTCAATCTTACAAATTTAGGAGAAATGCTGTGCACAAGAACCACAACTCTTGCTTGCTTTATTCTAAGGTGGTTGCTCTTTGCTGTTTTAAGACTTCAACTTCAATGAATTGTAACAAAAAAGGATTAGCTTAAAATTTGCAATTTTAGAAATACCCAATCATTAGTATGTTTTTTTTTATGCCCCCGCATCGATAGATCAGGGGCATATTGTTTTACTCATGTCCGTCTGTTTGTCCGTCTGTCTGTCCGTCCGTCTGTCCGAAAACTAAACCTTGCCAATATCTTCAAGCCTATTCAAGGTACAAAGCTAATATTTGGCATGATGATAGATCTCAATGATCCGCATCCGCTGGTACCAAAGTCAAGGTCATGTGACAAGGTCAAGGTCATTTGTCAAGGTCAAACTTTGAAAAAAAAATGTCCTTACGGGGGCATTCGTATTTCACAAACACATCTTGTTTTTCGAGTATTTCTGAAAAAAATGTATTTGACGAATATTCTCTAGGCAACCCCTTTTCAATTGTCCCTTGGTTGCTTAACCTAAGTTTTATGGTAGCCTTTTTCCTATTGTGAGCCACAGTCATAGCTACCAGTCATTCGGAACACCACTCCGCCAACCATGATCAACCTGTGGTGTGCATAGACAGACCATTGTAAAAAACAAACGGGAAACCCTAGGGAAAATTAAATGATGTCAGTTAAAATGGCGTTATCCCTGGAAACTTCAAGTGAAAACATTTGACGTCGCCAATGCTACTTGTTTAAGTCAATAACATGAAAGCATCATATATAAATATCTTTAGATTCTTAAATAACAGCTGAAAGATCTTAATTTTTGAGAATGATGAATCATTCTGAAAAATTAAGATTTTTCAGCCGTTTTTTTACTTTAAAAAATATCAATCTAAAGATAGAGCCGGTTGTTTTCTTACACTGTTTCCGCCTTACAAAATGCACAATTTTGTTACATACCCATCCGCCTTATACACATCCGAGGTGTGTTCTCGTTTACGGAAATGGCCAAGTGATGTTCTGAATGAGCTACAGGTAAGTTGGTAGCATATCTGTCTCATAACCAAGCAGTTCTGTGTCAGAGACAGCTGCACATCATTTCAGACAATCAAGAATATATTGGAATAGCAGCTGAAGGCTATGAAAGGATGTAGTGGTAACTAGTACTAGGGGGAATTATACCAGAAATTCATAGTTTTTGTACAATCCATGATATGGCTGAAAAAATTTAAAAGAGGTGTCAATTTTTAGCTCACCTGAGCACAAAGTGCTCAAGGGAGCTATTGTGATCGATCGTTGTCCTGCGTCTGTCTGTCCACCTGTCCATCACGGCGTCAACTTTTTCTGTAAACAACATCTCCTCCTAAACTTATGGGTCATAATCAACCAAACTTGGCAGAAATATTCCTTGGTTGGTCCCTTATAAAATTGCTCAAATGGAAAGGATCCGTGCCATATCACGGGAAAAGGGGCTTTAATGACAAATTTCTTGTTTACACTCTAGAAGCCACAAGTATGGACAAATCTTCATGAAACTTGGTCAGAATGTTTGTTAGGTCATGAGGAGGAAGTCTATCGAAAATGGGAAGGATCCGTGCCATATCACGGGAAAAGGGGTCTTAATGACAATTTCGTTTACAATTTCTTTAAACCACATCTCCATCTAAACTTATGAGTCAAAATCAACGAAATTTGGCAGAAATATTCCTTGGGTGGTCCCTTGTAAAAATTGCTAAAAAGGATCTGTGCCATGTCACGGGAAAAGGGGCCTTTATGACAAATTTCTTGTTTACACTCTAGAAGCCTTAAGTATGGTCCAATCTTCATGAAACTTGGTCAGATTGTTTGTTAGGTCATGAGGATAAAGTCTATTAAAAATGGGAAGGATTTGTGCTATATCACAGGAAAAGGGGCCTTAATGACAAATTTCTTGTTTACACTCTAGAAGCCGCAAATATGGTCCAATCTTCATGAAACTTGGTCAGAATGTTTGTTAGGTCATGAGGATGAAGTCTATTGAAAATAGGAAGGATCTGTGCCATATCACAGGAAAAGGGGCCTTAATGACAATTCTGTCAAGAATTTCTTTAAACGACATCTCCTCCTAAACTTATGGGTCAAAATCAACCAAACTTGGCAGAAATGTTCCTTGGGTGGTCCCTTATGAAAATTGCTCAAACGGAAAGGATCCATGCCATATCACAGGAAAAGGGGCCTTAATGACAAATTTCTTGTTTACACTCTAGAAGCCACAAATATGGTCCAATCTCCATGAAACTTGGTCAGAATGTTTGTTAAGTCATGAGGATGAAGTCTATTGAAAATGGGAAGGATTGGTTCCATATCACGGCAAAAGGGGCCTTAATGACAATTTTGTCAAGAATTTCTTTAAACAACATCTCCTCCTAAACTTATGTGTCAAAATCAACCAATCTTGGCAGAAATATTCCTTGGGTGGTCCCTTATGAAAATTGCTCAAACGGAAAGGATCCGTGCCATATCACGGGAAAAAGGGCCTTAATGACAAATTTCTTGTTTACACTCTAGAAGCCACAAATATGGTCCAACTTCATGAAACTTGGTCAGAATGTTTGTTAGGTCATGAGGATGAAGTCTATTGAAAATGGGAAGGATCGGTGCCATATCATGGGAAAAGGGGTCTTAATGACATTTTTTTTGTTTACTCTCTAGAAGCCACAAATATGGTCCAATCATAATGAAACTTTGTCAGAATGTTTGTTAGGTCATGGGGATGAACTCATTTGAAAATGGGAAGTATCCGTGCCATATCACTGGAAAAGGGGCCTTAATGACAATTTTCTCGTAAGAGCTCCAAGGCCACAAATATAATCCAATCTTCATGAAACTTGATCAAAATGTTTGCCAGGTCACAAGAATGAACTTTGTTGAAAATGGGAAAGTTCATGCCATATCATAGGAAAAGGAGTCTTAATGATAATTTACTTGAAATATCAGGTGAGCGATTTAGGGCCCTCAGGGTCCTCTTGTCTATTGTAATAATGGTCAGCAAAATGCCTTTAAATCTGGTAACACTGGTAGTTGGTCAGCTCAGTTGCACAAGGGCTTGCATACTAATAAAAATTGAAAGCTGAGAAAGTTAGTAGACTAAAACCTAGAACTAATGGCCTGCTGAGAAAATAATGGAATTAATGAGTTGCTTTTATTGAATGCTGTTTTGAGGAAATGATAAAATCTGCACTATGCAATGAACCATGTGCAAAGTGCTTTATATTGTGCAACATATGCTCTGGATTAAGGCGAAGAATAACATTACATACAAATCATCTTGTTAACCCTATGTTGTGAGCTCACATCAAATTTGAATTGTCTCTTGCAGAAACAATTCAATTGAGTCCTCACAACAAGGGATTTGTCAAATGAATTGATTATTTCATTTTGAATGCAAATTACTTCCCTTTACCTGTTATACACTGAATTGCTGTAAAGAATGAAATTAAAGCTGTTTGCATCCTTGATCAATTGCTGCTGCCTTCCTATTATCTCTTTGCCCTATCATTAATTGATCATTTAACATATTTTAGATGATGTAACATGTGTTCAGTTCAATTAGTATATTCATTTTGCATGCTTCAGGCTTCTTTGATTTAGGAGCATTTAAAAAAGTCATGAATAAATTTAGGGAGGATTCAAATATTAAATGGAAACATAATTGCTTTGATTGAGCTTCATTTCTAATGAATATGCATTATATTATATGAGAATTGTAGCACTCGCACCCAGCAAATTTTAACCAGAATTTGGATAAATGGCAAGCCTTATCAAACTGCACAGATTTTGCATCTGATTCTTAACAAATATTTGAATGCAGAGCAGAGTTGCAGATAAGAGGGGGTAACTCCAGTTTCAAATGTTTATTCTAAAACAAAACACTGTGTTGTGGGTACTTATTTGAATCGCCTCAATGAGACGATTCAAATGAGTACCAGCAAAAAAGGGTATGAGTAGGAAATTAATGAAATATTTAGATTTGAAATCCAAAATGCCATTGTATCGTCTTTTGGCAACAAAAGCCTAATAGATCAAGCTTATTCAAGCTGCAATTATAAGGTTTTGATCACCGAACAACAACAATGCAGAATAACAATATCAAACATTTAAACGAGGTAAATCGCAATTATTTTGTCTATTTCAGTTCTGAATGACCCGGGTCCCCATCATCACCACGCCCATTCTCAGCATTACCATGGTAGCCCTATGTTGCTAGACAACATGGTACTGGGCAGTCCCTCAGGGCCGATGTTACCAATGGAATCTGACATCCACATGGGCGTGCCGGACATGCAATATGACCTCCACATGACGATGGGCGACAGAGCCATTAGTTCGAGCACCGGAAATGACCCGAAAAAGAAGAAAGGGGTAGGGGTCGTGGGAAAAAGTATCGAAGAGGAGTTGTGCCGTATTTGTGGAGATCGGGCATCAGGGTATCACTACAACGCGCTCAGCTGCGAAGGATGTAAAGGTGAGATAAGTTTTGCAAAGTTACCGTATTTCCTCTAATTATTAGTCCCCCACCGGTTACCGGTTGGGGGACTATAGGTTTGCTCGATTCCGTCTGTCCGTCCGTCCGTCCGTCTGTCCGTCCGTCTGTCCGTCTGTCCGTCACGCTTTTGTCCGGGCTATATCTTCTAAACCATATGTGCTAGCAACTTCAAACTTGGTACACTTATAGATCTTATTGAGGAGAAGTGTCATGTTCAAGAACCGTTACTCTGCCACGCCCACTTTTTGAGTTATTGCCCTTTGTTGTTTTTACCCTTACATTCTTGTCCGGAACATATCTCCTAAAGTATAGGTGCTAGCAACTTCAAACTTTGTACACTTATAGATCTCATTGAGGAGAAGTGTCATGTTCAAGAACCATAACTCTGCCACGCCCACTTTTTGAGTTATTGCCCTTTGTTGTTTTTACCCTTACATTCTTGTCCGGATCATATCTCCTAAACTATAAGTGCTAGCAACTTCAAACTTTGTACACTTATAGATCTCATTGAGGAGAAGTGTCATGTTCAAGATCCATAACTCTACCATGCCCACTTTTTGAGTTATTGCCCTTTGTTGTTTTTACCCTTACATAATTGTCCGGAACATATCTCCGAAATTATGTATGCTTGCAACTTCAAACTTTGTACACTTATAGATGTCTTTGAGGAGAAGTGTCATGTTTAAGAACCGTTACTCTGCCTAGCCCACTTTTTGAGTTATTGCCCTTTGTTGTTTTTACCCTTACATTCTTGTCCGGAACATATCTCCTAAACTATAAGTGCTAGCAAATTCAAACTTTGTACACTGATAGATCTTATCAAGGACAAGTGTCATGTTTAAGAACCGTTACTCTGCCACGCCCACTTTTTGAGTTATTGCCCTTTGTTGTTTTTACCCTTACATTTCTGTCAGGAACATATCTCCTTAACTATGTGTGCTAGCAACTTCAAACTTTGTACACTTATAGATGTCATTGAGGAGAAGTGTCATGTTTAAGAACCGTTACTCTGCCACGCCCACTTTTTGAGTTATTGCCCTTTGTTGTTTTTACCCTTACATTCTTGTCCGGAACATATCTCCTAAACTATGTGTGCTAGCAACTTCAAACTTTGTACACTTATAGATGTCATTGAGGCGAAGTGTCATGTTCAAGATCCGAAACTCAGCCACACCCACTTTTTGAGTTATTGCCCTTTGTTGTCTTTACCCTTACATTCTTGTCCGGATCATATCTTCTAAACTATAAGTGCTAGCAACTTCAAACTTAGTACACTGATAGATCTTATCAAGGACAAGTGTCATGTTCAAGAACTGTTATTCTGCCATGCCCAATTTTTGAGTTATTGCCCTTTGTTGTTTTTACCCTTACATTTCTGTCAGGATCATATCTTCTAAACCATAAGTGCTAGCAACTTCAAACTTAGTACACTGATAGATCTTATCAAGGACAAGTGTCATGTAGAAGAACTGTTTCTCTGCCATGTCACATTTTAGAGTTATTGCCCTTTGTTGTTTTTACCCTTACATTCTTGTCCGGATCATATCTTCTGAACTATAAGTGCTAGCAACTTTAAACTTTTACAGTTATAGATCTAGTAAGTAGGAGGTATATTATAAGAGAGGATTTTTTGTTATCCGGTGGGGGACTCCTGTATTGCATCGCAATACGACATGCACTTGTTATATAGCGACCTCTCTAATAGTTATTCCCCTACATTTTTTGCTAAGAAAACTTCAAATGCCTAAATTTTAGGAACTTTTTGAGACTTTATCTCTTATTTGAAATGAATTTCCTCTGAACAATTATTTATTTGATTGTTTAGAGGAAATTCACCTCAGGAAAAGGGCCTGAAAGACATCAATTTTAATGATTTTTAAATCAGAAATTGCATGCTAAATGAAAGCTACCTGAGCGTGTTATGTAAAGCCCTGGGGAGCAATTATTAGGAAAAGTACTGTACAAAACAAGCCAGTGAAAACAATCTTTATTTTACATTTAAACCCTATGTTTTGGGTACTCATTTGAATTGTCTCCTCGAGACAATTCAAATAAGTTCCTACAATATGTGATTTGTGCATGTATTGTTGAAATAATTCAATTTGAAATAAAAAATACCTCCTCTATCTGAAGCTCTGGTTTTAGTGCATTTTCATGCCTTGGCATTGGTTCGATTGGAGGCATATTGTTTTGCTTCCTTCTGAATGTCTGTTCGCAAAATTTAGCCACATGACTTTGGCAAATACTTCCAGCCTATTGAAGATACATTGCTGATATTTCCATGATAGATCTTAATGATACAAGAAGCATCTGCAGACACCAAGGTCTTGGTTATGTGACATTGTCAAGGTCACTGTCAAGGTTGGTACTCTTGGAAAATTCACTGTTTTGAGGGCATTTGTGTTTTGCAAACATGTCTTAATTGTTGTCAAAAAGGAAAGTTCCAAATAACAATAACAACAATATGTTCAAATTAACTAAAATATTTATGGTAATAGAAACTGTTTTCATAAATAAATTTGTACTTCTGGATATCAAGTGTGTACACATGTTGTATAATTCCTTTAAATTCAACTTTTTAAATCTCAGTTACCATAAATTTTGGACCTAGTTTTGAGTCTTTGAATCATCTTCAGTCTTACAGTACAATCTTCTTCACCAAGTTTTGAAACAATTGATCAGTGATAATAGTCTTTGAGCCTGACTGGGCTGGCTGTCTAGAGACTTTTGTAGACTACTTGAGAAAACTTTCATGTCAGCGATGAAGAAATTATTACGCACTGAAATTTGCACTTTTTGGTATTCATGATATATGCAGCTGGCAATTCAGAACTTAAGAGAGTGATGAAATCATCATGAATGATTAATTTGTTTTCCAAATCCAATTTCTTAATGCTTCTTGTAACAAGAAAGGAATGCAGTCTGAGTTTCCCTTCTATCCTTACTTCATGGGATGAAAACATATCCTAAGGGGTAAGCCCAAAACTATTTCAAGTGCCTATATACTTATAGGCACTTACAATCATTGTTTTAAGGGACACAGGTTTTGCACATCTGAGACGCAAATATAAGTAGCCAGGACCCTCAAAACCATGTGATGTGAGTCCCATAGACTCTCTGGAGTTAAACTTCAGAAAAGAATTGAAGACTGCTTTAAGCAGTTTTCAATTCTTTCCTAAAGTGAAGCTCCAAATAGTAATATTCTGTTATCAATTTCTTTATCTTTAACCAGGGAAGAGCTCTAAATCAACAAAATAAAAATTTATAGCCTAAAAGAAATGGTCTTTACCTAAAGCAGGGACTCCCAAAATATAAAAAAGGACCCCAAAGATCCAAATGATTGAGTCCTTTGGACCCTGTTTTGTTGATGTCAGACTAAAACCCTGTTACAACAATTTTGCACTGACCCCTTGGTACACAAATCAGTTGGTACCTTCAACCCCTAAAGTGTCTTCAGCTCTGTTTTTCGGTAGAATTATTAAGTTATTAAATTATTAAGATAATTTACACAGCATGACAAGGGTAAATCCAGCTGTTTTGGTCTAAAAAGATTCATTAACCAACGAATGAAAAACTTATACAGATAACAATTTTTAACTAACTTGAAAAAGTAAGTGGGCAATTCATTATTACCAGCAAATTAGTCCGTGGGCCAGGAAGGGTCGCCGTGCACCCCCCTAAGGGCTCTCTGAGAGTGGTATGGAAATGTTCATAGGACCTCCCTGAGTGAGAATCACGATGTTAACAGCTGGTAATTTGGGTCCCGACTGCCATTCCGAGTGGTTTTCTAGATGGCAGCCAAGAATAAATTCATTTTACCTTTGGTACACTATAGAGGGATTTTGATCATTTTAAATATTTTTTTGAGAGTCTAAAACATGTATATTTTGCGATCTGGTAAAACCCTTGATTACTTAAAATGATTGTAAAGATCCCAATTTCCGAAATGGGAGATGGCAGCCAGTTCTAGATAAGATTTTTGCTTTGCTATTTTTTCGATGAATGCAATGAGATTAAAGTGTTCAACATGTACTACACAATATATCATAATGCAAAGTGCTATGATATTGTTGATATGACCTTCCCGAGTTCAAATCGAGTTGTTAACAGTCGAAATTTTGTGTCCTGACTGCCTTTCTCGGTGTTTTTAGCTCACCTGAGCACGAAGTGCTCATGTGAGCTATTGTGATCACCTTTCATCCGGCGTCCGTCGGTCGTCGGTCGTCGGTCGTCGTCCGGCGTCCGTCAACAATTTCTTTAAACGACATCTCCTCCTAAACTACTAGGCCGATTAACACCAAATTTTACAGAAATGTTGCTTAGGTTGTCCCCTTCAAAAATAGCTAAAAGAATTGAAATCCATGAAAAACTCTGGTTGCTATGGCAACAAATGTGAAATTTTTAGAAAATCTTTAAAATTCTTCTTCTTCTCAACCAGAAGTCCTACAGACTTAAAACTTGGCATGGATGATCAGATCATAGACCTGAATAAAAATAGCTAAAATCATATCTTTTGGGCAACCAGGTGCGGAGCACCAGGGGGGAGGGGGTAGTACTTTGGGTAAATTTTGTAATCTTTAAGCTTCTTCTTCTTCAGAAACAGGAGCTCTACAGTATTGAAAATTGGCATGGATGATCAGCACATAAACCTTAATAAAAATAGCTAAAATCATATCTGTTGGACTGCCAGGTGCGGAGCACCAGGGGGGAGAGGGTAGTACTTTTGTGAAAATTTTGTAATCTTTAACCTTCTTCTTCTTCTGAACCACAAGCCCTACAGACTTGAAAATTGGCATGGAGGATCAGCTCATAGACCTTAATAAAAGTAGCTAAAATCATGACTGTAATGCCACCAGGTGCGGAGCAGCAGGGGGGAGGGGGTAGTACTTTTGTGAAAATTTTGCTACTTTAACCTTCATCTTCTAAAGAACCAGGAGCACTACAGACTTGAAAATTGGCATGGATGATCAGCTCATAGACCTTAATAAAATTTGCTAAAATCATATCTGTTGGGCTGCCAGGTGCGGAGCACAAGGGGGGAGGGGGTAGTACTTTTGTGAAAATTTTGTAATCTTTAACCTTCTTCTACTTCTGAACCAGGAGCCTGACAGATTTGAATATTGGCATGGATGATCAGCATATGGACCTTTATATAAATAGCTAAAATTATGACTGTAGATTCACCAGGTGCGGAGCACCAGGGGGAAGGGGGTAGTACTTTTGTGAAAATTTTGTAATCTTTAACCTTCTTCTTCTTCTGAACCACAAGCCCTACAGACTTGAAAATTGGCATGGAGGATCAGCTCATAGACCTTAATAAAAGTAGCTAAAATCATGACTGTAATGCCACCAGGTGCGGAGCAGCAGGGGGGACGGGGTAGTACTTTTGTGAAAATTTTGCTACTTTAACCTTCATCTTCTAAAGAACCAGGAGCACTACAGACTTGAAAATTGGCATGGATGATCAGCTCATAGACCTTAATAAAATTTGCTAAAATCATATCTGTTGGGCTGCCAGGTGCGGAGCACAAGGGGGGAAGGGTTAGTACTTTTGTGAAAATTTTGTAATCTTTAACCTTCTTCTTCTTCTGAACCAGGAGCCTGACAGATTTGAATATTGGCATGGATGATCAGCATATGGACCTTTATATAAATAGCTAAAATTATGACTGTAGATTCACCAGGTGCAGAGCACCAGGGGGGAGGGGGTAGTACTTTTGTGAAAATTTTGTAATCTTTAACCTTCTTCTTCTTCTGAACCACAAGCCCTACAGACTTGAAAATTGGCATGGAGGATCAGCTCATAGACCTTAATAAAAACAGCTAAAATCATGACTGTAATGCCACCAGGTGCGGAGCACCAGGGGGGACGGGGTAGTACTTTTGTGAAAATTTTGCTACTTTAACCTTCATCTTCTAAAGAACCAGGAGCACTACAGACTTGTTAATTGGCATGGATGATCAGCTCATAGACCTTAATAAAATTTGCTAAAATCATATCTGTTGGGCTGCCAGGTGCGGAGCACAAGGGGGGAGGGGGTAGTACTTTTGTGAAAATTTTGTAATCTTTAACCTTCTTCTACTTCTGAACCAGGAGCCTGACAGATTTGAATATTGGCATGGATGATCAGCATATGGACCTTTATATAAATAGCTAAAATTATGACTGTAGATTCACCAGGTGCGGAGCACCAGGGGGAAGGGGGTAGTACTTTTGTGAAAATTTTGTAATCTTTAACCTTCTTCTTCTTCTGAACCACAAGCCCTACAGACTTGAAAATTGGCATGGAGGATCAGCTCATAGACCTTAATAAAAGTAGCTAAAATCATGACTGTAATGCCACCAGGTGCGGAGCAGCAGGGGGGACGGGGTAGTACTTTTGTGAAAATTTTGCTACTTTAACCTTCATCTTCTAAAGAACCAGGAGCACTACAGACTTGTAAATTGGCATGGATGATCAGCTCATAGACCTTAATAAAATTTGCTAAAATCATATCTGTTGGGCTGCCAGGTGCGGAGCACAAGGGGGGAAGGGGTAGTACTTTTGTGAAAATTTTGTAATCTTTAACCTTCTTCTTCTTCTGAACCAGGAGTCTGACAGATTTGAATATTGGCATGGATGATCAGCATATGGACCTTTATATAAATAGCTAAAATTATGACTGTAGATTCACCAGGTGCGGAGCACCAGGGGGGAGGGGGTAGTACTTTTGTGAAAATTTTGTAATCTTTAACCTTCTTCTTCTTCTGAACCACAAGCCCTACAGACTTGAAAATTGGCATGGAGGATCAGCTCATAGACCTTAATAAAAACAGCTAAAATCATGACTGTAATGCCACCAGGTGCGGAGCACCAGGGGGGACGGGGTAGTACTTTTGTGAAAATTTTGCTACTTTAACCTTCATCTTCTAAAGAACCAGGAGCACTACAGACTTGAAAATTGGCATGGATGATCAGCTCATAGACCTTAATAAAATTTGCTAAAATCATATCTGTTGGGCTGCCAGGTGCGGAGCACCAGGGGGGAGGGGGTAGTACTTTTGTGAAAATTTTGTAATCTTTAACCTTCTTCTTCTTCTGAACCAGGAGCCTGACAGATTTGAATATTGGCATGGATGATCAGCATATGGACCTTAATATAAATAGCTAAAATCATGACTGTAGATTCACCAGGTGCAGAGCACCAGGGGGGAGAGGGTAGTACTTTTGTGAAAATTTTGTAATCTTTAACCTTCTTCTTCTTCTGAACCACAAGCCCTACAGACTTGAAAATTGGCACGGAGGATCAGCTCGTAGACCTTAATAAAAATAGCTAAAATCATGACTGTAAAGCCACCAGGTGCGGAGCACCAGGGGGAAGGGGAAAATACTTTTGTGAAAATTTTGCTACTTTAACCTTCATCTTCTAAAGAACCAGGAGCCCTACAGACTTCAATATTGGCATGGATGATAAGCATATGGATCTAAAATAAAGTAGCTAAAATCATGAATGTAGGGCCACCAGATGCGGAGCATAAGGGGGGAGGGGGTTGTTCTTTGGATCAATTTTGAAATCTTTAACCTTATTCTTTTCCTGGATCAGGAACCCTACAGACTTGAAAATTGTCATGGGTGATCAATATATTGACATTAATATAAATAGCTTAAATCATGACTGTAGGGTCACCAGGTGCTGAGTGTCTTGGGGAGGGGGTAGTACTTTGAAGCATTTTTGAAATCTTTAAACTTCTTCTAATGAACCAGGAGTCCTACAGACTTGAAAATTGATATGGATGATCAGCATATGGACATATATTGAATTTGCTAAAATCATGACTGTAGATTCACCAGGTGCAGAGCATCTTGGGGGAGGGGGTGTGCTTTGTTTGGAATTTTGAACCCCTACAGCCTATATATTTGACATGGATTGATCAACTCATTAAAGAAAACTTTAAAAGTCTCAGACTCAGCCTGTATATCTGGCATAGATTAGCTGATCACAGACCTTTTATGAAAAAAGCTTAAATAAATAATGACCAGGGGAGGAGCAGAGGGGGGGGAGAAGGATTATTTCAAATGTTATCTAATTGAATAATAGAAAATCTCTTTTTCTGTGGTTGCATGGACATACCTAGGTAATGAAGCTTTTTTCTCAGGTGAGCGACCCAGGGCCAACGGCCCTCTTGTTCTAAATAGCAGCCACTAAAAATACAAATTAACCAGGAGGCTTTTTATAGACACCCTTTGATTTTGAATCATATCTAAAGACAAAAAGATGTATATTTTGCGTTCTTGGTACGATAACAATAAGTTAAAGATAATTTGGATATCCAAACCTCCTTTATGAGAGATGGCAGCCAGTTTAAGATAGAAATTTTGCTATTTACTGTTGCATTCTATGAAAGATGAAAGGTCACCATGTACTTAACCAAAATCCCCTCTGATTGTGCTATGAAATTGTTAATGCAACATCCCCTAGGTTGAATCAAGTTGTTTATAGTCGATATTTTGGGTCCCGACAGCCTTTTAATGTGTCTACATGGCAGCCAATGCAAATACAAGTAAATAAATCGGAACAACTTGTATATGAGCAAACTTTATTTTTGATCTTTAAGGGCCAAAAACATATACATATTTGGTGTTCTAGCTACAATCTGAAAAAAAAACTAAATTCTATTTTAAGATCAAACATCCTGAATGGTAGATGGCAGCTAATCTCAGACTTGAATATGGAATTTGCCAATTTTTGCTGCAGAGCATAAGACAAGAGGAGACGAACCACCCTAAAACCCTTTCTGAGAGTGCAAAGGAATGTTTCACCGACCTCACTGAGTGAGATTCAAAAATCTTTTAATCCATAATTTGTGTCCCGACTGCCTTTACGGGCATTTTCTGCATGGCAGCCATAAAGATGCTTGAATTACATTAGAATCCCTGTGCAAACATTGTTACACATTTTAACTCATTTTTAGGACCAGACACCTATATTAAACGTTTAAGCTACCGTTCTATCAATAAATGTCGAAATTGAATTCCAAAAAAACCCTGAATTTTAAACCTGAATTTAATTCGTGGGGGGGGGGGGGTCTGAAAAAATATCAAATTAATTGTTCACAAGACCCTCCGCGGTAAAATCATGTAGTCTATGAGCCAGAATGAGTTTTGTTCCCCCCCCAGGGGGAATTTTGTAGACCATATTTTTCTGAAAGTCCATGGTATGTAGAACATTTTGAGACATGTTAGCACTCTGGCGAGTGGGGCTTTTGTAAGATACGTTACTTTAAAGTAGCCAGCCCCTCAAAATTTTGAAAATGAATTATAAAAGAGTACCCAAAAAATTGAAGTTAAAATGACAAAAAGTTGACTTCTTATACATATATTTGTGTTACTGATTAACTGTAGGGTCCATTTATGGAATTTTTTGAAAAATCTGGTCATCTTAAGAGTCATGATATTGCAGTAAAATACGTTACCCTTAAATTTCAAAGAAAACTATGAATATAGAAATTATTTGTCTATCCCTGCCTCACTGGGAATTTTGTTAACATTGCCTGTTTGATAGTCCATGGTATATAGAACATTTTGAGACTTGTTAGCACTCTGGCAAGTGGGGCGTTAGTGAGATACGTTACCTCAAAGTGAATTACCTATCAAATTTTCAAGACAAGATTTTAGGTTTGTACAGTAAAAAAATGAGTCAAAATGACCAGAAGTGATCTTTTAACACCAAAATTTATGTTGCTGAATGTATGTAGAACAAATTCATAGTAATACTTTGTAAATAAATCCCCATTGAAGGCATGATATGGAAGTAAAATACGTTACTTTTGAATTTCAAAGAAAGGCACATAGATAGGAATGATTTTTCCATAGCTGCCCCATTGGGAAGATTGTTAACATTGCTTTTCTAAAAGCCTATGCAATGTTGATCATTTTGAAACTTGTTAGCAGTCTGGCCACTGGGGCAAATGCGAGATACGTTACTTTAAAGAAACTGACCCATAGAATTTTCATAAAACATTTTCAGTTGTTTGTCTTGTTATAGAAATTACCTGTAATTTAGTAAATATTAAATGATATTTTGTCTTTTGTTAATGATATTTGTGATTCTGGAGATAGTTGAAGCTCATTTACATTATGACTTGAAAAATATAGCCCTTACAAGCAATGCATGGGAGTAAAATACGTTCCATTTAAATTTCAATTTAATGCATTCAAAAGAAATGTTATATTCATTAATACTCTACTGAATGTTTTGTTTACTGTGTTTTTCTATAAGCTTCTGTTCTTTGGGAGATTTTGATTTTTTTTCATGCATCTGCCAATCAAGCTATTTGCAAAATACGTTACTCTAAAGTAACCAATTTACCCATCA
This sequence comes from Fragum whitleyi, assembly GCA_948146395.1. Classification (NCBI taxonomy): domain Eukaryota; kingdom Metazoa; phylum Mollusca; class Bivalvia; order Cardiida; family Cardiidae; genus Fragum; species Fragum whitleyi. Next base: position 20,767,802 of record OX411556.1, read on the forward strand.
ATTACCATAGGCTTATTCATATCTCATGTGATTGCAATTATTGTAAAATCCCTCATTGTCTTAATCAACTTTAAACCACAACTGTTTAAAGGATTTTTAAGGTATCAATATAAATCTTAATCATTTCAAGACTCATTGTGGTTTTAGAAGCATGCAAAATACGTTACCATTTATTTATAGGTATAATTATTATTGAGCCTCTATCATAGTTTGTGGAAATGCACCAAATTCAATGTTGAGGCAGCTTCCAAACACACTGTTGAGGCAGCTTATGGTTTCTTCTATGTTTGAGACTTTTTTCACATTTTTAGAATAAAACACAAGTTATATATGTTACTTCTGATGATAAGAGACAGTTTTCATTGTGAAAAATTATGACCAAATAGAGGAAAAAAGTGGTCCCTACATATTTTTTAAGCAATATTTCCATCAATTTAGTACAGAAAAGTTAAAAATATTTCTTCGAGTTGATCATGATCGTAGCCCAGTTGGTAACACATTGGATTTGGTAGCGCAGTTGACTCCATATCATAGGTACAAGGTTTCATCAGCCAGTACAAACGAGTTGATTATCATTCATCTTCGCTGTATAAGCAGCTAGAGGCTTTAAAAGGATGATGTGATGAATGGAATAATGTGTACAATAAATACAAGGAATTCATGGTTAGGTGGATAAGCCACCTTGATAAGAGTGTTATACTGTTAGAATGGCCTGAAAACTCTTTGAAGCATTTTAGCTCTCTATTGTTTCCAATTGAATGCAAAAATACATTGCATGCAATCCTAGTTTTGCCAAGAAACTGTGCAATTCAGATCAATACTGAAAATTTACATGAGTATGACCATATTATATTCAAATGAATAGAACATTGCCATATACATTTTGATTTAGCTATCAAAGAGAGTAATATATGTTACATTTAAAAGACCCTTTTTTAGAAAATTAAACATAACTGCTGCTTCCAAAGGACAATTAGATGCACACCAATTGTTATGCTCTTGAACATGATTAGTTCTTACAAAAGTAAAGATTTTAGTAAAACAAAGTAACTTAAAAAATGCTTTAACTTTGAACTAGATACAAACTACAAGTACGTTTTATGCAGAAAGAAACATATCTTAGATAGAATTAGAGCTTCTTTTATATCTTACATTCTGAAACATTAATGAATAATGATAAATTGCTTAAGCAATAGAATTTTATCAATATCAAGCCCTTATTCAAATACAACCCAAGACTTGATTCATAAAAATAAGAAAAATTGCATGATGGGTCTATAAATCGCATGCTTTTAAGAGCTTTATAGGTGTTAATGTGTACATGGCTGGTGATTTAACATTCTATTTGCATTCCTGTTTGACATTGCTGGCTGACTTTCAATATACATGTACATGCAGTTTGTGTTAAAGTAGAGAAAAGAATTGAAAAATGCCCATTCTAATTAATATACTCATGGTTCTTTGGCATAACTCTCATAATTTTCTCATGTGCACAAGTACAAGACTCTTCTACTAACCATTAAGTTTTATTCTAACCACTTGGCTAACATTCCAGACAAACAATTTGAAAAACATGCAGTAAAACCAAAATATCCATCTTAATCAAAGAGAAACAATAATCTTGATTTAAATGGCTACAGTATTGACACTGGAGTGCATTTAAGATGATTGTGACTTGTTTCATACAAATGGTAACATACGTTACTAGATTATGACCATCGGTATTCTGTTTCAAAACATCTATAGGCAACGAATAAAACCATGTACGAAATTAGAGATAAATGATATATATGCTTAAGTCACTAAGTTATTTTGAAAAAAGTTTCAATTGATTAAATTATTTTAGCTGTCATGCTGCATTGTGTGATTGATAGATACGTAATTGCACTGAACAGATATTTCCCTATGATGAAATTAAACAATGGGTATAGTACAACACAAAGTACATATCCATATCTATCAAAAAGCCAGTATTTGTATTGAATATTTCAAGATGTTTGTAATTTCTTAAGTAAAATGATTATCAAGATCTGAGCTGATTTAGAAGGGTGTAGGTATTTTGATTTCAGCAATTGGGTATACATGTATTAATGATTTGGCTATTTCAAAATTATGATCTCAAATCATGTTATCAAATTTTTAACCTTGTGGGATCCCGGATGAGATACTACAAATGATACTAACTTCAATTTGTGTGATTTAGCACTTTACATTTAAAAGACATTATGTAAAAACTAGCATTTAATAAGAATTTCCTTCTTGGATGTTCAAAGATATAACATTGACTTCTCAATTAAGGTCTAAATTTTAATACCATAAGTGCTAAGGGATCTTTGATCTTTTGTTGGTCACGCATTTGCATTCAGTACCGATGCATTTTCTAAGAAACAGAACTGAGAGCTATAAATTCAAAGAATTTTAATCCTTATTTATAAAAAATAAAGCAGTTTAAACGGGTTTTGGTAAAATATTTTCAGGTAACGTATGTTACAACATTCCTTTAGAGACATAAAGCATTTGTTGTTATAAGAACATCAGTTATAAATGATATTCTTGTTCTATTTTGCATGATCAGAGTAGTAAATTGCACCTGCCATTCTCATTTCTGCCTATGAACGGCATATGAAATTACATTGTATTAAGGGCTGGAAATGACATGTGCTCAAATCTTTTCATTACTACGTATAAAACAAGTAATATGCAGGCCTATATAAACTATATAAATATGAATTCATCATATTATCTTGTGAATTTTGCCAACAAGTGTTGACTTTGAATATTTTTGGCGCCCAAATGCCAACATCTTTATATAGGCGAATATTGAGTAACAATTTTGTAATTGTAACGTATATTTCACCTTCTTTCTTGAATCATACAGGATTCTGTGGATGTTTTATCACCCATACTCAAGAATCATGGATGAGATAGTACTAAAAATCTCAATTTGCCCAAAGAATTTCACAAAATTGGAGCAAAATGTAGCATTTAATAAGGATTTAGGGTGGGTGATTTCAAAGTAACCTATCTTACAAAAGCCCCACTTGCCAGAGTGCTAACATGTCTTAAAATGTTGCTTATACATGTACCTTTCAGAAAATCATAGTGTACAAAATTCCCCCTGGGGGGGGAACAGGGGTCCCAGTAGCCCATAGTCTAATGTATTTATATTAATATTTGGTTTCACCTTCTAATAAACGTTTTCAAACTGAAAGGGAAACATATTTGATTTTTTGAAATTTTCTTCATGGATATCTAGGGCTAATTTGATGTTCCCGAAATTCTCAAAGCGAGATGGCAGCCAGATATTTATTGGAATATGCCATATTTATTTAGTTCGATATAGGAAATCTCTCAAATTGCGACCGAAAATGTCCGCCAAATTAAAGAAATGTAAAAGAATCCGAAACAATTCACCAGTTTTCCTTATTTCAATATCTTAAATTCTTGAAGGGCTCAGCAGTGCTAATCCCTACGTAGCTGATACATTTAGAAATTCATATATCAATTTGTTTAGGATGTTTTACCTAGCATTAATTAATTTAATTTTAAAAAAAAACAAAAAAACTTGGCCGCCATTTGACCATATGGAAGTTTTCCTAAATTAACTTTTACAAAATATATATTTATCATTGTATGGAAATGTAAATCTGGATTTATCTGTTTTAAATTAAAAACATGCGTCCCGTTTGACAAAATAAACGCCTCACTTAAACATTCTTAGAACGAATGACTCTTTTTTTGTGACGCAGCATTATATATGGACAAACGTTTAATGTATGCTCATATTCATATTATGAAGTATACTTCGAAAGTGTCATCAAAAAACACCCTTAAGACAGTGACTATATAGCATGGACATTTATGTGCTATGATTGTCCAATGATCAGGAACATTATGTGAAACCTTCTTACAAATCCATCATTGTTTGATGAAATCCATGCACTGATGTAGAAGGGGTAACATTTACAAGACAATTGCTAATTGTGCAGCTTTTTCTTGATTTGGAATGATGTCATCCAACGGAGTTGATAACCACACATAGTCACACGATGGGGAACATTCTTAGAAAGATTCACGCAAACCTATCAAAAAATGCAAGACGAATGTGTGGACAAGAAGTTTTACATCAAGTCCCCCTTTTCCGTTACTCGACATTATATCAGCAATCATCAACAAAAAGAGTTTTGTTATATTGTGTGAAAGTTTCAAGAAAGTATGTCTATAACTGAAGTAAAAAAATTTCGGTAAAAACATTGCTTACTTGACACTAAGTCTAGTCAAAACCATTATTAATCATTTAATCAGCGTTCCATTTATGGCATTTTTGAAGCACTAACTACAATGCCCCAAAATCATTAGAAAAAAAAAAAAAAAAAACCGTTGAGTCGACCAATTTTAACCGCTCCGAAATCATTCAAAATTTTCCAATCATTCAATAATTCCATTAGCTTGATTGGATTTGGAAGCTTCTGATTGGTCCTGAAGACAAACATATCATCTAATAGAACAATATGTCATTATATTGTATAATTATGCTCAAGTTCGATAAAAATGAAAACATTCAAATCATTCAAAATTCGCTTATGCTACTATCCCTTGTCAATCCACAATGTTCTTAATCGAAACAAGAAATGAACTTCCTTCTTCGACAGAAACATGTACACATAAAGATGTTTTTACAAAAATAAGATGAATTCAAATATGACCTGACTGCCATCTCATATTTCAGATTGTATTTTATCATGTAGTTTTTCTGAGACAATTTAAAACTACCCTTATCCGTCAAATGTGACGAAAGAGAGAAAATATTGATATCAGGGATATATGATGAACAACTTAATATATCCCCCCTTCCACAGGAGTGACATGCCTACCCAACTATTTTCAGAGACTATTACAGTTAAGTAAGCAAAATTACGTATTTAACATTGGCTGTCATCTTCATTTCAGTATGTTTGGTGTTTAGATTAGACACTAAATTGAAGAAATAATAAGAGCTGCGCTATACTAAGGTGATTTTGTCCTGAAAATAAGATAAAAAATAGACCAATGTTAGCAAAGGGATTCTTATATAATCTATACTTTTTCTTCGCTGCCACCTAGAAAAAACATTCGGAAAGGCAGTCGGAACACAAAAAACATCGATTGATACTTTTTTGCTTCTCACTGAGTAATATCGGTTAAACTTTTCCTTTGTCCTGTCCTATCAGAGATAACTTTTATGATGATGATGTGCTGAAAAAAAAAAAAAAACAGGCGAATTTCATTATCATAACTGGCTGCCATCTACCATTCAGGATGATTGATCTTCAAAAAGACATTAGCTATTTTAGCATGTAGCACGAACACTAAATATTTATGTTTTTGTCATTAAAGATAATAAAAAATCATAGGTTGCTCAATTATAAGTTGTTCCAATTTATTTACTTGTATTTGCATTGGCTGCCATCTAGAAAAACACATCACAAATAAGCAGTTGGGACTCAAAACATCTACTGTAAACAACTTGATTCAACCTTTGGAATGTTGAAGTAACAATTTTGTGGTACAATCAGAGAGGATTGATCGGCAAAGTACACGGTCACCCATCATCTTTCACAGATTACAGCAAAAATAACATAATTCTTATCTTTAACTGGCTGCCATCTCTAATAGAGGATGTTTGGATATCCAATTTAACATTGCCTAATAGATATTGTACCAAGAATGTTAAAAATACACGTTTTGGTCCTTAAATATGATTTGAAATCAAGTGATATCCATTTAGTGTCTCCTGTTTAATTTGTTTTTTAGTGGCTACCATTTAGAAAAACACTGAGAAAGGCAGTCAGGACCCATAATATTGACTGTTAACAGCTCGATTTGATTTTGGGAAAGTCATATCAACAATATCATAGCACTTTGCAGTATGTTCTATGGTGTAATACATGGAGAACACTTTTATCTCATTGCATTCATCGAAAAAATAGCAAAAATCTTATCTAGAACTGGCTGCCATCTCCCATTTCGGAAATTGGGATCTTTACAATCATTTTAAGTAATCAAGGGTTTTACCAGAACGCAAAATATACATGTTTTAGACTCTCAAAAAATATTTAGAATCAACAAAATCCCTCTATAGTGTACCAAAGGTAAAATGAATTTATTCTTGGCTGCTATCCAGAAAACCACTCAGAATGGCAGTCGGGACCCAAATTACCAGCTGTTAACATCGTGATTCTCACTCAGGGAGGTCCTATGAACATTTCCATACCACTCTCGGAGAGCCCTTAGGGGGGTGCACGGTGACCCCTCCTGGCCCACGGACTAAATGTACTCCAAAAGAGTACCACTCATGACTAGAACCTGAGGCAGATCCAAAATGTTTGATAATGATTAAGTCTAGACCAACAAAAAAGTAACAATAAATGCTAAGACTTGGACTCTTACAATTGTATTAGGGGTGACTATTGAGTTCAAAATTAATACAATAGTATTGCGATAGTAAAGTTGCTATTGGAATAGTATTGCAATAGTCAGAAAACTATTGCAATACTATCACAATAGTTATTTTTACAGAAAAAATAGATAAAAATCAATGTTAAAGCGTCCACCTTTTGTTAGACAGTAACTTTATATTGGTCTTGTAAGATGCTGTTTACCTTGTCAATGGCGAGTAAATGATCAAATCAGTTAATTACAGATATTCCCTTAAAAAGAATTGGATTTCACCTCATTCTCTGATAAAAACATGCAGAAAGGCAGCATTGTTACTACATTTAGTTCTACTTTCATTTTCCAAAAAAAACTATTGTAAACTATCGATAGTCAGTGGAACTATTGCGATATCTATTGACTTGAAAAAATGCTATCAACCTATTGCTATTGCAAGGTAATCTATCACGATACAGCAATAGTTTGACCTATTGTTACACCCCTAAATTGTATGTAGAAATATAGTCTTTGATGATGTAATTTTCAATTGTATATAGGAATATAGTCACTGATGATGTAATTTTCAATTGTAGATAGGAATATAGTCTTTGATGATGTAATTTTCATAAAAAGCAAAGGGTTGATGATATTTTGTTCTCAGTATGTAAAAAATGTTAGTAACATGAACGGTCTCTGTCATCATGATGTAATTTTCATATAAAGGAAAGGGTTGATGATATTTTGTTCTCAGTATGTAAAACATGTTAGTAACATGAATTGTCTCTGCCATCATGATGTAATTTTCATATCAAGGAAAGGGTTGATAATATTTTTCAGATGGCATACTTTTGTGTGACATGAATGGTCTCTGTCATCATGATGTAATATTCATAAAAAGAAAAGGGTTGATAATATTTTGTTCTCAGATGGCATAAATTTTTTGTGACATAATCGGATTTACCTCAGGATAACAACCCCTCCAGGAGCAATAAAAGATATCCTCACAACAAAAATGACAGCATCTTTAGAGGTATAATAATGGCCCAAATAGGGCTACTCCATAAAAAGGAGAAACCTCTACAGCAGTGATAGCTTTCAACATGCTCATGTGTCTGTCACAACTGCCAGCTTTAGTTTTAGCTCTACTGGGCATAAAGCGCTCATTTGACCTATTGTGACCACCCTCTGTTCAGCATCCTTCAACAATTTCTCTAAACAACATCTCCTCCTTAACTTATTGAACAATTTACAACATATTTCCAGGAATGTACCTTAGGTCGTCCCTTTCCAAAAAAGCTCAAAGAATTGAAATCAGTTTAAAACTCTTATTGCAATGAAAGTTTAATTTATGAATTATCTTTAAAATTCTTGTTCCTCTTAACTAGGAGTCCTATAGCTTTGAAAAATGGCATAGATCATCAGCTGGAAGACTTTTCTTAAAAAGGCCAAAATCATGACTTGGGTCACCAGGGTCAGAGCACCAGGGAGAAGGGGGGGGGGGTAGGACTTGGAAATGATTCTTCTTCTAAACCAGTCCCCAGCTGCCTTTATATTTTGGCATGAATCAATTCAGTTCATAGACTTTTAAGTAAATTACGCTAAAATCATGACTATAGGGCTACCAGGCTCAAAGCAACAAGGGAGAAGGAGGTAGTACTTGGCCGTAGATTTACAAATATTCAGAATTTCTTTTTCTTCTAAACCAGGACTCCAACAGCTTTTATATTTGGCATTGATCATGAGATGACAGACCTTTATGAAAATAGCTAAAACCATCATTGTTGAACAATTAGGTGCAGATCTAAGAGGGGAAGGGGTAGTATTCAGGCACATATTTAGAAATCTGCAAAACTTCTTCTGATGAACCATGTGCCTAAAACCTTTATATTTGGTATGGATAAAAATTCATAGACTTTTATGAAAATAAATAGAAACATGACTGTTGGGATACTAGGGGCAGAGCACAAGGTGAGAGTGTAGGTCCCGGGGTCTATAAATCAATCTTTAAATATTTTTCGTCCAAACCAGAATGCTGACAGCCTTTATACTTGGCATGGATATATACCTTTAAGAATAGATTGTACAATGAATGTTTGACTACCAGGGTTGGATTACTGGGGAACTGTCGAAGATGTTGGATCTATAAAGAAATGTATAAAAGTCACCTGCTGATTGCCTGTATATGCAGCTGTTCATAGACCAAGGGAGAAAGGAGGGGGTGGGGGCATTCTACATCTTTATATTATAAAAATAATGAAGAAGGGTTATTTCAAAGCTTTTCTCTTGAAATACTAGTTCATTTTAAACCTATTTTGTCAGAAATGCACTTAAGGTGATACCCTCTTAAAATAGTTAGAAGGTTACATTGCCAAACTACAAGACTATATTGCCACTTCCAACTACATTTGGTAGGAGGAATTTAGATTAACTAAGAGCTTAAATGATTGAATATGTGAAAATCTCTTTTTCTTTGGTTGCATAGACAAACCTGGGTAACAGAGCTATTTTCAAAAGTAAGTGACCAAGGGCCAATGACCAAGTGCTTGTTCAATAACATAAGGAATGGAGCCATTACTGTCTTTATATTTTGGAATTACAAAAAAGTTAGCCTTACAGTTATATAAGTATAAAATTGAATAAAGTACAAATGTTAATCACCCTCTAAAAAGTATGAACTTGCTTTTACCTCTTCTTAAAGCTCTGAAGATGAAAAATTAACTTGATACGATTGATTGATTGATTGAATGGGGTTTTACGCCGCTTTCAACATTATTTCAGTTATATCGCGGCGGCCGGAGCACCTAACAATGGATTCCTGGTATTTCTCACGCCAGTACTACCATTACATCCTTTCCTAGCCTCCGACTGCTATTTCACATAGGTTTACGATTATCTACCCATTGGTGAAAGACAAACGTCGGAAAGGATATTTGCCGCCACCGGGGATCGAACCCACGACTTCCAGATTGGAAGTCTTATGCCTAACCAACTGCGCTATGGTGGCGGCTAACTTGATACGAACAACCTAAAGCAAGTGTCATATAAACACTCTTACTTGTCAGCCATGCATCGCTTGTGTCTTTTGGTGGAATCTGTTAGACAACCAGGGGCCTGATTTACTAAATTTCTTTTGAAAAAGTAAATCATAAGTAGAAATCACAAATTGTACCATGTTTTTTCATTCATTGTTAGATTCTGCCTTGCAATATCTTATTTGAATCGACTTTGGAAGACGATTCCATGGAGATGATGCATGGCAGAATTCCATATTCAGTTACTACTGTGAAAGCAACTTTAATATCAAACATAACATAACATAATCTCTATAAGGCATTCGGCAAAAAAATATGCCATTGGCCAAATACATATTACAATATATTATGACTTGCGCAAAAATAAATTGCAAGATGTTTAGTAAAACAGGCCCCTGGTGACTTATTGGCAACTGATCAGTGAATCACCTGATTCAAATGCTGATTTTTCTGAGATCAGCAAGGGTTAATGTGTATCCATATGCAATTTTTGCACTTTCAATTCAATATTATGAAAATTCTGTTCCAGAATAAGGGTCTAACCTAAGACACTAGGTTTCAAATTGAATCTTTCAAAGCTGATTTTGACAAACCAGTGAAGAGAGTTTGTCTGTAGAATTATATACAGAGCCAGCCCTTCTGCACTGAAGAGATAAATAAGAATGAAACTAAAACCTAATCACACTGTGAAGTGGATTTTAACATAAGTGTGATTACATTTTTAGTTTCATACCTTCATGCAATTAAAATAGTTATTCTCTTAATATCTTATAATTTAATATCATGATGCAAAAAGTGCAGATATCTCAATTACAAGACAGATTTCCCCAAGGGACTACTCTGTGCTCAAGCCAACAAAATAGCTGTTTACCGTATTTCCTGTAATGATATCACCCTCCCTAATAATAGTACCCCTACATTTTTTTACTTAGAAAACCCAATTTAAATGCCAAAATTTCAGGAACTTTTTGAGACTTTTTCCCTAATTTGAGATCAATTTCCTCTAAACAATCATTTATATGATTGTTTAGAGGAAATTCACCTCAATTTCAAGGGGAAAGGGCCTTTAAACAGAAAAGGGCCTAAAAAAAGACATGAATTTTAATTATCTTTTTAAAATTAGAAAATGCAATAAAATTACTAAATAAAATCTCCCTGACCATGTTATGTTTATCTCCCTGGAGCGTTTATTAAGAGAAATATAGTTCTCAAAAAGGTTTTTCATTGAGGAATATAGAATATAAAATCACTTTTCAGCCTATCAGAATGCCTTAATCTTGACAAAGCCGCTATCATAGCACAGTGGTAGCACGTCAGACTATCATTTTAAAGGTCCCGAGTTTGATTCCGGACTGGGGCACTCAATTCCTTTCCGACTATTTGTCTTCCACCAATGAGTTTCACTGGTAAATAACTCTAGTACCAACAATCTCAGGGGATAAACTTGTTTTATTGGTGACAAATACTTCCGAGGTATTATCCTGTTGTTAATTTCTTATTACCATTCTCAGATAAATAACCTTGACAAGGAATTGTTCCAATGGGAAATTAAAACTCCTCTAGTCTACTGAGGTATCTTGTCTATTGTATTCATATGCATAGAAATGAGGGTTAACTTCTATATCCATAGAGTTCTTTAATTTGATAGGTTTAAAGCCATTTATTTTACAATGATTGGAAAACAGGGTTTTTTTTTATCCGAGATTATTCCCTCTCCATTCTGCATCCTGGAGAAAGAGCAAGTACTCACGCTGAATGTGTTGGCCAATGAATGAACCAAGATTGATAGCCACTCCCAGGACTCCAAAAGGGTACCTTTTGGTCAAGAGACAGTCCCTCTACCTCTAGACCAGGGACACCACACAAAAATTAATTAATTTAATAATCTGCAAAAAATTCAACTGATCTTCAAAGATTGAATGCAGATGTCATAAGGCAGTCGGCCTTGGTTCGATCCCTGATGGTGGCACTCATCCTTTCCTACTATTTGTCTCCCATCAATTGGTTGATAATTGTAGACTTTTGTGGGATAGTGGCTGGAGGCTAGGATAGGATGTAATGGTATTGCTGCTGTAAGACATACAAGGAATCCATTGCTCCAGCCCCCCACAATATGAACAAAAGCTTGTTAAAAACTGTAAGGAAAAAAACATTCAAACAAACAAAAAGATAAAAGAATGAACATAAATGGTTTGGTCTAAATCTTCATGTGCTCAAAGTATTTATTCTAGGATTTCAGCACAAAAAATGCAATTAAGAAATGTGGTCATTCATGCTCTTTGGTTGTAGTAAAAAATGCCTCACAAATCCAGAAAATATGGGGAATATTGAAAAATGTGGGGAAATCCCCCAATCCCCCTGCCCAGAATAAACACTGTGCTCATGCATAATCACAAGTAATGCTGTTGTCACAAAATTGACCTTGACATTGACCTTTTGAACACGGAAAAAAAAATCTTCTAACGACACATCTTGTGGGTCAGGTCAAAACTATTTTAAGGTACCCTAGTTTTCCTAATAAACGCTCATGGGAGCTATTCATGACATGGTCAGGGGGCTTTTATTTCGTATGCATTTTTAGCTCACCTGAGCATGAAGTGCTCAAGGTGAGCTATTGTGATTGTTCAATGTCCCGCGTCAGTCGTGCGTCGTCCACAATTTCTTTAAACATCTTCTCCTCCTTAACCGGTAGGCCAATCTTGATAGAACTAGGCAGGGATGTCAAGCTCTTCCAAAGTTGTTCAAATAAATGGAATCTATCCTTAACTTTCCTTTTACCCTTTACCCTTAACAAAAAGGGTGAAAATAGGAAAATCTTCAAAAATCTTCTTCTCTGAAACCAGAAGGCAGGCAGCTTTCATATTTGGTATGTAGCATTATCTAGTGGACCTCTACCAAGTTCAAATCAAGACCCTGGGGTCATATTTGGGCTCCACCCTGGCGCAACTTTCTTACATAGAATCAAAGAGCGAAAATCTTTAAAAAGTTCCTCTGAAACCAGAAGGCATGCAGCTTTCATATTCTGTATATAGCATCATCTAGTGGGCCTCTTCCAAGTTTGTTCATATCAAGACCCTGGGTCATATTTGGGCTCCACCCGGGCGCATCCCTTTTAGCTCATCTGAGCATGATTAGTGAAAATAGGATAATCTTTAGAAATCTTCTTCTCTGAAACCAGAAGACAGGCAGCTTTCACAGTTAGTATGTAGCATCATCTAGTTGACCTCTACCAAATTTGTTCATATCAAGACCCTGGGGTCACATTTGGGCTCCATTTGGGTGAATCCCTTTATACATAGAATCAAAGAGCAAAAAGGCATATCCTTCTTGCTTTTGGCTGAAAATATTCCATGGTATTGATCTTATGTAGAAATTATCTCTTTGTTGACATCTGCCTTTTTGATTAATGTTACATCCCAGGGATCGAGGAGACTCAGGTGTATGATATTGGACCATCATGGTCCTTTTGTATGATTTAAAAAGTCATTAAAATTGATGTCTTTTAGGCCCTTTTCCCTTTAAATTGAGGTAAATTTCCTCTTAACAATCATTTATATGAATGTTTAGAGGAAATTTGTCTTAGATTAGAGAAAAAGTCTCGAAAAGGTCCCAAAAATTTATGCATTTGAAGTGGGTTTTCTTTGTAAAAAATGTAGGGGTGCTATTATGAGAGGAAATACGGTAATTGTCCATAGATTTATAAGCACTTACAATAGTTTTGCAATAGCCTTCAATCTATTCTCTCAGGTAAAAATTTGTATGAAACTAATTTGAATGAAATCCATTCATAGATGTAGGAGTTAGGTTCTGGACAAAAATTACTTTGCCAGGGTGACTTTGATTTTACAGCTAACAAATTCTTAAACTTGCACATCTTATCAACCAAAGGAAACATTTCTAGAAATCCATACATGAAAGAGTGATTCATGCACAAGTTGAAGTTGTAAGGACAATGCTTCAGGGATCATTTTTGGGCGACATCTGTGCAAATTCTCTCATTTTTATGCCCCCGTTTCGAGAGAACAGGGGCATATTGTTTTATTCATGTCCGTCTGTCTGTCTGTCTGTCCATCCATCTGTCTGTCCATCCTCCTGTCTGAAAACTTAACCTTTGCCTTTTCTCCAAAAGTATTTGACATACAAAGCTGACACCAAAGTCAAGGTCATGTGACAAGGTCAAGGTCATGTGACAAGGTCAAACTTAAAAAAAAATGCTGTCCCGGGGGCATTCGTGTTTCACAAACACATCTTGTTCTACCAGAAATCTCATTCAAATTGGCTAAATGAGAGAAAAATCTCACAGCAAAATGTATTTTTAACAAAGGATTTGGTTCAAATTGCCATTGAAAACTCAGTATTTCTCATAAGTTCCGACTGAATGAGATTTTTCGCACATGAAATTCCAGGCTAGAATTATCCCTGATGCTTGTTCAGCTCACTTCAAACAAGCTTGACGAAAATTGCATCAGTGGATCACCATGCTTGTGTAGGCTCCTGGGAGTTGCTATTTGTTTGGCTAGAATCCTTTCGATTTGTGCTAAAGGTCAAGGTCATGAGCCCTCATCCATTTCTGTGACCAATATATACTTATTTGGTGTGATTTATAAGTCTGTCCCCGATGGCCTTGGTCTTCAAAAAGACTTTATTCAGAAACAAATTTAGGCTAATGGAGCTTGCTTAGTGCTAAAATCAATATGGCTGTTTCTGATGTCAAGGCGACTTAATCTGGCTGTAAAAAAGGAGGCCTGCTTTAATGTAATCTGTCGGAATCTAGTTGTTACAGTCACATCCGTGTTATCCTCGGGAGAAATTTATGTGGGGGCGTTAATATTCAGATCCTTAAAAGAAATCTCCCTTGTACATCTTTGATCATATTCTAAGATTTTGTGTATAAAAAATCTTTTGCAGAACAAAAGTAGAAAAAAAGAAAAGTAACTAAGAAACTTTAGCCCTTATCTTGCTGAATTCAAATTTGTTTCAAATAAATTGTAGATTTTATGCAAAATTTTAACCAGACTTGCTAGTACTAGTTTTACTCACAAAAATCAAGTACAAGGCAGGCAGTCAGTAGCTAAGATGAGGTCCCCAGGTTATAAAACTTTTCTCTTTCTCAATTCAGTTTTCTTAAATTTTAGCAAAATTTTAACCAGACTTGCTCATACTAGTTTTATCCACATGAATCAAGTACAAGGCAGGCAGTCAGTAGCCAAGATGAGGGCCTGAGGTTATAAAACTTTTATCATTCTCAGTTCAAAGTTTTCTCTTTCACCAGTGGGTTGATAAGCGTAGACCTATGTGGGATAGCAGCTGGAGGCTAGGGAAGAATGTGATGGTTGTACTGGTGAGAGAAATACCAGGAACTCATTGTTAGCGGCGTTAATCTCCATTCAATCAATCAATCAATCAATCAAAGTTTTCTCAAATTTCAACCAAACTAAAGCTGTTATTTTTTTGTAATACTAATTTAGATTTATGAACATAAAAGGTAATATCAATAAGTTGTTAAAACAATAACAACTTATTGATTTTATCTTTTATGTTCATACATTTATTTAAATTCAAAAATTGAGAAAATTCTCAGTTTCTATAGGCCTTAACACTGTCTTTTTTTATCCCCTGCTGTTTTTGGCAAGGGGATAATGTAATGGTATCCATCTGTTATTCTGTCTTTCATTGTTCAATCATTTCGAGGTTCCATTGCTAAACTTGTCTGGAGCAAATTATATCATTTTGAAAAAATTCTGGAATTTTAAAGTATTTTTAAACAGACACATGTTATCAAAAAAGAAAAAAAAACTATTTTAGCAAGATTGGTAACTCCAAATGCTTTTTGTGTGAGTAATGCCCCTTTTTAGATAGATTTATTTAGCATCTGTCCTGCACAAAAGTGTCACTATCAGACATATTAAGGTACTTATGTGAATTAGCAAGGAATTGTCATAGTTCTTCACTTATTTCACAGCACAGAAAATCCATAGTCGAAGGAAGTTTGTCTAACCGAATAAGTTTAGTACATTAATGTCCATTAGAATTTTAAAGACCTTTGGGCTGTATTGATGGATTACATTGCGTGATGAAGCCATGAATAGGCTATGTGGCTTGATGAAAGTAAATTAATTCATTCATTTTGAAAATGAGAAATCAATATGGCTGCCATTGTGCATGTTTTATAACCACGGTGCCTTTCATATAAGTCTGTTTAACACTTGAACAGAACTACATATAAAGGGAGTAAAATGTTCTTCAGATCTAAATATCACAATTATTACTGTAAGAAGCCCTATGTTATGACTACTCAGTTGAATCAAATGAACGAGACAATTCAAATGAGTACCCATAACATAGGGTTTCAGTGAAAAATATTTTAAAAATAGTATTATACATACCCCGTCTTGTTTATACATTTTACAATTGATTAAGAAATATAAGGAAGTAAAGACAAAGATTAGACTGCATGAGTGCAAAACAGGAATATTCTAGATTCAGTAGGACAAGGGTTAAAAATGGCTAAAGGTTCCTCGATAACCAAGCAAAATATAAAACTACACAATTTTTATTGAAGACAGGTTAACTGTCTTTCAATATAGGGATCGTCGCCATCGGATTTTGATAACAAACCTACATGTGTCATACGCTCAAAAAAGTAGACCCATTCATAAAAATAAACGTGGCAAAAATAATCAATACTGTAGCAATATACCGTAAAATTTTGGTGCTGACCTAGATTCTGGCCGGGACCTCAGGGGAGTGAACACGTGATCTATGCAGAAGTTGCCTGCAGAAACGTGTTTTACATTCGTAAGTGGTGCTGTTTTAGGGCGTTTTCGGCTGCAATCTTTTGCATTTGCTCCAAATTTTCAAATGCATCGTACAACTGTTTTTATGCATAGCATTGGCACGCTATTTTCAGTTCCCCATTTTAGACTTCCTGTTTCTCGTAAAATTGTGTGTTTGTGTGTCCTTAAGGTTGCTTTATTTATCCGTCTCCCGGGCCTGTCGTAATTTATGGATAAAAACTAAAATAGCACAAGGCTATTTGAATAAACTCGTAAACCCTTGGAATTTCCTAGGTTTGAATTTTTACTTGGATTTACGGAGAAATTTCGATGGCTTATCAAATTACTTTATTATTAGGCTTGTGTTGTCTATCCATATTGTACAGCATTCGGAACATCACTCGGTCATTTCCGTAAACGGCAACAGATCGTGATCGTGATATTCACTCGGCAATCATCGGGCGATCTCCGAAGTCTCAGATCTATCTAAATGTAGGTTACGGAATCGGCCGAGTTGTAACGAATGCGTTAGATTGGCCGAGTGGTGTTCCGAATGGCCTATACAGTAGTACCACGCATGCGCGACCCCGGTTTTGAGTTTCCGCTTTTGTTTTCGACAATTTTCTGACAATAACAAAAACTGTTTTAGAAACTGGAATGGATTAATTTGTAACATTCTGGAGTGGACTTTGAAAGAGTTCTACTCAAGGTGATAAATGCTGTAGCTCGGGATTTCATTTAACGATCTGTCATTTTGGCAGTTTTGTCAAAATTGATAGTTCACCGGATAGTTCAATCCGAATCTTGATCTAGAAAAGCAGTCCCGTGGAAAAGGCCTGAAAGGTTGGTTGTCTTAACAGGTTTATATATTATTTTGTAGTAAAAATAATTTTCTAATAAGATCGAAATATCTCAATGGAAAAATAGAAATAGAATGTTTCACTCCTGGAAGAAACTTAAAACGGTATTCATAAAAAAAGCTACAGCTATTGTACAGGAAAATACTTCTTCTTGGTATTGACTTCGACTAGTAAAAGTATAAGAATATTGGTATTACATTCATTGCTTCTTCTATGTGGAGATAATTAGTCAAATCCTGGATCAGATAATAAATGTAAAAGAAATTTGAACAAATTTCCAATTCAGGGCAATATTCACCATGGCAATGAAATGTTCAGCTCTTCATCAAGGGGTAAGCAATGTGTGTCATGTGGATTCACATTTTATTTAAGATTTTTATACATCCACTTAAGAAGTTTGACTGGAAAAAAATCGGATTTGGATCATATTGGATTGCTGGGGATAATCTATACAATTTTATAAAACAGGGTTGCAACAATTCATATGAGTTTTTAGAATACAGGAATTGCCACCATATTTCTGTTGGTTAAATGAATACTTTTCATTTAGGATATTGAAAACTTACACTTGGGGATGACTAGCGATTATGAAGGTAGTTACCCTCTTGTTAAGCTTGAATTGGATAGAGGGATAGGTTTATCTGGAAGTGATGAGTCTTCAAAGTAAAACATATTCATTTGTTAGGAAGGTGCAGTTTCCATATGTAACCATCAATGATTGTTTTAAATTTTTGATTCCCACTCAAGAGATCTTCTCAAAAGGCCAGAATTTTCATTCCAATTGTTAATATTCAGTCCTGTCTTCAATTCAGGCCTTTCAGGCCTTTGATTTTTCTAAGGGTTTGAGGAGCAGTTTCAAAACTAGGCATATTGGGAAAAATGCTTTGTTTTCTCAAAAATTGGTAAAAGTATTATCAGTTTTGGACAAAAACTTTAGTTATATGTACAACATACAACCAGAAAAGAGTTTTCGTTGACTTAAATTTAAACTGAACTGTAATAGGAAACAACATGTTTAATTTTGTATACTAGGCAAGATACTCAACCTTTTTGAATTGGGATTTTTTTCCTAATTTTGAAAAAAATGTCACTATTTGGAATTGGGAACAAGTTCTTATTAGGAAGAAGGGGGGGGGGGAAACAAAATGCTGATACATTTTGGTTGTCGAGGCTATCAAAATTGAATATGTTGTGATGTGACAGTTTTTGTGAGCACCCTGAAGTGTTCCAGCGTCCACTAACAGGATATATTCATTAGCC
Source organism: Fragum whitleyi (assembly GCA_948146395.1). Classification (NCBI taxonomy): domain Eukaryota; kingdom Metazoa; phylum Mollusca; class Bivalvia; order Cardiida; family Cardiidae; genus Fragum; species Fragum whitleyi. The sequence continues at coordinate 20,786,144 of OX411556.1, forward strand.
TCAAAGACAGAGGTGAAGAAAATCAATACAGACGCCCACGGTGTCAGGGTGTCTTAAACCATTGAGACATTGATTGTAGAGACATTGATTGTAACCATCGGGAAACTGTGGACAGCTTCATTACAGATGGGGTCTGTATGAGAAATTAGAGGATGAAGTCACAATTAGCACCCTGTCTGGCAAACCAATATATAGATATTGATCATGATGTCCTTTTAAACATTCAAGGCCATAAAGAACTTGATGTAGACATTTGCAACACTCTAATGCAGATTGTTAAAAAAATTGTGCTTCATTAAATCTGGAGACACTTTTTCAAGATGAAAATAAATCCAAGGCATTGACATTGTTCATTTGAATATTCACTAAAAATTATATATCATTTATCCAAGGGTGCCTTATGGAAACAGTAAACCAGGGCAACAAAATTTAGCTAATTCTCTGGAAGAAACTACAAGCAATTTAAATCGTAAGGCACTTATGTGATTAAAATAAAATATGGTAGATAACATTTTGAAAAAAATCCCTTTATTACTCTTTCTGTTTCATGTTTCAAAATAATAGATTATTTTATAAGTTAAATGCAACCCATACGCATCATTTTACATAAAAGTGATTAGACAACTGTATTAAATGTGGCATGATGTGACAGTTTTGGTGAGCACCCAGAAGTGTACCAGAGTCTACTAACAGGATATATTCATTAGCCTCATAGACAGAGGTGAAGAAAATCAATACAGACGTCTGTAGCCCAGTCTAGTTTTGACCTTTTGCATTGTCACAAGCTATTTGATTGGTCTGTTCAAAGTTCATGGCTTGGCGCACAAATTTCACGTGACTTCTTTGTTGCGGTACTCGACTAGCTTTGATCCATTGAGAAGGTCATAGATTGCCGAAATTTGTCAATTGTCGATTTTATAGAAATCGTCGTATTTTGGAAGTAAATCATGGAATCACTCATGGCAGAAGGTTATCTTAGAGTGTATGGATCGATGTGGAGATAGAGCTTACAATTCCTTAAATTGTTTGCTGGAAATCGTAACATGATCGTTTGACGGGATGAACATATAGAACCGAGATCTGTCTTGCTTGTTATTTACTCCGAATTACTCCGGACCAAATCGTACCCCACCCTCCACCAATGGCTGTCTACTAGAGGTCATAGACAGTCATAGGTTATACGTCCATGGTGTAAGGGTGTCTTAAACTGTTGAGAAATTGATTGTAACCACCGAGAAACTGTGGACAACTTCATTACAGATGGGATCTCTACAATAAATTAGAGGATGAAGTCACAATTAGCACCATGTCTGGCAAGCCATTATAAGAATATTGATCACGATGTCCTTTTAAACATTCAAGGCCAGAAAGAACTTAGTGTAGCCATTTGAAACACCCTAATTCAAATTGTATAAAAAAGAAATTGTGCTGCATTAAGACTGGAGACACTTTTTATGCCCCGTTTCGAGAGATCGGGGGCATATTGTTTTACTCATGTTCGTCTGTCTGTCGATCTGTCCGTCCGTCTGTCCCCACCCTCCACCAATGGCTGTCTACTAGAGGTCATAGACAGTCATAGGTTATAAATGGCGCCCACCGGTTTGTGAGTAAACATCATCGTTGGAGAATACCATCGTTGGATTTGTGATTTGGGTTTTGGAATACAGTGACAGTGTTTGAATTGTGATTTCTTGAATTTGTGAACATGTGTAATTTGTGAATTATATCAGGATTTAGGATTGTTGATCGTGAGTAGAAATGTACATTTCATGAATTTATTTTAGTATTTGACCACATTCAGAGCGATGTACTAGTCTGATTAGTAAAACCACTAATATTAGATTTTTTCCCTATTTTCATTCTTGGTGGTTTGAAAACGTTTGCTCTGTATGTAAAGGTAGTCATTTTTACATGCTGAGAAAGCGCAAAACTGTATAGGATTGATAATCTGATCGATACTTATTGCACCACAAAACATTATTGATTGAAATTCAGATTGATTCTAGTCTATTTAAAACATTATTGATTGAAATTCAGATTGATTCTAGTCTATTTATGGAAATGCCGCTTGTCTATTTTTAGAAATATTAAATAGTAGTCATAGTTACTTGATTTAGCAACGCTTGATTGTGAGATTGTCTATTTTGTGGGAGAGCTATTTTTTTGGCGAGTAAGGTTACGCACTTCACATTTCACTGCACACTAATAATTGGTGAGAGGGATACTTTTTACTAAAATGTTGGCCCCGCCCGTTTGCTAACAATACCCCCCCCCTTGCACCTGACCATTTTGAAATCCAGTCCATTTTGAAACTCGACCATTTTGTTACCCAGTCCATTTTGAAATTTGACTAGTTTCTCATTTGATCTCTGTCATTTCTATTTCATTAGATCCCGTAGAAATCCCCCTAGAAAAAGTTTATTCGTTTTGATAATTTGACCCATATTTTCGACCATATTTCTGTCTTTGAATATTAATTAGACGTTGTCGGAAAATCGCGTGGTAATAAACATTTCATTGGCTAGTCAATTTCCCTCCATCTGACGTCATACTAGTTCCTGTCGACTGGCATGCTCTCATTGGGTTAGCGTGTTTCCTGTGCAGACGTCACACACAGACCCCTCATTAATATTCATTGGAATACTTGTTGAATATTTAACAGCTTCGAGTCATCTGAATATTGAATATTAACAGCGTGACGTACTTACCTGTGTACTCTGCTTGAATGTATATGACCTTTGACACTTGACAGACCATTTACCTGTAGCGTAATAGTAGAGTAAATAGCTTATAGAAATGTATTGTGTGTATTTCTTTTTCCATGTCCAGGTTTTTTTTTTCTTTTCATCACGTCTATTGATTGTTCTGATAAAATTAATTAGCTTGAAGAAAATTGAACTTATGATACACGAACCCGTGTTGCAAATATTTCTTTGAATAGGCATCTTATTCGTGCACGACTGTCAAATTAAATATCCTGTGTTGTCAGAAACACTTATTTGACTGGAAATGCAATGTTAATGAAATATTGTTGGAAAAAATAAAGAGTAAAAGATTGCTTTAGGGTATGCTGCAGATATCTTTTGAAACTTAGAATGTTCCAGATACACAGATAATTTAGCCCCAATATTTTGATAAAATAGCTCCTGTTTGAGCTGCTCTAGTCTACTTAATCCATTTAATAATATTATTAATAACAATTTGTAATGATTATGTAAAAAAGCCTCATGAGCTCCAGGTAACTGATGTTGTTCCAGATAACCGACGTCATTCACAGATGATATGTTCCAGATATGATGTGCAGACTTCAGGTATAAATTTTCTCATTTGGTGTATCATGCTTTCAGGTGCTCCAGATCACATAGTAATTTTGGATTTTTTTACTTAGGCTCCAGATAATTTCAGTTGCTGATGACATAGTACTTGTAAAACTTTAATTATTTCAGCTCAGGATAATTTCAGACACCAGTTTATATGATGTTTATTATCTTTGAAATTTATTTACCCTCGACTTCAGGTATTTCAGGGGCTCCAGATAACTGAAGGATTTCACAAATTAGATTTTTTGAAATTGAAGATTCTTTGATTGATGAAATTTAATATTATTTTGAACATTTTTTCAGTTATTACAATTATTTGTTTTGTGTGAAAATGGAATCTCCCCTATCATACATCTAATTGTTTTAAACTTTGATGTTTGGGAAAAAAGTTCCAAACACCATCAATAGAAATTTAATTTATTTGTAATGTGTCATAATATGACAGTAGTCAATGTAACTTATAGCTAATTATGCTTATACTTTAATTGTTGCATGTACATTGGTGTACATTAAAGGCTTCCCGTAAATTAAAGCCAATTAGTGTGGTGACTTAGTTATTTAGTGATTTGATACAGTGTTGCGTGATACAGCTTCATACAGCTGTTATTGAAAATAGTTCAGTGTAAAGAGCGTTGTTAGTTCTTGTATTAAAAATCAAACACTTAAATTTGAAAAAACTCTAGTGTTGATACATAACCGGTCTTACAGACTAGAACTGTGAAAAATAATTGATTTAGTGGATTTATACTATCAGTTGTGCAACTATGGCAGAAGGAGGAGAAAAATCTGTCATGACGGACAAAGAGAAGGAGGAAAGGTTGTTTGAAGCCCTTCATTTGCTTGGCATTAAGCCAAAGCTAGAATCACCAGAAGATGTGGCCAAATTAATTCAGGTTTTCGGTGGAGTAAAGTCAGAACCTGAGGTCCATAAAACAGAAGAGATTAAACACGATAGTTTTCACTATCCTAAGCTGTCCATGTTTTACGGAGAAGAAGGAAAAGGTGATGCAACATGGACTGCTTTCAAATACGAAATAGAGTCTTTAAAACACAATGCTGTGTTCCATGACGACCAGATATTACTAGGAGTGCGTAGAGCATGTAAAGGAAAGGCTGCTGACAAGCTTCGGAGATTAGGCACCAAAGTTAAATTGGTAGAAGTTATAGAGAAGTTCGATAGCAAGTATGGTTCGGTCGAGTCAAGGGAGACGGTAATGAGGAAATTTTACAGTTGTCGGCAGTCAGATGAAGAGTCAGTGCTTTCATTTACCTCGCGTTTAGAGGACATATTTGACAGAGGAGTTCAACTTAAAGCACTCAAACACAGTGATACCCATATTTTAAGAGAAGTTTTCCATTCGGGACTAAGGAGAGATTTAAAACTGATGTCGATTTATCAGTTTGACAAAATAAAAGATTATGACGAATTGAAAAGGGAGATAAGAAAGTTAGAATCAGGAATTTTAGGCAGTGAGTCGCCGGAAAGAAAGTCGAAGACATGCAAAGCAGCTGTTGCAGTTGAAACTCATACGAAAGAAATGGGAGAAGTGAAAGAATTACTAAAGAAGCTGAATGATAGAATTGATAAATTAGAAAAGGACAAGGATGAAAGGAATCAGTCCCAGCAAGCATTTAGTACAGGCAGAGGCAGAGGCCATAGAGGAAGAGGTAGAGGTTTCAGAGGGGGAGGAAGAGGACGTGGTAACTATCAACAACAAAGGCCACTAGGTGGACAAAACTTCACACCCACATGTTGGACCTGCAACCAGAAAGGTCATTTACAGCGGGACTGTCCTTCAAATAATGAAATTGTATGTTACAATTGCAACAGGACTGGACACAAACAAAACTTTTGCCCAAACGCATAAGCACTCATATTGCGGGATCAAATGTGAGTAGTGCTAATACAAAAAACGATCCCAAATTAGTTGGTCATCCAAATGAAGCTGATGTTATTGTAAATGGTGTTCTTGCTAAAGCACTTCTTGATACCGGAAGTTGCGTAAGCGTGGTTTCAGAATCATTTGTAAAAAGAAATATGCCTGGACTAGATATAAAGGAGATTGGAGAAATGCTGAAAATAGAATGTGCAGATGGTAATCAACTGCCATATACAGGATTCATCGAAGTTGATTTAGAAATACCGTCAGGGATTCCAGGATCAGAGATTAAGAGCAGTTTACTTCTAGTCATACCAGACACCCCTTACTCGGAGAAAACTCCAATAATACTAGGAACAAATGTCCTTAAAGAGTTTCTGGATGACTGTAAATTAAGAAACGGAGATAATTTTCTTCAGTCACCAGGTCTCAACACGCCATGGTATTTGTGTTTCCGCACTATAGTCATACGAGATAAGGAGTTAAAAAAGAACAGAAATGTAATCGCTGTAGTAAGAAGCGCTGAAGCAGACAGGATCATCCTACGACCAAACCAAGTCATTACTATAAAGGGACAGATGGATAGGGAGATGAATTACCCATCCACTACGGCTATTCTCCAAGAGTCAAAGGAAAGCAGCATTCCAGAAAACATTGACATAACACCTGCTGTTATACAATTCGAGGCTGGAACGAAGAAATGTGTTGAAGTTACCTTAAGCAATCTCACTTCAAATACAGTCACAGTTGCCCCGAGAGCGGTTATATGTGAGGTTCAGCCTGTCAGTGTCACAGATGAAGTATTTGATAGAATTGCTGAGGCGGACCAAGGACCTGAAATGCTTGATACTTTAGTAATGGACCAAAATGATATCCTCAGCTTTGATGAGAAGACAAGACTAAAAGACCTTCTACATAAACATGTTAGCATTTTTTCTACAGATGAAGAGGATATTGGACATTGTGACTTTATCAAACATAGGATCGACTTACTCCCGGACAAGGCAGCACCATTTAAACAAAAACACAGGAGAATCCCTCCCATGATGATAGAAGAAGTACGCCAACACTTAGAGCAACTACTGTCAGCTGGTATAATAAGAAAGTCCAAGTCACCGTGGGCCAGCAATATTGTGCTTGTGCGTAAAAAGAACGGTTCATTGCGCATGTGTGTGGATTATCGTTGTCTAAACAACAGAACGGTGAAAGATGCTTATGCACTTCCAAGAATTGAAGAACTTTTCGATGTCCTGAAAGGTAGTAAATACTTCAGCACCATTGATATGAAATCAGGATATCATCAGGTGGAAATCGAAGAAGATCACAAGGAAAGGACTGCTTTTACGGTCGGACCTTTAGGATTCTTTGAGTACAACCGGATGCCCTTTGGTTTATCCAATTCACCAGCGACATACCAGCGGCTGATGGAGGAGTGCCTTGGAGACTATAACATGACCATCTGTGTTATATATCTAGATGATCTGATAGTCTTCGGGGACACTTTTGAAGAACACCTGTATAGATTGGATCTCGTTTTGACACGATTGGCTCAATGCAATCTCAAGCTGTCTCCCCAGAAGTGCATATTCATTCAAGAAAAGGTTGGATTTTTAGGACATGTCGTCAGTGCAGAGGGGATAGAGACGGATCCATCAAAGATAGAGAAGATTAGAAATTGGCCCGCACCTAGAAACTCAGATGAACTCAGATCGTTTCTAGCGTTCGCCGGGTACTACAGACGGTTCATTAAGAATTTCAGTAAAATAACCAGACCACTGTCTGATCTTCTTCCACCGACATCCAAGAAGCGAGGTCAGAAGAAGGTTGAAGAGTTTAGATGGACCAAGATAGAGGAAGAAATTTTTGAGAATTTAAAGACCATATTGTCATCTCCACCAGTACTGGCATATCCAGATTTTTCCCTTCCGTTTGAGCTCCACACTGACGCATCCATAAAAGGACTTGGAGCCGTACTTTATCAGGAACAAAATGGAGCTAAACGAGTTATTGCCTATGCCAGTAGGTCGTTGACGAAGTCAGAAAAGAATTACAGCGCCTTTAAGCTGGAGTTTTTAGCGTTGAAATGGGCCATAACAGAAAAGTTTTCGGATTATCTGACTCTTAATCATTTTACAGTCCTTACAGATAACAACCCATTGACATATGTGTTGACGTCTGCCAAGCTAGATGCCACTGGACACCGTTGGGCCTCTGCGTTAGGAGAATATTCTTTTGATATATTCTACCGCCCAGGACTGAAAAATACCGATGCAGACACAATGAGCAGATATCCATTTAACAGAGAAGAGTTGGAAGAAGTAGACAAAGATACCATTAAGGCCGTTTGTAACACTATGGTTTCGTGTCCGTATATTGAGACTCTTCCAGCATATAGTATTGATTTGGTCGAAGCTACTGAAGAACCTGGACAGACATTGGCTTTAAAAGAACTGAGAGAAATAAGAAAGAAACAAAGACAGGATCAAGTGATAGAGAAATGGAGGAGGGCAGTCATCGATAATATCATACCAAAGAACGTATGGAGTAGAGAGGATTTATCGATGAAGAAGCAATTTAAGAATTTTAGGATGAGACGTGGCCTATTATTTCGGGTGATATCAGAAGAAGAAAGAGAGATAGAGCAGTTGGTTATTCCAACAAGCTGCAGAGAAGAGATTTTGAAAGGACTCCATAATGACATAGGTCACCCCGGCAAGGAGAGAACGCTCAGATTGATGCGAGATCGATTTTATTGGCCTGGAATGACTACGACAGTTGACAATTGCGTGTCGAATTGTGAAAGATGTCTTCGTAGAAAGTCTTCCACGAAAGAAAGAGCTCCTCTCGTGAGTGTAACAACAACATACCCGTTGGAGTTAGTCTGTTTTGACTATTTAACCCTGGAGCCTTCAAAAGGTGGAATAGCAAACATCTTAGTGATAACCGACCATTTCACTAAGTACGCAATGGCGATTCCAACGCGTAACCAGACGGCGAAAACAACAGCAGAAGCCTTCTTTAACCACTTTGTTGTCAATCTCGGAATACCAACAAGACTTCATTCCGACCAAGGGGCTAACTTTGAGAGCGACATTATAAAAGAATTGTGCATCTTACTGAACACCAGGAAAACACACACGACTCCTTACCATCCTCAGGGGAATGCAGGTCCCGAACGGTTCAATCGGACATTATTGGATATGTTGGGAACTCTACAACCATCACAAAAGGAGGATTGGAAGAAGCACGTTCAGTCCCTAGTCTACTTTTATAATTGTACGCCTCACGAGTCGACTAGACTAAGTCCATTTGAAGTTATGTTTGGCAGACAACCCAGATTACCAATCGATATTCAGTACGCCGCGATTTCAGACGAATCAGTGAGCAGGACAACAAAGGAGTATATTGAAGAGCTGAAGAATAGGTTGGAGAGTACAAGAAAGATAGTAGAAAAGCATGTAGAGAAGGCCAAGGCAAAACAGAAAAGCCAATATGATAAGAAATCACGAGCCGTTAAGTTGACTGTAGGAGACAGAGTACTCGTGAAAATTGTATCTTTTGAAGGGAAACATAAAATTGCTGATAAGTTTGAGAAAGAACCTTATCACATTATAGACCAACCTCGCCCAGAAATCCCTGTTTTCAAGATAAAATCGGAAGATTCCGAAATTGTGAAAACGCTACATCGGAACCTACTCTTCAAAATAGAGGGTGGTGATTTGGATGAAGAGAAAATTGTAGCTGAAACAGATACACATGTTGATGAAGAAGTAGATGAAGTAGGAGATAAGAGTGCAGAAATAATGCATGACGTCATGCCAGGCGAGGAAGATGAGTTCGATAATGGAGATGGTGATAGTGTTCAGAGAATGCAACTGTATGGGGACGCCCATAAATCTGTTGTCGGGACTCATGTTGTAGAGACAGATGTTCATGAAGAGTCTCGAGAAGAAGACCTTCATGGCAAGATTGAACAAGAAGAGAATCAAAAGGTTTTGGTAGTTGAAGGTGGTGATGAAACGGGTTCGGATAAAGATTATCCAGTCCTGAATGAAACAGAAGATGATTTACATGGTGCGAGTGGAGGTGGAGAAACAACAGAGACACAAGAGGACAATACAGAAAAGGGCAATACAGATAAGGATAAACCAGCCGAGAACACAAAACCCGTACCTGTTCCAAGGCGGTCTTCAAGACAGAAAAAACCTCCGGCCAGGTTTGGAGATTATGTCTGTAAGGGTATAAGTCCTCGCCCTATTGACAATAAGTTACGTGCACTGGATGAGTTGATGAAGTCGGATTTGATAAATAATGTGGACTCAGACACGGCACACAAGCTGATTGCTGCTATTGTGAATAGTTGATTTTCATTTTTATTCTCATTTTGATGTTTTAACCATTAATGTGACATGGTTTTAATTTACTTTCATCTTTTAAGTTTTCAGAAAACGTGTAGAGAGAAGCTGCGAGAACGCATCTTCAAAGGAGGGGAGAGATGTGATGGACTGTAAATAAACATTTACATCAGGAATGCTTTGAATATTGATAAGTGATTGAATGCATGATTGTCTCGTTTTCAGGAGGCCGTTGACAATTCAAATTATTTGAGATTTGTTTGATAAGCGATTGAATGCATGATTGTCTCGTTTTCAGGAGGCGGTTGACAATTCAAATAATTTGAGATTTGTTTTTATAGGTAGAGGTTCACATGTAATTTATGTACACTTGCATATAACCTTAAATCTTATATCTGATTTCTAGGGTCGAGACGAGAAAGAAACTGCTAAAATATCAATTGTTTTTGCAGGTTTACTTACGAGCATTTTTTGTGGTTGTTTGCAGACAAGAGAATACCGTTTTTTATAGTTGTACATAACTCATTTCACTTAATAAGAAACCATGATTGCTCTTGTAACTTACAGAAAATTGTTTGTCTTCTTTAGGTGAAAATGCAGTGCTGTTTCATCACTTTGAATTATAACTATGTAGTATGGTTAGGTAGAAGTTAGTGGATAGGTTAGGTACGGACGGACGCAAGACTTTATGATGACGTTATGACAATGACGAGACGTCATTTCCGATAGCGGGGGAGTGTGTAGCCCAGTCTAGTTTTGACCTTTTGCATTGTCACAAGCTATTTGATTGGTCTGTTCAAAGTTCATGGCTTGGCGCACAAATTTCACGTGACTTCTTTGTTGCGGTACTCGACTAGCTTTGATCCATTGAGAAGGTCATAGATTGCCGAAATTTGTCAATTGTCGATTTTATAGAAATCGTCGTATTTTGGAAGTAAATCATGGAATCACTCATGGCAGAAGGTTATCTTAGAGTGTATGGATCGATGTGGAGATAGAGCTTACAATTCCTTAAATTGTTTGCTGGAAATCGTAACATGATCGTTTGACGGGATGAACATATAGAACCGAGATCTGTCTTGCTTGTTATTTACTCCGAATTACTCCGGACCAAATCGTACCCCACCCTCCACCAATGGCTGTCTACTAGAGGTCATAGACAGTCATAGGTTATACGTCCATGGTGTAAGGGTGTCTTAAACTGTTGAGAAATTGATTGTAACCACCGAGAAACTGTTGACAACTTCATTACAGATGGGATCTCTACAATAAATTAGAGGATGAAGTCACAATTAGCACCATGTCTGGCAAGCCATTATAAGAATATTGATCACGATGTCCTTTTAAACATTCAAGGCCAGAAAGAACTTAGTGTAGACATTTGAAACACCCTAATTCAAATTGTATAAAAAAGAAATTGTGCTGCATTAAGACTGGAGACACTTTTTATGCCCCCGTTTCGAGAGATCGGGGGCATATTGTTTTACTCATGTTCGTCTGTCTGTCGATCTGTCCGTCCGTCTGTCTGTCCATCCGTCCGTCCGTTTGTCAGTCCGAAAACTTGACCCAAAAACTTAACCTTTGCCTTTTCTCCAAAAGAATTTGACATACAAAGCTTGACACCAAAGTCAAGGTCATGTGTCAAGGTCATGTGACAAGGTCAAGGTCATCTGTCAAGGTCAAACTTTAAAAAAAATGCTGTTACGGGGGCATTCGTGTTCCACAAACACATCTTGTTCAAGATGAAAATAAATCCAAGGCTTTGACATAGTTCATTTTAATATTTACTAAATATCATATCTGATTTATCAAAGGATACCATATGATCACAGTTAACCAACACAGCAAAATTTAGCTTTAATCTTAGGAAGAAGCCACAAGTAAATAGTAAGAAACAATTATGAATTTAGAAAAATCTAGTGTCAAATATGGTAAATACCATATAAAGGAAAAATTGCTTGTGATTATTTCTCTTTCATGTTTCAAGTATAATGTAACAAATACCCAACATCTTATGTAGTTTTTAGACAGGAAAATTGAAAATGGTGTGATGTGACAGTTTTGGCGAGCACCCTGAAGTGTACCAGAGTCAGCTAACAGAATTTATTCATTAGCCTCACAGACAGAGGTGAAGAAAATCAATATAGACGTCCACGATGTCAGGGTGTCTTAAACCGTCAAGAAATTGATTCTAACCATCGGGAAACTGTGGACAGCTTCATTACAGATGGGGTCTGTATGAGAAATTAGAGGATGAAGTCACAATTAGCACCATGTCTGGCAAGGCAATATATATAGATATTGATCACAATGTCCTTTTAAACTGTCAAGGCCAGAAAGAACTTAATGTAGACGTTTGAAACACCCTAATTCAGATTGTATAAAAAAGAAATAGTGCTTCATTAAGACTGGAGACACTTTTTCAAGATGAAAATGAATCCAAAGCTTTGACATTGTTCATTTTAATATTTACTTAAAACTTTATCTTATTTAATAAAGGGTGCCATATGATCACAGTTAACCAAGACAGCGAAATTAAGCTTTAATCTAGGGGATAAGCTACAAGTAAATTGTAAGAAACAAATATGATTTTAGAAAAATCTAGTGTCAAATATTGTAAATACCATATGAAAAGAGGAAAAATTGCTTGTGATCTTTCTCTTTTATGTTTCAAGTATAATGTAACAAATACATAAAGTTAGGACAGGAAAATTGAATCTGGCGTGATTTGACAGTTTTGGTGAGCACCCTGAAGGGTACCAGAGTCCACTAATAGGATATATTCATTAGCCTCACAGACAGAGGTGAGGAAAATCAATAGACGTCCACGGTCAGGGCGTCTTAAATTGAAATTGATTGTAACCGTCGGGAAACTGTGGACAGCTTCATTACAGATGAGGTCTGTATGAGAAATTCGAGGCTGAAGTCACGATCACTAGCAGTGTCTGACAAACCAATATATAGATTTTGATCACGATGTCCTTTTAGACATTCAAGGCCAGAAAGAAGTTAATGTAAACATTTGAAACACCCTAATACAGATTGTTTAAAAAATTGTGCTTCATTAAATCTGGAGACCCTTTTTCAAGATGAAAATAAATCCAAGGCATTGACATTGTTCATTTGAATATTCACCAAAAATATATCTTATTTATTCAAAGGTGCCATATGAAAACAGTAAACCAGGGTGACAAAATTTAGCTTTATTCTCTGGAAGAAACTACAAGCAATTTATATAGTAAGACACTAATATGATTAAAAAAAAATATATATTTGATAACATTTTGAAAAAATTCCCTTAATAACTCTTTCTCTTTCATGTTTCAAAATTTCAAAATGATAGATTATTTTATAAATTAAATGCAGCAAATACGCAACATTTTACTTAAAAAATATTAGACAACTGTATTAAATGTTGTGTGATGTGACAGTTTTGGTGAGCACCCTGAAGCGTACCAGGGTCCACTAACAGGATATATTCATTAGCCTCACAGACAGAGGTTAGGAAAATCAATACAGATCTCCACAATGTCAGGGTGTCTTAACACAAACTGTCAAGAAATTGATTGTAACCATAGGGAAACTGTGGACAGCTTCATTACAGATGGGGTCTCTACAAGAAATTAGAGGATGAAGTCACAATCACTAGCAGTGTCTGGCAAACCAATATATAGATATTGATCACGATGTCCTTTTAAACATCCAAGGCCAGAAAGAACTTAATGTAGACATTTGCAACACCCAAGTTGCTGAAAGTATTTGGAAATTCTACTTCATTTGGACACGTAATGAACCAAACCAGACTTTTATATAATTTAGTAGTGTGAGAGGAATAATTAAAGTTTTCGAAAAACAGTGTTAAGGGATGAAATTCATTTAGATGTTAAATAATTTACATTAATGGGATTTATCAGCATAATTACTTTAGTAATCTTATACTGAATAATAAGATTACTAAAGTAGTCAACACTCTATGTCCCTTCAATCACAATTGACAATGCATGGAATCGTATAATCAATCATTAACCCAGGATAGCAACTAGTGGCTGGGGAAGTATATAATGGTAGTAGTACTTCATGGTGCAAGAAAATACCTTGGATCCAGCGTTAGATGCTCCAGCTTCTACAAAGTGACTGAAAATTGTCAAAAGTGGTGTTAAACCCTATTCTTACTAACACATTGATGACTCAGTGCAAAAACAGTTGTAACTGCCTATATGTTAATAGGCAGTTACAAGTTTTTTGTACTGAGATAATGACATGACAATGTCTAATTGTGTTGAAACAGGCTTTCTAAACCATGATCTAATCTTTCCTGTCTAATCAAGACAAAAACTGATTCCGTTCTCGCCAATTATATAACGCCAGTCTCTGTAAGGTAATTAACTGTACGGGTAATATTTTATGGTCATAAAAGACAGCTGATTTTCTCCTGATATATAAATCAGAACAGGAGAAAGTGCAAGTCAGACGATTTTATGTAGATGAGTCTGTGCAAAACTATTGTAAGTGCATATAATATTATAGGGACTTACAATGGCTTTGCACATAAAGACTAATATATAGTCATAAAGACTAATATATAGTCATTATGATTAAAAAAATATCTCTTAATTTTGTTAGAATACTAGAGTGTGATGGTGAAAATTAGTAAAATTTCAGGCATCAAATTATAATGTTAAGATATCAAAGCAATTCTGATTATTACATTTTGATGGTTTTGATAATTCGCTTTAGTAAAACCTACTATGTTATGCTGGAAACATTAGATTTTTAGAAGAGAAAGTGTTTTTGAATCACAATTTTCTTTTATTTTCAAGGAAAAATAAATGTACACTAATAAGGCTTATAATTATAATTCTTTTGAATATTATCCCTGAGTAAAAATTATAGCAAAAACTATTAGAATTAGAACACTGAATAAAAACAAGAAAAGAATCTTGTTTCTAAGCCATTCTAGTTAAAATAGCATTTCTGCATAGCTGTCCTTGAAAATGAGATCTTAGAATTAAATGTCAATTTAAATATCCAATTTATTTCAAACAGAGTCGTAATTATACTTTAGAAAAGCAATATAACAAAATTGAAAATCAAGTTACACCTAAGAACTTGCTGGAGAAAAGGCGCTAACAAGAAATAATTCATTAGTTCCTTCTGGTCGAGAAAAATCAATATGGCTTCTTTCGGTGTCAGTATGACTTCTTTCTCAAAAGGAAAATTGATTGTGTCCTTTTAGCTTCCTCTAAATAGGTTAGGTTACCACAAAATGTCACAAAATCACCTGATCTTCTTACTTTGGCAGCATTGAAGTATTACAGCAGTAGTATTGTTATACAGGGTTTTAGCCTAACTTCAACAAAATGGGATCCAAAGGACTCAACTATAATGATTTCAGGTGTCTTTTCTTAATGTTTGGGAGTCCCTGCTTTAGAAAAAGACTATTTCTTTTTAACAATCATTTTGCATGTATGTGAATTATAGCTATTCCCTGATAAAATGTAAAGAATGTTTATGTTATATATGAATATTTGTGGCTAAACAAATGGAAAAAATGAAAACTGTTTTATACAGTATGTTATATATGAATATTTGTGGCTCAACAAATGGAAAAAAATGAAAACTGTTTTATACAGTACTTTGATTTGATGCATTTTAGATCATTCTTCTAAGGTTTAAATGGCAATGAGAAGCTGAAGGAGCTTGTTAAATTACTGGTGTGAGAAATACCGAGAATCCATGGTAAGGTGCTCCAGTGACAAAATGAATTGGGTACTGTCAAAAGTAGTTTCAAAAGCCCATTCTAACCAAATATAACAAATAGATGAATAAATCAAAAATCACCATTTACTCCTACTAATTAACAATTAATGAAATAATTTAAAGGTATACCTTATTTCTCCTAATAATTGCTCCCTGGGGCTATGAATAGCAAGGTCAGGGAGCTTTTATTTATTACGCATTTTCTGACTAGAAAAATCATTGAACTAATGTCTTTTAAGCTCTTTGCTCTTTGATTTGAGGTAAATTTCCCCTTTTACTCATAAAAATGATTGTTAAGAGGAAATTCACATCAAATTAGAGAAGAAGTCTCTTAAAATTTTGGCATTTGATGTGGGTTTTCTTAGTAAAAAATGTAGGGGTGCTACTATTAGGGAGGGCACTATTATAAGAAGAAATGTGGTACAACTATTAGGGAGGGCGCTATTATAAGAGGAAATATGGTACACAATGCTCATATTAAGCCTGAATGGTAATTTATTCTAACCAAGTTAAAGATCAATGGCTCAGAGCATAACAGTTGTAACTGCCTATACACATATAGGCAGTTACAACTGTTTGGCACTGAGCCATCAAGATCTTGTATTTTTGGGGTCATCTTGCAAGAAAAAGGTAAAAAATCTCTTAAAAAAAGATGACTTTGAAATATGTATTCATATAAATATTTGCTCTTTGAAATAAAACATTTGCCTAGGCTCATTTAGACATACCTTTTTTTGCACTCAATTAAACTAAGTAAATTAATAAGATTCAGTCCTTTTTGCTGTATCCCAATATAGAACTTTAACTAACTATGTGTCTGTTCCACAAAACTTTGTTGGTTTCCTATAAGTGGAGAAATTAATGTTTGTGTGGTGTTCTGCTTGATTCAAGACATAGATTGTTTGATAGAGGGGGTATTTATGATTTTAAATTGAATTATTTCCAATTATATTAGTGAAAATCCTATATTGTGGGTACTCATTGGAACTATCTTGTCAAATTTTTGGGCATTACCTTCAACAGTAAACTGTGAGGGCTATGTTCATGATGACAAAAGGTTGCAAATTGTTTGCCAATTAGATCCTGATTTGCCCATGCACATGTGCGCAAAGCGGGGTAAATTGGCTAACAGTTTGCTAAGTTTTGTCATTCTGAAGGCAGTGTAGCTTTTAGAGTACAAATTTGACTAGAATTCCATAAAAATCAAAGACTGAAATTCCTAGTAGCCCTGATAAATTTTTCAATATTTCCAACAAAAATGATTAACTTGGCTTAATCCTTGTCATGCTGAACCTGGAATATTATTGCTTTGTCAGGAGGTATAGGAAAAGATCAGCATGCACAAGTGTGCAGTTTGGTGTTAGTCTATACTACCTAATTTCCCTTTATATACGAAAAAGCTATAAAATTGAATTTTCCAAATAAATGCTGACCCAAATTGAATGCATTATGTGTTTTCATCACTGACTAATGTGGTTTTTGCCAAGAGTTTTATTCAGCATGAAAACAAAGAGGTTCTTTGAAATGCATTCAACTTTGACATACATATGAGTCTATGCATGACATTTCCAACAATTTGGAATGTGTGTAAGCTGCAAATATTAAGCAGCATAGACAGTCACAAACTGTAAATATATAGTTACCTGGTTGTCAATAGATACTTTGAGACAATATCTTTCTACTAAGTGTATAGTGAAGACTCTGATCAGACTGTGCGAATGCACAGGCTGGTCAGTGTATTTGCTTTGTGCAATTTGAAATTGTTGGAAATCTCACGCACAGGCTCATATTTAAGCTGATCTTAGTCTATTCCGCATTACAATGTGCATTTGATTGAAATATTTGTTCTCTATTTCTAGGATTCTTCCGGCGAAGTATAACTCGAGGGGCAACATATAACTGTAAATATGGCGGTAACTGCGAAATGGATATGTGGATGCGACGAAAATGTCAGGCATGCCGGCTGCGAAGATGTCGAGAAGTTGGTATGAAAGAGGAATGTAAGTAGTATCTTCTCATTTCATAATGATGGCTTAAAACACATCCATCGCACAGCACAAAACTGTTATAACTGCCTATTACTACATAGGCAGTTATAACTGGTTTCCGCTGAGCCATTAGCATGCAACTGCAATGCAACTGATTTACTTGCAAGTGGTGACAAAGTCTTATGGCCATAAAGACTGTGAGTGGGCTAAAGCTGTGGTAATTAAAGCTTTACTTATGCAATTGAGCATGTTGTAAACAGATGTCATCATAGTTTATTTCAAAAAGGTTATATTATCAATAAGCTTTTAAGCTCACCTGAGCACTAAGTGCTCGAGGTGAGCTTTTGTTGTTAGGTGGATGTCAATAGTCAGTTTTCCATCCATAACATTTATCTTGCCCAATTAATTTGAAATTTGGTCAGAATTATTATCTTGATTAAATCTTGGATGAGTTTGAAATTAGGTCAACTAGGGTAAAAAACGAGGTCATGTTTTTATAAGTTCAAAATTGGGTCAACTGTGGTAAAAAACTAGGTCAAGGGTCAACTCTTAATAAAACCTTAATTGTATGCAATATAGAGAGCACTTTTTTGCCGAATTAACCTAAAATTTCGTCAAAATAATTGTCTTGATAAAATATAGGACAAGTTCCAAAATTTGGTCAACTGGGACATAAACTTGCGCACCGGTCAAACTTTGAAAAAGCCTTGTATGAACTATGGAGGCCACATTTATTTCCTAATTTGATCTGATTGTTTGTCTTAATGAAATATCTGCTAAGTTTAAAATTGGGTCAACTTTAATTAAAGACTAAGTCACAAGGTGGAAAACATTGTATGCACTATAGAGGCCACGTTTTAAGCCCCATCAACCTAAAATAGGCTAAAAGCATTGTCTAGTTGTACAGATTCAAAAGCTTTGTTTTAGCTTGTTCATTTACTTATCATCCTTTTATCAAAGCCTTCTATTAACAAGTTTTAGACAGTTCACTTAGATGAGCAATTAAGGGTCATTTTAAACCTCTTGTTTGCACATTGTATTATATTAGTTCATCTATTTGAATACTCTGTTAGTTTATTATTTTACAATTATCATTTAACTTTTTATTATCAATATGGCATGTTTAATTACATTGCCTTTTGATGAATTTTTTGACGAATTTATAAAAGCTATTGGGAGCTATGTTACATAACATGGTCAGGGAGTTTTTATTCAGCATTCATTTTCTGATTAAAGGTAATCATTAAACTTTTGTATTTTCAGCCCTTTTCCCTTTGATTGAGATATAGAGAATAGATGGTTTGTGACTTGAGATGGAAAAGTGTATCGGGCAAGGCGTAGGAATTTATCTGGTGAGCCGGAGGCAAACTGGATAAATTCTGCAGCCGAGCCCGATAAACTTTTCCATCTCAAGTCACCAACCATCTATTCTATTTATCCTGTTACAAGTTTTTCAAGTCTATTCGTTATTTATTTACGAAAAATTAATCTGATCCCGATTTACAACTCCAGTACTCAGCGAGTCCTCAACACAAGGGTGAATGTGTGAAAGAGGTGGGGTGATCGCTTTACGGCTAAAGAACTCGAACATTGAGAGGATTTCAAATGCTGTAGCAAGAAAATATTCAACAAAAGAAAACTTGAGTAATACGTACATACCTTAAAGATTAAGAAGATATGAACCGGGTGATTTTCGCAATCTCAAATGCCCTTTTTTCTCCGAAGTCTTGATGTCATTCAGCTAAAAGCAAATCTCAATTCAATGCCTTCCTTGCTATAAATCAGAGGATGGACATAGATTGAGATCAGATGCAAAGCTACTATATTCGAAATCCTCCTCGGTTGAATAATCCTGCGTTAATTCCATTCAGGTAAATATTTTTAAATCCTGACAGTTTTCAAGGTGGAATGTAAACACCGAGATAAGCTTCATCAAAATTTTATAGATTACGTCATCAGTCATGAATTACGTCATCGATATGGTCGCGATTTGATTTTAAAAATATATGAAAATCGAGTGAAATATTTCTAACTGGAAAAGATACTCAAATTCAAAAGAGAAAAATGTTAGAGAGGACTGTTTTCAGACCTAATAGCCGCAGAAAGAAGATCCGGCAGGCCACGTGACCAGGTGACATGATAAAGCTGTCACGTGATCAATTGACCTGATATCAACAAGTTTATCATACCCCCTTTTATCAGGCAATATTTATAGCTAGTGACAGGATAAAAATATCCTCTAAACAATCATATAAATGATAGTTTAGAGGAAATTCACATCAAATTAGAGAAAAAGTCTTAAAACAAGTTCTTAAAATATATATATTTGAAGTGGGTTCTTTAAGTAAACAATGTAGGGGTGCTAATATTAGGGAAGGTGTTATTATTAGGGGAAATACTGTAAGATTATTTTGTTTGTTTCAGGTTTACTCTCAGAAGAACAATGTAAAGCCAGGGATGTGCGTAGAAAACAGAAATCAAAAACTCCAAGTAAAAAAGGGGACCTCAGTCCCGAGCCATTGACTCAACTAAGTGATAAAGATTTTGAGGATAATAAGGCTAATGTGAAAGCTACAGCTCCTTTTGATTCTAGTGTTATTATAGAACATGAACCTCTTACAAAGGTGTCGGAACACACAAAAACTCTCGTAGAGAAGTTGGTTTATTTACAGGATAGATACGAGTTTCCAGACGAACAAGTCATCAAATCTATTAGTGTAAGTATAAGATATGTTTTAGCCTCACTGGCCAAAGGGTCAGTAGGCTATTGTAATGGCAATGTGTCTGTCATATGTGCTTCTATCTTTCTGTCCGCCAACTTTTAATTAAAAAAGTTTTCTCCTCAGAATCTACTTCATTCATTTAATGGAATTTTAATAGGTTTGTATAATGGCTTATATGGTGTCACCATGGCTATTTTCCATATATGGAAAAGTGACTTTTCTCAGAATGTTATAGATGGATATCAACAAAATATCTCTGGGTGACCCTTTTATCAGACTACCAAAGATTACCGCAATCTGGTTTCTTTTATGGGCAGAGGATCGATTCTTTATAATTTAAATTATATGTAGTGGAAATCATCTCAGAAACTAAATGATGGATATCTACCAAAAATATTGTCATCAGATCAAAAATATATCTTTTTGTAGGGCAGAGGTCATTTTATTATATACTGAGCAACATGTTAAAACAATAAAGTAAATATTTAATGTAAAATTATTTTAACTGAATTTAACTATTATATCCTACCAAAGATGATGCTATGTTAGTTTAGCTAAATTGTTTGGACGCTTTTGATATTTATGGCAATGCAAAGTATTGTATAATCCTCATTGCTCTTTTTAGCTCACCTGAGCACGAAGTGCTCAAGGGAGCTATTGTGATCTATCAAAGTCTGGCGTCCATCTGTCCGTCTGTCTGTCTGTCAGGGAGTCAACATTTTCTTTTAACAACATCTCTCCTAAACTACTGAGTCAAAATCAACCAACCTTGGCTGAAATATTCTTTGGGTGGTCCCTTGTAAAAATTGATAAAATGGAAAGGATCCGTGCCATATCACAGGAAAAGGGGTCTTAATGACAAATTTCTTGTTTACATTCTAGAAGCCACAAATATGGTCCAATCTTGATGAAACTTTGTCAGAATGTTTGTCAGGTCATGAGGATGAAGTATATTGAAAATGGGAAGGATCTGTGCCATATCACGGGAAAATGGGCCTTAATGACAATTTTGTCAACAATTTCTTTAAACAAAATCTCCTCCTAAAATTCTGAGTCAAAATCAACCAAACTTGGCAGAAATATTCCTTTGGTGGTCCCTTGTAAAAAATGCTAAAATGGAAAGGATCTGTGCCATATCACGGGAAAAGGGGCTGTTATTACAAAATTCTTGTTTACACTCTAGTGGCTACAAATATGGTCCAGTCTTCATGGAACTTGGCCAGAATGTTTGCCAGGTCACAAGGATGAATCCTATGGAAAATGGGAAGGATTTGTGCCTTGTGGGAAAAGGGGGCATTAATGACAATTTTCTTGTTTACACTTTAGTGGCCACAAATATGGCCAAATCTTCATGAAACTTGGTCAGAATGTTTGTCAGGTCTCAAGGATGAACCCAATTGAAAATAAAGGTTTCGTGCCATATCAAAGGAAAAAGGGCCGTAATGAAAATTTTTCGCTCACCTGAGCACATCGTGCTCAAAGTGAGCTTTTGTGATCATTGAATGTCTGTTGTGCGTCGTGTGTCGTCTGTCGTCCGGCATCAACAATCTTAGTGTTTACACTCTAGAGGCCACAAATATGGCCCAATCTTCATGAAACTTGGTCAGAATGCTGGCCAGGTCTCAAGGATGAGCCCTATCAAAAATGGGAAGGATCTTTGCCATATCACAGGAAAAGGGGCATTACTGACAATTTTCTTGTTTACACTCTAGAGGCCACAAATATGGTCCAATCTTCATGAAACTTGGTCAGAATGTTGGCCAGAGGCAAGGATGAACCTTATCAAAAATTGGAAGGATCTATGCCATAACACAGGAAAAGGGGCCTTAATGACAACTATCTTGTTTACCCTCTAGAGGCCACAAATATGGTCCAATCTTCATGAAACTTGGTCAGGATGTTTGTCAGGTCACAAGGATGAACCCTATTGAAAATGGGAAGGATCCATGCCATATCACAGGAAAAGGAGCCTTAATGACATTTATCTTGTTTACGCTCTATAGGCCACAAAAATGGTCCAATCTTCATGAAATTTGGTCAGGATGTTTGTCAGGTCATAAGGATTAATCCTTTTGAAAATGGGAAGGATCCATGCCATATCAGAGGAAAAGGGGCCTTAATGACATTTATCTTGTTTACCCTCTAATGGCCACACATATGGCCCAATCTTCATGAAATTTGGCCAGAAAGTTTGTCTTGGCACAATGATTAACCCTATTTATAATGGAAAGGATCCATGCCATATCACAGGAAAAGGGGCCTTAATGACATTTATCTTGTTTACACTCTATGGGCCACAAATGTGGCCCAATCTTGATGAAACTTGGTCAGAATGTTGGCTAGGTCACAAGGATGAATCCTATTGAAAATGGGAAGGATCTATGCCATATCACAGGAAAAGGGGCCTTAATGACAATTCTCTTGTTTAAGCTCTATAGGCCACAAAAATGGCCTAATCCTCATGAAACTTGGTCAGAATGTTGGCCAAATCACGAGGATGAACCCTTTTGAAAATGAGAAGGATCCATGTAATATCATGGGAAAAAGGGCCTTTATGACAGTTATCTTGTCCACAAATATGGCTCCAATCTTCATGAACCTTGGTCAGTATGCTGGTCAAGTCACAAAGATTAACCCTTTTGAAAATGGAATGGATCCATGCCATATCACAGGAAAGGGAGCCTTAATCATAATTTTCTTGTTTTAACTCAAGAGGGTACAATTTTTGCCGGAACTTCTTGACACTTGGTTTGGTGTAGAAATTATCTCCTTTTTGACATCTGCCTATTTAAATGATGTGATCTCCCGGGGGCCAAAGAGACTCAGGTGAGCGATCTAGGACCATCATGGTCCTCTTGTTTTGTTTACACTCTAGAAGCCACAAATATGGTCCAATCATCATGAAACTTGGTCAGAATGTTTGTTAGGTCATGAGGATGAAGTCTTTTGAAAATGGGAAGGATCTCTGCCATATCATGGGAAAAGGGGCCTTTAATGACTATTTTCTTGTGAGAGCGCCAGACACCACAAATATGGTCCAATCTACATGAAACTTGGTCAAAATGTTTGCCAGGTCACAAGAAAATGGGAAGATTCATGCCATATCACAGGAAAAGGAGTCTTAATGATAATTTACTTGAAATATCAGGTGAGCGATTTAGGGCCCTCAGGGTGTTCTTGTCATGGTTGAAAGATTTCTTTAAGTCACAGAATACACCTAGTAAGTATACTTATGGGCATATCAAAAACTGATAAGAGAAATGAAATCAACTTTTTCTGTTAGAAATTACGGTATCATGTATATCACTTGTTCAATTGTTCCTTGAATCGGGAAGAAATCAACCTCAATAAGAC
Source organism: Fragum whitleyi (assembly GCA_948146395.1). Taxonomy (NCBI): domain Eukaryota; kingdom Metazoa; phylum Mollusca; class Bivalvia; order Cardiida; family Cardiidae; genus Fragum; species Fragum whitleyi. The sequence goes on from OX411556.1 coordinate 20,809,524, forward strand.
TTACAAATAATTGATTTATTCAATCAAAATTTACAAAAAAAAGTAAGACCAAGGACATAAAAAGGTTCAGTACAGTTAGTGCGTCAAAATGACAGTAGCGTCAAGTCCTAACCAATATAAAAGAATTATATAATAATGAATATGTATGTTATTTCAAATTCTTCATTTTCCTATGTTGTTAAAACTCAAAAGGGTTGTATCACTGAGACAGTTTGGATGAGATCTAACATTATAGGATTGATTAACAATAATATCAATGATTAAATTTCTACTGTCTAAGGTATTTTGATTTAAAGAAGGGGATTTTCAAAATGGTCGCTTAATGGTTGCTTGGTCAAGATTGACTGAGTATAATCTTTAATTCTGGTTATCACCCAATAATCTGTAAATAAAACTAGCTTCCTGGTTGGACAGTACATAACCAATCACAATGCTTATTGTTGAATTTCAATTTACTGTGCCGGAGACTAAAAACAAGGGGCCAACTTATTTCTGACCCTGGGCGTGTACTGTTGCCCACAATATCAGAGTATCTCTCAGAACGCGGGCTACCAGCTGTAGACTGGTCCACATATCAACTATCAGAATAGCCTACAATAGGCTATTCTGATATTTGGCAGTGAGACTAGTCTACGCCTGACCCGAAAGCGGGCCAGAAATAAGTTGGCCCAAGGACAAGATCTTGTTGATTTGCTGAATCAGAACAACTTGCAGATTGGTATTTGATATTACAAAGTTATAGCATCCAATTATGACTTGGATGTTTATCTTTACAGCTTAATGATGCAATTTATGCACAAATTAGATAGTATAGACCTTAATTAGTTTATCCTAAATATAGTCTGCAATTCAAGTGAGTGGTAGTGCTGCCGTCTACCATAGTTGGTAGCTAATAACGCTCCCGATCCTCACACAGGTTTTATTCTCAGCTCAGGCATATAATCTTTCGGACAATTGTCTCCAACCAATTGTTGGAAAATCATGAACCTTAGTTGGAAGTCATGGGTTCGATCCCTGGTGGCTGCAAATAGCCTACCGACGTTTGTCTCTCACCAATGGGTAGATAATCGTAAACCTAAGTGAGGTAGCAGTCAGAGGCTAGGAAAGGGTGTAATGGTACAACAGGTGAAAGAAATACCAGGAATCCATTATTAGGTGCTCTGGCCACCGCGATATAACTGCGAAATTGTTGAAAGCGGCGTAAAACCCATTCAAACAATCAAACAAATTAGTTGGATAGCAGCTTGAGGCTAAGAAATGAAGAAATTGCTAGTAAGGAGCTCCAGCTTCTGTGACATGACTAGATATCTTTTATACCCATAAATGAAATAAAATGAATCCAAAGTAAGTTAGTTTTGAAACAGTATTTTGTAGCAAAACTTATAACTACACAGCATGACTGCGTAGCAGACAATTATATAAGTTTTGGCCTTTACTTGTAGTCAGAGGGTCACAGACTCGAGTCCCGCATCTACAGGGATGTATCTTTGCTGTTTAATCCCTGCTTTTAACGTTCCTGTGATTTGATGATTGAGAAAACATTGTGAAAAATAAAGAAATTGCTTCTGACAAGCAATTTCTTCTTTTTTATGCCCCCGTATCGAGAGATTGGGGGCATATTGTTTTACTCATGTCCGTCTGTCTGTCCGTCTGTCCAAAAACTTAACCTTTGCCTTTTTTCCAAAAGTATTTGACATACAATTAAAGCTCAAATTTGGCATAATGATAGATCTCAATGATCCGCATCCGCTGGTACCAAAGTCAAGTTCATGTGACAAGGTCAAGGTCATCTGTCAAGGTCAAACTTTGAAAAAAAATTGCTGTGTCGGGGGCATTAGTGTTTCACAAACACATCTTGTTTCAACACTATTTTCTACCCTACTAGATGGTTATTTTTCAAAATAAATCCACTTTAAATTTTCGTCTGCAAACCTTTGAATTTGGACAGGTCCAAAATTTTGTAAAACAGGATAGGGTTAAGGCTGTAGATACAACATCAGGGCTCGTGTTTGACCCATAAACCAGGGTTTTGACCCCAAAAATTCTGAAAATATCTTAATTTGACCCCTAGAAATTTCTACCAGGGGGGTCATTTTGATCCCCCTTGAGAGAAATTACCAAGGGTCAAAACATGGTTTTATACCTAAGATTTTCAAAAATTTTACAATCTAAAGTTTTACAAATTAATTACTTCATATCATTACAAGAAACAGGTAAAGTTACTTAAATATGCAAAATTCTACTTAAGATTTGCCTTTTTGGTTGGTAGCTCACCTGGGCACAAAGTGCTCAAGGTGAGCTTTTTTGGGTAGGTGCATGTCCGTCATCCGTCCGTCAACATTTACCTTGTATGCATTCTTAAGTCCACATTTTTTGCCCAATCAACCTGAAATTTGGCCAGAATGATTGTCTTGAAAAAAATCTCGGACTAATTTGAAATTGGGTCAACTGGGGTAAAAAACTAGGTCACGGGTTCAAATCTTAGAAAAACCTTGTTTGCACTCTGGAGGGTATAATTTTAGCTGGATCAACCTGAAATTTGGTCAGAATCATTTTTTTGATGAAATCTCAGTCAAGTTCGAAATTGGGTCAACTTGGGTCAAAGACTAGGTCACAGGGTCAAATCTTAAAAAATCTTGTATGCACTCTAGAGGCCACATTTTTTTCCCTATCAACCTGAATTTTGGTCAGAATAATTGTCTTGATGAAATCTTGGACGAGTTCAAAATCAGGTCAACTGGGGTCAAAAACTAGGTCACTGGGTCAAATCTTTGATGAGTCCAAAATTGGGTCAACTGGAGTCAAAAACTAGGTCACAGGGTCAAATCATAGCAAAACCTTGTGGACACTCTAGAGGCCATATTTTTAGCGCTACCAACCTGAAAATTGGTCAGAATGTTTGTCTTGATAAAATCTCTGATGAGTTAAAAATTGGGTCAACTGGGGTCAAAAACTAGGTCAGGGGTCAAATTTTAGAAAAACCTTGGAATTTCCTCTAGAGGCAACATTTTTTTGCCCTATCAACCTGAAGTTTGGCCAGAATGATTGTTTTAATGAAATCTCTAATGAGTCTGAAATTTGGTCAACTAGGGACAAAAACTAGGTCCATGGTCAAATCTTAGAAAATCTTGTATGCACTCTAGAGGCCACATTTTTTGCCCTTTCAACCTGAATTTTGGTGAGAATGATTGTCTTTATGAAATATGAAATTACTTCAAAGTATGGTCAACAGGGGTCAAAAAGTAGGTCATGGGGTCAAATCTTAAAAAAACCAACCTTGTATGCACTCTAGAGACCACATTTTTTGTCTGACAAACCTGAAATTTGGTCCAATTGATTATCATGATGATATCTCAGACGAGTTTGAAATTGGGCTAACTTGGGTCAAAAACTAGGTCATGGGGTCAAATCTTAGAAAAACCTTGTATGCACTCTTGAGGCCACATGAACCTACTTTAACAATTTAAGACAGTTCATTCAGGTGAGCGATTTATGGCCATTATGGCCCTCTTGTGTTGACCCCTTTAAAATCAGTTTTTGACCCCCGGAATTTCGTAGGTGAGGAGTCAATGACTGCTCAATATCAAATGAGTACCCTCAACAAAAGAGTTTTTTAAGAATTGCAGATTTAAGACTTTCCTTTCTTCCTCTTAACTAATCTGCTTACATCAAGTTTTTGAATTCAAACTTACTGAAAATATTGACTTGAGTCGGCATTCTCTTTTATATGATTTTGGAGCAGTCTAATTGTTAGATATCAACATGAATGCCAAATTATAATGTCCCTGCAATCACTTACAATAATTATACCGTAAATTTTATGTCAGCAGAGGTCCTAATTAGAGGGGGAAAAGTCAGTCTAAAATGTTTATTTAAGAGATGAAGAGAGTTTTTGTTGATTTCATGGAGGTATGAAACTAAAAATCTAATCACACTGTATGTTTACGCAAAAAAAAACAAAACAAAATGCCCCCCACTATCTGTAGCTCTGGTCAGACCTCCTTCAACTGAGACTTATTTCAGTCTGGGTTTTAACCCTTCTCATGCTGAATAAATTTTGGCTTACAATTTTTCATCAAAATCAAAGGCAAAAAGCGCTGAAAGTACCATTTGTAGGTCAATTTTTATTTGAAAAACAAAATCTAATGACATTTCTGGTTTGAAAGTGAGAAACAGGTGGTGTAGAATAACATCAGACTGATTTATGCAGCCTGATGTTTGTCTATAGCTCCTGCCAAAGCAGGAATATTCCGGGTTCAGCATGACAAGGGTTAAGATGCTGTCTGTCTTCTCAACTTAACTTACCATGATCAACATCTAATTTGTTGATTTGACCAATATTTCAAATTAAATAAGTTCATAACCCATGAGGTAATAATAGTTCATCCCCAAAATTATCATTCAAAATCTGATGTTTTTTTACTGATATTCATTAAATACGGAGGTTTGTATTAACCCTTCTGATGCTGAATAAATTTTGGCTAAAAAATTGCATCAAAATCAAAGGGCAGAGAGCACTGAAAGTACCAACTGTAGGTCATATTTTTATTTGAAAAAACTAAATCTATAGACAATTCTGGTTTGAAAGTGAGAAACAGGTATTGTAGACTAACACCAGACTGCACATATGTGCAGGCTGGTGTTTGTCTATAGCTCCTGCCAAAGCAGGAATATTCCGGGTTCAGCGTGACAAGGGTTAATAGCCAATGCTATAAAGAAATGGTAACTTGCAGAATGCAACAGTTAGTTGTGATTTTCATTTTCCAAACAACTTTCAGAGCTACAGATAGAAAGGACATTGCTTATTTTAAATCAAAATAGTTTAAAACATTCGCACAATCACCCTTTCTTGCTGACTCTTGTTAGAATTGTCTCTTTGGGTACCAATAACATAGGGCTTCATTAAAAATAAAGTTTTGTTATAGTTTTACTAGAAGTTCTTGAACTACTATTTAAATATTTAGATGGTAATTGACCCTCTCTATTAATTTGATTACCTCACACATTCCTCTGTCAAAAGGACCTATCTCTAGCAGTAGCGGCACACATTATCACCTGTATTTGCCTCCCCTCAATGGGTTAATAGTACTAACCCGATTAAGAACAATCAGCTGGAGGCTGTCATGGTAGTACTGTTGTGAGAGGAAATACCAGGAAACTATGGTTAGGTCCTCAAGTAGTCTGGCCACCAGAATCTTCTACAGTATTTTTGGTGGACGTTTACGTTCACCAGTGTTAATACCGCGCAAGAACAATCCTGTCAAATGTGAATAGGTTTTCAAAACAGTAGTGCTCACTAAGATTCAATTAACTCTTTTTCAAGAATTGTAAACGTCTGACAACTATGCATTTTAAAAATGGAGAGAAACAAGGATTCTACATAACTTGTTGAAACCTCAAAGACATCTTTTAAGTGTGAAATAATGTAATCCTGAGATCAGGTGACTGTTTTGCTTGCGTAGAACTACTTTTCAGGCAGAGTGAGTAATTTGCCCCTTGTTTCCCAATGGTCTATGGGAGGTCACTCATGAAATCATTGTGAATGGAATTACTGGAATGGTATCCTCCCCTGACACTACTTATATAAATATATATATATATATAAAACAATGGCCAATTAATGGAAATACCGGAATATATATGATACAGCCTGAACAGGTAATGTAAAGCATTCAGGTTGTGCGATAAAGGTTTATGCAAAGGGGTTTTACACGCGACAGCCAATCTCAAAACGAGTGTCTGTAATTTTTTACTTGTTTATATAAGCACTTACCCTTTCTTTCTCTATTTAGGAATGAAAATCGCGGAACAATTAATTATTATCCTTTTTTAGAATTAATTAAGCAGCTTACACCATATTTTAAATTATGAGATAACGAAGAATCAATTAGCATTACAAAATAAGAATAATAACCTAGATCATCTGATTGTCATTTCTTTCCTTTTATACCCAATGGATCAGACAATCACTCTTTAAACTACACCCGGCATAATGCCGAAAGTTATCAAACCCTTGTAATTACAGGCCTTTCGTTGACGATCAGCAAAATATGATGAGAAATGTATATCTGAAGCAAGATGCGAACTTGGGTCAGGTCATTTTCCTTTTATCATAATTTTACATGTAAAATTTCTCTTTTCTCAACAAATGGAAGAATCAACCTACTATGCCAACAGAAACGGCCACCATCAGTACTTTCAGTGCTTTGATTTTTATAGGGAATTAAATTCAATAGTCATTACAAAGCTCTCTTTTGTTATAATATTCCCTGCTTCTAAGTTTTTGTCCAGCACTTGTTCATTTAAACTTGGATTAAAGAGGCTTGCAAAAGAACTTAAAGAAAGATATTTTCTGAAAATGAAAACAAAAACAACTGAGGCCAGTCTAGTTTCCTAGGTGCCATGGTTTGTCTATAAAACTGTTAACCCTTGTCATGCTGAATAAATTTTGGCTAAAAATTTTCATCAAAATCAAAAGGCAAAAAGTACTGAAACTTATAACTGTAGGTCAATTTCTATTTGAAAAAATAAATCTATTGACTATTTTGGTTTGAAAGTAAGAAACAGGTGGTGTAGACTTACATCAGAATGCACATTATGTGCAGGCTGATGTTTGTCTATAACTCCTGCAAAGGCAGGAATGTTACGGGTTCAGCATGACAAGGGTGAAAAGCTGTGGTAAACCCCATTTAATCAAACAAATCAGTAGAATTTATTTTTGACAAAAACATATCATATGCAATTAAGTTACAAGATAGGGTATCCCCTGTGCAAGCATTCATGCATTTATGCAAATGAATGACCATATTTTCTGCAATGTGGGATGGTTTTAAAAGGCAACTTGCAAGTAAATTGTTTAATTGTGCAGTTTCAAAAGTGCAAAGTTTAATCCAGCCCACTGGGAAAGAGAAAAGGATGGCTCAGCACTAAACAATTGTAACTACCTATTAACTTATAGGCAGTTACAACTATTGTGGTATTAAGGCATCATAATGCAGTCCATGCGTTGTATTTCCTATTTGTGCCAATGTGCACCAAGTAAAGACTGAGATCAGACTTAAATTGAAATCTTCAGCAAAGTTTTACTGTAGTAGAATATATTTTGCATCCACATTTTCTCACTGATGAAAGTCTGCTTTTATGATCTAAGTAGCTAGCTACTGTACGAAAGGTTTTGTAGGTAATCAGAAAATAAGACTTGTCCTAATGAAGCCAGGTTGAGTATAAGGGATGTTTGTATTGCTTTGCCGTATAATCTAGCTTTTATAGGGACGTTGTAGAGCACTTGCATTTGGGGTTAGAGGTCCCAGGTTGGAATCCCGATGGAGTCGAATATTTAATGCTGGTTAGAAATAGTGCCCACCGAAAATAACACACATGAGGTGGTGGTTATGTGATAAGGTAGCTGATGATGTTGAATTGAGAAGATTCGTGGAAGAATCTTAATTGTTGAGGGGGTGTATGTATCCAGTTTGAGTATGAGGGATGTTTGTACTGCCTTGCCGTAAAAGCTAGCTTTTTTAGCAACATGGAAGAGCACTCACTTTGGGATGTAGAGGTCTCAGGTTCAAATCCCAACAGAGTTGAATATTTAATTGGGGTTCCACTAACCCTTCTGCTTGTCATGTCATATTCCACCATACACAAACTTAAGCCTTGGAAGATGGTGTAGACTAAGATCAGCCTGTACAGACTTGCAGTCTGATCTAAGTCTATACTGCCTGCTTTCAGTATACTGAATTATTGTGGGAAGAACCTAAATCAGACGGTTTTGATTGTCCCACAAACTGATTTTTTTGTTTGATACAGTCATATTCAGTCTTAAGGTAGTAGTAAAAATAGTTCCGCAACATTTCTAACTCTAGAGGCCACAAATATGGTCCAATCATCATTAAACTTTGTCAGAATGTTCTCCAGGTTACAAGGATGAACCTTATTAAACAAGAGGACCATGATGGTCCTTAATTGCTCACCTTCATTTCTTTGTCATAATTGATAATTGTTGACATCGGACGACAGACATCCTGGAATGATCACAAAAGCTCCCCTTGAGCATGATGTGCTCAGGTTAGCTAGATATGGGAAGGATCCATGCTGTGTCATGGGAAAAGGGGCCTAGAAGACAATTTTCTTGTTTACACTCTAGAGGCCACAAATATGGCCCAATCATCATGAAACTTTGTTGTCCGATGTCTGTCGTCAGACGTCAACAATTTAAGTGTTTACACTCTAGAGGCCACAAATATGGACCAATCATCATGAAACTTTGTGAGAATGTTGCCCAGGTAGCAAGGGTGAACCCTATAGAATGTCGGAAGGATCTGTGCCATATCACGGGAAAAGGGGCCTAAAAGACGATTTTTTTGTTTACACTCTAGAGGCCACAAATATGATCCAATCATCATGAAAGTTTGTCAGATTACAAGGATGAATCCTATTAAAAATGGGAAGGATCCATGCTATATCATGGGAAATGGGGCCTTTATCACAATTTTCTTGTTTACACTTTAACAAATCATAAATTATGACTTTGACTGGAAATTTGATAATTATCAATTATGACAAAGAAAACGAAGGTGAACGATTAAGGACCATCATGGTCCTCTTGTTTGGATTTAGAAATCTTGGTTAAGTTTTGATGTGCAATTGATGTCTTTCTGTAATATTTCTGTTTCTACTAAAGCTGTTGCTTGGACACTTTACACATGTTTCTTTGACCATAATATTAGCCCACAGAAAAAGATTCATTACTCTGTTATTTAATTTAGTGGAATTTTAACCCTTTTCGGCCTTAAAAATCTTGGTTATGTTTTTATGTGTTTTGAATATTATTGTTTTATATTAGTTGTATCTCTGTTCCTACTGAAGCTATTGCTTTGAAACTTTGCACATGCTTCTGTGATCATAATATCAGCCTCTAGACAAAGATTCTTTTCTCTTGACCTTCATTTTTATTGATTTCTAATGTCCATATTGATTTGCTGTTACTATCCAGCACTAGGAATATTCGAGCAGCGCTGTCCTCCGACAGCTCTTGTTACTCATCTTATAAAAAGAAAGTTAATAAGGGCTATTGACCCTCACTTACTATTTGCAATCCTTATAAAAATTATCATCTTGCAGTTGAATATTCAGAACTGTTGTAGTATGTGACATTCGTAAAAAAATGGTATCGTAAAGACACATGTTACACAGTTTAGACTCTGACTGGTAACAGCTTTAAAATAAGGTTTTACATGTTTTGTCTACCTAAAAGAAATGAGAAATTCAATTGAAAAAAAAAATGACAATTGTAAATAAATTTTTATGCCCCGGCATGGATAGATCGGGGGCATATTGTTTTACTCATGTCCGTCTCTCTGTCCGTCCGTCCGTCCGTCTGTCCGAAAACTTAACCTTGCCAATATCTTCAAGCCTATTCAAGATACAAAGCTAATATTTGGCATGATGATAGATCTCAATGATCCCCATCCGCTGGTACCAAAGTCAAGGTCATGTGACAAGGTCAAGGTCATCTGTCAAGGTCAAACGTCCGAAAACTTAACCCATAAACTTAACCTTGCCAATATCTTCAAGCCTATTCAAGATACAAAGCTAATATTTGACATGATGATAGATCTCAATGATCCGCATCCCCTGGTACCAAAGTCAAGGTCATGTGACAAGGTCAAGGTCATCTGTCAAGGTCAAGTTTTGAAAAAAAAATGCCGTTACGGGGGCATTCGTGTTTCACAAACACATCTTGTTTTTTTGTCTAGTTCCTCAGCCCTACAAAAAAGTTCAAGGACTGTTTCTTAAATATTCTTGAATGTAAAATTTGCAAGTCAAGATATTGAAATTTAGAACAAAGTCCTTGAACCGTGATTAAATGTCCTTTAATGTGTTGAATGTTCAAGAAGTAGTTATTGAACTTTTTTGCGGGGTCTCCATCATTAATCGTCATTGACATATTAGCAATCATCCTTGACACATAGCATTGACATAGCAAATCTTATGCAGAAACACCATTGCCTAAACTTTGTGCAAAGTTACTGATAGGGGGATCAATGTATTTTGGATTTCAAATAAAATTGTTTCAACGATACTCGCACACTTCCTATTTTGGGGATGCACATTAGAAATGAGTACCCTTAACATAGGGTTTTATGAGAAATAAAGATTTTAGACTGGAAATACCATCTCTTATATAAACCTCAGATTGTGATGTCAACGAAAAGGTGGAATCCATTTTAGTAAGGAAATTACTATTGTACTCTGATTTAATCAAAGCTCTACCCAGAAGTTAAGGTTCTTTGGAAGGGGTCAAATTAAACGTGAATGTCTAAATTACTTTATGAATCTTTGAAATTGTGTTGATGCAAAGGTTAAAGATTAATATTAGCAGACAGAATTTGATTCCCAAAACCTTCAAGGTCATAAACTATAAGAATTTGTGTCCTTTCAGCATTTGGACATTGATTTGTTATAGAAGTGACTGCACAAGAGAAAAAATATTGTGCTCTAAACCTATGATATCTATGGCTCACGGAAAAACAGTTGAAACTCCCTATATGTTTATAGGGAGTTACAACTGTTTCCCGCTGAGCCATTGATATCATGACACTATAAGTCTGAGGACCATTGCTCACTGATTGTTATTTCATGTTTTTCAGTCCACAAAGTATGGACAGGTCCTCACGGATCCTGGTGGCGGTTTAAATGTAAGTGAAGAATTTCTTACCCCACCCACCTATCCATCAGCTATTTATACCCCACCCACCTGTCCAACATACAAGCATACTAGTTGTTAGCATTATTTATTTGTTAAATTCATTTATTTTTATGCTTTTCATAGCTTTATGCTTTTGCAATTTTTATGCTTGATGGTGTCTGTGTTTATGCATGGTAACTTTTTTTAAGATTTTAATCAATTCATGTTGTGGACGTATTTGAAAAAAAATGTATATGTCAGACTCTAAATAAAAATGAAATGATATTAAAGTGTCAGACCCCTGAAAATATGGAGATTTAGAATTTGTTGGCAATAGAAAGTGGTTTTGATGGATTAAATGCCACAGTTTTTGATGTTCAAAAATATAAAACCTTACCAACCTTGTTTTAAGCCCACCTGAGCACAAAGTGTTCAAGGTGAGATAATGTGATATAAATAAACAAGTCTAAGTGTGTGATCAAAGATCAATTTGTCTATACGGGGAAATTCAAATGGCAGCCCGGGAGTCGCGTGAGATGTTGTAATAATCTAAAATTTACTGTAATATGCATGCACAGAAAGGACATTCATGTGAACGGAGTTACCCACTGGTGGTAGTAAACAAACTTCACATTTACCGCTACAATAATTAATTAACCATGAAATATCGTTATCCAATTAAGAAATGTGATAAACTCGTGCAAATACTATATAAAATGAGAAAAAAGAATGTGTAAAAGAGAACTTTTGTTTTATGTAATCGAATTGTTGTGCACTATTTTCGACACCATTTTGGAACCCAAGTAACACCGGCCTGACCCAGGATCAGAAGCGTCGAGGTTGAAAGGTTAAAATGACATCACTAGTGTCGAAACAGAGGTCGTTCTGATGGAAACCCGGTTAACTCGGGTCGAAACCGAGTCCGATATGAACTTACCCTACCTGTATAGACAAAATTGACCTTTGATCACTTACTTGAATTTTTTATGCCCCCGTATCGAGAGATCGGGGGCATATTGTTTTACTCATGTCCGTCTGTCTGTCTGTCTGTCTGTCCATCCGTCCGTCTGTCTGTCTGTCTGTCTGTCTGTCTGTCTGTCTGTCTGTCTGTCTGTCTGTCTGTCTGTCTGTCTGTCCGTCCGTCTGTCCGAAAACTTAACCTTGCCAATATCTTCAAGCCTATTCAAGATACAAAGCTAATATTTGGCATGATGATAGATCTCAATGATCTGCATCCGCTGGTACCAAAGTCAAGGTCATGTGACAAGGTCAAGGTCATCTGTCAAGGTCAAACTTTGAAAACTTAACCCGAAAACTTAACCTTGCCAATATCTTCAAGCCTATTCAAGATACAAAGCTAATATTTGGCATGATGATAGATCTCAATGATCCGCATCCGCTGGTACCAAAGTCAAGGTCATGTGACAAGGTCATCTGTCAAGGTCAAACTTTGAAAAAAAATGCCATTTAGGGGGCATTCGTGTTTCATTTATCTATAGTTCTATGTCAGGGTGTGCTTCAACATCTTGTGTGTATTCTGCTATTTATTGTTCTAATGTCTTAAATTTTGATTGGTGAGTATATTTGCCTCCAATAGGTCTCTGTCAGGTTTAAAAATAGATCATGTAGGGTAAAGGTCACAGGGTCAAACTTGCAAAAAAAAAACCTTGTGTCAACCTTAAAGGCAAAATATTGCTCTTGGTCTTGTGAAACGTGGTCATTAAAAATGATAAAATGGATAATTCTGATCATTGTGGGGTCAAAAATTAGCTCATTGGTTCAAGTCTTAGGAAAGCCTTGTGTGCTCTCTAGATGTCATATTTGTGGCTAAAATGCCTTGAAAACTTAGTCTGAATGTTTGGCGCCAGTGAGTGTTTTAGGGCAGATGGGCCTCTTTTTAGCTCACCTGAGCACAAAGTGCTCAAGGTGAGCTATTGTGATCACTCACTGTCCGTCGTCCGTCTGTCTGTCTGTCCGTCCGTCAACAATTTCTTTAAACATCTTTTTTTCCTAAACCACTGGGCCAATCAAGCTGAAACTTGGCAGGGATGTTCCTTGGGTGAAGCTCTTTAAAAGTTGTTAAAAGAATTTAATTTCATCAAAAACTCTGGTTGCCATGGTTACATTATAGCCCAAAATGGCCGAACATCTTAGAAAAAATTCTTCTCCTCCTAAACCAGTGGGCCAATCAAGCTGAAACTTGGCAGGAATGTTCCTTGGGTGAAGGTCTTCAAAAGTTGTTAAAAGAATTTAATTTCATCGAAAACTCTAGTTTCTATGGTAACAAAAAATCTGAAAAATGGCGGAAAATGGCTGAAAATATTAGAAAAAAATTCTTCTACTCTTAAACCACGGGGCCAATCAGGCTGAAACTTGGCAGGGATGTTCCTTGGGTGAAGGTCTTCAAAAGTTGTTAAAAGAATTTAATTTAATCAAAAACTCTAGTTACCATGGTAATGGAAAATCTGAAAAATGGCCGAAAATGGCTGAAAATATTAGAAAAATTTCTTCTCCTCCTAAACCACTAGGCCAATCAAGCTGAAACTTGGCAGGGATGTTCCTTTGGTGAAGGTCTACAAAAGTTGTTAAAAGAATGTAATTTCATCAAAAACTCTAGTTTCAATGGTAACAGAAAGTCTGAAAAATCACCAAAAATGGCTGGAAATCTTAGAAAAAATTCTTATCCTCCTAAACCTTTTGGCCAATCAAGCTGAAACTTGGCAAGGATGTTCCTTGGGTGAAGGTCTCCAAAAGTTGTTAAAAGAATACGCCATGATAAGAGAAAAGTTGAAAATTTACGAAACTTAAAAAAATCAAGTTGCAATCTAGGACGAATTTTAACCAACCTTAATGTACATCAAACAAATTCTGGTTTTCATAACATGGTTGACAAGTTATTAGGGACATACTCAGGTGAGCGATATAGGACCATCATAGACCTCTTGTTTCATAATAAAGATACCTGGAAATTGAAAAATCAAACTTGTGAGAGGGTAAAGTAGAAAGCTAGATTCCCTTAATTATTCCCCCTCATCCCCCCCCCCCCCTAAAAAAAAGTAAATAAATTGAAATAAATACTGTAAACGGGGTAATTTTGGCAGTGGTTTTATTTTGGCTATATTGGCGGTCAAGCTGAGATTTCTTTCCTATAGGGTAAATGTAATCTTGCGCGATGTTATATTTAATCAATATCATTTAACTTTGTATAAAAGATGTGCAGACCACACTTTTTGACAATGTTTACATTCGTCAAATAAAAACCCAATTTCAAGATTCTAGATACAAGTTGGTTGATATATTGTAATGACAATCAAGGGGAAAATGTGTGAACAACTGGTTCACAAAATGTTACTCTTACGAAAGGTGTGAAAACAAGCTATTTTTTTATTTTATAGAAAGCTGATACTACTCTAGAAAATTTCCTTTCTTATACTTTCGTCGTTTTGAAAAATAAAAATAAAAGATAAGGGGTTTTATTTTGGCGGTACATGTAAGATGCGCCAAAATAAATCATCGCCAATTAATCGAAATCGAAAAACCGCCAAATGTGGAAACCACCAATATAAAGCCGTTTACAGTAAATGAATAAGTAAAAAACATGTTTGAGGAGTATATAAAAGTCAGCTTGTTGGTTAGACTGTCCATCAGTAGCTTTTTCATATCCACCTAATTTCTAAGAAACTAATGGATGGATTTGATTAAAAATTTACAGATATTCTTGGTATCAAGCAGAAGTGTTTAAATAATATTTGGGTTATGGTTTATAGTTCTTTGAGTTTTGACAGAGGTATGGCCCTTTGATGAAAAATCTTGTATACTCAATTTCTCAGCAACTAATGAAGGGATTTGATTCAAACCTCACAGAAAGATTCGTTATATTTCAGAGATGTGCATATCTAAATTTGGTAACTGTCCATTGACTTTGCCAGAATAATGGCCCTTTTGATAAAAATGTCAGTTGTTCCATCTTTCAAACTATTTGTCTCCCACCAGTAGGTTGATAATCATAGACCTATGTGGGATAGCAGCTGGAGGCTAGGAAAGGATATAATGGTAGTACTGGTGTGAGAAATACCAGGAATCCATTTTTAGGTGCTCCATCCGCCTGGATATAACTGAAAAATTATTGAAAGCTGCATAAACCCCATTCAAACTAACAAAAATCCATTGGTAGATTTTACATGTCCGCTAAATGTTTTGGCAGTTTTTGGATTGATTTGATTAAATCTTCAAAGATAAGATCAATATAAAACATAGTTGTGCATGTTGTATTTTGGTTATGTCCTTTGCAAGATTTTTCTTTTTACTTTTTGTGGACAAGTTCATTTTGATCCTGGACAAGTAGAAAATCATCGTTTACAGTCGGTATAAAACCCATTAAAAGTCCCTTCAGCGTAAGCAAAATCTCTGAAAAAGAAGACATTCTTAACGAAATATTGGTTATTATTGAATCTTATGTTGATGGAGCACATTAGAATCGTTTCAATAAGACTATTCTAATGGGTTCAAACATCATTGGACAGTATGTTTTGACCGACAATCTATAAATGCCATTAAAATGATCTGTCACATTTATAATAATATTTTGTATAAAGTGACCATTCCCATAAACAACCACTTTTCGGTGGTCCCCATAGTGGTTGATTAACACAAGTTTTACTCAGTACTTGTCCAGGGACATGAGGATAAAATCTGCATTTCAACATCCCTGAAGATCCCTTACTTGATATATGGGATTATAATTTTACAAAATCAGAAAATCCAATCTTGAAATAGACAGATAGAGAAATGGTTTTACTTCACATGAAAGCAGAGTCATACCATATATCCTATGAAACTAGCTTTAAGTGCACATTGATTTGCATCTACTTGTTTGATAAAATCTTTCATTAGGAAAACATATGTGTGTCTGGTGTATTTGTTGTTCTCTAATGTACTCCTAATAAAGATACCAAATTAGATCCTGGCTAAAATATGTTTTCTAGGATTAAAGCTTAGGTATAAACTAAGTTTTTTTCTAACGATTGAACATGTTGATTATTTAAAATGTGATTTTTTTCTTCTTTGGCATTGCAAGAACTTGAATGCTATCTTCCTTTGCATTAAAAAGACTGAAATTCCATCTTCTTTGGTATTGCAAGTGCTGATGAAATGCTATATCTTTGGTTGCAAGTACTGAAATGCAATTTTTCCTGGTGTTGCAAACACTGATTGCTATCCTCCTTGGTGTTGCAAACACTGAAATGCTATCTTCCTTGGTGTTGCATACTGAAATGCTATTTTCCCTGGTGTTGCAAGCACTGAAAAGCTATGCTCCTTGGTGTTACAAGCTTTAAAATGCCATCTTCCTAGTGTTGGAAACACTGAAATGCTATCTTCCTTGGTTTTGCAAGCTTTGAAATGCTAGCTATCTACCATGTTGTTGCAAACACTGAAATTCTATCTTCCTTAGTGTTGCAAGCACTGAAGAGTTATCTTCCTTGGTGTTTCAACCACTGATATGCTTTCTTCATTTGTGTTGCAAACACTGAATAGCTATGAAATTCTATCTTCCTAGGTGTTGCAATTCAGAAATACTATCTTCCTTGGCATTGCATGCACTGAAATTTTATATTCCTTGTATTATGTCTAGGGTATTTATAAATTAGTTCTTTATCAAAAAGGTAGGAAATGATAATAGATTTAATTATTTTTGATACAACAAGGGAGGAAATAATATTTATTTTGATACATTGTTACAAGTGATCTTAACAATTTACAGTATATCGCTGCCACGTTTTCTTCACACAATTGACTGTTTACTACTTGGCATATGGCTTATACCGGTAGCTGAACTTTGTATTTTCATTGTCTTGAAATGACGTCATATTGCATTTGATGATGTTTATTTGCAAATGGTGTTATTTATTTTGCAGAATAACTGGAATCAACAAATTAAGGAATTTCCTTATTTTTTGCAAATTTTTGGGTATTTTGTAAATAGATTTTTTTTTTTCTAAAGATACAAAATTATTAAACTGGTCATCTAAAACAGATAAAAACTCAACAAAGGCTTGTTTTTAGCTCACCTGAGCACAAAGTGCTCAAGGTGAGCTATTGTGATTGTACTAAGTCCGTCGTCTGTTGTGCATCATCCACAATTTCTTTAAACATCTTCTCCTCGTAAACCAGTTGGCCAATCTTGATGAAAAGGCAGGGATGTTCCTTGGGTTAAGCTCTATCACAGTTGTTCAAAAAAATGAAATATACCCTTAACTTTCCCTTAACACTTTAATAAAAAGGGTGAAAATATGAAAATCTTCAAAAATCTTCTTCTCCGAAAGCAGAAGGCAGACAGCTTTCATATTTGGTATGTAACATCATCTAGTGGACCTCTACCAAATTTGTTCATATTAAGACCCTGGGATAATATTTGGGCCCCACCCGGGCGCAGCCCTTTTTACATAGAATTAAAGAGTGAAAATCTTCAAATATCTTCTTCTCTGAAACCAGATGGCAGACAGCTTTCATATTTGGTATGTAGCATCATCTTGTGGACCTCTACCAAGTATGTTCATATTAAGAACCTTGGGTCATATTTGGGCTTTGCCCAGGCACATCCCTTTTAGCTCTTCTGAGCATGAAGGGTAATAAAATGAAAATCTTCACAAAAATCTTCTTCTCTGAAACCAGAGGGCACACAGCTTTAATTTTTATGCCCCGTATCGAGAGATCAGGGGCATATTGTTTTACTCAAGTCCGTCTGTCTGTCTGTCTGTCAGTCCGTCTGTCCGAAAACTTAACCAAACTTAACCTTTGCCTTTTCTCCAAAAGTATTTGAC
The DNA here is from genome assembly GCA_948146395.1 of Fragum whitleyi. Classification (NCBI taxonomy): domain Eukaryota; kingdom Metazoa; phylum Mollusca; class Bivalvia; order Cardiida; family Cardiidae; genus Fragum; species Fragum whitleyi. The sequence continues at coordinate 20,827,035 of OX411556.1, forward strand.
ATACAAAGCTGTACACCAAAGTCAAGGTCATGTGACAAGGTCAATGTCATGTGACAAGGTCAAGGTCATCTGTCAAGGTCAAACTTAAAAAAAAAAATGCTGTTCCGAGGGCATTCGTGTTTCACAAACACATCTTGTTTGTATATAACATCATCTAGTAGACCTCTACCAACTTTGTTCATATTAAGACCCTGGGGTTATATTTGGGCTCCTCCCAGGCGCATGCCTTTTAGCTCATCTGAGCACGATGGGTGAAAATAGGAAAACCTTCAAACATCTTCCTCTCTGAAACCAGAAGGCTGACAGCTTTCATGTTTAGTTTGTAGCATCATCTAGTGGACCTCTACCAAATTTGTTCATATCAAGACCCTAGGTGAACATTTGAGCTCGACCTGGGTGCATCCCTTTTTACATAGAATCAAAGAGCGAAAAGACATATCTGTCTTGCTCTTAGCTGAAAATTTTCCATGGTATTGATCTTACCTAGAAATTATCTCCTCTTTGACCCCTGCCTATTTAATTAATGTGATGTCCCAGGGGTCAAAGAGACTCTGGTGAGCGATCTAGGACCATCATCATCAGGTCCTCTTGTTATCTGTTTATAGATGACTTGTTTAATAAATTTTGTATTTCATGACCACTCATTCATTATCCTCTATCTTTAAAATTCTAAGGTAAAAGTTTCCTGTCTAAAATCAGGAAATATAGATTCTGTATTGACTGATATTTACTCCAAAATACATTTCAAAGAAACCATTTAATTTGAAGAACATGTGTTTGAAAATATTGAACAAGAAGCAATAATTTTGGTTCGTGATTTAAGTCAAAAAAAGGAAATCTGAAAAGAGAAAGGATAAGATTTAACCCTTTGCTGTTTAATCCCTGCTTTTCACGTGCCTGTGATTTTATGATTGAGAAAACATTGTGAAAAAAGAAGAAATTGCTTCTGACAAGCAATTTCTACTTTTTTCACACTATTTTCTACCCTACTGAATCGTTATTTTTCAAATTAAATATACTTTTAATTTTTGTCTGCAAAACCTTTGAATTTGGACAGGTCCAAAATTTTGTAAAACAGGAAAGGGTTAAAGTTTACCATTATATCTAAGTACTATAATATGGTGGCATATTTCTGCCATGAGATTCGAGGGAGCAGTATCATGATAATTATAGAAATATCATGATAAGATCCAGGAAATAATATCTTGACCATAATTATTTTCTTGATGAAATTATTGTGATTTAAAATTATTGTGATTTGATATATGCAATCTCTCCTTTTGCCGATTAATGCCCAATACTGACATCAGTTAAAGTTATCGCTATAGAAACTCTGTATTCTATATATAGGAAACACATTCGGATGACTTTGTTTTTCTGTACGTAAATCCTAGAAAAACTCTTCAGCCAAATGGAAAAAAAAGAATCTCAAAGTTGTAATCTAAATAAAATCACAGTGATTGTCAGTTTTTAGTTCAAGATATTTTTATCTCGATGTCAGTAGTAGGCAATGCCGTAGAAAAAATTTTGGTACAAATATCATGATAGAAATATTGAAAAAATTTTGATTACAGGATAAAATTTCTTAGAAACTTTATCTTACTGTGATATTGTTTATATGGTGGTACTGCTATCTTGTATCTTGTGGCAGGTATATGCCACCATACCATTCATAACTCTTGATTTTCAATTAAACAAGAGTACAAAATCATTAAATATTTATATTCTAAAGAGAACGGATACATAGATGTTGTTAAATAATACTAAGAAACTGCTTACTATTGAGGATATGTATTTACCCATTGATTCAGCAAATGTTACAGAAAAGGTTTTAGCTGCTGTTATTGCATAGTTGGTAACACATTGTTCTCCAAATCATGGGGTCCTGGATTCAATCACTTAATACAGCTACACATAACCTTTCCAACATTTGTCTCCAACCAATGGGTGGATAATCTGTAATCTATGTGGGATGGGCAGCTGAGGCTCAGAAATTGAACAAGAAGTTGTTTCATCAATGATATATGTTACCACTTAAAATTTTAGATTTCACCTAATGTATCAATTGTTGGTTATTTCCAGGACTCGACAACAGACGATTCCAAGGACATGGTAGAAGGCAACGATTTGCTGACCCAATTAGCGAAAATGACCGTTGTGATCACTCACCTTATTGTTGAATTTGCCAAAAATCTCCCCGGGTTTGTGCGGATAAGCAAAGAGGACCAGATCTCTCTCCTTAAGGTAATTTGGATAATCCACAGCCCATAGTCCCCTTAGTTCTTTACAGGGTGTAGCTCATTTCCTTAGAGGAAACATTGATCATTCTCTTTTAAAAAGAAGTATTTGAGCCTCTGCTTTGCCCACTGACATCTCCAAGAATTCAAAATGTGCTTTGAGCAGCGTAGACAGCCACACATTGTATATACATAAACAGTAAATCTTACCTGTGCAACCAGATATATTTGACGACCATTTTCAAAATCCCCCTCTTGAAATCAAAATATCCTAAAAAGTAGATTTTAGCAGTCTAAAAATTATGGTCAATGAATCCTATGTTGTTAAAAGTTGTAAAAATCGTCCCCACAAGATGATTTTGTTGAGTTTTAACTACATAGGATCACTGAGAAAATTGTAGTAATATATTAATTCAATTAATATTTTGTCTCCAATTTGCTAACATGTAATTGTGTACTAAGCAACCATTCTCTTTAACAACCTTTTTAGCTCCACTGGTTTAAAGCCACTGGGGCTATTGTCATAGCGTTGTGTCCGTCGTGCGTCTGTCAGTGCGACTGTGCGTCCTTTCGTAAACCTTTTCTTTAAAAATCTTCTCCTCAGAAACCACTGGATGAATTTCAACCAAACTATACAGGAATGATCCTTGGGTAACCCTCTTTCAAAGTTGTTCAAGAAATTTTGATCCAATGAAAAACATGGATTTGATGGGCGTGGCTAATTTCCAAATATGGTGAAAAATGAGTTTTCTCAGATTCTAATTGATGGATATCAACTAAATTTCACTGGAAGGATCCTTGAATTACCCTTTATCAGTCTACCAAAAATTATTGTGATCAAATGAAAAATATGTATTTTATGGGCGGAGGTCATTTCTCTATATGTTATATAGTGGAAACTTTGAAAATCATTTTCTCAAAAACAAACTGATAGATATCATCCAAATTTTACATGAATGATCCTTGGGTGACCCTTTATCAGTCTACCAAAAATTATTGTGATCGAATGAAAATGTGTTTTTTATGGGCGGAGGTCATTTCTCTATTTGTTATATAGTGGAAACTTTGAAAATCATTTTCTCAAAATGATAGTGACAGATATCAACCAAATTTCACAGGAATGATCCTTGAGTGATTCTATTAATCAGTCTATTAAAAATGTTTGTGCTTGGATGAAAAATATGTATTTTATGCGCGGAGGTCTTTTCTCTATTTGTTATTTAGAGGACTTTGAAAATCATTTGCTCAGAATGTAATCAATGGATATCAATCGAACTTCATTAGTATGATCCTTGGGTGACCCATTATCATGCAGCCAAAAATTATCGTGATCAGATGAAAATCAGTCTTTTATTGGCGGAGGTCATTTCTCTATATGTTATAATAGTGGAAACTTTGAAAATCAATTCAAGATAAATAGAACCCAAAATATCTAAAAAATCTATTCAAAACTTTAATTGCAAGAATTTCAAGCCTGTGGAGCGACTCAAGCCATTCATGGCTTTCTAGTTTTGGTGGTCTCGTAAGTGGCAGCTAAACACACATTCTTAGCTCACCTGAGCATGAAGTCAAGGTGAGCTTTGGTTGTTTTGGAATATCTGTCGTCAATTGTGTGTTGTCAACATTTACCTTGTAGACACTCTAGAAGCCATATGGTTTGCTCAATTAACCGGCAAATTGGTCAGATTGTTTGTCTTGATGAAAGATCTGTCAAGTTTGGAATTTGGTCAATAAACCTTAACCCTTTGCTGTTTAATCCCTGCTTTTTACGTGCCTGTGATTTTTATGCCCCCGTATCGAGAGATCGGGGCATATTGTTTTACTCATGTCCGTCTGTCTGTCCGTCCGTCTGTCCGAAAACTTAACCGGAAAACTTAACCTTTGCCTTTTCTCCAAAAGTATTTGACATACAAAGCTGTACACCAAAGTCAAGGTCATGTGACAAGGCCAAGGTCATGTGACAAGGTCAAGGTCATCTGTCAAGGTCAAACTTTTAAAAAAATGCTGTTCCGGGGGCATTTGTGTTTCACAAACACATCTTGTTTGATTGAGAAAACATTGTGAAAAAAGAAAAAATTGCCTCTGACAATCAATTTCTTCTTTTTCCACACTATTTTCTACCCTACTGAATGATTATTATTCAAATTAAATCCACTTTAAATTTTTGTCTGCAAAACCTTTGAATTTGGACAGGTCCAAAATTTTGTAAAACAGGAAAGGGTTGATATTGGTTTATTAGATTGTCTTGATATTTGGACATGTGTATAGTCCGTTTGACTTCTATATGGACCAACCTTTTCATCAATTACATAAAATTGCATTTGAATAAAGGTTTTGTATGTAGTAAAATCTTAATTTCAGCTTAATACCATTCCAAAAAATATTTTTTGAGAATAAAATAATTTCAAAATAATGATTTTGTCTATCTTGTTAATGTTAATATTTTCGCATTATCCGTTCTTAAACACCAGGGGTGATGGAGGCTGTTCAATAGTAAGAAAATGTCAACATATATAGTAAAAACACGTGTTTTTATACTAAACTTTTGACAGATGAAATGTCGATTATTCCTTATTTGGACATGCTAATTAGCATATCGACGGTCATGTCATCTTAATTAAACTTAAATAGCATGTGATTTTTACCGTTATTACTCGCCTTTTCATCAAGTTTTCCTCGTGAAATTCCCAACTACTTCGTTTTATAATGCTTTTTGATTGGTCTTAACATGTAAATATAGGGTTCATCTCAGAATGAATTAAATCAATAATCAATTATCTGGTCGAACAGTTTTTGAAGAAAGATAGAATATACACAGATTTGATATCCAACTGTAGCAAAAATCTAAGACAAACTTTGTTATATTGAAAAACTCGATTTTATAGTAATACAATTCACTTAAAATCTTACTCTTTTGACTCGGCCCCTATGCAAATTAGTACTATTTTTGGTTAAACAATTCGCTGTTCCGTTTAATACAGTAACAAGTAGGTATGAAATGCTGATAGTTAACATGTAGATGGACGGACAAAGTCATTATTTTACATTCAAAAATTCTGAAAAACAAAATTTGTCATGGTATTAGCTGGAAAAAATGATATGACAAGAAAAATATGCATTTCATTAATTAATTTCTGAGATTTTCGGCGAAATGTTGGTCCATATAGAAGTCAAACGGACTATAGTAAAAAAATAGGTCACAAGATCAAATCTTAGAAAAAACCTTTTTGAAAGGCTTTAGGTCATATCATTTGCTCAATCAGCCTGAAAATTGGTCAAATTGATTGTCTTGATGAAATGTAGGCCAACTTGGAAATTGTGTCAAGTTATGTCAAAAACTAGGTCACAAGGTCAAATCCTTGAAAAACCTTATAGACACTCTAGAGGCAATATTTTTTGCTAAATCATCCTGAAAATAGGTCAGATTGATTGTCTTGATAAAATCTGGATCAAGTTCGAAATTGGATCAAGTGGGGTTAAAAAGTAGATATAGAGGTCAGTCAAACCTAAGTAAACCTTGTAGACACTCTTGAGGCCATATTTTTTGCTCAATCAATCTGAAAACTGGTCAAATTTATTTTTCTGGCGAATTCAAGGTCCAGTTTGAAATTGGGTCAAGTGGGGTTAAGAACTAAGTCATGTGGTCCTATCTTGGAAAAACCTTGTAGACACTCTAGAAGACATATTATTTGAGTGTCTGGATGAAACCTTAGTTTAGTCTGATCAAAAATGAATTCAAGAGGTCATATATTAGAAAAACTTTGCAGATACTCTGGAGGCCATATTTTATTCTGAATCAACCTGAAAATTAGTCAGATTGATTTATTTGGTGAAATCGAGATTAAGCTTAAAATTTGGTGAAGTGGGGTCAAAAACTTGGGCACGAGGTCAAAATTAAGGTCAAGAAGTCAAATATTAGAAAAAAACTAATTATAATTGGCATATTTGATGCCAAATAATTGGCTAAATCAACCTTTAAATTGGTCAAATTTATAATTTTGATAGGATCTTAGACAAAATAAATTGTTTTGACTACATCTTAGATTCAGGTGAGCAATTTATGGCCACTATGGCCCTCTTGTACTGTGTATAGTAAGCTGATGGTCTACAAATACTTATAGATTTCATCTAGATACAAAATGCATTGTGAAGACTCTTGTCAGACTTTTAAAACTAATCAGCCTGTGCATATCATCTAGACTGATCATGGTCGATACTTTTCGCAGTTCCCTTTTTGAGTGTCTGGTCAAATAATTATTTCCTTACCAAAAGCAATGGTTTAATTTAATCTTTTTTCTTAGTTAAACTAAGATTTTATTTCTTATTACCCATTCATGGTTTTACCTGCAAGTCGACATGTCATCTGTCAAGACTTAAAAGGTTAATGGATTGATATTCTGTACATTTACACTTGAACGAAATTTTGAGGGGTCAGCTCTACACTATTGTAAGTGCCTATAAATATATAGGCACTTACAATAGTTTTGCACTGACCCCTCAAAATAATCCCAATTTGAATTATTTGACGTTTCGTTCCAGGCTGCTTGCAGTGAGGTCATGGCAATACGAGCAGCACGTTGTTACGATTTATCCACAAAAACGATAGTTTTAGCCAGTGGGACTCCGTGTACGATGGAAAATATGATAGCTGCTGGTGGAAGTATAGAATACTGGAAACTAGTGTTTCAATTTTGTCACGCTCTTGCTGAAAATCAGACGGATAATACGGAGTATGCCTTATTTACAGCAATATGTATATTTTCTGGTAAGTTCTACCCTTTTACAAATGAATTTCAAAGAAATTGTCAACTTTTTGGAGTTTTTCTCAAGTCTGGCTTACGTTTTTACCACAAAAACTGAATAAAAGACAGATAGTGAAGCCTTTGATACAACTTCACATCTGTGCAGGCTGATCTTAGTCTATTCTCCCCCAACAAGGCTCTTTGTTCAGCTTGAATTTGTTGTTTTACTTGTTTAAAAATGGTGGGGAACCATGGGTTCATAGGCCTCTGTGACATAAATGCAATAATGTTGAAATGGCTTTAAACCCGATAAAACTAATTTCGCCCACACATGAAATATAATATAGTTATTGTATGGGATTGACCAATATAAAATTTTAATCCAATTTTAATTATACAATCACATATTCCAGACTATTTTCTGTCTGAAAGAGATATTTGAAATTCTATCTTGATTAAATTTTTGTCTCTGCAAGGTCTTTTAAATTTATATGTGTGTAACTTTAGTTGATTGTTTAAAACCTCAATAAAATCTTCTCAGCAGAATACCTAAATTATTTCAATCATTCCATTGGAAGCAAAAATCTTGAAGAACCCTATAATTTGTTGATGCCTCATAAAATCCTTAAAAACTACTTGCAGTCCTTTGAAAACCATTGATATTATTCTTGAAAGATAAACTTTATATCTAATAGTTAAAAACAAGTGTTGAAAGATTCAAATAAGTTTCAAACGAATAACCTGCCTATGTTATTTAAGTGTAATGGAAGTAAAAATGAATGTTTTTCTGGCAGATTTTCTCAAATAAGTCTACTTGATGTATTATTTTGACACCTAAAAAGCTTTACTTCTAATTAAAACCACCATGAAATTTGCACTCTTAAATCCTTAAAATTAGAATGCCAGTGTTTTAAGTTTAATTGCCAATTAAGAGTATAAGTTAATTCTGTGCCTATTTTTCGAATATTTTCACAATTCAATGGTTCAGTGAAAAACAGTTGTAACTGCCTTTATATTTATAGGAAGTTACATCTGCGTCAGGTTGAGCCATTAAATTGCACTTTTAACCAATTCACATTCCAGGGCAATCCTGATTTATGAAAAAAACATGGAAAATTCACACGTCACAAATAATTTCCTTATTTTTGCACAAGGTTTTTATAAAAAAGAGTAAATCAGGAACACTTACTTAAACCTGTAGGATATTCTTTGAGGGTCCAAGGGTCTGGAACTTCAGGTTTGCACAGCAAGTAAAATGTGTTAAGCTCACTTGAGCTCAAAGTGTTCATGATGAGCTATTTTGATCAAGCTATGTCCTGCATCTGGGAGACAGGTTGTCAGTCAACATCTTGTGTGCACTCTAGAGATACGTTTTTGGCCCTAATGTCTTGATACATGGTCAGAATGTTTGTCTCCATCAAATATAGGTCAAGTTCAAAATGTTTGTCTATATCAAAAAAAAAAAACCTCGTAAGCCATCTAGAGGCCACATTTTTGGCACAGATGTCTTGAAACTTGGTCAGAATTGTTTGTCTCCATGAAATATCAGTCAAGTTTTAAAATTGGATTCAGTAGGGTCAAAAATGAGGTCAATAGGTCAAATGTAGAAAAATCCTTGTATGCACTATAGAGGACACATATTTGATTGAACATATTGTCAGAATGTTTGTCTTGAAATCTTAGACAAGTACAAAAGATGGTTAAAAACAAGGACACCTTCAAATCTTGAAATTCTTTTAGAACTTTAGAGGCAACATATAAGACTCAAATGTCTTAAAATGTAATAGGAATGTTTGTCTTCCTGATATCTTGGGACTTTTGTTGAGCCAGTCATGAATTTCAAATAAGAAGGTTTGACACTTTGCCACCTTTGTCAACTACTGTAAATGTCTCAGGTGAGCGCCTAAGGGCCAATGGTCCTCTTGATGTGATACCTACTTCACGGGAGTGAAATTACCATATTGAATATTTTTGATATTACACAGGTGTTATAACACTAGTGGAATAATTAAGCAAATGAGCTAAGAACAGATAGCAACATTATATTTTCGTTGTGAAAATGATGTTATAATGGATTTGTGTAGGTCATTTCACAAACAGTATTTCTTGTTTCATTAAATAACTTGAATCAATAAATACTGTCATTACCTTGTTTTATAACCAGATTTCTTGCCATATTATAAAAAGAATATCAAATTTGTGCTCATTAAATACTGAATTTATTTAACTATTCATCTAAAACAGATTTTTATCTGTTATAGATGAGTTGTTTAAAAAATTTTGTATTCAGTAACCACTTGTTCAATATCTTCTAATAACCACTCATTCAATATCCTCTTAGTCCAAGGTTTAGTTTCAATATTTTTCTTGCCCAATAAAGATTATTTTAAAAAAGTACATTTTCAGTTGGGAAACATCCCTCCTAAACTAAAAAAACTGAGATAAATTCTGGAATTACTTGCCATTGATATGAACCAAAAAAAGCCCAAATGTCATGTCACATGGACCCCAATTTGTAGAGGTCACAATTTAAAGTACTGATATAATGTCTGAAATCACTTGTTATTGATTAAGGACCCTTTATAGGCACAAATGTCAAGTCCTATGGATCCCAATTTGTAGATGTCACAATTTAAAGCAAGATTGAAAAGCTAAGATTGAAGGTCTCTAGTCTCCGGAATAAATGAGGATGTCTTTATTCAGATTACAGGATACAATCAGGTTAAATCAAGTTAAAATCGAAAATGAGGTTGTTTTTTAACATAAAATTATTTTGGTCTTGGACTAAATCAGATTTTTGTTTGAAGAGGCAAAGGCAGGCTTTTAATCCAGGAAAGAACAAAATATTTCATTGCTGATACTGTACTAAACACAAGAAATACTCTATTGAGCAATACAAAAAATGAACATTGAGCTAAAATTTTCTCAGTTTACATTAAATGAAGCAAAGAAACTTAACAAATTGATGTATTTTAGCTTGATTCCATTCAATTTGAGGTTAGTTTTAGTTTTAAGAAGTCCTTTAAATGATTGTGTAGTTGAAGTTTACCTCTAATTAGAGAAAGATACTCTCCTCATTCTTACATTTCAGATAATTTCAGATACATCTAGTTTATGAAAAAATAAATAGTTTCTTTCAATTTTGCAACAAATATTATATAAAGCCTTTTTAATGGGGACATTTAACTTTTAATTTGAATCTGCTTAGTTGAACTCTATATTGACTTTTCTTTTTGTCTTGTTTTCAGAACGACAAGGTTTACAGAATAAAGACCAAGTGGAACAGATCCAAAAGATATATTTAGACGCATTAATGGAGTACGAGGACAAAAAACGATTACAAAGCGGAACTTGTCTCGCAAAACTTTTAATACGACTGAGTGATTTACGAAGCATTAGTGTCGAACATTCAAAAATGTTGACGATGATGCAGATGGACGAGTCTCTCATGCCGTGTATTGTCCAAGACATATACATACAGGAGAGGTGATAGCGATAGATCTTCAGAGTTGTTGTTATTAAAGAGGCGTAGCGAGAATTAACTTTGAGGAAAAATATCATATCGCATCAATTTTAGAGCAGGATCAAAACTGTTATTTATTTAATAAAATCGCTCAATATTTTATTATTTCTGTGAAAATTGTCTTTTTAAAGAAAAAAGAATCATATCTTAGCAAAATTATATTAATTAATACTTACATTTTAAATCATCTAAATAAGGATCAAAATATTACTAATACCTGTATGCATATTCTATGCATTAGGAAAGTTTGTCAAAAGCTCTATTCAGCTAGGCAATCAGACCAGATAATTTTTTCTGCACATTGAAAATCATATTCATTCTTCTAAGACTGGTAAGTGTACAGTAAAACTTGTGTTAAGTGGCCACTTAGGGGACCACCAAAAAGCTGTTGCTTATGGAAATGGTCCCTTTATACAATATTTTATCATAAATAAGATGACATAACTGATTGAAGACATGCCATTTTCATGACATGTATAGATAGTCAAATAAGTGTTAATTAATGCTATGATGTTACAACTACTTAAATAATAAAATAAAAATACAATAAAAGATTCAACGATAAACCATTTTTGATCTATGAATGTTCACTTTTTCAGAGACCATTTTTATGATGGTCCTTAAATAAAACTGGTCCCTAAATAGAAGCTGTGGCTCCGGCAATATCAACTGTATTTTTAAAATAAGAAGCTAGAGCATCCAGGTTATTGAGATACCAGAGAGAAAAAGAAGTGATTATTACCTCTCTCATTCTAACAACATAACATAAAAAACATAACACATAACATATAACATATATGTGGCAAACATAACAAATTTGTGATATGATATTTTTCAACAAAAAATTCTGTTACCCTCTTTAAAATAATTTAATATAGTTTATGATAAAAAATCCATGTGATGTGTTAGTGAAACTGCTTTTAAACTTGGATACATCATTCATCTCATTCCCATTATTATTGATGATGTAAATACATGTGTCGACGACGAGAGTGCATTTGTCCTGTTGATATAATAAATGGGCCAGTGGCAGATCTTGGATTTCTGTGAAGGGGGGTGGGGGTGGAACAGACAAAAAGGAGGTTCGTTTTTCTAGTATTGCACAATTCAAATCCTTATCCTTTTTAATTTTAATATGATCCTGTGCGTGACATTTCCAACAATTTGAAATGTGCGTGAGGGGCAAACCTTAGTAGCATAGACAGTCACATACTGTATGTATAAAGTTACCTGATGGTCTACAGATAATTTGAGATCTTGTCTCTCTACTAAACGCATAGTGATGACTATGGTCAGACCGTGCGGATGCACAGGCTGATCAGAGTGTTTGCTTTGCGGTTAATTGAAATTGTTGGAAATCCTATGCACAGGCTCATTTTGCTTTTAAAAGAAATCCTATTTTTTGACATACAAGACTTTCTCTGGATTTAACCACAAAATTCAAGTGAAAGACAGGTAGTATATGCTTAGTTCAGACTGCACAACTGTCAGCATAACTGAAAAAATTATGAAAGCGGCTTTAAACTCCATTTAATCAATGTTTATAGACAGTTACAACTGTTTCCCGCTGAGCCATTGAAATGTAGAAATAATGACATGACTTGATAGATACATAATTTGAGTTGAGATTTGTTTGATAAAATCATATGCAGAATTTCCTGTAATATGGACAATTGGAAAAGTAATGTGAAGGCTAAAGAATGCTGCATCAGTTAAATTTCTGCATTTCCTCATTGTTAGAAATCCCAATAGAAGATTATCTTCTGGATTACATTGTGAACAACATATTGGGAAAATTTAATGGTTATGTCCTATAACAATTACATGAAATGTTCCCACAGCAGAAACCAAATTTAGGAGTCTTAACCCTTGTCATGCTGAATAAATTTTGGCTAAAAATTTTCATCAAAATCAAAGGGCAAAAAGTACTGAAAGTATCACTTGTAGGTCTATCTTTATTTGAAAAACTAAATCTATTGACAATTCTGGTTTGAAAGTGAGAAACAGGTGGTTTAGACTAACATCAGACTGCACTTATGTGCAGGCTGATGTTTGTCTATAGTCCTTGCCAATGCAGGAATATTTTGGGTTCAGCATGATAAGGATTAATCTTTTACAGAGTTAACAATCCTTTACAGTATGATTGAAAATTAAATTGCTACAAACAAAAAGACCAAATTAAAAGAATGTGGCATAGATAAAAGATATATACTTAAAAAATACCCTTTAAAACTTAATTGGACGAGAGCCTCCTGAATAAAAAAGCAAAATTAATAATCTACAAATAATGACATGACTTGATAAATAACTAACTTGAAACAAAATTGGCTTGACAAAATAATTCACAAAATTTCCACTAATGATGCCTGTCCTTATCAAAAGGGGGAGTTAATTTGTAGGCTAATTGATACTACATCTCTTAAAACCATTGTAGAAAAAAAGCAAAAATAAGATTATCTTCTGGATTACATTGTGAACAACATATTGGGAAAAATTAATGGCTATGTCCTACAACAATTACATGAAATGTTCCCACAACTGAAACAAGATTTAGAAGTCTTTTACAGAGTTAAATCTTTTACGGCATAAAATAATGCTTTATTTTTGCAATGAACACTTTGTAAAAACAAGAGCACCAACTACAGGTGCCTACACTCTTCTGTTGAGTGCTGGATGATAGAAAAAAATCTCAGTCGAAAAAGGGGCATAATTTGCTAAAAAATGCATCTTGAATCAACCTCCTTGATAGTAAAGGTTGCTCTTTTGATGGTGAACATAATGTGCCAAGTTTCAAGTGAATGTCTTTCAGTAGAACTAGAGATATCAAAAAGTTTCAAAAGATGTTGCACAACATTAACAATGACGTTGACACCAAGGCTTTAGCAATTCCTCGAGTTTTCTCTAAAAACAGCCAAGCTAAAAAAAAATGCAGCATCTTTAACAGTTCTTAAAGAAAAGGAAGAAATCATACTGGATGATAGCCATCTGAATAACATAGCAGATAGCTTATTTTCTTCCCAAACCAGCTTTATCCAGGGTTGTGGAAATACAGATTTTCTCTACTTGTCCCTGGACAAGTAGAGACTGATTTCTTACTTGTCCAGGATCAAAATGAACTTGTCCACAAAAAAAGTTGGTAGATAAATATTGAGAACATATTGATTTTAATGAAGAAAATGCTGTAACCCAGCATTTTCTTCATTAAAATCAATGTTTCTTTCCTCTTTTTTACAAACAAAAGGATGACTTTTCACCTAGATCATTTAGTACTGTATCAAGATTTGCTCTGGTATCTACTTTTCCACGGACAAGTGGCCTAGAAAAATGTACTTGCTCACAAGTAGAAAAGCCCATGTCGGACAAGTCGGGCATGGGAATTCCACACCCCTGCTTTATCCAAGGTATAGTTACAAGGTTTAAGAAGAAAATAGATGAGATGTAATTTTGAATCAATGCTGTGTTTCCATGATACAAAGTTTACAAACAAGATTTGATACAGAAAGACATCCAAATTACTGTAATGCCTACCCTAGGCCTTGACAATTGAAAAAACAAAAAATGACAAAAAAATGTAGGGTAAAGCAATTGTTGCATCAGTTAAATTTTTGTATTTTTCTGGTTGAAAATCCCAATGGATGATTATCTTCTGGATGACATTGTGAACAACATATTGGAAAAGTTAAATGGTTATGTCCCATAACAGTTGGGTGAAATGCTGGGTGAAACTGCTAAAACAAGATTTGGGAGGCTCACTCTCCTTATCCGTTTCTAGCTTGGTATTGGGTACAGTTAGTTACAGTGTGAAATTGACATTCATCTCGATCAAAACCATTCTAAATCGCTCACTCAGCGCTCCATTTATTCATTCCAAACGCTCACTCAAACCATTCAAAAACACTAAACCCATTGAAAGATATAGAATCAACAACGTCATTCAAAATGAATTTAGATAGAGAAAAATCACTATTTCAATGACACTATTAAAATTGTAAGTGTCATATCGGTTCTTGAAGAAATGGGAAGTTATCTATAGAATTTGTATGCATATTTTGTTAAAGGGAGGTAATCAATATCGCTTATTTTGTTCATCCTGAACAAAATTTGCGATAATGGATTACATCCCATAATCACTCAAAACTCATTCAACACACTCATTCAGTTTCATTCCTTAATCATTCATCTTGTCAATTTCACGATGTTGTTCACTGAAGGTGTTGCTATAGCCCTGACATCATGGTCATCCTTTTTCTGTGCAAAAAATTTGATATTTTATGATATCTCTGGTATTTCCAATTCTGTCAAAGGAAAAACTGTACATGCAATTTATGTGATATTACGCCCCTTTTCTGACTTTGATTTTTTATCCACTACTTTTCTGACTTTGATTTTTTATCCACTAATGAGCACCTAAAAGCCAATACATAGACACCCGTAATTGGGGCTCTTGTTAAAAATTTATAATCAAAATTGAAATAGAATGCAAGCGACAATGAAGAAGGGATAGAGGAATATATTGAAATTGAATGATATTGAATGAGTGGTCATTGTGTACCGAATTCATTAAATGAGTCATGTATAAAAAGATAAAATGAGGCTATGCCGAGTTTTATCTGTTTTGATGATGAGTTTAATAAATTTGATATTTAATGAGTGCAAATTTGATATTCTGTTTTTAATTTGACATGGTTTTTTTTGTGATCAATCTCAGAAATTCCAGAAATTGATGGATTCAAGTTATTCCAAAACTTAAAAGGCCATTTGCTAATTGACATCATTGAATGCATTATGACGTCATTTTCACAATGAAAATATAACATGGTATACATTGTTGGTTTATTTATAATGTAATTCTACTAGTGTTACAACACCCTTGTAATATCAAAAATGTCAACGGGGTTATTTCACTCCCATGACATATGTCATATTGTAATTGCATTTAAACAATTGTCATGCGTAATCTTTGCAAAATAACACCTGAATCCACCCGAATTCATTGTTGAAGTCTATGAAAGGAGAAATTTAATACCAATATATCTCTTGAAAATTAAGTCTGTAAACAATTCTTGGACAAACAGGATGTTAACACTATGATCAGACTGCTCATATCTTGCCAAAGCAGGAATATTCTGGGGTTATTATGACGATGGATAAAGGTTTTCTGTACTTTTCTGATCAATAATGCTGAAAGTGCTAACTATATTTTATCACTTCTTGTTTATCCTACTTTATCTGGTTACAAAACAACAAAATGTAGAGCATATTTTAACAATTGAAAGAATCGTGTCCTATTTGACAAAAGTCAATGTCATTAATTGTATAAATCTTTCTCCCTTTTTCGCAGTAAACATTATGGAAAATGAAGACAGGGCTTGTTACAAGCAGTATATTGTTTTTCCATACTAATTTCTATACTATTTACATCATCATTCTATGTGGAAATAACAAAAGAAAAAATGAAGTTGTATAGAAAATTTATTATGGGAAAAATGTTGCACATTTGCTCATTTGCTTTGCAAGAGCTTAGGTGTATAATGGAGCCAATTATGGAGCCAAAGATAATTTCCGAACTAAATATTTAACTGTTGATGAGGTTAATAAAACATTGGCAAAATTGCAGTAAAATAAAGTGCTGAAAACACCAGATGCACATTTTGTGAGTCAATATCAGTGTTTATTCTAGGATTTCAAAAATGATCGGGATTTCAATGCCAAATCTAGATCATTGAGAAATGTTTGGTATTCCTTGCTCTTTGTTTATAGGGAAAAATTCCCTGTCAATTTTGAAAATATGGGGATTTTTGAAAAAAAGAGGGGGGATCCCACAAACCCCTGCCTACAATAAACACTGTATTCATTTTGAAAACATACTTTTAAACTTTTCTGATTTTAAAAGAAATATCAGGTGATGTAGACTAAGACCAGACTGCACAAGTGCAGTCTGATTTTTGTCTTTACCTCCTGCCAAAGCAGGAATGTTCCAGGTTCAGTATGACAAGCTAAAAATTCAAACTTGACAGATTACCGTATGTTACTGGTATGATGATAGAATTTTAGCACAGTAAATACTGTACTTGAAGTAAAATAAACTTAAACGCAAAGTGAGTTATAAAATTTTCAGGGGAAATCGTCTCATAAATCCTTAATACCTTATGAAAACTTGATTTGATTATCATATAGATTGGATGTCTTAAAACCAGTTAAATTTTCCAAGCAATTTGTTTCATCCTTCAACACTTTGAAATCTTTTACTCTGGATGAAATTTTATACCCCATGCAGCCAAATTATCAGTAAAAGGGATCATTTTAAAGGCAATGAAAATTAAAATATCACCTTTTAAGTCAAGCAATTAACTTATATCTTTATTGCTAACCTGACCTTTATCTACAAATTAAGAAAATTTAGAAAAATTACTTCTATATAAATATATTGTTGTGGTATTCCAGTCTAAAGTAATTGGTAAAGATTATCCCCAAGTCTATTTCCTAACAACTTTAAAAGTATAAATTTTGTATTTCGTGATGAAAAGGGTATTGATTTCATTGAGGTATGAAACTAACCAACTCATCACTCTGTATGAAAATATTTGAAACAGATTCATACCTAAGTGTGACAAGGGCTAATGTTTATATTCCTATATGAAATAAACAAATAATTTCTTCACATCTTATAAATTGATATCATGAAGCGAAAAATGTAAAGATGTATCAATAATTATATTTGAGCCTGTGTGTGACATTTCCAACAACTTGAAATGCTCGAGATGTGTAAACATTGTTTGGCCCAGGTAGCCAAAAACTGTAAATATAAAGTTACCTGATTGTCTACAGATATTTTAAGACCTTATCTATTTACTAAGCACATAGTGAAGACCCTGGTCAGACTGTGCGGATGCACAGGCTGGTCAGAGTCATTGCTTTGAGCATATTTGAAATTGTTGGAAATCTCATGCCCAGGCTCATTTTCTATTGGACTACTTTCCATAAAGTCTACACAATAGATCTGTAGCATGGAAACGTTACCAGTCCTCCCAGAAATCCACAGGATTCAGGCCTAAGGACTGGTATTATTTTCGATCCCTGCCTATAGGACATAAAATATATCACCAAAGTTATTATCTAATGAATTTTGTCTTCTTGGAATTAAAATTGTTTTTCATTCTTTAAACTTTTTAAGGACATTCTTTAAGATTATTTGCTATTTGTTCGAGCAATTCCAGTTTTGGTCGATCGAGTAAAAGTAAACAAGCAAAATTATTTCCATTTCCTCACAATGTCCCACCTTATTTAACTCATATTTTAACCAAGATACGCTCATGACTTTCATGTCTTCGATCCCTATGATATTGAAATAAAGTGGCAACTGCCTATAAATATATAGGCAGTTACAACTGTTTCACACTGAGCCATCATTATGTACTTTACAGAGAGTTAATTATGTGAAATGAATATAGTATTATATAAGAAAACTGTTTACTATATTTGAAAGGTTGTGAAGTATTGTCAATATAATAATTGGAAATATTTGTAATATCAGCCGGCGGGCATAGGGCAAAAGTTCATCTTTTATGATTATTATATTAACGCATTAGATAACCGACTTTAGACTCAATAGTAAGAATTTAGATAGATAACATTATTGTGTTTGATTCTTATGCATTGTATCTAAGACTTTTATAGGATTTTAGAATTACACCAACAATATGACAAATGATATTTGAGAAGTTTTATTTTGTAAATAATGAAAGTATGGAAAGTTATTTTGGAAAAAGGAAATGGAAATTGAAAAAAATAAAACATCTACTTTAAGTAAGGTTTTCCCTTTCCCACAATACTCTGAGGAATAGTCAGAATGTCTTTTTACTCCATTAAGATAGTGGACCCATTATAGTACTGCAACATTTCTGAAATAAAGACCTTTAATAGTGATAATCAAGGTTTCCTTATGCTTTTGATTAGGAAACCTTGGTTTACAATGTGAAAGATCATGAGTTCCAAAACGCTGTGGAACTATTACGGTCCCACTACCTTAATGGAAAATTTCATTAAATGTTCATCAATCTCTATGTTGTTGAAACATGTTGGAATCGTCTTGCCAAGACAATTCCATTGAGTACCAACAACTTTCTGTTTGAAAGAGCCATGGCAATAATAGATAGTAAATCTATCTATTTTTAATTACTTTTTAATTGGCTCATTAACCTGTTTGGCTCTTAATCCTTGCGTCATGCCACTTGACCCCTTGGTTAGTCAATTTAACAAAAGATACAGTATCTAGAATTATTTGTCTCCACCAATGGGTGAATGAAATGTTGGTTGGGAGGCTGGTGGTTCAGATTAAATACAGAAAAACTTGTGACAAGCGACCACTTAGGGGACCACCAAAAAGGGGTCCTTTATGGGAATGGTCACTTAAAACCAAATATCATGATAAATGTGACAGTTCATTGTGATCGCTTTTAAAGATTGTCGGTCAAGTCGCACTGATTCCTGTGATGTTCAAACCAACAACATAAGATTGAAAAATAACCAATCTTTTGTTAAGAAAGTCCTCTTTTTCAGAGATTTTGCTTACAGTGAAGGGACTTTTTATGGTGGTCACTTAATAAAATTGGTCGCTAAATAGACATGATCGCTCAAGTAATATTGACTGTATTGTGTTTGTTCTGGTGCTAGAAGACAGGAAAATATGAGTAGGTGCATCAGCAACTACAATATATTACTGCAATAAAGTTGAATGTTGTGTAAAACTCCTCACAAAGAAGGGAAAAAAATGTTTATGCTCGTTGATCTTCATTACATAATGTCATTGAAACATTGCCTGGAATATGAGTAGGTGCATCAGCAACTACAATATATTACTGCAATAAAGTTGAATATTGTGTAAAACTCCTCACAAAGAAGGGAAAAAAATGTTTATGCTCGTTGATCTTCATTACATAATGTCTTTGAAACATCCCTCATTTCATCGTTATTTATGTAATGCCCCTCAAATGTACTTGTTAATTGTCTTACATGCCCATATTTAGAGATCTTGTTATTATGAACTATTTGCTCAAAATGTTGATGCGGACAGGTGAAAAGTTCATCTGCTTTTTCTACCTGGTGTTTCAGATGTAGGTCATGTCCTCAATTATAAACTTAAGTAAATGTTATGTACTCTTTACATGAGTAATTTAGATTTAAAGGTAAGCGTTTTGGTTGTGTTTAAGATAACAAAAAATCGCAGAGCTGCTTCAAATCCTATTTTGTTGTTACTCGTTAGAATCCTCTCATTGAGAAGATTAGAATCCTCTCATTTAGAGGATTTAAATGAGTACCCACAACATTGGATTTTATGACGGAATAAGAAAATTCTCTTATTTTCTTTAGTTCTTCTATGCATCATACTTCCTTGCCACCTAAAAAGACTTTTAAAAAAAGATAGGTTCTAGCATTCTTGACTCCAGAATAAAATCGTTATTAATTTTTGCAGGCAGCTCTGCCAAGACTGTATTTCACAAATTTATGATTTAGCACTTTTGTAAGTACATATATATTTACAGTGACTTATAGTAAATTTGATCAGACACTATAAGGGTTGTCTGATATTTGCATATAATTCCTGCTTGTTTCAATGGGAAAGTAATTCTCATGATTCACAAAGGAACGAAAATTAGGAAGACCATTATGGTATTAGTTAAAGTATGGAGTTGTTTGACATTAGTGTCAGTTTGGTGAAAAGGGAGAGTATTTACCTCATGGTACTAAGATATATTTCAGTGAAGTTGTCTCCCTTGAAGAGTTGTTAATTCTGTTAATGAATGGTTCAAACACAATGTTGACGTCCCATTTCTAGAAAGCTATAATTGCCTGTACAGAATCAATATATCATTGCCTGGAATCCAAAATCTTGTAACTTTATCTTTAACACTTTCCTGTTTTACAAAATTTTGGACCTGTCCAAATTCACAGGTTTTGCAGACAAAAATTTAAAATGGATTTAATTTAAAAAATAACCATTCAGTAGGGTAGAAAATAGTGTGGAAAAAGAAGAAATTGCTTGTCAGAAGGAATTTCTTCTTTTTTCACAATGTTTTCTCAATCATAAAATCACAGGCACGTAAAAAGCAGGGATTAAACAGCAAAGGGTTAAGATGTAGATAGGGGATTGCATTTCAGACCAATGATTATTTTTAACTATTTTGCTTCAGGCCTTGATTTTCAGTAAACCTTTATTGGTTGCTTATCAGTTTTAAAGAATGGCAATGTTTATGGATGATTTTGCATTTCTATCACATTATGATTTTTCATCAAAAGCAGATGAATTTTTTGCTTGTCTTTGTGAATGTGTTCCCTGTCATTAAGATTCATGCTAATTGTAAAGATAAATTGAATTACCTATGTTTGGAAGGTAAGTAATAATAAGCTCTCTTTAAAAATAGTTTGATTTGTTGTCTGTATAAATTTCCAACTAAACAATTCTCAAAAATTTCCATCTGGTACTGAGTTGACTGAAGAATGTCAACAATTTTGTGGTAAATATTTCGTCATTCATGCTGGAGAAAAGTCTCAGCCTTGTTATTGAGATGTTAATTATCATTTGGTGACCAAATCTTTGGAACTACAGCTCTATTCATGTTATACATGATAGGTTCAGATCACCTTTTGGAATACAATTAGTCAAGCACGTGTTCATATGAGTTTTGTAAATAAGAGTCAGATGAACTTGTGGATAAGAAAATAAAATTATGATAAGTTTACAGATTGGCATAAAAACTATTGCCAGGTTCTATATTGATTAGTTAGTGAAAAACTATGGTGAGTGCCTATATCCAGGGTTCAGTGCAAAACTATTGTAAGTGCCTGAAAAACCAATATACGCTTACAATAGTATTGTGCTGAACCTTTAGTATAAGCACTTACAATTGGGCCTGTGTGTGACATTTCCAATAATTTGACATGTGCATGGAGGGCCAACATTAACCAACCTTACTTGCCTCATAGTATAATAAGATGTTTGCCTGGTTTTCTAAAGACACTATTGGACCTTATTTTTCTACAAAGTGCAAAGGAAAGACCCTGGTCAGACTGTGCAGCTGCACAGGCTGGCCAGAGTCTTTGCTTGGCGAACATTCAAATTTGTTGGAATTGTCATGCACGGGCTCAATTTATTTTTTTTAGCTGAACCCTCTGAATAATCAAGGGCCTTTGCTCTGCTCAACCTCGGTAAATATTGATGCAGTGATGTTTGTGAAAGTACCTATGCTTATTGAAAATTTTATTGACAATAATATCATGAACCAATCTTCATTATTACCCGCAAAAAATATAAAAAAGTAAATAAAAAAATTGAGTCTTTCCGCATCTTTTACAGCGATTTTACATGTGCATTTAGTAGCCTCAGGCCTCCTAGTGAAACCTTTAAAACCTTTAAAAACCTTTAATTTCAGAGCAAACCTTTAAAACCTTTACATTTCCCCAGAAAACCTTTAAAACGCCAAAATAGCCTGTAATTCTCACTCAAAACATTTATATTTGCTCTGAATGGTTGCTGTCCTAGCTGAAAGCAAGTAATGGCTTTTGTTCTGCATTTTCCATTCTTTTATGTGTAGTTAAAAAATGCTGCTTTTGTTTCTTCCATCTTGAGTTTTTCAGAATGCAGTATATAACATAAAAAAATGACTTTGGTATGACTATGGGTTCAATAAAGAAATAAGAACCTCGACAAAAATAGCCTTTATTTACTCTTAAATTTCTTCATATTTTACACTAAAAGGCCTTTATTTTCATACATTGGAGCCTTTATAAAAACCTTTATTTTCGTTTAGGCCTGCTAGGAGGCCTGTAGCCTAGACAACCATATAATTCAATAAGAATGTTCGCTGACTACAGTTAGTTACATCGTGAAATTGACATTCATCTCAATCGAAATCATTTGTCATCACTCACTCGGCGCTCCATCGACTCATTCAAAACACTCACTCAAACCATTCAAAACACTCCAAACTCAATGAAATACATATAACAAAAACTTCGTTCAAAGTAAAAAATAGTTGGGAAAAAATATGGATTTCACTGAATTTATTTAAATTGTAAGCGTCTGATTAGATCTTGAAGACATGCATTTTTTACTAAAGGGAGGTAATCAACATCCTGAACAAAATTTACGATATAGGATTACCTCCCATTAAATTCACTCAAAACTCGCTCCATACACTCATTCAATTTCATTCCTTAATCATTCCCAGATCATTCATCTTGTCAATTTCACGATGTTGTTAACTGTACCTTTAGATTATGTAAGAAATTATTTAACAACAGAGCACACAGGGAAGACCCTGGTCAGACTGTGCAGATGCACAGGCTTGCCAGAGACTTTTCTTAGGGCACATGTGAATAGCATGCACTCGCTCAGATGATATTGTCAAAAATGAAATTCAATGGTATTGTCAATTAACAGGACTGACAATATTTTATTTGGGCAAATATATTGAAAATTGAATCAACATTATTGTTAATATCATAATTATTTTGATTGTGTAAGGGTTGATATATACCATTGTCAAATCCATGCTCCATATGGCTATGGTACACTTAGAAAGGTATACTTGGTGCAAATGTGTATAAAAGCTTAGTTGTTATATGATATTATAGATCTTAAAGAAATCTTTGTTTTTAAGCCGAGAAAATAAGGTAAATACAAAAATTAGATGCTTCACTGTGACAACTTTAGATTGCCATTATTATATATATGTCTCAAAAGCTATACTTTCTTTACGCTGTGGAATAAAGGTAGGATGATGCAATGAATAAAATGCATTATTTCTTTTGTCAAAATTTGATTTAACAAGAATTATTCTATAAGTGTATAAATTACGGAAAATTGGCATCATGTATTTACCTTAGTTTATTCTCTAAAAAGTGGCTCATATTTGGTCAATATTATTGACATTAATATTTTATGAATATGATATTAACTCTGAATATTGCCAATTAATGATTAATTATATTGTCAATATATTGATTGGCAATCATTTATCAATATGATGAATGATTGTTGATATCACCCATAAATGAGCCTGTGCGTGACATTTCCAACAATTTGAAATGTTTGTGAGGTGCAAACTTTGAGTAGCATTGACAGCAACTTACTGTGAATATAAAGTTACCCGATTGTCTACAGGTACTTTAAGACCTTACCTATCTACTAACAGCTTAGTGTAGACTCTGGACAGACTGTGCAGATGCACAGGCTGGTAAGAGTCTTTTCTTAGTGCATATTTGAAATTGTTGGAAATCTCACGCACAGGCTCAAATGATCTTTGGATTGACAATATAATCATTCAAAAGGGGCCGAATCGGAGATGGCTTTGATACAATTGTTAATAAAATTGTCAGTAACATTGATTTTTGTATGGGTCACTAATTGCTTGTTGTTAATTGAAAAGTGCTATGATATTATTGTTTAACATTGTTATTTGTTGGCTGCATATTCCTGTGCAGGTGTTATGCCCTTATCCTGTTGTATTATCTCCTGCCATTCGGCGAAGGGGATAAAGTATTTGTCTCTGTCCATCAAGGTTCTAACACTCTAAAGGCTTGGGTCAATTGATTCCATCTTGCAGGATAAGGGTGAAAAAAAAATCATGCAGATAGTGCTTATTTTATGTGTTCATATTCAAATTCAATTTAATATGTGAGCCAATTACAA
Source organism: Fragum whitleyi (assembly GCA_948146395.1). Lineage (NCBI taxonomy): Eukaryota > Metazoa > Mollusca > Bivalvia > Cardiida > Cardiidae > Fragum > Fragum whitleyi. Next base: position 20,851,227 of record OX411556.1, read on the forward strand.
CATTCAAAGCTTAAGAGGGATCTTGAATCCTGAGACTTCAAAGTAACTTACATGGTAGGGTGGCAAAAAATCAAGAGAGAAACTGTGTCTTGTAAAGCTGCAGTCATGACATTTTGATCACTCACCAACAATAAGCAAGAAAAAAAAGATCCCCCTTTATAAATATTGACTTAGACCAACCAAAAAACTCCTTAACCACAGTTTAAATAAGCTGTAGTTTTGATGTTATAATTGTCCACATAGCAACCTGTTGCTCATCTAGTGTATGTAAAAGGCATCATCATATTTGTTGACCGTTTGTTGTATATTGCCATGTATATAACTTAATAAGAGGCCCATACATGATTATTTTTATTGACAATTATATTTACAATGACATTGATTCAATATTAAATTATTGCCCATATATACATTATAAAAAATATTGTCAATTGATAGATAGTTAATATTATTGATTGTGTATAGGTGATATTGAAGATGAATTTCCATGTGTTGAACCAATTTTCAATACAGCCGATACATGGTCAATGATATTACCAATCACATAGATTGACAATATAATTGATTGTGTGTTACAATAATCAAGATTTATCAATAAATAGTATCAATTTTCAATTATTGCCAATACACTATCAAAATATTGTCAATTCATATATGGACAATTTTGAAAATTGTGTAAGCGTGATATTCATCTATATATTGAATAAATTTCCATTACAACCATTACATGATCAATAATGTTGTCAATGGCATGGACTGACAACATCATTTTCTTTAATTGTCCATACACTATCAAAAATATTGTCCAAAGATTGACAATTTTATTGATTGGGTAAGGATAATATTGCAGATTTATCTATTTATTGAATAAATTTTCAATACAGCCCACAAATGATCAATGATATTGTCAATTTATTGACAATTTTATTGATTGTGTTTTAATTTGTGTAAGGACAATTATTAAAGAATAATGAATGTATTAAATCAATATTATTATTGATTATTTGACAATATTGTGGTCAATAACATGTATTATGTTTGGGCCCCTTTTGTGAAATGTTACGTCATTGCTCATTCCGAGTAAATCAATCGGGTATTTTTCACACAACTCGCTCTGTGACCTGTTAAATCTGTTAAATTGCATGGTTGTAACAAGTAAAATTAGAATGAATGCTCAGCTCAGAAGCTTTTGTTATCAATTTGCCCATTCTTTGGACGTAGAGGGTCAGGCCCCACCCGATTTTTGGCCTTCTTTGTTCTATATAAAATTGCTCAACTTTCAGGTGCTGTAACGCATTCCACAACACTTCTGTTATATATTACGTCATTAGCGCTTCATCTACATTCATAGATCTATCTTTTGAGACCAAAGAAACTTGGTGAAATCAGGTTAACTTTTGGGCTATTCAAGCGAGAGTAAAGGCACCGTCTTTTTCCCACCCATGAAGAGGACAGTTAGTTCGGGCACGCCCCAGTCCCTTATCCGTCCTCACGGAAAGGAAATCGTGCACAAAAAAGATCGAACCAAGCGCTATATTAAAGAAGAGATTCAAAACTAGCAAAAAATCAAATAAATATGCACGTGGATCACTATTCTCCACTTCAAAATGCCATTTTAAAGCCGAACTATGTTTTCTTTAAGATCTACTTTTACTATACAACAACCTCCGGAAGTAAATTCCAGTGAGGTCACTCCAGAGAATAACATGGTAGTGTCTAAAAATAACAATCTTATCTGGTTGAGGTTAGGAGAATTTTATCAGGACGAGGATAATTTCTCACAGCCAAGACCTGATAACATTGATATTTTAAGAAAATAACATGTTATTCTATTTATCATGCAACCCTTTTTGCGCTTATTCATAATAAAACCTTTTAAAAATCAAAGAAATTCAGGTGAAAGAGTATTTAAATTGTTCTAAAAATAGACTGTCTGAAAACATGTTATCGGACAGATGATATCAGGTCAATACAGGCTTCATTGCATGATAAAGGACAAAAAACAAGGGCATGAATGTGACTCTTGTCCATATATGGTAGAAATGTAGAAATGAATTTTCAGATTGCATTTTAATGAGAAATTATTGAAAAAAACAAGAGAGATAAGCATTTGATAGAAAACACATGAAAAGAGACCTTAATGGCAATCCATTTATTTCTTCTGTAGGGTACATGATTTTGTCTTCTTGTCTGTCTGGTCAAAGGATGAATCCTTATTAAAACCTGTTTAAAATTGGAAAAAGCAAAAAGCTGACGCAGGAATCACTTGCCTTTCATAAGGTTACATGGTCTTACATAGTTACTTAATGATTTTATAGGCATTTCAATCGGCCAAGAGAGGAAACTGAGGTGATCGGTAGTGAAGAACCACCATGAACTTCTTTCTTTACTCAACCACGTACCCTAACCAACAATATTTGTGTATTGAGAGTCCCTGACTGATTAAAATTTGGAAGTCATGATCTTTTACGATGAAATCATTAGGAAACCACGGTTAACACTGTTAAAGTTAATTACTTCCAAAACTATGTGGGACTGTTACGGGTACACAACCCCGAGCTAGCAGTACATTTTAAATCAAAGCGCTGAAAGCACTGGAGGTTGACATTTCTGGTGACATCATGGTGAAAATAAAACGAAACAAAGAAGAAAACTGCATTATTTACAAATTATTCACAGAGAGCAACAAAAAGATGTGGACAATGTGCCCTATTTGAATATGTACAGAAATAAATACTTCTCAACTACTTCCCACCGGTTGTGGATTGCTTGCTTGTATGCCTGTCAGCATTTGGGAGAAAAAAATAAATGAAAGACATAGAGATTAGCAAAAAATATATGGTGGTAATAGGAATAGCGCCCGTGCTTGGTTGAACGATTGATTAGAAATCCGCTGTCCGCAGGACCGCTATAGGCAGATATTATGCTATGTAAAACACATCAAACTTTTAGACCTAAACCTAGTCACTGTATGCATGTCCAAAAATGGCTCTCTATTGTTTGAAGTTGTCCGGATAATCAATGTCATAACTCTGTACATCATGTACGGTCTCTAACGGCATTTGGCCCCCGGGCCCAGTAAAGCGCAAAACCTCCCGAGAAAGACACTGAATAATTCCCCTTTGGGCGTACCATCTCGGAAGGTATTACTCTTATTATCAACAGTAAGAGACTTCTTTGCAAATGCGATCAATATAAAAAAAGAAGAAAACAAAATGAAATGTAAATAAAAAGATGCGAAACGTAGACCGAGCATTGTGTGAATTAATATCCGTCACAACCCTTGAACAGCTTCACAAGGGATCCAAATGGGTCCCTGACAAAGTACCGACACAAACTTACTGAGGGGCTAAAAATGTATTAAGATCGGGGAAAGTATGCCTTAACTAAGCAAGAGTTGAGTTGGCTTAACATACGATAAGACGACTGTCTGTAGTAGATGGCGTAGTTAACAAAAAAAGACATATTGTCTACCCGAAATATAAGCAGAGAACCCCTCAACATAGACCTGGTGAATTTAATTTCAGCTTTCCATCAGTTATTTTTAAAGGACTAAGTCAATAATCGATTTTTATGAATGTGATTATGAACTCCCAGTATCCACATAAACACAGGTTATACAGTAACACAGTACAGTAAGTAAGGCAGAGTAGGCTATCAACCATATGTAGAATATATGTATATTGTCGATGGCAGACGACATAGATCTAGTTTTTTTATCCCCCGCCGTTTTTCTCCCACCGTTTTCTAAGAGGGGATATAGTAATAGTCTCGGTACATCATTCCGAGGTTCCGTCACTAAACTTGTCCGGAGCATATCTCCTAAAGTATAATAGCTATCAACTTAAAACTGAATGGGTGGATAGATCTCATGGAGGAGAAGTGCAGTGCACAAGAACTACAACTCTTGCTTGCATAATTTTGGAGTTATTGCCCTTTGTTATTTTTATGACTTAGATTTTGTCCGGAGCATATCTCCCAAAGTATAATAGCTATCAACTTGAAACTTTATAGGTGGATAGATCTCATGGAGGAGAAGTGCAGTGCTTAAGAACTACAACTCTTGCTTGCATAATTTTGGAGTTATTGCCCTTTGTAATATTTAGGACTTTGATTTTGGCTGGAGCATATCTCCTGAAGTATTATAGCTATCAACTTGAAACTAAATGGGTGGATAGATCTCATGTCAGAGAAGTGCAGAGCACAAGAACTACAACTCTTGCTTGCATTATTTTGGAGTTATTGCCCTTTGTTATTTTTATTACTTAGATTTTGTCCGGAGCATATATCCTATAGTATAATAGCTATCAAGCTGAAACTTTATGGGTGGATATATCTCATGCAGGAGAAGTGCAGTGCACAAGAACTACAACTCTTGCTTACATAATTTTGGAGTTATTGCCCTTTGTTATTTTAAGTCTTATTTTTTGTCCGGAGCTTATCTCCTAAAGTATTATAGCTTTCAAGTTGAAACTTTATGGGTGGATAGATCTCATGGAGGAGAAGTGCTGTGCACAAGAACTACAACTCTTGCTTGCATAATTTTGGAGTTATTGCCCTTTATTTTTTTAAATACTTAGATTTTGTCCGGAGCATATCTCCTGAAGTATTATAGCTATCAACTTGAAATTTTATGGGTGGATAGATCTCATAGAGGAGAAGTGCAGTGCACAAGAACTACAACTCTTGCTTGCATAATTTTGGAGTTATTGCCCTTTGTTATTTTTAGCTCCACTGGCTGAAAGCCACTGGGGCTATTGTCATGGCGTTGTGTCTGTCGTGCGTCCGTCTGTCCGTCCGTATGTGTGTGCGTGCGGTCGTAAACTTTTTCTTTAAAAATCATCTCCTCAGAAACAACTGGATGATGGATACCTTAAATTTTACATCAATAATCCTTGGGTGACCCTTTATCAGTCTACCAAAAATTATTGTGATCGGATGATGAATATGCATTTTATGAGCGGAGGTCATTTCTCTATATGTTATATAGTGGAAACTTTGAAAATCATTTTCTCAGAATGTAATGGATGGATATCAACCAAATTTCACTTGAATTATCCTTGGGTGACCCAAATATTACTATAATCGGATGATAAATATTCATTTTATGGGCGGAGGTCATTTCTCTATATGTTATATAGTGGAAACTTTGAAAATCATTTTCTCAGAATGTAATTGATGGATATCAACCAAATTTCACTGGAATTATCCTTGGGTGACCCTTTATCAGTGTACCAAAAATTGTTATGATTGGATGATAAATATTCATTTTATGGGCGGAGGTCATTTCTCTATATGTTATATAGTGGAAACTTTGAAAATCATTTTCTCAGAATGTAATTGATGGATATCAACCAAATTTCACTGGAATTATCCTTGGGTGACCCTTTATCAGTGTACCAAAAATTGTTATGATTGGATGATAAATATACATTTTATGGGCGGAGGTCATTTCTCTATATGTTATATAGTGGAAACTTTGAAAATCATTTTCTCAGAATGTAATTGATGGATATCAACCAAATTTCACTTGAATGATCCTTGAGTGACCCTCTATCAGTCTACCAAAAATTATTGTGATCAGATGAAAAATATGTATTTTATGGGTGGAGGTCATTTTTCTATATGTTATATAGTGGCATTTTTGAAAATCATTTCAACATCAGTAGAACCCAAAATATCTTAAAATCTAGTCAAATCTTAGATTTGTTTTTTCGAGAATTTCAAGCCTGTGGAGCGACTCAAGCCATTCATGGCTTTCTAGTTAAGACTTATATTTTGTCTGGAGCATATCTCCTAAAGTATAATTGCTTTCAACTTGAAACTTTATTGGTGGAAAGATCTCATGGAGGAGAAGTGCAGTGCACAAGAACGTCAAATCTTGCTTGCATAATTTTGGAGTTATTGCTGTTTGTTATTTTAAAGACTTGGATTTTGTAAGGGGTTAATCTCTTAAAGTACAATAGAAATCTTAATCTATTAGGCTTCAGTTTACTATCAAGCTTTCACAGCGGGGGATGGTCATGTCCAACATGGCTCTTGTTAATTCTAAAAAGATATTGAAAATCCAATTTGTTATTAAAAGACCCCTCAACTGAGAGCAAATTTCTTAAATATTAGGCTCCTATCGTAGTAAAAGTATTAAAACCATGGAGAGCGTCAAAAATTGACTTCTATGTATTCGTGATCAGAGTGTTGTAACTTGCTATAGTAATACAAGCGATTTATGACCTTCTTGTCAAAACCCCCAAAAAAGCAAAATTCCTGAAAATGTTCTGGATTGTTCACCGAGGTGATCTAGACCAAGAAGTTCTGCATTGGTGCTCTCGTATAGCGATCTTCCTAAAATCCGAGTATGTATATGTGGGCTATCAGTTCAGCCACCTAGTTTTTATCCCCCTTACACCACGGGAAAACCCAATAGGCGAATGACCACCTTTTCTATAAATAGCATTCTTGCGCGAAACAAAAAACGCTTGGGCTAGGGTTGGCAGCTGATTTCACATTAAAGAGGTGTGGTTGATTAATCTTCTAATTATATAGAATTCTTGAATAATGCCATTTTCAAAATGCTAAGTTGTAGAGGGGAGGTAAATCTTGTAAAAGAGAAAATTGAACTCAAGCCGATACTACTTTTTTTAAAAGCTATTAACAACTGACAAGATTGTTCTCACGTACTATCACTGGGTGACGTAGAAACGTCCCCCAAAAATGTTGAATGAAAGTAAAAACTTACTTCATACTACCTATTTTCATACATTAATCATAGCATTACAATTAAAAAAAATAAACAAGTAAAACTCTTATGATGAAGATTGAGTTAATTCTCAATTGATTACAAAATAGTTATCTTCGGTCATGAAATATACACAAGGAAAAAAGTATTGCAACATATGATTTTTTTCAAAAAGGTAGTTCTACACATAGCCAACTGTGGTAACTTGTCCATTTAAAGACACAAGAAAATATTTCAGTAAACCTTATTATCCTTGATTAAACGTAAAATATAGCAATATTAAACCAGGTTAACAAATTCATGCAAAATATGGCTTTGTAACAAGAATGTGTTTTTCAACCAATGTTTTTACATGATTAACTATTGCTGCATCGAATAAGCTAGTTGAGATTTCAAACTGGTCATTGTTTCTGATCCAAGAGTAACTATCGCAAAATTTGTAAACTCAATATCGTAAACCTTTCACGGCACTAACTTCTTCTCTTACCATAGATCAGACGAAGCATATTCAATACGCCTGCAGCAACTGTCATAAAAGTGCCAGATTTTGAATTTGAAACACTCTTTCACATATAATGCGACCAAAATAATGCCCCATACATATAAAAGATACATATCTAGCTTTATTAAAAGTACTTTAATCTCTATAGGTGTATTTTGTAAACTGGGCTCTGACGTAGGCGCTGAGTCCATTATCATAGGTAAATAGGGTATAATTAAAAAGCAAATGATAGGAATTTAGCCTGATCCCTGCACTGCAATTATGAAAGTACATGTTTAAATGAACCTTACGTATTAAGACAAGTAGTAACGTTGGTTTAAAAGGTAAATTTTAAACTTTCTCAATGCATTATTTTAACCTGCTTTACTTATTACGAACAAATGGCACGAGAATCTAACGGTAAAAAGTTGATTTCACGGCTCACCGCGCAAAATCTACCTATACATAATCAAGATATTTATGCATAGGATAGAAAACGAGTGCCGTGGTATATGGGAAATAGACACGAGCTTCAGCGAGTGTCTATTTCCCATATACCGCGGCACGAGATTTTCTATCTGACTAAGACCACGCTTTTCTAACATTGTCTGTACTTTTTTACCCGAACCTCTAAAAAATAAAAAGAAGAGTAAATATTCGCTGTGCTATTACTGAACATACGTGTTAATACGCTGAAACAACTAATCAATCTATTGCTGGCACTTTTTGCAGATCTTTGGCATTTTTACGACAATAGAAAGTCTTTTGGGAAAAGCGCTCCTATAAATTGCTCGTCATATTTTTGACCTGATCAGGCTCACAAAAACTGTCGAGATTCACGTGCACGACACACTTCCATCGTATATCTGTAAATACTACACTCGGAGTTGTATCTGTGATATATATTTTGAAAGACTGTTCTCTGATTGGCCAATTCGCTTCAAGCGTGGTCTAAATATATGTTTTCCAACCCTAAGGATATGACTGATATATTATTAACGCCAGAGTTCAGGCCCCGTTCAAACAAAACTTTATATACCGTACATATTTTAAAGTTATTTATGCTAATAAGCAATTTCTTTATTAGCGTGATTCATCAGCCTATATTGAAATAATCATCCGCTTCATAAGTAGAATTATAGACGAGATTTAGATTTGGCCCTGATGGTAGAATTCTGATTTCTTTAGTTTCCCTGAAATAATAGCTCGCTTCAGCCTTTTGGACAGCTATACAGAAAACCGAACTAATATTTTCATCTCGAGGCGACATATCCAAGGTAACCCTAATAGTGTGCTTCTTACGCGTAAATCTGTTCTCAAATCTGTAATCTTGTAGAAGATCAGGACCGTATTCATATCCATCTCGAAGTTCAAGTTCAGGAAGAGGATTGCCTGAAGCCTTGCAAACGATTACAACCTTTTCTGTGGTATTTTTGACCAGTCGTGTTTTCTTATCGTCAATTTCCACTTTAATCATGGCAAGGAATGTAGTTTCTTCCGTTAGGGTGTTATTTGCGTCTGATGCTTCACAGATGATTGTGTGCATTCCATTACCTTTTGAAGGTTTGATTGGGTGATCACTAATGACGTTGTACACAAAAGGATCAAATTTAGCCTTATAATCTACATCCACTTTTATCAGGCTACCGTCAGCCTTCTTTTTGAGCATTCTCAGTTTAGGAACTGGTACACCGAACGCCATACAAAACGCGCTGAATGAAGCTCCAAGGGTATATTCAATTTCGTTATTTTTGTAAAGCCCGAACTTCCCTTTTGGCAACAAATTACCAATTTCTTTGTTCACAAATTCCATCTGAATACCAAAGGAAAATCCATGGACGTAATCATAATCACGAGAATTTTGGATAAGACGAACCTTTATTATTCCTCCAAATTTGGCGAGTGATTCGACAACTTTTATATCAATTTCATTCTTACTGTCATTTTTGACACCAATGTAAAAGTCGTCTTTTTCAGTATGGTAAGGATTCCGATACCATTTGCTTACTTGAACAGGTGGACTTGCCGTCCAATTGAATGAATCTATTGAGGCTTCTATAACCAAATCTTCACTCTTCAACTTCTCGATAACATTTTTGCTTACTCGAATCGACGCTTCAAATCCTTTAGACTCTAAATCAACTTCTGATATGGCCATTCGTGGTTTGTAATCAAGAACTTTGTACTCGATTGGCTTCAACAGTTCTTTACCTTTAACAGACAACATTGATACATTTAAATCAAGATAAGCGCTATGAGTAGGAGAATTGATTGTGAAAATCAGAAACCTCAGTGGCTCAAAACAGTGAAGAATCAACCTGGACGTAAACCTTGATATTCCGTTCTTTATAACTTTCTCCGTTACATTTCCATTCGACCTCGTTCCGCCCGATTTATTCCAAGTAACGAACCACTCTGAAACGTGAGTTTTATCAGCAATATAAACAACTGATACGTCAACAATATCATTTATGACTCCCTCAGACTCGATGCTCAAAATTTCCAACATATCTGTACCCCTTCTATTGTCAGTATGGTCAACCAGTTCAGTTACGTTATACATTTCCACTTCTTCTATATTGATGTCATTTTTAGCACCATCTTCGTCTTGTTTTCCACAATTTTCAGATTGTTCGCCGACTTCATTACATGACTTTGTTTCTTTGTCGATTTTTGGTGCTTTGAGTTCACGAATAGACTGACAAAGCTGTTCAAAACCAGCGAACAATGAGTCAAATTTGGCGAGTTTTGTTTCCATTGCGTCAAGACGTCGTAAAACTGCATCCATCTCTTTATCATCATCAGCAAATACACACTGTAAAAGATTATTAAATGGCGCAATGAAACAACTTGCAGATATACTAAACCTTGTCTTGCTGAGTATTAATTATGTTGAAAACAAATCGCCGATTTTGGTAAATTTCAGCCATTCTCGCAGGCAGTGTAGGGTAAGTTCAAGCCGCATGTCTGTACAGTTTGATCTTAGTCTATACCGTCCACCCTCGCTTCAACAGTGATTCGGATCCACTTACATTGTAGATCTGTCGAATTTTACCAATCGTGTTAACACTTTCCTGTTTTACAAAATGTTGGACCTGTCCAAATTCAAAGATTTTGCAGACGAAAATTTAAAGTGGATTTGATTTGAAAAATAACCATTCAGAAGGGTAGAAAATAGTGTGGAAAAAGAAGAAATTGCTTGTCAGAAGCAATTTCTTCTTTTTTCACACTGCTGTCTCAATCATAAAATCACAGGCGCGTAAAAAGCAGGAATTAAACAGTAAAGGGTTAAACTGAAGAAGGATAGAATGTACCAGTATCTAATACAAAGTTTCCATTTGACATGTAGGGCCCCAAAACTCGCCTTGACACGGTGTTCGTCCGATCACCGGGTGCTTTTTACGGGCTCAGTAGACCTTGTCATTTGCTTCACAAATAGGCCAATCACATTGGGACCATGCGATATTTTTGCTAAAAATCTTGATTGAATCAAGCTAAAGTCTAAATTAAATCTAGTTGAAATATAAGTAAATAAATTTTGTTAAGTAAAAAGGTTGTATTAAAAGGTCTGGGTCGCCTGAGAGATCACAATGACAATATCGTGCCCTACGAAGAAATTGAAAAAAAAAAAAAAAAAAAAAACATTCAAAAAGATGCATCGTACGATCATTGTACAACGTCCGAGGCAATTAAGTCTCGTTTCAAGGCGTTTGGTATAAATCTAGGCAGAAACATTAAATTATCAATATGGTTCTTTAAGAGTTCAAATTAAAGTCTAAATTTTTAATTTTATGGTGCTGCTACCTTGTTCTATTACTATCTGACCAAAACGATCGTAAAACGCTTACGAATGCACACTTTTGAGAACAGACTGTTTTTTGAGTAACTGTTTGCGAACTTTATCCCGCTTTGCACGCGCTCTAGCGTATACCGCGGGATATAATTTACAAGCAGTTTGCAACGTTTTGCCATCCTGAACGCAGGGTTGCATTCCTGATGGCGGTATGAATGGTAGTTTATCTAAATGGTCGTTTCATTACCTGAAAGATGAATCCAAGAGCAAGGGTTAATTTAAGATCCATTTTATATCCGCGCCTGTTGCCACGATCTCTGGATTTTGGGTTACTCACAATACCATAATAACTTCACACAGCACCCACAGTCGCTTCTATAGTACTATTCGCTATGGTCAGCCACTGTAAGCAAATCGAGAGCTTAAAAACTCTTATCCCGCTAAATTCAATTTTATGTTATTTTAAATAAATTGTCAATTTGGGACATTTCAACAATTCCTGCTAATAAAATTCACACAAACATCAAATGTAGGTTATGATCAGACTTCTATGCAGGTTGATCTTTGTCTATTTTGTCTACCGAAGCTCTAATTATAAACAGATATATCTCGTAAACAGCACAATTAGAATAAATTTTATAATTTTTTGAGTGTATATATGTAAAGAAAGGAAAAGAGAAAATATATTGATCCGGAAAATCGTTAAAGAACGCGCCATTCTAGTAACGACTTGGTCAGAAATATGGTTTTAATTGATCTTCATAGGTATAAAGTGCATATGAAATAGTTGGGTTGCGGATAATGATCCAGGACCCGGGAAGGAACGTAACCCTACCCGATACCCGGATACTCGAGTAGTCGTTTCAGCTCTTCTCCTAAGATAGACCATTTTTGTCTGACGGAACAAAACTTTGACATTAGAACGTCTGGTCTAAAACCAAGGAAGTTTCTATAGAGCGTACTAGTTTGAAATGGTTAACATGGTTTACTTTACAGTTTATTTTATAATGCAATTAAGCCTGGATTTACCTGATATCACCTGTCTGATAACATAACATGATATCAGACAATCTATTTTTTGGAAACAATTTGCATACTCTTTCAACTGACTTACTTTGTTTTTAAGTTTTTTTTTTTTTTATAATTAAGCCCTGAAAAATGATTGCATAATAAATAGAACAACATTTAAGTGTCATAATCTTTCAATGTTATCTGGTCTCACTGCGAGAAATCACCATGACTCGGCAAAGCCTCGTCATGATAATTTCTGCCAACCTCGACCAGATATCATTGAAAGTTTAAGACACCTACATGTTATTCTCTATATCTTTATATGAATTACAAAAAAAGAGAGAAGCCAGTGTGTTATAAAAATACACTGTTTTGCCATAAAAAGGAAAGGGGGAAGAAGAAGAAATCTACCTTTCATATATCCTTTTTTTATAACTCCATGAATATTTGAGCAAGTTCGAAGCTATGATAATTGTTTCTCTCGATAGAAAAATATCAGTGGAATGAAATCATTAAATGAACCAATCTAAACGTGTAAACAAACTTCTGGGTAATCCAATTTTGTTCCAACTTTTCAAAGCTCATTGACCGAAGAAATTTTTATACGAAGAACGAGATTTTCATCAATAAACGCTTTATTGTAAGAACTGATTGAAATCGTCTCGTTGAGACGTTTTCAATGAGTACCCACAATATATGGTTTTGAACAAGAAACAACAGATCCCGTTTGACAACAATTCATCTTATCTGGAGCTCCACCTTTTTTGTATCTTATCGCATGATGATAATTCTAACTTTGATCCAAGCATATGTTTGTTAATCTGCCAGACTTTTCTTACTATCAATCTAAACCGCCGTCATAGCGCAGTGGTAGTGCGTTGAACTCTCAATCAAAATGTCCCGGATTCGATTCCCGACGGCGGTACTCATCCTTTCCGACTACTAGTATTTGTCTTCCACCAATAAGTTGATATTCGCGGACCTATTTGGGATAGAAGCTGGAGGCTAGCAAAGGATGTAATGGTACTATGGTTGTGAAATATACCAGGATTCCACTGTAAGGTGCTCCAGTCGCCGCAATGTAACTAAGAACCCCCTTCAAACAAACAAATATACTGTCATTCCTTCTAGCAAAATAAGGAACCCATATGGATCAAATAAAGAGCTCTGTCAATTCGTGAAATTAAAGAGAGGTAATCCAATATCGCTAATTTTGTTAAAGATGAACAAAATTATCGAGATTTATTATCTCCCTATAATAAAATAAACGTTCTTTTCTGTTTATGTGTCGCTGTGGACCAACCAGACACCTTAAAATCCACAATAGCCATTAAAATCGAAAATTAATTTAGTCGATTTGAACTAAATAGTAATTCCTATTGAACAAATTCGAAATGTTTTCTAATGATTTCGGAGCGTTTATGATCAATTTGAGTGAGTGTTTGGAATGAATGAATGGAGCGCTGAGTGAATGATTTAGAATGCTTTTGATCGGAATGCGTTTCAATTTCACGATGTTTTTAACTGAACGTTGTAAGTAAGGCCACGCAAACATAGACAACTCGGGAATTGATTAAACCAAATTTGTTAATAATGAAGTTGAAAAAGGATCAAGAATGTTTGTACTTTCGAAACTTAAAAAAATGTTCATAAAGGTATTATCTTTTCAGTGCGAATACTTTGGTAACATCAAGCTTAAATTGTAACTTGGGGCTATTAAATGATATTATTTGTTGCATTACATGAAATTTCCTTGAAATAGACAAAAACGTTGACGTAACGACGTCGCTATACAAAAGACGTCAATGCACAAAAAATAGTTCTCTAGTATCAAGCGTATCAATAATGTTGTTTTAAACGTTTTATTATGGCCAAGAAAATATGATATCTTTAAAAAATAACAATCCAAATGTAAAACGGACCCAGAATTGAATATGAAAAATGATGTTTTTTCTAACGTAAAGAAAAACAATTGAAAGGAAAAAAGATCTACTTCGACGTCGGATTTAGCGTTGCCAAACGTTACGTCTACGTTATTAGTTTCGTCGTTCATCGCAACGTGAAGCGCACATCGCAAGCAAACGCTTTGCAACAAAAAAAACTTTTTAGGAATATTTTTGAGTATTTTACAATTTTTTAAGGGAAAAACACGAAGAAATCATGTCAATAGTTGATAACTGCATACCATGTATGCATACAAAGGAAAATCTACCAAAGCCAATAGGTAAGTTATATTTATTCATTTATTTAATAATAAGAACTATCGTTTTCTATAAGGTTATTTTTACAAAGGGACGATTGTACCCTGAAAAGCTTTTTGGGGGAGCGGGGGGAATAATCATAATGACTTAATAAATAAACTAAATAATTAAGTTAAATCTAAATAAATGAAGTTTGATTTTATACCATTTTATTTTATTTAAATCGTTTACTTTTACATATTTATTCCTCTTTTTTCTAAACTTGAATATAAATTTTAAAAAGGTTTTATATTCATTTAAGCGCTGAACTATGACCATCATGGCATGTTCTCGGTGTATTTATAATTGTCACATTAATTTTGTAGTACATGTAATTAGTACTGGGTAGTTGAGCTGTTCAAGACATTATCCCTGACATTGTGTTAAGGTTAGACCAAAATCAATAAAGAAAAAAAAGAAAAGAAAAAAACTAGCACGACTGACTCAATGCTGTGTAATTGAGAATTCGGAAAAATCTTTAAAAAAAAAAACGATTATGAATCGACAGATGTGTCTAAAGGTTAATTTTGGGGAAACGAAAAAGAAGAACGTGAAAATTGAACAAAAAATACTTGAAGTGACCAGTATAGACTGACTAATACCAACAAAAACTTAAGTCACAGACACTAAAAGTGACCACAATAGACTGACGACTACTGGCAACTATTTATGCCAGAGTCACTGAAAATGGCCGCTGAAGACGGACCACTACTGACATCTACTTAGGACAAAGTCACTGAAAGTGAGCCCTATAGACTGACCTCTTGCGACATCTATTTAAGTCGCAATAACTAAAAGTGACCACAATAGATTGACCACTACTGGCAATTACTTTTAAAAAGACACACTGTCACTGAAAGTGACCACTATAGACTGACCTCTTGCGACATCTATTTAAGTCGCAATAACTAAAAGTGACCACAATAGATTGACCACTACTGGCAATTACTTTTAAAAAGACACACTGTCACTGAAAGTGACCACTTTAGACTGACCTCTTATGACAACCTCCGTATCTGTATGTGAACGATGTGAAATCATTAAAAGGATTATAAGTCACAGTCACTGAAAGTAACCACATTAGACTGACCACTACTGGCAACTATTTATGCCAGAGTCACTGAAAGTGACCACAATAGACTGACCTCTACTTACAACTACATGTACTTTAGTCATAGTCGCTGAGTGTGACCACAACAGACTGACCACTACTTACAAAAAAAAGACACACTGTCACTGAAAGTAACCGTTACTGACTGACCACTACTGACTACCATTTAAGACATACAGTCACAGATAGTGACCACTACAGACCGACAACAACTGGCATCTACATAAGACATATTCTGCGTAATTAATGAACTGGCAGGGCGGGGCTCAAATTTTAGTCGGTAATCATAGTTAACGCGTGCAAATAACTGTATCCTAAAATCTAAAGGATTCACGTTCGTCTGGCTCGTTGGCCGAGTGGTTAGTGCGCTCGACTCGTAACCTGGTGGTTGCGGGTTCGAGCCCCACCGGAAGCGGGTAGTGTATTTGGGCAGGACACTTTACAGACAGGGCCCCAGTCCACCCAGCTGTAAAAGTGGGTAGCAGTGGTTGGAAACCATTGCCTCTCTCTCTATGTGCAGGATAAGATCTGGAATGAGTTAGGACCACGATGGAATAAGAGTCATTCGACCCTTTCTCGTGTTATCCTCGAGTTAAAAAAAGGACTTGTGAGAGTAAACACATTTCATCGTTTGGTTACCAAGGCCTCGTAACTTCAGTTTGAGTTACGAGGATTGGGTTACCAATCTACGATTTAAGTCTCGAGTTATTTATGTCGACTCTCTTTAGAAGTAGGTTATTTTAGATAAAAGCTGATTTCCCTTGACCTTAAGTGCAATGACCCGTTACTTAGGCTCCGCCCTGTCAGGGCATTAATCATGGATAATACCATCACCGAAAGTGACCACTTTGACTGTAGATACAACTACTTGAGACATACAGTCATTGATGGTAACCACTAAAGTCTTACCAAAACTGCCAACTATTCAAGACATACATTGACCGATAGTAGCTACTACAGACTGACAATTACTTAAGACATACGATCACTGATAGTAACCACTACAGACTGACCATTACAGACAGCTGAATCATACACACAAACACTGATAGTCACTTCTACAGACTGACCTCAGCTGAAAACTACTTTATACACAGACACTGATAGTGACCACTACAGACAGAGTACTTACAACCACAGAGAATGGCCACATCGAACAACTACGTTAGACATAAAGACACTGATGATGACCACTACAGACTAACTACAGTTTACAACTACTTTAGACATACAAAAAATGATAGTAACCACTTCAGATTGTCCACGACTGACAACTCCTTTAGACATACAGAAACTAATAGCGACAGCTACAGACTGACAGAAATTGACAACTCCTTTAAAAATACAGAAACTGATAGTGGCAACTACAGACTGTCCACAACTGACAACTACTTAAGACATACAGAAACTGATAATGGCCAGTACAGACTGTCCATAAAAACAACTACTTTAGACATGCAGATACTGATAGTCACCACTTCCGGTTGTCCCAAACTTACTACTACTTTAGAAATACAGACACATATAGTGACCACTACATTCTGACCACAACTCACAACTTCTTTAGACATATAGACACTGTTAGTGACCACTACAGACCGACCTTAACTTACATCTACTTTAGACATACAGACACTGATAGTGACCATTACAGACTGACCACTGAAAGACCACAACTAACAACTACTTTAGACACACAGACACTGATAAAATGGTTTTTTAATGACCAACACACTACTTTTAGGTGAAATTTGGTCGTTACCCACGTTTTTTTCTGCCATCGCCATAGCGCAAGTGATAACGCTACCAGACTCTCTATTTTCTATCATTGGATGTCATGGCTTCGATCCGCCGAGTCGGCCCATATCGCTACCTACACTGACAGCTAGGGGTTAGGACGAATCTAAATGTATTGGTAGTAATGGTTCGAGAAATACTAGGAATCCACTGAAAAATTTCCAGCTGTCGCGACATGACTGAAAGTTTGTTAATAACGGCGTTATACCTTATTTGTACAAATCTTACCAACGTTTAAATATAAGAATCTTATTTTGGTGTAGGAGAAAGTAGGCTCTAACTGAGCTCAATTTATTAATCATTTTTGGCAAAATTTGATTAGACCGTAGCTCAACGACAAAATTTTGACTGGTCCAAATTCAAAGCCTTTGAAGCCTACACATTTTAGGGGACTTGAAAATTTTTGTCGTTTGGAGTATAGACAACATTAAGGTTAATAGAGAAGTTGCTTGGAAAAAGCAATTCTCCATTGTCTCTCTCTATATATATGATACATACTTAATGTTTTGTATGAAAACAATATCTAACGAGGTTTGGGGAAATGATAATTGTCGAGACTCTGCCGAGGCAACTGTAAATTCCCAAAACCAAGTTAGATATTTTTCATACCACTCACCAAGTATGAATCGTCTTTATCTTATAACCTCTATTTGCCTTGTTTTCGTCGATGTTTCTTACAGAAATGCAAGTTTCTAAAAATAACCGCATCATGTCATTGTTCTAGAAATATACATGAGATATCATAAAAAATATCACATGGGATGTTATCACACAGATATTTGTATAGTTACAAGATAAGATGATGTCCAATGTATTTCTATTTACAAAAGTTAAATTTGGGCTTGTATGGAAATACGTTAATGATTTATAATGTTATTATTTCGGTAAAAAGAAAATGATATTCGAATTTCCACGAAATATATCCTGAATTCAGGATGTAAAAACTTTTGCGTATATTTAGAAACTATACGTGGGTACACCTGAAAAGCGGAGAAGCATTTTGGGGCTCGAGGTTATAAAACTTTTCTCATTCTCAAGTGAAAATTTTCTTTAATTTAAAGTTAGGACTAAAACTGCAATTCTGTTTTAATGCTTATGTAAATGTATAAAAAATAAAAGATAATATTCATGATAAGTTGTTTTGAATAACAAGTTATGAACCCTATCTTTTATGTTCATATATTCTAACTCTGAGAAAATTCTCGGTTGAGCACGAAAAAAAAAGTTTTATAACATCCGGCGATGGAATCTTTTGCAAACATTTTTTATCTTCACGCTGTAACGATAACCGGGGGGCTGTTTTACTAAACGTCTTACGAAAATATTAATCGTAAGCCAAAATCGAATATCGTACTTCGTGCTTTTACTCACTGTTATATTCTGCCTTGCGATATCTCATTGGAATTGTCTTTAGAATACGATTCCAATGAGATGGTGCATGGCAGAATTCCATATTTAGTTACAATCTATAAGCATCTTAAATTTTTGACTTGCGCATAAAATAATCGCAAGATCATGGCTTAGTAAAACAGGCCTCGGGTACCAACCTCAAGGATCGTTTTAGAGCTCGTTGTAAACAGAACCCATTTTTCCTACAGATCCTAGTGTAATAATCCGGGGAACCAAGAACCAGTATATGATGTCAGGTAAATACGCCGGCAACCAATGCACATCTATTTGCATCGCTGCCCTGGCATGGTTCCACGGAAAGGGCAAACGAGGACATTTTACACCCGAGGCCATTGATACTGCCCTTTATACGGGCACTGAGCTACACAGATATTTGAGGTAAGGCATTATAATCACAAACTAATTACTTCATTTTAGATGATTCTGTCAATTTTATTTTATTTTGATCGGCTAAGAAATTAATTTTATTTCTCGATTTCGCGTATTTATACAGTGTGATTAGTTTTTTTAGTTTCATTCGTCCGTGAACTCAACAAATATTCTCTTCATCTCTTATCCAATGAGATAACTTTTTAAGATAATTGATTTTATAAAAGTATGGAAGTAACATTGAAGTACAAATCTTTAATAATCGAAGCAAATTCGAAAATACGGTTCATAATTGATAAGATTTTCATTCTAACAGAATTTCTTGCGATAAATTTTAGTTTTCATTGGAATTAATTACGACTGATATAAATCTTCTTTTTAAACTCAGTCTCTCACGACTGATTCAAGTCTGAATTTTAGCAGTCTCTTACGACTGATTTAGTTCTGAATTTCAACAAATTTTCTTTTGCGACTAATTTAAATCTTCATTTCATAATGTTTTTTTTTTCGATTTAGGTCTTCAGTTTAACACCTGATTTCTAACCTGATTATACGGGTCATCAATACAGTTTCTGACGACTGATTAAGTTCATTGAATAGAATTTCCTGAACGTTGTAAAATATACGTTTCCTTTCTATCGCACTGCTTTGCATCGCGTATTCATACAGTGTCTTTTTTCTTATTTTATTTGTTCATATAAAGCTTGTATCAGTTTAATACCTCCATAAATTAAAATAAAATAATCACTTCAACGCTTAACAGAGAAGTAGAAGAGTCCAGTATTGATAGTGACCTGCGGGTGGCGCTTGACGACTTACCAAAGACCATTAATATTGGCGATGTTCAGCTAGTGAGAAATAAGGAAGAAGAAAGATTTACCGTCCTATATCAACCCAATGAAGGTTTTGCGGGTTTCCTATTGTTTGGGGTAAATATTTCGAGATTTGAGATGTTTTTAGTGTACAAATGTATTTCATATTACAAAGTTGTATTCACCAATGTTCAATAAGGATGTTGTAAAGATTACAAATTTAAGCGTTTCTCAAAGTAAATGCAATCTTCGACGTGTCACTCAAATTAAAACATCCCTAAACGTATAAATTTGGGTGAGCTGTCAAAGATATTTTTTACAATGATAAGTAATAGGCGGCGAGGGTTTATCGAAACCCACTACGTGAAAATTGAAGGTCAAGTCTGCTTAAAGCGCGCCATTTCGCACGTGATTGTTGTGCAACGTTCATGGTGACGTCACTTATTTGAATATTGGGATCCGCTTAGATAACGTCAGACATGGTGAAATGAACAAAAGTGGGGTAGATCTATAAGTTTTTGATAATTTCACTCGTTATCCTGTGAGTTTATCAAAAGATAATATATCCTCTATTCTCGATAATCCCCCGAAAAGCATTTAAGAAAGCTTATTTATGATGTTTAGACCATCATGAAATTCTATGCCAAAAATTATGTCCTGGATGCCAGGATTAACCGGGTAGTGGACCCGTATTAGTTCCGCAATATTTCAGACCCCATGAACTTTCACAATGTTGACCGAGGTTTCCTAATGCGAATCATTAGGAAACCTCGGTTAACACTGTTTAAGTTCATAACTTCCTAAACGTTCCGAAACTATTACGGGTCCACTACCTTAAGAGCGAGGTGACAGAATATTGCACTTTTCGTTCATATTGAATAATGTAGACGACATTCGTTTACTTACTTTTGATAAAGTGTGCTTCTATTCTCTAATAAAGGCTGCGCTTGTTCCGGATTAATTTGACACTTCCAAATAAATTGTATAGTCAAACTTCAGTTTCTCGAACACGAATATTCTCGAACACTAGGGAAAATTCCAACAAGGATCTTAGTCTCGGCAATTTTACTCATAATTCTTTGTGTTCGACCTCGTAAAACTCGACCAGTATGCCGCTTCCTAATGGGTTCGTATGATTTTGGAGCGTTTTAAATGATTTTATTGAACGGGAGGAATGCTATTGGTTGAACGCTGAGCGAGCGAATTATATTTTTACCCTCCTCTTTTTTTTATTGAAATGAACCCTATTACTCTGTAATGAAGTGTACAACGTAGATTTAAATGATGAACGTCGGTAGGACCATCTGAAAATAAACTTCGGAAAAGAATTGAAAACTTTTTTTAAAAAAACAGTCTCTTTTTTTCATTTTTTCGAAAGTAGATCTACTCATACAATTTAGTCGGGTAACGAGTAATGATAAAGACCCAGGTAGATACGTTACCCTACCCGATACCCGGGTACTCGAGTAATCTCAGCTGTTCACTCCACTCCATTTTTTGTCTTTTAGGACCTTCTCCGCCAGTATGCCATTGCTCCTTTCGGAATCCTGATAACCACGGGCCCATACTCACAAGCTGTCTTCTACACGTGCAACGGTCGATGGGCAGTGTTCGACTCTCACGGGTATTTGACCTACAAGTGCCGACTCCCACGACATCAAGCCTCGGTCTGGGAATTTGATTCCATAGAGGCTGTAGTCGGATTCCTGGTAGAGGTGCGACGGGGTGAGGTCGAGGTCCAGGTCCACAAGCCAACCGTCATTCCCCTCATACAGGAACCGGAAATCGTAATACCGATGCAACCCAGCTTAATCACAGAAGGGGAACCAGATCTGAGAAACGAGACTGGAAGCCCTGAATTTAGTCCGGATATTGATACCGGGAATACAGACAACACGACTGAAGTCGTGTCGCCAACACAAATTGATGTAATTCCTG
This sequence comes from Fragum whitleyi, assembly GCA_948146395.1. Lineage (NCBI taxonomy): Eukaryota > Metazoa > Mollusca > Bivalvia > Cardiida > Cardiidae > Fragum > Fragum whitleyi. The sequence goes on from OX411556.1 coordinate 20,872,925, forward strand.
TAGTTGATGAAGAGTTTGAGGTGGATGACACAATTGAAAACCCCGAATCTAGTCCGAAGATTGATTCCGGGAATACAGACAACATGACTGAAGTCGTGTCACCAACGCAAATCGATGTAATCCCTTTAGATGACAAAGAAGAAGAAGAAGAGGAGGAGGAGGAGGAGAACCCATTTGTCTGCCTTATGGGCGGATTTTAGCAAATCTTGTGAAAAAAGGGGGAAACAGATAAAAAAAAAGAAAAAAAGAGAGTAAAAAGGTAAGAGCTTGTTCAATAAGTGCAAAGGGCATAACGAGGGGTCAGCACAACACTATTGTAAGTGCCTATAGCTATAAAGACACTTATGATAGTCGGTAGCGCTGTCCTATCGATATGGAGAATAAATGTATGTTTGAGAGTAAGATAGACTCATCTTACTCAGACTGTCATACTCCAGGGGCCCGTTTTACTAAACTTCTTATTTAAGATTTGATCGTAAGTTAAAATCACAAATCATACACGGTGTTTTCATTCATTGTTAGATTCTTCCTTGCAATATCTCATTGGAATCAGCTTTAGCTGGCGATTGCAATGAGATAATGCATTGCAGAATTCCATATTTAGTTACTCCTGTAAGGGACAACTTCAATTTTTGACTTACGCAAAAATGATCGTAAGATTATTTAGTAAAACATGCCCCAGGCATTGCGTTTCATCCAGAGTGTACAAAGCGTTTTGGAATTAAAATCAAAGGCCCCAAACACACTGTCCAGATACTAGTACGATATGTTCTGCACACACGTGATAACAGCACGATGCAACATCATACTGTTGGCACACTATGATGAGCTGAGATCCTCAAAATAATGTGCAAGTAAAAAACTCCAAGAGTTTTTCTAAGCGTGTTGATATACGATCGGTACACTTACGCAAAAGTTTCTACGTGCTCCGAAAATTGGAAAACGTTCTGCGTCCGAACCGTTTTTCAAGAGCGCTTGCGTTGAAATACATTAGCGTGACATATTTCTTGTATGACCCTGGCGTATTCAAAACGTGTTTCTTGTGTGTTTGAAACATGCGCATGGCATCGTTTTGGTATTTTCAGATAACAGCCGCCGTCAAAGCGCAGTTGGAAGCGCATCGGACTGTCAATGTAGAGGTCCCGGCTTCGATCCCCGACGGCGGCACTCATTCTTTCCGACTATTTGTCTCTCACAAATGGGTTGATAATCGTAGACCTATGTGAGATAGCAGCTGGAGGCTAGGAAAGGATATGATGGTAGTACTGGTGAGAGAAATACCAGGAATTCATGGTTATGTGCTCCAGCTGCCGCGATATGACTGAAAAATTGTTTAAAGCGGCGTAAAACTCCATTCAATCAATCAATTTTCAGAAAACGTGTAAAGGATACGCAGTACTTCTGTCAGAGAACAGTGTCATGATCTGTAGTGAGAATCTTTGCTTTCAAAATGAAAATATTATCATCCTTATTTTTTTTTTCATTGAAGTATGAAACTTATAACCTTATTACATTTGTTTATTGGTCAGCTCCTCGCATTTGAATAGTATCGTTAATTTTTTAATTGTTTTTGTTTCTTGCGCCAAACTTAAAATATGAAACACGTTTTTTCCTAAAGTGTTGAAAAGAATAAAATGGCATCGATCTTTCCTTAAATCAAATATTGATTGGGCCTAATAGGGAAAAACTTCTACGGGCCAAATCAGTAAAACTACATGACATCTATATACTGTCTTCAGTTGCTTTTGTCCAAATGAGTTGACATTCAGCAGTGCGAAATGAATCGTTGAAATTAATTGTTCCAAATTATAATCAAAGAACTGAAAGACCTGTAGCGCGATTTTGCCAGATAGTTCAATATACGATAGCTGCTCGGGAAATAGATATCATCCTACTATGAGGGTAAACTAAGTCCTTCTCTTCCCACCCAAGAAACCGGCCGGATGAAAAGGACCCGGGTCAGAAGAGGGGGAGGGGGTAAGCTTGTCGGGAAAAGCAGGAGGGGGTCTACAAGATGATTCCTTCAGATTTTTGTTGAACGAAGTTTTCGTACACCGGTGCTCCTACGGTAAGGCACCCTGTAGGTTCTAAATAGTTTAGAAATAAAGTAGGGTCCATTCAGACTAAAATTAGTATTTCTCAAGACTTCTCTCTGTATAACCATTGTTTATTTCGTTAATTGCGTGATACAAGAATTCTTTATCATGTGAAGATAATGAAAATTATCCTTTATAATACAAAACGGAGTTTCAATTTTAATTGGAGTATGGATGATACACGTAAGCATATCGAGGGTTTAGAGCTAAAACAATTTTCTTTTTTTGTGAACGAAGATTTCGTTCACCAGTGTAACTACGCAAGGAACACCTTGTAGTTCTTAAAAGCTTCGAAATAAAGTAGGGCCCATACAGATTCAATCTATTATTTCTCAATACTTCTTTTCTCAAAATTATGATTTATTTCTGGCGTGATACTAGATTTCTTTAAAATTTGAAGATAATCCAAAATTTCCCTTTAAAATTTAAAATGGGGTTTCAATTTTTAATCGGGCGAATGGGTGATCCGCGTAAGCTTATCGAGAGTTAAGAGCAAAAATAAAGTTTGTGTCTATACACTGTATAGACATATACTATGTTTTCGATTTAAGTCTCCGCTAATGCAACTTGTAGTAATTTGCCGGAAATATATGTGTTTCTAGGTCGTGACCTCCTGACTTGTTTATACCGTACACATCTACTCGTAGTTAGCATTTGAAACGGAAACCAGTCTACTGACATCTGTGGTTTGTGCAATCGGGTTTTACATAACTTTTCAACATGCGACAGTCAGTCTCGAGACGGGTTTCAGGAATTATTCGACACGTGTTTTAAATGTACAACCGTTCTTGTACATTTTGTTTGAATATGGACGGACGCCGCTATAAACAATTTCGGTGGCTAAAGCACAGGCGATTTTAGATAATCCGAGTTTTGCCTAACATATTGATATGTTATATGATTACCTATAAGAAGAAATTTGGATTTTGAATCAATCGCCTGTGGATTGGAGCACCTTAACATTAATTGCTGGTATTTCACGCTCCAGATCCACCATTAGCCTACATCCTTACCTAGCCTACGACTTCTACCCTATTAGTTTTACGATTACCCACTAATTGGTAGGAGCAATAGAATTTAAACTACGACTAGATTTGGACAATCCATTAGCTTTACAAAATACCTACCTTCATAAATCTGTTTTTCTTTTATTCCTTTTTACACAATAGCATCAGATAATCATTCTTTCACAAAACTCTGTATATTACCGAAAGAAACCAAAACATTGTAATTACAGCGTTTTGGTTGAAGACGAAACAGCAGTCTTAGAATTAGGGGGATTGGGGACCCCATTCAGGTCATTAAAGTTCCAGAGCCCTAACGGATTACGCTTATTGTCAATATGCAGAAAGACTGATGTTTGATCTGGTAAAATATGGGTTCCGCATGTTGAAATCAAATAACCTTTCTGACTGCTTTTTTTTGAGTTAAGAAAGAAATGGTGTTACAACATTAAAGAAGCATATAATAATTGAAAACTAAACTCAAATATTCAGCAAATTATATCAAATTCCGTTTGTTTTATGAACCAAAATGTAGATTAAAACAAAAACAACAAAACCCAAACAAAAGCGCACTATGTTTCCTTTTAAGTGGTCTCCCCCCCCCCCCCCATTTTTTCTGCAAAAAAAAAATGAATTTACAGTGAAAATTGCCGAGATTTTGCCGAGACACTTTCCCTTAATTATTTTTTACATAAATAATTTCTCTTTTCTACACAAATTCATTATATCACTCTAGAATGCCATCAGAAACGTTCACTATCAGTACTTTCAGTGCTTTGATTGATCTAAGCCATCGATATTGCATATTGTAGTAATTTGCTGGAGACATACGTTTTCTAGGTCGTGACCTTAACTCCTTAACTTGTTTGTACCGTATAAACCCTGCGTGTAGTACCATTAGAATCGGTAACCAGTCTAGTGACATCTGTGAACTACGAATGTGTTACAATTCTTACCGAAGATGATTCGCATATAATAAAACACGTGATATAATGTCTATAAACAGCGTGAAATCGTGTCATGGTTAAATGAGCGTCAATCATCGAAAGTTCCGAGTGACTGCTTAAATTATAAATCTGAAATTGAAACAGGGACAACGTGTATATTTAGGATCCGTGATTGAAATTGCATTCGGTAAATATACGGTTAGCAATGAATACAACTATCTAATTAAAAAAAAAACCCAACAACTTAATTTCGTCTAAAGTTTTACTCTTTTTACGTGATTGATCGTGACCTGGGCAACGCTTCATCAGTCTGAAAGACATTTGTATGATTACATGCAAATCATGCCTTTTATGAGCGGCGGTCAATTCATTTGGTGAGATCCTTTTCTTAGAAGCTAAAGAATGTTTGGATGTCAACCAGATCTGACAAGAACTTTCTCAGGAGACACTTTAAAAGAAGGAAGATATATTATTCTAATGAAAATCCGGCTCCCCATTTATGAGCAGAGCTTGTTTCCATATATGAAAAATATTGAATGAACATTTCAAAAGAAATGATTCTTGGGTGGCTTAAACCGTTGCATGGCAGGACAAACTTGAGCGGTTGGAAAACATTGGTACGGTTAAGAACATCTAGAAATTGACATTCAGCTCATTTAAAACCATTCTAATTCGCCTACCCAACGCCTCATTCATTCATTCCAAACACCCAAACCATTCAAAATCGCCCAAAAACCAAATGGTTATAACTTACGGTTAACTTACGGTCTCCGGATCAATGGTAAGCGTCTACCTTCTTGGGATCCTCCTGTTTCTTGATTCTTGGTGTTGTTTGTTTGCGCATAGCAGCTAGGGGTGAATTTGAGAGGGTGATTTTTCCACTGTTTGTTAAGACTGCTTTTGAATGCATTTATTGTTGGAGACATAATTACTTGATTTGGAAGATTATTCCATGAGTCTACTACTCTAATTCCAAAACTGTTTTTTCTTAATTGGGTGTTGGCTTGACGCTTGAACAACTTTAGCCTGTTTCCTCTTGTTTTATGGTAATTTGAGAGTTGGAGAAGGCTTCTATTTGCTGTTTTATCATAGTTGTGCATGAGTTTGTAGACTTGAATAATATCTGCTCTTTGACGTCTATATTCTAACGTTGGAATTCCTAAGTGTAGTAGTCTTTCTCTGTAGCTTAGGTGACTGATGTTCGGTAGTATTTTTGTGGCACGCCTTTGTACGTTTTCAATTGCAATCTTGTGTTTCTTCAAATACGGCGACCATACAGGACTTGCATACTCTAGGTGCGGCCTCACTAAAGATTTATATAATTGTAGAAACATAGTTTTGTCTAGGTAAGTGAAAGTTCTTCTGATGATACCGAGATTCCTGTTTGCTGTATTGATTTTGGAGTTTATGTGTGAGTCGAAGTTAAGTTTTTTGTCAATAAGTACACCCAAATCTTTTTCTTCCTTAACATTTTCTATTTTTTCTCTTGACAGATCTACTTTTTTCATGAAATAGTCATAATTCGTCTCATGAGATCCTAGATGGAGTCTTTTACACTTTTTTTCATTGAAGTCTAAGTCCCATCGGTGTGACCATTCACTGAAGTTGTCATTAGTACGTTGAAGCTTTTCATGGTCTTCAGATGAATTTATGACGCTATAGGTTTTAGTGTCATCTGCAAAAAGTCTTACAGTGGTTTCAGCAATATCCGGTAGGTCGTTGATGAAAATAGTAAATAAGGTTGGACCCAACAAACTTCCTTGGGGAACTCCACTTTTGACTTCGACTCTACTTGTTTTTGTGTTGTTTATCATGACTTCTTGACTTCTATTTGTAAGGAGATCTTTAATCCAATCTTTTGTTTTGCCAACTATACCGTATGCCTCTACTTTTTTCAGAAGTTTTGAGTGTGAAAGGGTATCAAACGCCTTTCTGAAGTCGTAGAAAATGACATCGATCTCCTTTCCACAGTCCATTTCGGCAGTCCAATCATCTAAAGTTTCCAACAATTGCAGTTGACATGATCTTCCCTTTCTAAATCCGTATTGGCAATCAGATATGAGGTTGTTTTCAGTTAAGTGGTCTGTTATTTTATTTCTTATAATCTTTTGCATCAAGTTTGAGCAGATTGGACTTATACTTATAGGCCTGTAATTTTGTGGTTCATGTTTGTTTCCTGATTTGAAAATTGGTGTTACCATGGAATTTTTCCATGCTTTAGGAACCTTAGATTCTGTCAATGATCGGTTGAATATCTTCGTTAATGGAACCACTAAGTTGTCGATACATTCTGTGATGAGCTTTGGATGAATTTGATCAGGACCACCACACTTGTTTGGATTTAGTTCTTTGATTGATTTTCGCACTTCCTCTTCCGTGATGGTAAAGTCAGCTAATCTCTCATTTGTTTTGTTGTGGAGGTCACGTAAGATATCATTGTCTGTCTTGTATACGCTGGCAAAGTATGTATTCAGAAGATTTGCTTTCTCAGCGTCGTTTGTTATTGTTCTACCATTTTCATCGCAGAGTGATCCAATTTTATTTTTTGTTTTGCTGTTTTCTCGCACATATTTCCAAAAGAGTTTGCTGTTACTATTTATATTGTTTGCAAGGTCCTTTTCGTAGTTGTATTTTGCTAATCTGATGGCTTGTGTTGCTGCATTTCTTTTTATTTTGTAATTATCAAAGTTTGTTGTACTTTTACAGTGTAGATACTTTGACCAGGATTTTTTCTTTTCTTGTAGTTTTTGTTTTGTATTGGTATCAATATAAGGTATCTTGTTGTTGAACTTGGGATTTTCTTTGTACACTGGTATGTTGTTCTTGATTAATGTTTGGATTTTATCGACAAAGAAGCCCCATTGTTCGTCAATCGTACCTTTAGAAGCTAAAATTTCCCAATCTGTGTTTTTTAGTTCTTCATTTATAGTGATATAATCCCCTTTGAAGAAATTATGCCTTGATTTATGTTTGTTGTTCACCCGTTGTGTGTAGCAGTTGAAGTTAAACTTCAATAATTCATGGTCGCTTTTTCCAAGTCCAGGTATGTGTTCGAGATTTTCTATCATGTTCTCTTCATTTGTGAAGATGAGGTCTAAGGTGGAAGATTCAACATTTCTTCTGTAGCGAGTTGCTTTCGTTACATGTTGATATAAGAAATTATCTCTTGAAATTTCTAAAAACACGGAGGCTGGGTGATTTTCTCCAACATATGTACAATTATTTTCCCAGTCAATCTCTTTAAAATTAAAATCACCTACTAAGCATAGGTGGTAACAGCCACAAGACGTAGATTGTTGTATTAAGTCACCTAGTTCTTTCATTGATTCATTTTTTAGGCTAGGACTTCTATATATACATCCAATTAATAATGAGTCATTATCTTTTAATTCTATTTTTGTCCATACAGATTCAATGTTCTTTTGTGGAAATTTGATTTCAGAACTATTTAGACTATCACGTATATAGATAATTGTTCCTCTGCCATTTTGCTTAATATAGGTGTAATGATTGAAGCCCGGAATCTGGTAAAAAGAGTCACTAATTTCAAATGTTGATATTTTTGGAAATATTTCTGAAATCGCTATAATATCTGGATCTTCTAAGTTGATGGTCATCTTAAGTTCATTCATTTTATTTGATAGGGAATCAGCGTTTGTGTATATAATCTTCAGTTTGTCGTTGTGGCTGTGTTGCATATGTACATTTTTAAAAATAAAACTCTTTTCCTATTTTCGCTCGACTTCTGGTGAACAAGGTTCAGCCGAGTGAGTAACACTTCTATCATCAACTATGGTTGTGTCCATGTAGTTTTCCAGAGTTTCATTGAGCATATTTATTTGAGAGTTGCTTTTCAATTCTGATGAATGAGGCGATTTATTACTAACTGGAAAGAGCGTTTTAAATGTTTCATTTGTACTTTTGTTTCCAGTTGCATTTTGTAGTATTTTTGAACTTCTGTCACTATTTGGACTCGATAACTTATTTCTTTGTTTACTTGGAATAATTATTTGGCCGTCTGGTATTTTTGCCTCAGGATTTAGATGCTTTGCTTGTTCAAGATCTTTCAGTAGGATCTTTCTTTCTTCTCTTTGTGTTGGTGTTAGATCAGCTGTGATTACTACATCTTTTAATTCTTTTGAAACTTTAGATTTAATGTGTCTTGAGTTGGTTAGTAGGTCTCTTCTGGTTTTTTTACTGTCAACTATCATTTTGAAGGGTCTTGTTTTGTTAGGTGCTGATGTGCCAATTCGAAACCCATTTATTGATTGAATTTCAACACCGAGGCAGTCTCCTATTATCCTGATCTTTGTCTCGTCAGCATTTTTGCGAACTAATGAGTCTTTGTCTTTACTTTCTGGTAGATTGTAAATCATAAGATTTAAACTCCGAAGTTTCCTGTCTTCATGCTCCTTAATTTGTGACTTGATTCTTTTTTCTATGTGTTCTTTTAATGATTTCTCTAATTCCCCCTTCATTGAGGTAACTTTTGTTTCAGTTTCGCTTTGGATTTTATCCTCAAATCTTATGTCCATTTCAGCTACATCCAGTTCTAGTTTTGTAATTCTGTCTTCATGTTGGTTACGAATCTCTGACACTGCACTTTCTAATCTAAGTAATGTTGGTAAGGTGTGACGACAGTTTGGACATGTCCATGACAGGTTTAGACCTGGAGTGCAAATCAGTGAATATTGCTCCTTAGATATTTTGGCACAATTTATGCAGAATCCCAGGCCACAATGTATGCAGTTCAGATGTTCTGTCTCACTTTTTAATGTAATGTCGCACAATGGGCATGTTTCGCTATCAGAGCCTGGTCTCTTCCTTTTCATGGTATTTTCTTCATGGCCATGTCGTGGTGTGCTTGTCATATTGACTGTTAATTGTTTTTTAAGTAGTGACTCATAACTAGATTCAGCCATCATCAATTTTATAATTTTAATGCCGAGTCCTGTCTGTTTACTTTTTGTTATAATTTATCTGTTTTGTAGCCGAACGTTTCAATTGTTCAATTTGTAGCTTCTATTCTGCAGTTATTAATATTTCTTAAAGGAGGTTGGGCGTCCCTACCATCCTTAGTTGGATCCCAAATAATCATTCATTTACAGTGAAAAATCTTTTCATGTGGCTACCCTACCTTTTTATTGTCAATTATTGCACACCTCTGTTATCTTATTTCTATAGACTGTCTTTAAGTCAATTTCACAATCCAGGAGGTTGGGCGTCCCTACCGTCCTGAGTGATAGACTTTTCATGATCAGTTTGAAAGCTTAAAGATTAAGAATTAGGGCATATCACAAGCTACATTTTTAACAATGCGAAACATCCATAATTTACTAAGGTCAGTTGATGGATGGACTCCGTCTATAAGCAAATTGAAGTTAATCGACTTTCTCTGTTTGTTTTTATTTTTGTCCTTTCTACTTATTTCTAGGTCTAGGTTAAATCTTGGAGAACTTATTCCAGAATTTTCACAGTTGAAAGTGCGTATAAGTTCATTCACTTTGTTTATTTGGGAGTTCAATTCAAGATTACTTATCTCTTCAATATAAGATCTTGATTTAGTATCGTTCCAGTTATTAATGCTAATTGGTGGTATTTCCAGGAACACAATTTCTTGAGGAATAGATTTGTTGAGTTTATCTATCTCTAGAAGCAGATTATGAAAGTGTTCACAAGCTTGGCTAACACTTGTAAATTGTGGTGTTAAATGTTTATTTTCTCTATTTAGAATTGAGAAATCGCAAGTACCAAACCAGAAGAGAATAATTGTGTCTCTCTGTAACTTACATATGTGATTTTTTACTTGTTTCAATCCTTTTGTGGCATTATATCCACTATAGATATACCATGTAATCTGATCAGCTCTAAACTCGGAGGCAAAGTCTCGTATATATCTTCCTTTGCTGTCACTAAATATTGTCACATGCTTTGAGTTGAAACTGCCGAAGTCAATATCTTCATATCTCATTGATTTATGACATCTAGTTATACTCATTCCTATCTTTGGCTTATAGAAAAACAGGAAATGGTAATTCTTGTGCTCATTTGCTACAGTGTAACTTCTTTAAATTAATGAATTTATTCCGCGATGTTTGTTGTTGTTGTCCCTGTGTAATTGATTTTAGACTAGAATTTTAATCAATTTTTAGACTGTAGTATCTTTCTATTTATTTTTACGTAAATAATAAGGTCTATTGTATGCCGTTTCTTGAAATTGTCTTTTGATGAACCAGTTCAAATTTACAGGATTGAAAAAATATATCTGGACTATCTGAATTCCAAACAACTTTCATGAACACATGTCATGGCGGAGTAGGCAAATATTGTGGGTGGGGTAGGGTCCGAAACTTTCGAAGTCCAAAACTTTACTGCTTTCTTTCAAATATCCAAATTATTATTTCACAATTTGTCCACACACATATCAACACGAATTCACAGTCTTAATAACTCTCCTTCATATGTAAAATACGTAGAAAATCCATTTAGTTTAATTTTTTCATCCCTTGGAAAAAGCACGTCCTGTCCTCGCCGCGCATGCGCACATATCATCCATAAGATCTACAACGTCACTGGATGAAAAAAATCGTGATTTCACTGATATAATTTAAATCATAAGCGTCTGATTATTTCTAGAAACAAGAATCTAATTATATAAATTTTATGTGTATGGTATGAAAGGGAAGTAATCATTATCGCTAATAAAAAACGCGATATTGGAATACCCTCCTTTAATTTCACTCAAATCTCAATCCGATGATCCGCGGCACTCATTCAATTTCATTCCAAGGTCATTCGCATCGTCAACTTTACCATGCTGTTAACTGTATTATTGTTTGGTAACAATATATCCAAATAATACCTATAACGAGTTGTTTTTTCCACTACCTATGTCACCGTTAAGTACTATGCGGACAGGGACGTTCACCAGCACTTTTGGTGCTTTGATTGTTTCCGGTTTGATCCTTGACAAGAACCGAATACTTTTGCTGTGTAAATTGCTAAACTTGAAGGGGGACTCCAGGGGTGGAGGGGATAAGAGGGGCTCAAGCTACCCCCAATTGTACAATCTATCCGGGGTTTGACTGCAATGTCCATAGAAATAGACAGATTCCTTTCCTTCAAAAAAATTCCTTGTTATGAAAGTAGAAAAATATGCGGCTCTTCCACCTCCATTTTTCAGCCTGAATCTAAATAATAATAGGTCTATTTTGGTAAGATTAAAAAGCAACACATGAACTTCAAGCACCAATCGATATTAATACTGTCAGGCTGCGCTTATACTAGCGATGTAGACACAATCGCAAAAAAGTTCTAAGTCCCAAACAAACTAGATGGGCCTTGCAAACAACTTTGTAAATTCGCACGATTTAATAAAGCGTTAGGACGTAGGTAATGTTTTTGTAGTAGGCCACTTCTCGAGATAAAAAAAATGATATTGAAAACATGTCTGCCTCAATAGCTTAGTGGTTAGAGCGTCGGTCTCCTGGTCCGAAAGTCGTTTTTTTTTTAGTCCTAGTGGCAGCGAGCTATTTCCTTGGGCAAGAAACTTAATAGTCACTGTCTCAGTCCAACCAGCTGTAAATGGGTAGCAGTGGATGACAACCCTTCAAAAAAGGGGGGGGGTCCACTGCCTCTCGAATTTCTTACAGAAAATTGATAACATCTAGAATGAGTCGCCTGCCAGTATGCTCTTGTCTGGTGGATTCGTGGGCCTTATTTTTACAAACGGCGCATGCGCATTACTTTGACATATAAATGTTTTATTCAACTGAAACAAAACCAACAAAAGTATCAATTTTGGAATAAAAAAGTCAGAAACAAAAAATAACTGACGAAATTTGTAAACATTACCTCAATGTAGGTCAATGTCACGAGATCTTGGTCTCCTGGAAGCTTCCTGTCAGATTCGTGGTATCTAGGTCAAGCTGGAAATACTGGGGCACCATAGGGGTATTTCAGATGAGGATGAACTTAAAAGTTTACTTTACATGTTCACGATATTAAAATCGCCGTATTTGTCCATTTTGACGAATGCAGTAATATTTAGAAGATATTAATGTGAGTCACCCCCATTCTTGTTAAGAGTTAAAGTGGTAATTTTGTCAAAAAATCAATGCTGTGAATTCATTTTAGAATTTTTTTGCCCTCAAAAAGTGTACATGTATGTTATACTAGCATTGGCTGGCCTATTCCTGCCTAAAGCTTGAACACTTTCATCACGGCAAAAAAAAAATCATTTTTTTTTAACATTTGAAGTTTAAATGTGATATTATCTACTGATTAGAACGGCAACATTTTTATTGTTGTTGTTAACTTTAAATATGTTCAAATTTTTTTTAAAAAAGTCTTAACATAAACAAACAAAATGAACAGTTGAACATATTTAAATAGAACAGTGAGGACACAAAAAGTTGTCCCCACGTCTTACAACATTTTGAGGGTGACAGAAAGACAAGTGTACCCAATGATCGCAAATTGAACACTGTGCCCAGGAGACAATTTTTAAGTATGGCCTGTCATTAATTTTAGGGGGTGAAAACTGCTTACACACACAGCAGAGTTCTGAATCAGAATATTCATCTGTGTCCATATCAGAGTCACTGTCAATTCTTGTTTTATTGTTATTTATGTTAATGCCACTTGTTGATGGTTCTTCAATGTCTTCTACTATAGCCTGTTTTCTTTTCTTTTTCTCTGCTTGTTTCCCCCTCTTTTTGTCTGATTGCATTTTTTCTAATTCATACGTAATCAATTTTTCTACAAACGGTTCCTCTGTAATGGCGCTTCCCCCTGCCTTTGGCTTTGCTGTCTTCTTTATTGCCTTGCAACAGCACTGACAGTGTTGAGTATCCTTTTCAAGGGTGTTGAATTTGGTTATGTCTTCCTTTTCATACTGTTTTGCCAAATACATCTCTACTGCTTCCTTTCCACTTTGCAAGGCTTTTAATTTTTGTATTGGGTTAATGTCCCTGTAAGATTCTGCTGGGTACAATTTGTCAGGTGAAACTGCATCCTTGTTCAATGGGTAGATGCCACTCTTTTGGAAAGCTGCCATGATGTTGATTGGCGACATTGCTTTGAGATATGCCCTGCAAGCTATTTTCACCATGTCATACTTGGTTACAAAGGTTCCCATATTTTCTCTCATAAATGCCGCACATTCACCATAGTAAAAACGTTTGAACGGCCCAAATATGCCTACGTCCAGTGGTTGAAGAATATGTGAAGTGTGAGCAGGCAGTACAAAAAGAATGACGTTCTTGGAAGCAGCCCATTCAATCAATGACTTAGAAATATGGGAGGAGTGCCCATCAAAAATTAGAAGAATATGTTGGTTTTTCTCTCGTGCTATTGAAGGTAAAAAGTGCTCCTCTAAATACTGACGTAAGATTTGATAATTAGACCATCCCGAGTCTGACATTACACCTCTACTACCGGGAGTGGCACCTTTCATCAAATCTGGGTTAAAACGTTTTCCTTTGAAAATGAAGAATGGAGGAAGACACTGTCCGGCAGCATTAGCACAACCTATGACTGTAGTTGTGGTAGATCTCGGGGATGTCACAGATTGCGCTTTCCTACCGACTGGAGCAATCACGTTGGGGGGTCTATGTTCTGGGTGTATTCCTGTCTCGTCTAAATTGTAGATAAATTGGGGATTTTCCTGTAGACTGTATTTGTTGATGATATCTTTCAAATTTTCAAAATATCGCCCTACACTTTCTGGTGTAGCATATTTGGCTCTGGTGGATTCTAAAGCTTGTGGTTTAATTGCTCTGATGCGGTCTCCCCATCTCTTCAAGAAGGCGTACAACCAGCAGTTACTCATCGGGTTGGAGTTTTGTCTTTTCCCGAGAACATGGGCAAGTTCACCGGCGAGGTGCTGTACTTTTCGACTTGTAGCACCATAACCAAGTTGAGCCAATGCCTCTAGGTGCTCTACTAGACCTTCCTCTTCTGCCGTCGTGAAACACGTATCGCCACCCTTTTTAAAGTTGTTAGGATCTATGGTTCCCTTCACCCGATCTCGAAGTGTCTGTTCAGGCACGCCATGTAATTTTGCGGAATGCCTTACTGAAAGGCCTCCTGTTACCACATTTTCGTAAGCCTTCAAGAGATTCTCCGCGTCGTATGTTCTGTATTTACTTACAGTCTTCGTGGGCTTGACATGAAAATTAAACCAATTAAGGGTCAATGTACTGCATAAAATGCCACCTGATTAGTTCTAATCAAGCCAAAACAACCCTATTACAACACAAAAACAATGATGACTATCAATCAAAATTTAATAAAAATTACATAAATTTGATCAACCAATTAGGGAATCAATTAGCGGTTCAAATAATCGTGTTCGGGACAGTCATTATAAATTTCCCTTTTGGCGCCCCATTATATATTCACACATGCGCCTCGGTGCCAAAGACAAAGTCACGTGACTTCTTACGAATTGTCGGGCGTCCGCTTCGGGGACATGAATGGGGTTATTTACACGAAATAAGTGATATATTGTGAAATAGATAGCCACGAATCTGGTAAGAGATAAAGATATTTGTACATAATCTGTTCGATTGAAGAATACTTACTTGTTTGGCCCGCATGTTTAAGTTTTAACGAGAGCTTTTCAACCTGTCTTGAACTTGAATGGAATCCGGACACGCGAAGTGCCGTTCTAGTTCGAAAAAATACGTCATCAAAAAATCCACGAACCGATAGGGTACCACGAATCCACCAGAGAGAAGGATACTACACGAAAAGGGAGTTAGGCAGTATGTAAAGATAGATATAAAGACACACATGATTACAATGTCTTATCAGATTTTGATGTCAATTTAATTAAAACTGCAAATTCTCTTTCTAGCCCGACTATTCAAGGAATAGTGGGGCTATTCCAGTCACCTGGGCTTCGGCGTAATGCTTTGGTTAAGTTTTTACGTGCAAGTGTTTAAAATCTCTGTTTCTATTAAAGCTATTGCTTTGAAACTTTGCACATGCTTCTGTGACCATAATATCAGCATCTAGACAAAGATTCATTACTCTGATATTGAATTAAGTGGAATTTTAACCCTTTTCGGACTTAGAAATCTTGGTAAAGTTTTTACGTGCAAATGTTGTTTATCTGTAATATTTCTGTTTCTATAAAAGCAATTGCTTTGAAACTTTACACATGCTTCTATGGCCATAATATTAGCCCACAGAAAAAGATTCATTACTCTGATATTTAATTTAGTGGAATTTTAACCCTTTTCGGCCTTAAAAATCTTGGTTATGTTTTTATGTGCAACTGTTTTATGTCAGTTGTATCTCTGTTCCTACTAAAGCTATTGCTTTGAAACCCTGCACATGCTTCTGTGACCATAATATCAGCCTCTAGACAAAGATTCTTTTCTCTTGACTTTCATTTTATTGAATTTCCAATGTCGATATTGATTTGCTGTTACTATCCAGCATTAGGAATAGTCAAGCTTTGCTGTCCTCCGACAGCTCTTGTTTTATATGTTGACAGATCACTATTGGTATTTCAAGAATATATTTTATTAGTCAACTTTATGTTGGATGATATTTTCAGGTATTGAGACAGGAAGAATGTTTCACAAAGGGGGTGAAGGGAAGCCCAAGGGGTTTGGGTTTGGTGGATTTTCAATCAAGAAATCTGATGGGGGATCAGTTGGTGAGGACATCATTCTATTTCAGGGCTCGTGCTAGCTTTTTTAATTAGGGAGTCATTGACCCCTTGCCCATAAAATACTGGGGGTCAAAACTGGTTTTGAAGGGATCACAAAAGGGCAAAACATGAAAACTTATTGGTCTTTAATGTAATCTATATAACTGAAACAATACAAACAATAAAGTGTGGACACACTTTATTGTTTATTTTGAATCATTTATATAGATCTTTTGAAATAGTACTATGAAGAAAACAATTGATCTATATAATCTTTTATATTGCTTAGGTGTCACCACTTGAAATTCAGTGGGTCAAAATGATCCCATGAAGGAAATTTTTGAGGGTCAAAATGGAATTTAGGGGAGTCAAAACCCTGGTTTAAGGGTCAAACATAAGCCCTGCTATTTCAGGGCTTTTGTAAGGTTTGGAGAAGGGCCTATATGTCCCTGAATTTAGGGGTAAATATGCCAGATGGGGAAAGTTAACTTTTTTACTTTTTGGTAGAAAGCTTCTAAGATTTGACAAATAGTCTACAGAACTGAAATTCAAGACAATAACTTGGTAAATCTTCAGTTTAAATCTAAAACTGTGTAGCTACAGCTGTTTTTTTAACATTTTATTTATTCTTTATTTAACATAAGGTTTATGTCATTAGATTAATTAAACTATCATAGTATATCTTAACTTTTCAAAGACCCTGTGTCACTTGATGTATAGTGCATCTTCAGCTTTGTAAGTTTGAGAAAAAAAGCATATTATACATCCAGATAAGTTTAGCTATTGAAAAAAAATGTGTCCCGCATTGATAAAATAGATTTTCAAATGAAATCAATCAAAGGGATTCACTAAGATGTACTTAAATGCTACTCATGGATTTCATTTGGAATGAAGAATCGTTTTACTCAAGAATGCTTACAAGTTCTTATTTTACAGGTGGGGATGGTTTGTCTCGGATGGGAAATTCAAGTACTCGAGGGATAGCAGGCCGATCTGGATTTTCTCTAAACATTGGAAGAAAGAAATTTACTGATGATGATGAGTATGTTTCTCTTTATATTCTATACAAGATACTTAGACATTTTGTTCATGTTCCTTAGCAAAGGGTTATGATTCCACTTTCTATCTAACAAAATTAGTAAGAAACAAAGTCATAGTGATGGGCTTATTAATCAATATAATAGATAATCAGTTGGTTTGGGTTTTAGATGACAACTATTGATTAAGATATCTCATAAACTGTTTGTAACGAGTAAAAGGCAATCATTTTATGTTATGAAAGATAAATGTCACTTAATTAGTCAGGGTTTCCTATATTCATCCTATTAACATCCTTTTTCTTGATAAAAAACAATTTTTTTCAACCAACCTTAAGAATGGACCATCAGTAGTCAGTGACATCACTGACATGCTAAAGAATATAACACAAAACAAATTATTTGTTAATCCTTGTCATGCTGAATAAATTTCGGCTAAAATTTCCATCAAAATCAAAGGGCAAAAAGCACTGAAAGTCCAAACTGTAGGTTAATTTTTATTTTGAAAAACTAAATCTATTGACAATTCTGGTTTGAAAGTGAGAAACAGGTGGTGTAGACTAACATCAGCCTGCACATATGTGCAGGCTGATGTTTGTCTATAGCTCCTGCCAAAGTAGGAATATTCTGGGTTCAGCATGACAAGGGTTAATATCTATAAAAACAGAAAGATAAGAAGTTTCAAAACAAACCAGATAATTATCGATGCATAAATTTTGAGAAAATGAAATCGCCAGTAGCTTTGTTATGCCAAAGTGCAAATTTTATTGAGTATTATTTTGAATTCTAATTGTGATAAGATGGTTTTGCTCTTCCAATTAAAAATGATAATCAATTATGATTTGAAACCGATTGCCAAACACTACAAAATTGAGATTGAACATATGGCTTTGGAATATGACTTTTGATCTCTATCTTTATTTAAACTTTTTGGTTCCCAGTTAAACAAAACAAGATTGGTTCAAATTGAAATGTGACAACAAAGAAAGGGGGACTACTATTTGAAAACAAGATCTGTCATAAAGCTGGCTAATAACCCTCCCATCCCCCACCAGCCAAGTTTTTTCTAAGTTCAATTATCACCTTAACGTTTTACCCTTATGACCCCAAAACAATAAGTCACATCCTTGGATCATGGGAATTCATATAAAGTTTCATGGTTCTAGGTCAATCAGTTTTTGAGTTCTGGTAACGTAAAGTATACAAATAGATGAATAGATTAACAGACAGGCAGACATGTTGAAACTAATATACCCCTGTCTACTATGTAGGCAGGTGTATTAAAGATTCTATATGGTATTAAAAACCATAGTATTTTGAGAAATTACTTGTTTTTTAGAAATTTCTTCTTTATCCACAATATTTTCAAGTATGAAATAAATAGTGAAGTAAAAGTTGGAAAAAAAAAGAGTTGCCCCCCTTCTCTGTTGACACCATTTTCCTTACTGGTATCTCATTTCAAATGAGGTAAATTGTCTTTCCATTGAAAAATCATGGTGATTCAAATTGAATTACAGATATTTTGATGATGACGATGCTGCTGATAATGATGCGTATCAGCCTGCACCAGGCAGTCCCGGGGCTATTGGTCAACCCCAGGACAGTGACAGTGATGATCCGTTAGATGCCTTCATGGCTGAAGTAGAGGTACAGTAGAATCCTTTTATTAGCAACTCGGATAATAGGGATTTTCGGTTATTAGCAACTTTTCCTCCAGCACAAAACCATTTGTTCTTTAGCCTATGTAAAATTCGTCGGATAATTGGAACTTGGATAATAGAAACTCCCGGATAATAGAAACAAATTATTTGCACATTTGATCCTTTTTTATCGGATATAATAAACTATCGGAAGTTTACATTGGGACATAGAAATATTTAGATGCAAATTAACGAGATTGATTTTGATTTCTGGGCGTCGCTGCGAGTCCGAAAGTACACATAGATGCATCAACATGTCAAGTTGTTGATCGCACCTTTACCCGATTTGTAATTGTTATTTGATTGTGTTGATTAAATGTTTGACCTAATGCTCTGCTTTGCATTTTCTTTAATTTTTAGAGTGTTGCCGACAGTTACTCAGACGACCGATTTCATCTCGCCTGTCTACTTATTCAATTTTTTCAATCGTTTGGATAAAAGCAAATAGCGCCTGCAATTTGACGCGGTTAGAAAAAAAAGTCATGAAGTCATTTCATAGCGCCAGAATATTACTTACTTCAAATTTAAAATTATAATCCTTATCAAATTATCCGAGTGATAAAGACGCGAGAAAATCATTAGCTTTCTGTTCTTATCCATATTCGTTATGACGTCACTCTATAAATTTCTCTGGGATTGACCTGACTTCAAACGCGCCGCCAAATTCCTGGCCCAGTCGAGGGCATCTGTGTTTTCACAACGACACGCTTTTCTATCGTGTGTACTCGACAGCCTTGTTAAATCGCATAAATAGAGGAATTTAACATACAGCTGGCCTTCTTTTAAAAGGTAGATCTAATTTGTTTTCGCAAACCATATACACGTAGGAACTTACCGATCTTACCGATCGGCAACCTTCAGATTTAAAAGCCGTTGGTCCTCTGGATAATTGATTGTTAAGATGTAAATAAAAATCAAAACTACTTTTTTTCAATGTTCATACAATTAAAAGGGGACACAAAAATAAGCAATCTATCGGAACTGGCAAAATGTACACATCTTTTATACATGTATGCGTTGATTCTAATGCCAGCGACGTACTTGTACACTTCTGAGATTGGGATACCGACTGAAACGCGAATATCGGATAATAGAAACATCGGCTTAATAGCAACTTTTCTTCTGACAAATAGGAGTTGCTATTAAGCGGATTCCTCTGTACTCATCTTAGATTTACAGTCAATATTGCTTTAGCAACCACGTCTATTCAGCGCCCATTTTTATTAAGCAACCTTTTTCAAATCCTTTTTTTTTTAAATCAAAATCTATTAAAAAGTAGGTATATTTTTTTTTGATAATTAGTCCTATGTTGTCAAACTCACCATGATTGTCTCAATGAGATGATTTTATTGAGTTTTAAAGACAGAGGATTATTGATATTTTTGCAATAATACCCATATTCACTCAAAAAGTGTTGCTTATTTGTTAACAAAACGTGAATTGAGCAGCCATTTTCTTTAACCCTTTGCTGTTTAATCCCGGCTTTTTACGTGCCTGTAATTTTATGATTGAGAAAAAATTGTGAAAAAAGAAGAAATTGCTTCTGACAAGCAATTTCTTCCTTTTCCACACTATTTTCTACCCTACTGAATGGTTATTTTTCAAATTAAATCCACTTACAATTTTCGTCTGCAAAACCTTTGAATTTGGACAGGTCCAAAATTTTGTAAAAAACAGGAAAGGGTTAATGACTGCTTTTAGGTGGTACTGTAAGTGGTCGCTTAAAATAAGTTTTACTGTATTTTCTAATAGACAGGGGTGCGGAAAGACAGAGTTTCTCCACTTGTCCATGGATAAGTAAAAGTTGATTTCCTACTTGTTCTAGATGAAAATGAAATTGCCCACAAAAAATGAATTTATAAAATATTGAGAAAAACATTGTTTTAAATGAAGACAATGTTTTTCCCGCCTTTGATACAAACAATAGGATGAATTTTCTCCTAGATCCTTTTAGTACTGTATCAAGATTTGCTCTGGTATTTCCTTGTCAACAGACAAGTGCCTAGAAAGATGAACTTGCTCACAAGTGGAAAAGCCTGTGAAGGACAAGTTGGGCATGAGAATTCCATTAGAATTCCCTGCTAGTAGATGAAGGCATAAGGTCTGTATTCTCTCAACTAGTCAAAAGTTTTTTTGCCCCTGATTCGAAAGTTCAGGATAAATTGTATTGTTTTCTATCAATCAGTTTATCCATTTCTAAGTTCATCTTTTCGTCAATTTGAAAAAACATAAAAAAGGTCATGTTAGAAGGTAACAGTTGTTTATAGATTTTTATTTATGTAAAAACCTTCCATTGCATAAGAACTTAGCAAACACATAATGTCTTTTACTATTTTTCAGAAAGAAGTGGAAGAAGAGCTTCATCCTAAGAAAGCTAAAGCTGATGAGAAAGCTATAAGGGAAGAAAAGTAAGTTAGGTTATGGACTGTATGTGACATACCGTAAAAGCTCTTATACAACCCTGGGGGTAATAAGAATCATCATGTTTCTATGAGCGGCGGCACTAATTCTTTCCGACTATTTGTCTCTCACCAATGGGATGATAATCGTAGTTCTATGTGAGATAGTAGCTGGAGGCTAGGAAAGGATGTGGTGGTTGTATTTGTTAAGAGAAATACCAGGAAACCATTGTTAGCTGCTCCAGCTGCCGTGATATAACTGAAAAATTTTGAAAGCGGCATTAAACTCCTCCATTTAATATATGTTTTTATGAGAAGGGATTGGTTTTTTTTTGAGGTTACAGTTGTTAAGACATGGAAAATGGCCAAAAACGCTACTGCATCAGTCAAGACCAAGGTCAATTATTTTCAAGGTCAAATATGGGGAAATTTTGGGTTGCACATTGAATTAAATATTTCCACGGATCACTGAATTGAATTAAGGTTTGCACTTTGAATGAAGTATTGCCATGGGTTTGCTGTAGATTACCATATTGTATCAAACTACTGTATGGCAGTTGGGAAGGCATAAGTGTTTCACAAAAACATCTTATTATGCTCCTGCATCATTAAGATTGACGTATGTTTGTTTTCACAATGTTCACCTTTGTATGAATCAAGTTTGGAAAGACATGATTATTTACCTTTCTCATGAAGTTCCTGTCATATTCCTTCTGTACACACATTTTTTCAGACTGTATAGCCTTAGATCAGCCTGCGGAGATGTGCAGTCTGATCTAAGCTTACACAGCCTGCTTTCTTATCAATTATTATAGAAAAATTTAAGCCAGCCTGATTGAAATCCCCCCCCCCCCCCCCCCCAAAAAAAAAAAAAAAAAAAAAATCACCCAAAACACCCACTTAAAAAACGAAAAAAAACATAAAAATAAAAACAAATGGTAATTTGTTGGAAACAAAATCTACTGGTGGATCAGCAGGAGGGATTGTATGTGGAATATTTAATCAATTAATTAATTAGATATTGTACATAATAATTAATTTATTTATTGACAGAGATGTTTGTGATGATATCAAATAAGAACATGTAGAGGGGGCACATCATAGTTATAAGGAAGAGAATCCTAAGGCGTGAGTACTGGCTGATGCAAAGGAGGAATTGGATTTAAAATATTTAATTAATAATTAATTTATTTATTGACAGAGGTGGTTGAGACTATATAGAACAAGAAGAACAAGGAGGAATTGAATATTGAATATTCAAATAATGATTTAAGTTATTAATGAATTTATTGATAGAGGTGTTCGAGACTTTATGGAACAAGAAGATGTGGAGGAGGCCTATTATAGATATATGGAAGAGAATCCTAAGGCTGGAGTACTAGCTGATGCACAGGAGGAATTGGATATGGATTATTCAATTAATTAATTGATTATTCAATTAATTAATTAATTAATTATAATAAATTAATTAATTAATTAACTAATTATAATTAATTAATTTATTAAATAATTAATCTACAATATATATTTAGTTAATTTATTGACAGAGGTACGGTGTTCGAGATGATATAGAACAAGAAGATGTACTGGCTGATGAACAAGAGAAATCGAATATGGAATATTCAATTAATTTATCAATTAGTTAATCTACATAATATTTAATTAAAATTGATCAATTGACAGAGGTGTAAGAGATGACATAGAACAAGAAGATGTGGAGGAGGCCTATTATAGATATATGGAAGAGAATCCCATGGCTGGAGTACTAGCGGATGAACAAGAGGAATTAAATGTTGAATATGATAATGAGGGGAATATTATATATGTGGAGAAAAATAAGGTACTGACATTCAGCTTTTTGATTGATTTCTTAGAGTTATGTTTTGAATATTCTTTATTTCTTGCAAACTATTTGGTCCTAGTAAATTGAAAAAGATTTTTCCATTGCTCGTAAGAAAACCAAAACAAGACAAAATATAGAAAAAAAATAGATAAATAAAAAAGAAAGGATTTATTAGTACATGTATCTTTTAGTAAAATATCACTTATTTACAATATACCATAGCCTGAGATTATAATGCCTAAGAATTTAGTGAACTTAGAATCTAAATAATTGGAAAAAGCATAAAAAATATTATTAATAAATTGTTATTTGAGGTTTCTAATTGATATTATATTTTATGTTCATACATTTATAAATCAAAAGTATATTTGCAGAAATACAGCTTTTAATCTCAGTTTGAAATTTGAGTAATTCTGATTTGAGAATGAGAAAATTTTTACAATCTTGGGCACTGATGACTGGCCAAAATTAGAATTCATAGCAGATGTTGAATTAAAGCTCTTAACAATTGCTACTTTCTCAGAAAAAAGTTTGTGGAAAAAGAAGGAATGATTTATTAATATAATTTCTTCCATCTTTTTTAAATGGACTTGAATTAGAAGATTGTCTAGACAGAGGTACAGAAAGAGGGGGTCTTTTGGATTTCAAATTGAAATATTTCATCAATACCAGCACAAACCCGGTGATGCAGGTTCTCATTTGAATTGTCTCGTTGAGACAATTCAAATGAGAACCCACAATGTATGGTTTTATTGAGAAATGACAATGTAAGTCTGGTGTTACCACCTCTTATCTTTACCTCTGTCTAGGAATTGGTTATAAGTGGAATAATAATATGAGCCTGTGCATGAGATTTCCAACAATTTCAAATAGGCACAAGGCAAAGACTCTGACCAGCCTGTGCATTCGCACAGTCTGACCAGAGTCTTTACTATACGTTTAGTAGATAGATAAGATCTCAAAGTATCTGTAGACAATCAGGTAACTTTATATTTACAGTATGTGGCTGTCTACGCTACTCAGTGTTTTCACCTCACTATTACTTCAAATTATTGGTAATGTCACATACAGGCTCAAATGTATTACAAAGAGAAATACTGAGAGTGAGCATGAATAATAGTAATAAAAACTGTTTCTATTTCTATTTAAAGTTGATTGATCCACTTCCCCCAATTGACCATTCTGATATTGACTATGATAAATTTGAGAAGAATTTTTACGAAGAACATGAAGATATAAAGAAATTAACAGAGGAACAAGTGACGGAACTTAGATCCAAACTGGATATCAGGGTAAGCTTTCATATACAGGCAATCTTGCTCAAGCAACCACATCTATTAAGCGACCAATTTTATTATTCCTTAAATAATAATAACTTACTCCGTAGGTAGTATGTGTCTAAAAATTATGGTAAACTAATCCTATGTTGTTAAAACTCAATAGAATTGTCTCATTCATGAGCGTTTCCAACAAATGATTATTGATAAATATGCACTAAGTAACCATTTTCTTTAACAACCTCATTTTGGTGGTCCCATTGGTGGTTGCTAAATATAAGTTTTACTGTAACTTTCTGCCTCAATTTTGTGTAATGAATATGACTCTTATATTGAAAGCAATTCTTTGTAAGAAGGGACAAACAGGTAATGTAGACTAAGACTGGACTGCACATATTTTCTTACTGAACTTTGTCTTTACCTTCTTCTTATCTTGGATTTGCTCTGGTATTTACTTGTCCAAGAACAAGTGGCCTTGAAAAAAAAACTTGTCTGCAGGTAGAAATGCCTATGATAAGACAACTCTGGGATGGGAAATCAACACCCCTGTTCAAGGTGCAGTTTGACAGATTCAGGGAACACGGTAGTGGTCGCCAAATTTGCAAACTGCAATAAAATTACAAATCTGGCTCAAAAATACCTTTTGGTGAAAACGCTTGGTGCCAAAAAAATTTGAAGCCAAAAAATACCAGAGATTCCTATTATAAACTGTCGATCGTATGGCCAAAGCTATCATAAAGTCCAGTCAATACAACCTTAAATTACTTTGTTGGGTGTTTGCACAATAGGTTGGATGGTGTGACTGATATTGATCATGTTCACACAAGCGTCTGCGTTGTGGTTTACAGTAAGTTTTTAGCTCCACTGGCTGAAAGCCACTGGGGCTATTGTCATGGCGTTGTGTCCGTCGTGCGTCTGTCCGTCCGTCCGTCCGTGCAGTCGTAAACTTTTTCTTTAAAAATCTTCTCCTCAGAAACTACTGGATGAATTTCAACCAAACTTCACAGGAATGATCCTTGGGTGACCCTCTTTCAAAGTTGTTCAAAAAATTTTGATCCAAAGAAAAACATGGATTTAATGGGCGTGGCTTATTTCCAAATATGGTTAAAAGTGACTTTTCTCAGATTCTAATTGATGGATGCCAATTAAATTTTACATGAATGATCCTTGGGTGACCCTTTATCTGTGTACCAAAAATTATTGTGATCGGATGATAAATATGCATTTTATGGGCGGAGGTCATTTCTCTATATGTTATATAGTGGAAACTTTGAAAATCATTTTCTCAAAATGTCATTGATGGATATCAACCAAACTTCATTGGAATGATCCTTGAGTGAAGCTTTATCAGTCTACCAAATATTATAGTGATCGGATGAAAATTATGTATTTTATGGGCGGAGGTCATTTCTCTATATGTTACATAGGGGAAATTTTGAAAATCATTTTCTCAGAATGTAATTGATGGATATCAACCAAATTTAACTGGAATGATCCTTGAGTGAAGCTTTATCAGTCTGCAAAATATTATTGTGATAGGATGAAAAATATGTATTTAATGGGCGGAGGTCATTTTTCTATATATTATATAGTGGCATTTTTGAGAACCATTTCAACATAAGTAGAACCCAAAATATCTTAAAATCTAGTCAAACCTTAGATTTGCTATTTCAAGATTTTCAAGCCTGTGGAGCGACTCAAGCCATTCATGGCTTTCTAGTTACACATTTAGTTTGTAACACATTACCTTGCATTAAAAGATAATGAATTAGCAATTATTGGGTTATCTTGAGGAACTTGACACTTGTACAAATTGGGTAATAATTGCATCACTCATGACCCTATTACAAAAGTCACAAATTGAACAGAACAGATTTATTTTGATAGTTTTACCCTCGTTCCGTGACTCAGAATCTGAGCTAGAAAAATTGTATTCACATACAGGTTAGTATTGAAGATTCTGCACATAGTTTTTGAAAGATTAAAGTAGAATTTGTTTAATTTCACCCAAGAATTACAAGATAACACTTGAAAATATAAAAAATACTCAATTAGCATTTGCTGAAAATTCAACCAAAGAAAAGAAGTTGAACTGTACAGTAATTGATACATATGTCATAATCGATTTATTTAAGCTGTAGTTACACATTTTGGTCGCTCATGGAGGATCTCTTGTTTCAGGTATCAGGGTTAGCTCCCTTGAAGCCAGTGTGTAGTTTTGGTCATTTTGGTTTTGATGAGCAGTTACTGGAGGCCATTAGAGCAGCTAAATATTCTGCACCAACCCCTATACAGGCTCAGGTAGGCATGAGTGTTACTAGGATTTTAGAATTTATGTGCACTCAGAAGGCAACCAACATAGAATATATAGGGTAAAGGCAATATGTGGACTTTGACAAAAGATGAAAGTCCTCCATCCGCTCCCCTTTTCTATGATTTGAGCGTTGGTGAATAATCAAAGTAACGTAACTACAGCTTGAATAAGCTGTAGTTTCAATGCTATGATCATTCATCAATGACATTTTTCGAAAGATGAATTATTTCTATAACACACATGCATAATGTGCATAATGGAAGGTACCCCCAACATGGTCTAATAAAGTTACCATGTTTTTTTTTTTTGTTTTTTTACTCCAGAGGAAGAAAGGAAATAGAGTGTAATTGTTCGTTTCAGTGTAAGATTGATTAATGTTTCATTTATCGAACAAAAAAAGCTATATTTTGGCAAGTGGCAGAGCCTATAATGTTTGTAATTTCACATTTTGAGAATGATCTAAAATCACAAATACCCCCTATCTATGGCATGAGAATCAAATGTCAAGAAAATTGTCAACTTGTTCAATAAAGTTGAAATAAATATTTGTGACACACATACTTTTAAGTTTTCATCAAAGATTTGTGAAAAGTGGTTCAGGGTTAAAGTTCTTTTTGTAAAGCCATTCCTGTATTACATCTGTCAGGAAAAAAACAAATAAAAAAACCCGACAAATTGTAATGGGAGAATGTCATCAGAACCTTAAATAAGAAGAGAAATACATATAGAAAAATCTAATTTGAAATTATATTGTAAAATTCAATCAACAGTCAATTCCATGGGTTATCAAAGTTTTACCCTCTCACCTTAGAAGGATGATTAACTGCAGGCTATGTAAATTCTAGTGTTAGAAATATCAGTCTTTCTGCTGCCATATGACTGAAAAGAGCAACAATTTAAGTATTATATATCAAAATTATCCTCCTCAGCTTAAAGGAAATACAAGATGTGATGTGGCTGTCATTATTTGAACCTATTCAAGACAATTCCAACAATCCCATTATGTGATTGAGGCACACCCATTGAGCAATCTAGACTGTCACACAATTTGGAATATTTGCTGACCACCTGAAGAGTGCAATGTTAACCCTTGTCATGCTGAATAAATTTTGGCTACAAATTTGCATCAAAATCAAAGGACAAAAAGCACTGAAAGTACCAACTGTAGATAAATTTTTATTTGAATAACTTAATATATTGGCAATTCTGGTTTGAAAGTGAGAAACAGGTGGTGTAGACCAACATCAGACTGCACATTATGTGCAGGCTGATGTTTGTCTATAGCTCCTGCCAAAGCAGGAATATTCCGGGTTCAGCATGACAAGGGTTAAGACTCCAATCAGACTGTGCAAATACACAGGCTGGCACATGTGAAATTGTTGGAAATATCACACAAAGGCCCATGTAAATTTCCAACTGTCTCATTTCAGGGTATACCTATAGCTATGGCGGGGCGAGATATTATTGGTATAGCCAAGACTGGTAGTGGTAAAACAGCAGCTTTTGTTTGGCCTCTTCTTATACATATAATGGCACAGGTAAAAATTGTTCAATAAGGAGATGAAGAGAGTATAGGTTGATTTCATGGAGGTATGAAACTAAATTCCTTATAAAACTGTATTAATTTTCAAAGCATATTGATACATGAGTGTCATTTGTTCATTTCATGGAGGTATGAAACTAAAAAAAAACCCTGACCACACAGTATGAATTTGCAAAGCAGATGCATACTTGAGTGTGATAATGTTTTCAGTTTAATACATCCATGAAATCAATACATGTTCTCTTCATTTTTAATAATTTAATTTCATAAAGCAAACATGTAAAGTTTTTTCAATACAAAAACATATTTCTTATGGGACTACATTGTGTGGAAACTGATAAAATAACCATGTATTCAAAATTATTTTCATTGACAAAAAAAGCTTTTTTTTTCATCCAATCAAAATTCACAATGCAAAGCTAAGATGGATTGAATGTGACATGTCATGGAGGGTGTTCAGATACTATAAAGCAAGATAATTAAGACCGTAAACTTAGAAGTTACTTTACTCAACACCCTTGTTACTTAAAATAAATTGAATTGTGAGATTCAAGGCAAAAGAGTTACAAAGCTGCATTTAAGGTAGTGGAACCGTAATAGATCCGCAATGTTTCTACAGTCATGAACTTAAACAGTGTTAACCAAGGTTTCCTAATGATTTTCATTAGGAAACCTCGGTGAACATTGTGAAAGATCATGTGTTCCAAAATGTTGCTGAACTATTACGGGTCCACTACCTTAATCTACAAACAACCAGGTTTATTACTTTAACTGTTTGTGTTTTTTGCATGGTAAGTCACAAATTAAAGGCTAAGTGCTGCACTGTGGTATGCACTTTTACCAAAATTTTGAATCTAAACAGTGTTGCACTAAACCTGTTAAAAATTGATACTGTTAACCCCAAATATAACAATTTTCTAGGACATAAGAACAGGCATGGTTACACCGGAAAGTTGTTATAACTAACAACAAAAATATTCCACTTGGACAATGACATCAACATTATTACAATTGATACTGTTATAAGGGGTTTTGTCTGTAAAGTTAACTTACAAATGAGCCTGTGTGTTACATTTCCAACAATTTTAAATATGCGCAAAGCAAAGACTCTGACCAGCCTGTGCATCCACACAGTCTGACCATAGTCTTCACTATGCCTTTAGTAGGAAGATTATGTCTCAAAGCATCTGTAGGCATTCAGGTAACTTTATATTTACAGTATGTGGCTGTCAACACTACTCAATGTTTGTACCTCAAAAACGTTTCAAATTGTTGGAAATGTCATGCACAGACTCAAATTATATTTGTATGTATTTCAGAAAGAGATAGAACCTGGGGACGGTCCTATTGGTTTAATATTGGCTCCTACCAGAGAATTATCACAACAGGTAGGTTTGAGTAAAGGTAGTGGACCCATAATAGTTCTGCAGCATCTTTGACCGTGTTTACCGAGGTTTCCCACTAAAATCATTAGGAAACTGTAGTAAACACTGTTAAAGTTCATTACTTCCTTCCTCCTACTAAAGAAATATCACAGAAGGTAGGTAAGAGTTAAGGTACTGGACCTGTAATAGTTCTTCAGCATCTTTGACAGTGTTTACCAAGATTTCCTAATGAAATCATTAGGAAACCTCGGTAATCACTGTTTAAGTTCATGACTTCCTGGCCCCTACTATCACAACAGAATTATCACAACAGGTAGGTTAGAGTTAAGTTTATAGTTAACACTTTCCTGTTTTGCAAAATTTTGGACCTGTCCAAATTCAAAGGTTTTGCAGACGAAAATTAAAAGTGGATTTAATTTGAAAAATAACCATTCAGTAGGGTAGAAAATAGTGTGGAAAAAGAAGAAATTGCTTGTCAGAAGCAATTTTTTCTTTTTTTCACGATATTTTCTCGATCATAAAATCAAAGGCACTTAAAATGCAGGGATTAAACAGTAAAGGGTTAAATTAACCTCTATTCCAGATTCCTTAGGTGTGATGTCATAACATTTTGGCGCTTGTTAAAATACAAGGGGAAGGGGAAAAAGTGTCTTTTTATTTTTATGACATTTCAATGCTTAAATGTTTTAAGTGCCTCAATATTGTCTCCCATCAATGGGAGGATCATTCTTAGATAACGGTAGTGGACCTGTAATAGTCACACAACATTTCAGAACACATAATCTAACACAATGTTGACCGATGTTTCCTAATGAAATCTTAAAGAAACTTTGGTTTACACTATTAAAAGTTCATTACTTCCAAAACTTTACAGAATTATAAAGGGTCCACTACCTTAAGTGGGACAAGGAGCATGTTCTTGCCTAGGATATCATTATGGCATTAATACTGTTGTGAGAAATAGGAGGAATCAATTATCAGGTGGTCCAGCACACCTGATGACAGATATTACCAATAAGAGGATATTGAATGAGTGGTTATGAAATAATGTATTTTATGAGCACAAATTTTATATTCTATTAATGATATGACCTGAATTTTTGTGAAAAATCGTCAATTTTTTTGAAGTTCAACATTTCAATTTTTCACGTAACTTAAAACGCCGTTTAAAACTGATGTCACAATATACACATTATGATGTCATATTCATAGTTACAAAATAGCTATGCTATTCGTACTAAGGCTCATTTGCATAGTTATTCCACTTGTGTAATAACACCTGTGTATTATCAAAAATATTCAACGGTGTTATTTCACTCCTGCAACGTTGGTCATATTATAATAACCATTTTAATTGGTGTAAAACTGCTTAAGATTACTCAATCAGATATAAGTGCTCAATAGAAATGCAATAAAGAGGGGGCTAGAACTAATATTGACCCTTCTCATGCTGTATCCGGCATAACCTGCTGTGCACAAGGCTTTGTCAAACAGCATAGACTAAGACCAACCTGCAAAGATGTGCAATCTGATCTCAGCCCATTCTGTTTGATTTCTACTTTATTGTGGGAAAATCTTGAGCTATACTATAACTGATTGAAATGTCAAAAAAAAAAAAGGCAGTTTGTTAGAACCAAACATAAAAATTTCAGCAGGATAAGGGTTCGACATGGAAGCCCCCGTCATAGTGCAGTTGGAAGTGCGTCAGACTGTCAATCTAGGGGTCCTGGGTTTGATCCCTGACGGTGGCACCAATTCTTTCCGAATATTTGTCTCTCACCAATGGGTTGATAATCATAGACCTATGTGAGATAGCAGCTGGAGGCTAGGAAAGGATGATAGGGTAGTACTGGTGTTAGAAATACCAGGAATCCATAGTTAGGTGCTGGAATTGCCACGTTTTACCTGCAAAAATGTTGAAAGCAGCGCAAAATTCTATTCAATCAATTCAGACATTAAACTATGTGCTGATCACTGCATTTGTCACTGAACTGTTACTGCTATGTTTCAGATCTATCAAGAGTGTAAGAAGTTTGGTAAAGTCTACAATATTCATACAGTGTGTGCATATGGGGGTGGAAGTATGTGGGAACAACAGAACGCTTGTAAGGAGGGAGCAGAAATTATTGTTGCCACACCAGTATGTTATTTATGAAAAAAATAGTAACTTATTGTAGCTACACTAGTATGATGTCATTTATATTCCATATTGCCTCTGAAATATATTTACACCTTTACAATAATTCCTGTTACCTATGGGGGGGATATAAAAATTGCCATTTTAAGAAAACAAGAAACTTCAATATTATTGAAAAATTTCTTTTATTTAACATGAAGGTACGTCCTATCAAGACACTTTTTATGAAATCAAGGTTATTGGGCAAGATCAATGACAATTATTAATTTCAGGCTCCTGAAAATAGCCATTTTTTTTGATGAATGTTCAAGATACAGATAGTGAAATATTTTACTAATTTTTGAAATAAAGATCACTTTATTTTTTGCTCACCTGAGCACATCATGCTCAAGATGAGCTTTTGTGATTATTGAATGTCCATTGTCAGTCGCTAGTCATCTGTCGTCAACAATTTATGTGTTTATACTCTAGAGGCCACAAATATGATCTAATCTTCATGAAACTTGGTCAGAATGTTGGTCAGGTCACAAGGATGAACCCTATTGAAAATGGGAAGGATCCACGCAATATCACAGGAACAGGGGCCTTAATGACATTTTTCATGTTTACACTCTAGAGGCCACAAATCTGGCCCAAACTTAATAGAACTTGGTCAGAATGATGGTCGGATCTGAACACTTGAAAATGGGAAGGATCCATGCCATATCATAGGAAAAGGGGCATGATAATTTTCTGTTCACAATCTAGAGGCCACAAATATGACCCAATTTCATGAAACTTGGTCAGAATGTTTGTCAGGACACAAGGATGAATTTTTTTGAAAATGGGAAGGATCCATGTCATATCATAGGAATAGGGGCCTAGATGACAATTTTCTTGTTTACTCTGTAGAGGCATTAAATATGGCCCAATCTACTTAAAATTTGGTGAGAATTATTATTAAGTCACAAAGATGAAGCCTATAGAAAATATGAAGGATCCCTGCTATTTCACAGGACAAGGGGCCTTGGTGAAGATTTTCTTATCACTCTAGTTTCATTACATACCCTTATGTTCAAATAAGAGCTGTGCCCAGTTATATCCATTTTAGAAATAAACAAAGCAGGAAACAACTTGACCATTATCTTTGCTGAAAGCATTCCATGGCATTGATCTTTTGTAGAAATTATCTCCATGTTGACATCTGCCTATGTAATTGATGTGCTGTCCAAGGGGTCAAAGAGACTCAAGTGAGCAATCTAGGACCATTATGGTCCTCTTGTTTATTAATCCCCACAATTAAGAAAATTTGAAAATAAAATGTTTATGTTAACATTTCAGGGTAGACTGATTGACCTTGTGAAGAAGAAAGCTACTAGTTTGAAGCGTGTCACATATTTAGTTTTTGATGAGGCAGATAGAATGTTTGACATGGGATTTGGTTAGTATACCTTAACACTTTCCTGTGTTTCTCATATTAGAAATCACAGAAATATAAAGTCTAGGGTCAGTACAAGGAAGGGTTTGAACATTAAGGAAGTGGACCTGTAATAGGTTCACAACTTTTCAAAAGTCATGAACTTTTACAGTGTTAACTGAGGTTTCCTTATGATTTCATTAGGATACCTCGGTGAACATTGAGAAATATCATTGGTTTAAACCTATTTATTTTACATCTATTGGAGAACAAGTCCTCACAACTTGGATTAATCCCTCTTGATTCTGCTTCCTGGAAAATTCCAATACTTGCCCCGAATGTGTGGGCCAATGAAAGACCTAAGATGGATAGCCGCTCCCAGGAATCGAACTCAGGACCTTTGGACTATGAGGCCAACGCTCTTCCTCCAGACCCAGACACCATATTTATTCCAAAACGTTGGGGAACTATTACAGGTCAACAACCTTAAAAACCCATTGCTGATTATGATACAAACAAATACTTTTACAAGGATAACTATGAATAAAATTTTGTATCTCAATGAATCAATTTGAAAAAGATAAAGTGTAACAGAGGTGTGGAAATATGAATTTTCTCCACTTGTCCATGGACAAGTAAATGTCGATTTCTCACTTTTCTAGGATCAAAATGAACTTGTCCACAAAAAATAGAATGGTAAATTTGTAAAAAACATTGTTTTTAATGAAGAAAATGCTGTAACCCAGCATTTTCTTTATTGAAGACAAAGTTTTTTAGTCTCTGAAACAAACCGTAGGATGACTTTTCTCCTAGATCTTTTTAGTACTGTTCCAAGCTAGGGTATTTACTTGTGCATAGGCAAGTAGCATAGAAAAATGTTCCTACCTGCAAATGGAAAAGCTCATGGTGGACATGTCGGCATGGAAATTCCTCACCCCTATGTAATAATGACTGGTATCTCACAAAATAGACATCAAAATCTGGACCTATGGTTAAGCTTTAATGAATCATAACAGGTGACAGTGGTTCTGCCCGAGTTGTCTGAGTGATTCATTAAACTGCATGGACAAGCAGATTTTCCTTGCTAATTTGTCCGTGGACAAGTGAGAAATCTCAAGAAAAAATCTGTAATATTTTCTTATAGTAGAAGTTAGCTGTTTTCTAAAAATAAATACCATAATTCTTATGTCAACAATAAAGTGAAACTATCTTATTGCAATAGTATTATACCAAAGTAACTTCAATTTCTGAAAAATTGGACTATTTTTTAGCTCACCTGAGCACGAAGTGCTCAAGGTGAGCTTTTGGGGTTACTTGATGTCCGTCGTCCGTCATCAACATTTACCTTGTGGACACTCTAGAGGCCATATTTTTAGCCCAATCATCCTGAAAATTGGTCAGAATTATTATCTTGATAAAATCTTGGACAAGTTTGAAATTGGGTCAAGTGGGGTCAAAAACTAGGTCAAGGGGTCAAATCTTAGTAAAACCTTGTGGACACTCTAGAGGCCATATTTTTAGCCCAATCAACCTGAAAATTGGTCAGAATGATTATCTTGATGAAATCTTGGACAAGTTTGAAATTGGGTCAAGTGGGGTCAAAAACTAGGTCAAGGGGTCAAATCTTAGTAAAACCTTGTGGACACTCTAGAGGCCATATTTTTAGCCCAATCAACCTGAAAATTGGTCAGAATGATTATCTTGATGAAATCTTGGACAAGTTTGAAATTGGGTCAAGTGGGCTCAAAAACTAGGTCACGGGGTCAAATCTTAGAAAAACCTTGTGGACACTCTAGAGGCCATATTTTAAGCCCAATCAACCTGAAAATTGGTCAGAATGATTATCTTGATGAAATCTCAGACAAGTTCAAAATTGGGTCAAGGGGGGTCAAAAACTAGGTCACGGGGTCAAATCTTAGAAAAACCTTGTGGACACTCTAGAGGCCATATTTTTAGCCCAATCAACCTGAAAATTGGTCAGAATGATTATCTTGATAATATCTCGGACAAGTTCGAAATTGGGTCAAGTGGGGTAAAAACTAGGTCACAGATCGAATCTTAGAAAAACCTTGTGGACACTCTAGAGGCCATATTTTTTTTTCGCCCAATCAACCTGAAAATTGGTCAGAATGATTATCTTGATAAAATCTTGGACAAGTTTGAAATTGGGTCAAGTGGGGTCAAAAACTAGGTCAAGGGTTCAAATCTTAGTAAAACCTTGTGGACACTCTAGAGGCCATATTTTTAGCCCAATCAACCTGAAAATTGGTCAGAATGATTATCTTGATGAAATCTCAGACAAGTTTGAAATTGGGTCAAGTGGGGTCAAAAACTAGGTCACGGGGTCAAATCTTAGAAAAACCTTGTGGACACTCTAGAGGCCATATTTTAAGCCCAATCAACCTGAAAATTGGTCAGAATGATTATCTTGATGAAATCTCAGACAAGTTCAAAATTGGGTCAAGGGGGGTCAAAAACTAGGTCACGGGGTCAAATCTTAGAAAAACCTTGTGGACACTCTAGAGGCCATATTTTTAGCCCAATCAACCTGAAAATTGGTCAGAATGATTATCTTGATAATATCTCGGACAAGTTCGAAATTGGGTCAAGTGGGGTAAAAACTAGGCCACAGATCGAATCTTAGAAAAACCTTGTGGACACTCTAGAGGCCATATTTTTTTTTCGCCCAATCAACCTGAAAATTGGTCAGAATGATTATCTTGATGAAATCTTGGACAAGTTTGAAATTGGGTCAAGTGGGGTCAAAAACAAGGTCACAGGGTCAGTTGTTAGAAAAACCTTGTGGACACTCTAGAGGCCATATTTTTAGCCCAGTCAACCTGAAAATTGGTCAGAATGATTATCTTGATGAAATCTCTGACAAGTTTGAAATTGGGTCAAGTGGAGTCAAAAACTAGGTCACGGGGTCAAATCTTAGAAAAACCTTGTGGACACTCTAGAGGCCATATTTTTAGCCCAATCAACCTGAAAATTGGTCAGAATGATTATCTTGATGAAATCTTGGCCAAGTTCAAAATTGGGTCAAGTGGGGTCAAAAACAAGGTCACAGATCGAATCTTAGAAAAACCTTGTGGGCACTCTAGAGGCCATATTTTTAGCCCAATTAACCTGAAAATTGGTTAGAATGATTATATTGATGAAATCTCAGACAAGTTTTAAATTGGGTCAAGTGGGGTCAAAAACTAGGTCAAGGGGTCAAATCTTAGTAAAACCTTGTGGACACTCTAGAGGCCATATTTTTAGCCCAATCAACCTGAAAATTGGTTAGAATGATTATCTTGATTAATCTCGGACAAATTTGAAATTGGGTCAAGTGGGGTCAAAAACTAGATCACAGGGTCAAATGTTAGAAAAACCTTGTGGATGCTCTAGAGGCCATATTGTTTGCCCAATCAACCTTAAAATTGGTCAGAATGATTATCTTGATGAAATCTCGGACAAGTTTGGAATTGGGTCAAGTGGAGTCAAAAACTAGGTCATGGGGTCGAATCTTAGAAAAACATTTTAAGGTTGTTAATTCAGGTGAGCGATTAAGGGCCACCATGGCCCTCTTGTTTGGAAAAAAATAATGTCTATGATAAAGAACAGACTAGAAGGTTGTTGAAAGGGGAAGCCAGATTGTGATTGTCACCTGTCCGTGGACAGGTTAACTTTCAAAATATTTCAGAACCCCTGGGTTATTTTGTTTTTGAGCAAATAATGTATAGACTTTTGGGCCTTTAAAGTGGGGTTTGTTGCTTTATTTTGGATTTATATCATTAATGACAAAGTAAACTTTAGAAATGAAATCAACTGCTAGCATACAAGTTTGACATGAATGAATAGGAAATAGTTTAGAATCCTCATACCTTTTCTTGTTACTACAATATTTTTTCAGGACCTCAGGTTAGATCAATTGCTGACCATGTCAATCAATGACTGAATAAGCTTTAGCAATATAATTGACTATTCTAGCACACAGGCTTATTAAAGAAATTAACAGGAATGAGTTCAGAATCTTCTTACATATTCCATTTTCAACAATCTTCTTCAGAACCTCAGGTTAGATCAATAGCTGACCATGTCAGACCAGACAGACAGAGTGAGTAATTACTTTAACCCTTTCCGGTTTTACAAAATTTTGGACCTGTCCAAATTCAAAGGTTTTGCAGAAGAAAATTTAAAGTGGTTTAATTTGAAAAATAACCATTCAGTAGAGTAGAAAATAGTGTCTAAAAAGAAGAAATTGCTTGTCAGAGGCAATTTCTTCTTTTTTTAACTCACCTGAGCATGAAGTGCTCAAGGGAGCTATTGTGATCGATCATTGTCCGGCTTCAGTCTGTCCATCTGTCCGTCACTGCGTCAACCTTTTCTTTTAACAACATCTCCTCCTAAACTTATGGGTCAAAATCAATCAAACTTGGCAGAAATATTCCTTGGGTGGTCCCTTATGAAAATTGCTCAAATGGAAAGGATCCATGCCATATCACGGGAAAAGGGGCCTTAATGACAAATTTCTTGTTTTCACTCTAGAAGCCACAAATATGGTCCAATCTTCATGAAACTTGGTCAGAATGTTTGTAAGGTCATGAGGATGAAGTCTATTGAAAATGGGAAGAATCCATGCCATTTCACAGAAAAAGGCGCCTTAATGACAATTTTGTCAACAATACCTTTAAACGACATCTCCTCCTAAACTTATGGGTCAAAATCAACCAAACGTGGAAGAAATATTCCTTGGGTGGTCCCTTATGAAAATTGCTCAAATGGAAAGGATCTGTGCCATATCACGGGAAAAGGGGCCTTAATGACAAATTTCTTGTTTTCACTCTAGAAGCCACAAATATGGTCCAATCTTCATGAAACTTGGTCAGAATGTTTGTAAGGTCATGAGGATGAAGTCTATTGAAAATGGGAAGAATCCATGCCATTTCACAGAAAAAGGCGCCTTTATGACAATTTTGTCAACAATATCTTTAAATGACATCTCCTCCTAAACTTATGAGTCAAAATCAACCAAACTTGGCAGAAATATTCCTTTGGTGGTCTCTTATGAAAATTGCTCAAATGCAAAGGATCTGTGCCATATCACGGGAAAAGGGGCCTTAATGACAAATTTCTTGTTGTCACTCTAGAAGCCACAAATATGGTCCAATCTTCATGAAACTTGGTCAGAATATTTGTTAGGTCATGAGGATGAAGTCTATTGAAAATGGGAAGGATCAATGCCATATCACGGAAAAAGGGGTCTTAATGACAATTTTGTCAACAATATCTTTAAATGACATCTTCTCCTAAACTTATGAGTCAAAATCAACCAAACTTGGCAGAAATATTCCTTGGGTGGACCCTTATGAAAATTGCTCAAATGCAAAGGATCTGTGCCATATCACGGGAAAAGGGGACTTAATGACAAATTTCTTGTTTTCACTCTAGAAGCCACAAATATGGTCCAATCTTCATGAAACTTGGTCAGAATGTTTGTTAGGTCATGAGGATGAAGTCTATTGAAAATGGGAAGGATCGGTGCTATATCACAGGAAAAGGCATCTGAATGACAATTTTTTTGTTTACTCTCTAGAAGCCACAAATATGGTCCAATCATAATGAAACTTTGTCAGAATGTTTGTTAGGTCATGAGGATGAAGTCATTTGAAAATGGGAAGTATACATGCCATATCACGGGAAAAGGGGCCTGAAGGACAATTTTCTCGTAAGAGCTCCAAATGCCACAAATATAGTCCAATCTTCTTGAAACTTGATCAAAATGTTTGCCAGGTCACAAGAATGAACTCTGTTGAAAATGGGAAGGTTCATGCCATATCATAGGAAATGGAGTCTTAATGATAATTTACTTGAAATATCAGGTGAGCGATTTAGGGCCCTCAGGGTCCTCTTGTTTCACAATGTTTTCTCAATCATAAAATCACAGGCATGTAAAAAGCAGGGATTAAACAGCAAAGGGTTAAATAATGAGGCTGTGCATGACATTTCCAACAATATGAAACATGGATGAGGCACACAAAATTAGCAGCCTAGCCAGTAACACAGTTAAATTAAAAGACTCGGACTGGCCAGAGTCTTTGCTTGGAGAACAATTGTAATAGCTAGGAATGTCACACAGGGAATTATTTCCCTTTTTAGCTGGGCTGTTTTCGGAGAAAACCTGAGGTATTGCTATAGCCTCTGTGTCGTCGTTGTCGTTGTCGTCGTGCGAAAACTTTGACATTTTGTGATATCTCAGGTTCTACTGAAAGCATTTACTTGAAACTTGGCACACATTTCACCATCAAAAGAGCAACCTATACTATCAAGGGGGATAACTCTAGATGCATTTTGAACAAATTATGCCCCTTTTTTGACTTAGATTTTTTCCCACCATCCAGCACTCAACAGCCGAGCGTAGGCACCCGTATTCGGTGCTCTTGTTCTAAACTGCAACAAATTGAGGGATTAGGGACTACAATACAGTTGTTTTGTGCTGATTCCTCAAAAAACATCAAGTGTTTACTTCACATTAAGGTAGTGGACCTTAATTTTTTTGCAACATTTTGGAACTCATGATCTATCACGATGTTGACTGAGGTTTCTTAATGAAATTCATTAGGAAACCTCGGTTAACACTGTTAAAGTTGATTACTCCTGAAACATTGCAGAATTATTATGGGTCCACTACCTTAAACTATTCTATATCAGTAGTTGATGGTTGTCCATGTTTTATAAAGGTTTTCAATGGGTTTACTTTATTTTAGATTATTTGCTGTTGCATTGAATATATTAGTGTAATTGTTAAGGGTTTTGGCTTTTCCAAATTTATATACAAGTCAGCTATGAAAAGGTTCTGTGTGTCAAAATATAGAATGAAAAAGAGAGAGCACGAGTAATTTTGTTTGTATCTTTACAGCTCTCCTTTTCAGTGCCACATTTCGCAGAAAAGTGGAGAAACTTGCTCGGGATATTCTAGCTGATCCTATACGAGTAGTACAAGGGGAGGCTGGGGTGGTAGGTTGATCTTCTACTTTCTTTTATAAATTTTACATTAATCTTGGAAAATAACAATACTTTTGGGGTAGAAGAAAATGCGTAGAGGATAATTGTTTGTTTTAGTTAAAGATTGGTAAATCTTTCATTAAATGGACAAAAAGCCAAATGTTTATAAGTTGCAGAGCCACAAATGAAAAATTATGCACCTGATTACTTAATACAATGCATTAGGCATTTTTATGCCCCCGATAGGGAGGCATCATAAATTTGACTTGTCCGTCCGTCCGTCTGTCCGTCCGTCCGTCTGTCTGTCCGTCCGTCCGTCTGTCCGTCATTCCGTCCAAAAACTTTAACATTGGCCATAACTTCTAAATCAAAGCGGTGTCGGGGGCATTGTCATCTTACAGTGACAGCTCTTGTTATAAAGTCTTTTTAGCTCGGCTGTTTTCGGAGAAAACCCGAGGTATTGCTATAGCCTCCGTGTCGTCGTCGTTGTCGTCGTCGTCGTTGTCGTCGTCGTTGTTGTCGTCGTGCGAAAACTTTGACATTTTGTGATATCTCTGGTTCTACTGAAGGCAGTCACTTGAAACTTGGCACACATGTTCACCATCAAAAGAGCAAGCTATACTATCAAGGGGGATAACTCTAGATGCATTTTGTGCAAATTATGCCCCTTTTTCGACTTAGATTTTTTCCCACCATCCAGCACTCGACAGCCGAGCGTAGGCACCCGTAGGCGGTGCTCTTGTTTATAATAGGCCCCACATAAAAAAATGGGTGAAATGAACAGAGGAAAAGTGAACAACCTTTTTGCGGGTTATTTAAGCTTGTCTTATAAAAGTTTTACAAGGGAAAGCCAAAGTGGTGGGTTTATATACTACTTTCTTGCAAAATAAAAAATAATTTAACGTTTCGTCTCATCTTTGCATTAAAGAAATTGGGTAATCATTTGTCTTTCATGTAAAATCGATAAGTCTTTCAATTCATGAACAACAAAAGATTAGCTGAAGAGAGTATTTGTTCATTTCATAGAAGTATGAAACATAAAACCTGATCACACTGTATGAATATACAAAGCGGATTCATACATAAGTGTGATTAGGTTTTTTTGTTTCATTACTCCATAAAATCAATAAATACCCTCTTCATATCATTTGATTTAATTTCTTGACACAAAAATGTCAAGATTTTCATAATAACAAAAATGATTTCTTATGGGACTACTTAAGGGGGAACCCTCTAAAATAGCTGCATACTCAAAATTGTTTTCATTGGGGAATAAAACCAATTTTATGGCCAATCAGAATGCACAAATCATGATGGATACAATTAGAATTAATGTATTTTAGAGTTCAGTCAAACCTGCCTTTGTGGCCATCTGTACTCAGCAAGCAACCTGTCTTAAGCAAGCAACCACTGAGTTCCAAAATAATACAATTGCCCTGATATTTACCTGTATAAAACAAGCAAGGGTCTTAAGCAAATACTTTTTGAATGTCCCTTTAATGCTTGCTTAATACAGGTTTGACTATCTGCATCTTCTTTCAATTCAGATTCTTAAAATTTTGCTGTCTGACAGTGGGTTAATAATGTAATTGACATAATTTCAGGCCAATCAAGATGTAACACAGATAGTTGAGGTACTTCCCCCAGGACCAGCTAAATGGACCTGGCTGGTCAAACGTCTAGTGGAGATGACAACGTGTAAGTATAGGCAGGAGTAAGTTTATGCAGATGGACTCCTTTAGTTTTGGTTGATAGAAATGAAAGCGCTAGTTAGACTTGGATTTGTTGTTAAGGTAGTGGATCCATAAAAGTTCCACAACGTTTCGAAAGTATTGCACTTTCACAGTGTTAACCGAGGTTTCCTAATGATTTTCATTAGGAAACATCCGTCAACATTGTGAAAGTTCATAAGTCCAAAAATGTTGCAGAACTATTATTGTTCCACTACCTTAAGTGTTTTATACATTAAAACACATTCATGATGGTATAACTCAAACTAACTACTTAGTTTTATGCATAAAAACTGATTCATGATGGTGTTACTCAAACCCACTACTAAGAGATCAAAAGTCAAATCCTTATACTACTATCAGCTATTAAGAATGTTGATGTACATTAAAGTCTGCCCTGAGATAAGGAGGACAAAACTGTACAAACAGTTTGCAAATTATGCGCTGCTCTTCAACATGCACTTACATGTAATGCGGGATATAATATCAAACAGATTGAACATTTAAGTCATCTTGAACACAGGGCTGACTTTAATATACATCAACAGGATATTATGATGCTATGGGGACAAAAGAAGATGCATCAGTATACCCAAATCGATAGCCCAGCGCAACACAGTTGTAACTGCCTATATGTTTATAGGCAGTTACAACTGTCTTGCACTGAGCCATGGAAATATTTTTATAACCAATGACATTTTCTATCAAAAAGAACCAAGTGGGACCATGAAATCAGCATTTCTAAGACTGATATTTGATATTATCTTATGTCATTTAGGTGGAGTTTACTGAAGTAGGCTAAAGGTTATCCGAAGAAGTAAAATTAAATATGTGCCCTGTCAGGCTAATAGGGACCATCTTGGACCTGTATAAGAAAAATATTAAATCCAGCTGGGGTCAATACAAGAGAATGTTTTGAAAATTAAACATAAAATAGAATGCATGGGAAATCTCAAAATCTACAATATATTTTGATCTAATTTCAGACTTTGTGGTCTGGGAAGGTTTATTACTTTTGCCGAACAGACCAGTCCCCACATATTGAAGGCTCAGTGTGAAACAGTTATAATTCCCTATAAACATATAGGGAGTAATAACTTTTTGGGGCTGAGCCATCAAAATATTCTCTTTGAAAGAACATAACTTTTTTCTGTACAGACCTTGGAATATTTTTCATTTCTCCAAACAGAATGGTTTCTTTTTAAAATGAAGTTTCTTTTCATTGGAGTCTACTACTTCTTTCTTTTTAGACCGGTGTAAAATTGGGAAAAAACTGAAAGGGTTTCCAGATTTTAAGTTCATACTTGTTTATATTTTCAGTAGGAAGTGTGTTAATATTTGTTACGAGGAAAGCAAACTCTGAAGAATTGGCAGCAAATCTGAAAAACAGAGATTTTACAGGTAAGTGTCATTGATTCAAAATTTCTCTTTTTCCTGAAATTGTTCAATGTAATTAAAAAAGTTTTTAAACTTTTTATGCCCCTGCATCTGTTACATTGGGGACAAATTATATTTCCGTTGTTTGTCTGTCTTTTGGTCGATCTGTTGGTCTTTCTGTCTGTCCATCTGCAAAACTAACCCCAAAAAAACTTAATATTACCAACTACTTCAAGCCTATTCAGGGATAAAATTATCATATATTGCATTGTTATGTATAAGCTATAAATAAACCTAATGGTATTTACCATGTCTATTTTTAGAATTAGTCTGGGGATTTTCCAATATCTCTTGACACTTTAAGGTAATAGATATGTAGAAGATTTTAGATCTTTCTAGAAAGGCCTTTTGGAAGGTGATTCAGACTCTAGAGTATTCTTATGTTCTATACTATTCCAGATTGTTCTATAGTATTATATAAAGGGGTTCCTACAGCATTCTTGGTTCACTTATTTTAGACTTATGGTTTCATTTAGTAGTACTGTGTTAAACTAAAAGGGGATTTCTCGTTATCTTAAAAGTGTGTTTAAAAGCGTGTTTAATTTTGAATTCGGATATTATTGGACTTATTATTTGTGGACCAGGAACTTAATTAAATTGGATCTAAAATTTAAAGCTCTAGGATTAAACATTCAAGGTATTGTAATTTGTTTTTGTATTAATTTCATATTGTCAATAATTCTGGTATTATTGTCAATAAAAATTGTTAATTGTAAAGTTTGTTGCTGTCTTCTTTGTTCGTGTTACATTGGCACGTAACAGCATGATGATAGATCTCGATGATACACATCATTTGGTACCAAGGTCAAGGTCATCTGTAAAGTTCAAACTGAAAATTTGCAGTTTTGAGGGCATTCATGTTTCACAATCACAGCTTGTTCATCTTAGTGGTTTAGCTATCATAGAAATTGTAAATTTTTTCATGGATAAAAAATGAAAGTCATCTGAATAAAGGATAAAATCTCACATCTATAAAATCTCAAAAAGGCATCTAAATATATGTGTAGACAAAAGAACAAATACAATAAAGTATCAATTCCTTCTTGATTCACTTTAAACTGGTGTGATTTATTTAAACATCTAACCCTATACATTTATAGACTTAACGTAAGTTG
This sequence comes from Fragum whitleyi, assembly GCA_948146395.1. Taxonomy (NCBI): domain Eukaryota; kingdom Metazoa; phylum Mollusca; class Bivalvia; order Cardiida; family Cardiidae; genus Fragum; species Fragum whitleyi. Next base: position 20,916,940 of record OX411556.1, read on the forward strand.
TTGAACTTAAACATGAACATATAATATGTTATTATTTACCTCTTTAAGGTAGTTAACCTTGTTGAAATCAGCTTGATTTTGGGAGGCTTAGGGAGACATCACCGCATATCTTATCATTGTAGCAGTACTGAAAGGTCATACAGTTAAAAGCCTCGTGAAATTGACACTCATTCCGATCAAAATCATTCCTAATCATTCACTCTGCGTTCCTTTCATTCATTCCAAACACTCACTCAAATCGATCAAAAACCCTCCAAACTCTCTGAAAAACATATAACACCAACTTCGTCCAAAATAAAAATAGCTGGGCAAAAAAATCGGGATTTCACTTAATTATTGAAATTATAAGTGTCAGATAGGTTCTTTAAGAAGAAGTTCTGTATCATGAACAAAATTTGCAATGCTGGATTACCTCCCATTAAACTCACTCAAAAGTCACTCCACACACTCATTCAATGTCATTCTGAAATCATTCCAAAAGCATTCACCATGTCAATTTCACGATGTTATTAACTGTAAATGTCCTATACAATGTATAGACACTAACACATTTTAAAAGAATTACTTTGACATGATCACTGACAATAATGCCACATCATTTTCTTCTCCCAGCAATCTAGAAGGAAATGATCCGAGAAAATATGAATAAAACTGATCTCAAAATTTTACATTATTGGTGGCCTACCTTAAGACAGATATTACCTTCAGAATTATGTGGTAAAAAAGCAATTAATTTCAAAGGCTAGCACTACCAATGATGTTTACTTATACTAGAAAGCATTATTCCAGTTGCCTAATATTTCTTCTATTGTATTCACAGTTGGTTTATTGCATGGAGATATGAGTCAGATAGAGAGAAATGAGGTGATACATGCATTCAAGAAGAAAGAAATGCCAATATTGGTGGCAACTGATGTTGCCGGTAAGTAATGAAGAAAAGGATGAGTAAGTTTGATTATTGTTTCATTCAGTGAACAACAAGAGCTATATTTTAATTAGAGATTGGGCCACATATGAAGATATGGCTTTGGTTGCTCATAAAATGAAGGTTTTATCTATCTTTCACTAAAAACAAATTATTACTCCCTTTCCTTAATGACAAAACGAGACCTTATGTACGAAAAGGTTTGGAATAATTGTTTTAAAGTATGACTTGTAATTTCAAGCTTTATTACATGGCAATGTAATAACATCAATGGTATAATCGGCCAAGTAACGATGCTTTTCAATATCCTAAAATGTATACAAACCTGGGTAAAATCATTCAAAATAGTGAGTCTACCATTTGGGTAAAATCTCGGGTTTGGTAGTGAAGTTACCAAGTGATAATCCACCCTATAATCTTGATAATTGAGTGAACAACAAAAGCTATATTTTTTAATAATAAAAATGATAAGAGCTTTTATTGTTCACAAAACAATTATTATATATCATTAATGCAAAAATTAGATAAAAGTGAAAATTTTAGGATTTTTTTTTTTATTTCACCCGTTTGTCTGTGAGATTATCAAATGATAATCTACCATTTTTTCTTATTAAACCACCAAAAAGCATGAAAGAAGGGATTATATGCTTCTGTCAACAAGATAATCAAATCTTTGATTTAGATTAGTAGTGCATTATTAAGCTACAAAATTTATTGTCTACATTCTTGACAGTGGAAAACTTAAAACATTTTGCATAAGTTTCTACAGTGTTTCTAGCATTACATATACTTGCAACTTAACTTTGATCTATTTTAAAAAATATTACTGAAAATAATGCATTCTGCTTGTTGCAATATTTCTCTTTCTCCTTTTAGCCCCTTGCTTGATTTTATTAAACACTAAAAAAAGTACCTAATGTGCTTAAATTTTAATGATCTATTTTAAACAGTTTAAAGAGCTAATGAAACTTAGGGCTAATTACTCCATTCTTTATGGATTGATTTCAGAATAAATCGCAAACCTTGTCACAACTGTAGGGTAGATACACAATAGTAAGTTGAATCAACTTCACAGTAACAAACTTGAATATTAGTCTGTTAAGTTGTTCATACTTTCTTCTTTCCAATTATCCATGCTGGGGAAATTTAGTTTACAGCTAGATACTGTGTAATTTTATTAGATCTGATATATGGAAACCATTACATGTTACAGCTCGTGGTTTAGATATTCCATCCATTAAGACTGTGGTAAATTATGACGTAGCCAGAGACATAGATACACATACACACAGAGTGGGTAGAACTGGTCGTGCAGGTAAGATTTCAGGTTAATTATGCCCCCATTCCAAGAAGAGGGCTTATATTGCTTTGCGCTTGTCGGGAGGTCCAACCATTGGTCGGTTAGTCAGTCCGTAGACCATTTATCTCTCGAGCATATCTTAAAAAATATGCAAACTAGAATCATGAAAAATCACAGGTTGTTAGATCTCATTCTAGAAGTAAAGTTCACAATAAACATAACTGTACCCTTCATATGAGTTACTGCCCTTTGTTAATTTACAAAGAATAGGCCTTCAACATGCTGTTCTGGGGGGCATACATTTTTCTTCAAATATCTCTTGTTCTGCATAAGTTTGTTGCTTGTATTTAAGCATTCGCAAGTTTGCATTTTTATATTCCCATCGAAATACGGGACTTATTATGTGATCACCCTTGGCACCTAGCAACCGGGCGTAGCTGCTTCTAATTCTACTTTTTTGACCAGAGTTTATCTCTGTCACCTTATGCCATGACTTGAAACTTGGCACATGTGTTCCTCTTATAATTACAGACTGTAGTGCACAAGAAACATAACTATACCTAGCTTAATTGTTTAGTTATTTCCCTTTGTTGTTTTTTCATGCTTGGACATTCACCAGTGTAACGGGTGTATCTTGTGACAATTAGCTACCTTGTTTGAGCTTGTTAAGACTTAACTTGTGTTCTATTTCATTTGGAAAGTGAAATCACTTATTCAACTTTAATTTTTGTTTTAAGCTTTAAATTCATCCATCCTTGTAACTATTTGAATTTTAGGAAAGGATGAATTTTAACATAAATAGGGCTTGTGCTAGTGTTTGATATTGAGGAGTCATTGACTCCTCACCCAAAAAATTCTTGGGGTCAAGACAGATTTTAAAGGGGTCAAAAGGACAGAAAAAACAAATCATAAGTAGGATTTTGCACAATTATGAGTCAATTTACCTACAGTCAAATTTCGGTCTCTCAAACAGGGGTTATCTCAAACACTAGGGATAATTGGAACAAGGATCACAGTCCTGGCAGATTTTGCTCATAATTCATAGTGTTCGACCTCGGAAAACTCGTACACAAGGACGGTCAAACTCTTGAACACATTCTTCAGTCTGGTAGTTTTAAATGCTTTATATTTCACCTGGAAAAATTCGAACAAAGGGTCTATCACTAATAACAAGATGTCATATTTTGGTTTTTTTTCACACTTTTCAACTCATAATCCTTTTTAGCTCCACTGGCTGAAAGCCACTGGGGCTATTGTCATGGCGTTGTGTCCGTCGTGCGTCCGTCCGTCCATGCCGTCCGTCCGGGTTGACGAGGATATACCAGTGCCGCAATTTGTAGGTAAAAACCGATACCTGTGCTGCAAAAGATGATTTCTGTGATTTTCACAGAGGAAAAATGTGTCCATACATTCTAGAATAACTTCTGTGACAAGCCACTGGTGTCCGTAAAATTTGCAGCAGTAGTCATACGGACGTTTCATCGTTATCGGACGTCCGATTTTTTACGGACGAGACCATAAATTTCACTAAATAGACTGGGAGTAAAATCAATAATCTGTGTTTGAGAAGCGCTTACACTTCCCTATATATGGTATACATCAAGCACTTGCGCGATATCGATTATTTATAACCAGTCTAGGCCATACTCGCGCATGCGCTAACATGGTTCAACAATGGACACTAGGTAAGTGTGTTTATCCACAGATTTCTCTGCATTTTTATTGGATATTCAATATAATTAGTGATACATTTAATATTGCAGTCTTATTTGTTTTTCGTTTTCATCAATTTAACATCGTGATTCATACATATGCACTCATTTTAACCTGGATGCCTGTGTGAAATTAATCTCTATGTGACATGGCACTTTCGAGTAGATCGAGTGGACCGCTGAAAATACGATAATGGAGATAATATTTCGATTTTCAACAAGCAAATTCACATAGGAAGTTCTTCAGCAACTCGAATTTGAAATATGGCTAGGATTATCTGAAAATTTGAACAAACGGCGCTAGGAAAACGATCATGTCAACAGCCCAACTGTACCAGTTACCGGACTAGCATGAATTCGGATACCAAATTACTATTCAGATTTATGCCAAAAATCACATTTTAAGGAGAAAGAAATATTACTTAGGTTAATGGACCAGGCCTAGAATTTCCCCAAAAAATTAACTTGCAATTTTTGGCGTGTGGCTTTTCATACCACTTCCTTAAAGGCAAATTTACTTGCATATTCATTTTTCTGAATTCATTCAGATTGGGTAATAATGGTGAGAAAAATTGCATGTTTCAACCATTTAACACCTTTTTAGCAATCTGTCTATCTTTTGAAGCTCTCTTTTTGTCTGTGATTTTTTGTGTTTGACAAGCACTTGTCGGCACTGTCAAAAATACGATAATGGAGAAAATCTATCCATTTTCAACAAGAAAATTAACCATGAAAATTTCCTCATCAAGTAGAATTTGAAATATGGCTAGGATTATCCGAAAATTTGAACACACGGCTCTAGGAAAAAGATCATGTCAACAACCCAACTGTACCAGTTACCGGACTAGCATGAAATTCGGATACCAAATTACTATTTAGATACACGCCAAAAGTCACATTTTAAGGGAGTAAGAAATATTACCTAGGGTAAATAGAACCCAGGCTTTAACAGAATGAATATTTTTAGCTCCACTGGCTGAAAGCCACTGGGGCTATTGTCATAGCGTTGTGTCCGTCGTGCGTCCGTCCGTCCGTGCGTGCGTGCGTGCGTCCGTCCGGTCGTAAACTTTTCTTTAAAAATCTTCTCCTCAGAAACTACTGGATGGATTTCAACCAAACTTCACAGGAATGATCCTTGGGTGACCCTCTTTCAAAGTTGTTCAAGAAATTTTGATCCAATGAAAAACATGGATTTTATGGGCGTGGCTAATTTCCAAATATGGTAAAAAGTGAGTTTTCTCAGATTCTAATCAATGGATACCAATTAAATTTTACATGAATGATCCTTGGGTGACCCTTTATCAGTCTACAAAAAATCATTGTAATCGGATGGAAAATATGCATTTTATGGGCGGAGGTCATTTCTCTATATGTTATATAGTGGAAACTTTGAAAATCATTTTCTCAGAATGTAACTGATGGATATCAACCAAATTTCACTGTAATGATCCTTGAGTGACCCTTTATCAGTCTACAAAAAATCATTGTGATCGGATGGAAAATATGCATTTTATGTGCAGAGGTCAATTCTCTATATGTTATATAGTGGAAACTTTGAAAAATCATTTTCTCAGAATGTTACAGATGGATATCAACCAAATTTCACTGGAATGATCCTTGAGTGGTCCTTTATCAGTCCACAAAAAATCTTTGTGATCAGATGGAAAATATGCATTTTATGGGCGAAGGTCATTTCTCTATATGTTATATACTGGAAACTTTGAAAATCATTTTCTCAGAATGTAAGTGATGGATATCAACCAAATTTCACTGGAATGATCCTTGAGTGACCCTTTATCAGTCTACAAAAAATCATTGTGATCTGATGAAAAATATGCATTTTATGGGCGGAGGTCATTTCTCTATATATTATATAGTGGAAAATTTGCAAATCATTTTCTCAGAATCTAATCATTGAATATCAACCAAATTTCACTGGTATGATCCTTGAGTGGTCCTTTATCAGTGTTCCAAAAATTATTTTGATTGGATGAAAAATATGCATTTTATGGGCAGAGGTCATTCCTCAATGTGTTATATAGTGGAAACTATGAAAATCATTTTCTCAGAATGTAACTGATGGAATCATTTTCAACATCAGTAGAACCCCAAATATCTTAAAATCTAGTCAAAACATTTATTTGCTTTTACAAGAATTTAAAGCCTGTGGAGCGACTCAAGCCATTCATGGCTTTCTAGTTTGATGATTTTTGTACAAAAAATGCTAATTTGCTAATTTTTATGAGTTTTTTTGCTGTTATTTTTTTTTTTTTTAGAATTTTAGTGGATGTCATCTCCCTACATTTATCAGCATTTACCATTAGTCGCTCAAAATTGTTATAAAGGGGCAATTGTTCTTGCAATCTGACTCCAAACTTTATTTCATAGCAATTGTAATTGGTTACTTGTCATTTGTTTCTCATCAATATTACCCAATCCAAATAAACCTTTTTAGCTCGACTATTTGAAGAATAGGGGGGCTATTCCAGTCACCTGGGCGTTGGAGTAATGCTTTAGTTAAGTTTTTACATGCAAGTGTTTAAAATCTCTGTTTCTGTTAAAGCTATTGCTTTGAAACTTTGCACATGCTTCTGTGACCATAATATCAGCATCTAGACAAAGATTCATTACTGTGATATTGAATTGAGTGGAATTTTAACCCTTTTTGGCCTTAAAAATCTTGGTTAAGTTTTAACATGCAAATGTTGTTTATCTGTAATATTTCTGTTTCTATAAAAGCTATTGCTTTGAAACTTTGCACATGCTTCTGTTACCATAATATCAGCCTCTTGCCAAAGATACAATATTCTGATATTGAATTTAGTTGAATTTTAACCCTTTTCGGACTTAGAAATCTTGGTTAAGTTTTTACGTGCAAATGTTGTACATTGTATATCAGTTATAGCTCTATTTCTACCATGCTTCTGTGGCCATAATATCAGCATCTAGACAAAGATTCATTACTCTGATATTGAATTTAGTTGAATTTTAACCCTTTTCGGACTTAGAAATCTTGGTTAAGTTTTTACGTGCAAATGTGGTATATCTGTAATATCTCTATTTCTACTAAAGCTATTGCTTTGAAACTTTGCACATGCCTCTGTGACCATAAAATCAGCCTCTTGACAAAGATTCCTTATGATATTGAATTTAGTGGAATTTTAACCCTTTTCCGACTTAGAAAATCTTGGTTAAGTTTTTACGTGCAAATGTTGTATTTCTGTAGTATCTCTATTTCTACTAAAGCTTCTGCTTTGAAACTTTGCACATGCTTCTGTGACCATAATATCAGCCTCTTGCCAAAGATACAATATTCTGATATTGAATTTAGTTGAATTTTAACCCTTTTCGGACTTAGAAATCTTGGTTAAGTTTTTACATGCAAATGTTGTATATCAGTTTTATCTCTATTTCTACCTAGGCTTTTGCTTGGACTCTATACACATGCTTCTGTTACCATTATATCAGCTTCTAGTCAAAGATTAATTATTTTCATATTGAATTTCATTGAATTTTAACCTTTTTCCGACCTAGAAATTCTTGGTTAAGTTTTTACGTGCAAATGTTGTACATCAGTTATATCTCTTATTCTAGTAAAGCTATTGCTTGGAAACTTTGCACATGCTTCTGTGATCATAATATCAGCCTCTTGACAAAGATTCAATTCTATGGTATTGAATTTAGCGGAATTTTAACCCTTTTCGGACTTAGAAATCTTGGTTAAGTTTTTATGTGCAACTGATGTACATCTGTTATATCTGTATCTACTAAAGCTGTTGCTTGGAAACTTTATACATGCTTCTTTGACCATGATATTAGCCCACAGAAAAAGATTTATTACTCTGATATTTAATTTAGTGGAATTTTAACCCTTTTTTGCCTTAAAAATCTTGGTTATGTTATTATATGCAACTGGTTTATGTTAGTTGTATTTCTGTTCCTACTAAAGATATTTCTTTTAAACTTTGCACAGTCTTCTATGACCAAAATATCAGCCTCTAGACAAAGATTCTTTTTTCTTGACTTAAATTTCATTGAATTTCCAATGTTGATATTGATTTGCTGTTACTATCCAGCACTAGGAATAGTCGAGCTTCGCTGTCCTCCCTCTTGTCCAAATGCTTAGACACCTTCTAATTGCAACACAGGTCAATGATTGAAGCACAAGCAACAACTTTTACCAAAAATAGCGGCACAAGTATATCCTCATGTAAGTATACCTATCCTGAACTGCCAACTTCAAGGTCACCAAAACTAAAATCTAAATATTCTTTTCCAATCTTCATGAAACTTGGCAGGGATGTTCCTTGGGTCAAGCTCTACCAAAGGTGTTCAAATAAATGAAATCCGCCCTTAACTTTCCCTTTACCCTTAACAAAAAGGGTGAAAATATGAAAATCTTTAAAAATCTTCTTCTCTGAAACCAGAAGGCAGACAGCTTTCATATTTGATATGTAGCATCATCAAAGGAACCTCTACCAAGTTTGTTCATACCAAGACCCTCTGGCAATATTTGGGCTTAATGCCGGGGTATGTAGCATCATCTAGTGGACCTCTACCAAGTTTGTTCATATTAAGACCCTGGGGTCATATTTAGGCTTTGCCCGGGCCCAACCCTTTTTACATAGAATCGAAGAGCGAAAATCTTTAAAAATCTTCTCTGAAACCAGAAAGCAGACATCTTTAATATTTGGTGTGTAGCATCATCTAGTGGGCCCCTACCAAGTTTGTTCATATCAAGACCCTTGGGTCATATTTGGGCTTTGCATGGGTGCATCCCTTTATCTCTTTTGAGCACGAAGGGTAAAAAACCGAAAATCTTCAAAAATCGTCTTCTATGAAACTAGAAGGCAGACAGCTTTCATATTTAGTATTTATCATCATCTTATGGACCTCTTCCAAGTTTGTTCATATCAAGACCCTTGAGCCCCATTTGAGTTCCACCCGGGTGCATCCCTTTTTACATAGAATCAAAGAGCAAAAAGGCATATCTGTCTTGCTCTTCGCTGAAAACGTTCCATGGTATTGATCTTAGGCACTTATCTTCTTTTTGACATCTGCCTACCTAATTAATGTGATGTCCCAGGGGTCAAAGAGACTCAGGTGAGCGATCAAGGACCATCTTGGTCCTCTTGTTTGGTAAAATATGTTACTTGTGCTTCGATCATTGACTTGTGTGGCAAATGGAATGTGTCCAAACATTTGACATTCTTCTGTGGAATGAACCAAAGGTGTTACTTGTGCTTCGATCATTGACTTGTTTTGCAAATAGAATGTGTCCAAACATTTGAGAATTACTTCTGTGGATTGTACCAAAATTTATTACTTGTGCTTCAATGATTGACTTTTTTGAAAATAGAATGTGTCCAAACATTTGAGAATAACTTCAGTGGATTGTCACATTTGAAGTGTGCTTCAGAGGTTAAGCATTCTTTCTGTAAAATCTTTAAGACCTTACAAGTTAAATATGTGGGTTATTTTGCAGATGCTGCTGAAACTTCTGATAAGAAGGGGAAAGTAGACATGGACCAGTCGGACATGAATGGGGAGGATCTGGCATTTGGATTACAAAATGAGGATAGTGGTAAGAAATTGATGTTTTTAATAACCAATCTTTAATGTAAGTGTTAAAAAACTTGTATTATTAAACATTTCTTTTCTGTTGAGGGTTTTTTGGAAATAATGATAAAGAATGTTTAGATTTTAGTTTTGGTGACCTTGAAGTTGGCAGTTCAGGATAGGTATACTTACATGAGGATATACTTGTGCCGCTATTTTTGGTAAAAGGTGTTGCTGGTGCTTCAATCATTGACCTGTGTTGCAAAAAGAAGGTGTCCAAGCATTTGAAAAATTACTTCTATGGATTGAACCAAAAGTTGTTACTTGTGCTTCAATGATTGACTAGTGTGGCAATTAGAATGTGTCCAAACATTTGAGAATTACTTCTGTGGATTGTCACATTTGAAGTGTGTTAGAGGTTTAGTATTCTTTCAGTAAAATCTTTGAAGACCTTACAAGTAAAATATGTGGGATATTTTGCAGATGGTGCTGGAACTCCTGATAAGAAGGGGAAAGTAGACATGGAACAGTCGGACATGAATTGGGAGGATCTGGCATTTGGATTACAAAATGAGGATAGTGGTAAGAAGTTGATGTTTTTAATTTCCAATCTTTCATGTAAGTGTTTAAAAACTTGTATTATTAATGGAAATAATGAAAAAGAATGTTTAGATTTTAGTCTTGGTGACCATGAAGTTGGCAGTTAAGGAAAGGTATACTTACATGAGGATAAACTTGTGCCGCTATTTTTGGTAAAAGTTGTTGCTTGTGCTTCAATCATTGACCTGTGTTGCAAATAGAAAGTGTCCAAACATTTGAGAATTACTTCTGTAGATTGAACCAAAAGTTGTTACGTGTGCTTCAACCATTGACTTGTGTGGCAAATAAAATGTGTCCAAACATTTTAGATTTACTTCTGTGGATTGTCACATTTGTAGTATGCTTCAAACGTTAAGTATTCTTTCTGTTACATCTTAAAAGACCTTACAAGTAAAATATGTGGGATATTTTGCAGATGGTGCTGAAACTCCTGATAAGAAGGGGGAAGTAGACATGGAACAGTCGGACATGAATGGGGAGGATCTGGCATTTGGATTACAAAATTAGGATAGTGGTAAGAAGTTGATGTTTTTAATAACCAATCTTTAATGTAAGCGTTAATAAAAACCTTGTATTGTTAAACATTGCTTTTCTGTTGAGGGATTTATGGAAATAATAAAAAAGAATGTTTAGATTTTAGTCTTGGTTACCTTGACATTGGCAGTTCAGGAAAGGTATACATACATTAGGATATACTTGTGCCGTTAATTTTTGGTAAAAGGTGTTGCTTGTGCTTCAATCATTGACCTGTGTTGCAAATGGAAATTGTCCAAACATTTGAGAATTACTTCTGTAGATTGAACCAAAAGTTGTTACGTGTGCTTCAACCATTGACTTGTGTGGCAAATAAAATGTGTCCAAACATTTTAGATTTACTTCTGTGGATTGTCACATTTGTAGTATGCTTCAAACGTTAAGTATTCTTTCTGTTACATCTTAAAAGACCTTTCAAGTAAAATATGTGGGATATTTTGCAGATGGTGCTGAAACTCCTGATAAGAAGGGGGAAGTAGACATGGAACAGTCGGACATGAATGGGGAGGATCTGGCATTTGGATTACAAAATTAGGATAGTGGTAAGAAGTTGATGTTTTTAATAACCAATCTTTAATGTAAGCGTTAATAAAAACCTTGTATTGTTAAACATTGCTTTTCTGTTGAGGGATTTATGGAAATAATAAAAAAGAATGTTTAGATTTTAGTCTTGGTTACCTTGACATTGGCAGTTCAGGAAAGGTATACATACATTAGGATATACTTGTGCCGTTAATTTTTGGTAAAAGGTGTTGCTTGTGCTTCAATCATTGACCTGTGTTGCAAATGGAAATTGTCCAAACATTTGAGAATTACTTCTGTGGATTGAACCAAAAGTTGTTACTTGTGCTTCAACCATTGACTTGTGTGGCAAATAAAATGTGTCCAAACATTTTAGATTTACTTCTGTGGATTGTCACATTTGTAGTGTGCTTCAAACGTTAAGTATTCTTTCTGTTACATCTTAAAAGACCTTACAAGTAAAATATGTGGGATATTTTGCAGATGGTGCTGAAACTCCTGATAAGAAGGGGGAAGTAGACATGGAACAGTCGGACATGAATTTGGAGGATCTGGCATTTGGATTACAAAATGAGGATAGTGGTAAGAAGTTGATGTTTTTAATTTCCAATCTTAAATCTAAGTGTTAAAAAAACTTGTATTATTAAACATTTCTTTTCTGTTGAGGGATTTATGGAAATAATAAAAAAGAATGTTTAGATTTTAGTCTTGGTGACCTTGACATTGACAGTTCAGGAAAGGTATACATACATGAGGATATACTTGTGCCGCTATTTTTGGTAAAAGGTGTTGCTTGTGCTCCAATCATTGACCTGTGATGCAAATAGAATGTGTCCAAACATTTGAGAATTACTTCTGTTGATTCAACCAAAAGTTGTTACTTGTGCTTGTACTTGTGGTGAATATAATAAATAATAGACGCAATAGGCATGTAGGGTATTGAATCAATGATGATATGTAATCAAACGTGAAATGAAAGAAAAATGGATGCATTGTAAATTATTATTCCTTTTACTTTTTTAGATGGAAACCCAATGTGAGCTTATGACAGTTTGCAGAAAGCGTGTTCAGATGTGTGGACTAGAAAGACCACAGGATATAAACTCCACAAACATGAGGAAATATATGGCAGAAATGTTTCTTGGGTGAAGCTCTTACAGATTTGTGTACAGAATATGAATCCGTCAAAAACTCTGGAAAGACTTTTGTATTACCTGATTAGTGATCAAACCCACATCAGAGACAGATGCTCTACCACTGGACATGTTCACTTCCAAATAAATGAAAAATAGCTTGTTGTTTACTTGGAAATGATATCAAAATGCAATGACATTATTTCCATATAATGACGAAAAGCTATATAATGAAAAGGAAAATTACATGAGTTGATTGGCATTGTTCACAACCTTTACGAGGGTTAAAGCATTCCTTCGGGTGCATTCTCAAATATGATAATTAGTATTTGACAAACTTTCGTGAAATTGCTCGTGTGACAATAGCTAGGACAAACTTGCGTGACTTTAGCACAAAGGCAGTGCAGTGCGAACACTTTTTACTTTGTCACATAAGTAAGGCTGTCACACAACTACCAAGCCGTAGGTCCGTCCGTCCGTCCGGTCGTAAACTTTTCTTTAAAAATCTTCTCCTCAGAAACTACTGGATGGATTTCAACCAAACTTCACAGGAATGATCCTTGGGTGACCCTCTTTCAAAGTTGTTCAAGAAATTTTGATCCAATGAAAAACATGGATTTAATGGGCGTGGCTAATTTCCAAATATGGTAAAAAGTGACTTTTCTCAGATTCTAATCAATGGATACCAATTAAATTTTACATAAATGATTCTTGGGTGACCCTTTATCAGTCTACAAAAAATCATTGTGATTGGATGGAAAATATGCATTTTATGGGCGGAGGTCAATTCTCTATATGTTATATAGTGGAAACTTTGGAAATCATTTTCTCAGAATGTAATGGATGGATATCAACCAATTTTCACTGGAATGATCCTTGAGTGACCCTTTATCAGTGTACAAAAAATCATTGTGATCGGATGGAAAATATGAATTTTATGGGCGGAGGTCATTTCTCTATATGTTACATAGTGGAAACTTTGAAAATCATTTTCTCAGAAGGTTACTGATGGATATCAACCAAATTTTACTGGAATGATCCTTGAGTGACCCTTTATTAGTCTACAAAAGATCATTGTGATCGGATGAAAAATATGCATTTTATTGGCGGAAGTCATTTCTCTATATATTATATAGTGGAAAATTTGCAAATATTTTCTCAGAATCTGATATTTGGATATCAACCAAATTTTACTGGAATGATCCTTGAGTGACCCTTTATCAGTGTACCAAAAATTATTTTGATTGGATGAAAAATATGTATTTTATGGGCGGAGGTCATTCCTCAATATGTTAAATAGTGGACATATGAAAATCATTTTCTCAGAATGTAACTGATGGAATCATTTTCAACATCAGTAGAACCCCAAATATCTAAAAAACTAGTCAAAACATTTATTTGCTTTTACAAGAATTTCAAGCCTGTGGAGCGACTCAAGCCATTCATGGCTTTCTAGTTTGACACCTTATTGTCAATTACGCACCGTGCATCATAGTTACCCATTCTGAGAAATATACACTGTTTTATTTAATTGAATTAAGTTGTTGTTTGGCCATCTGCTGTTTACATTCATTACTTTTTATTGTCTGTTATTGCTATTTCGGCGACTAGTTAACTTAGCGATGTCAAAAAACATACAGATACGTAACATCTGCTTGAAAGTATGACAAGAAGGGTCCGAATGAAGGACTTGTGTAGAAATTGGGGTTTTAGATTTAGATGGATCTGAATTTTCTCAAAGACCGACGTTAATTTATGTACTCAACAAATGTTTAAAGTTCAACATTTGAACGGTGTTTAACTTGGACTTCAATTAACTTTTCACTTGCAATTTAGGCCGCGTACATAACAGGAATAATAATACGGTACTAGCCTTTTTTGGAAACAAAGGGAATGCAACATTGTTACAATAAGAATCATTAGTTGAAAGTTATTTCATAATTTTTATGCCCCCGTATCAAGAGATAGGGGGCATATTGTTTTACTCATGTCGGTCGGTCTGTCTGTCTGTCCGTCTGTCTGACCGTCCGTCCGTCTGTCTGTCCGTCTGTCCGAAAACTTAACCTTTGCCTTTTCTCCAAAAGTATTTGACATACAAAGCTGTACACCAAAGTCAAGGTCATGTGACAAGGTCAAGGTCATCTGTCAAGGTCAAACAAGGTCAAAATAATGCTGTTCCTGGGGCATTCGTGTTTCACAAACACAACTTGTTTTTTTTCTTTATTCATTTTCAAACACAAATCCTGTGGATCAATGGTTAGAAACTTAAAGACCAGTGAATTAAAAAGTGAAATTGAAGAGCAAAATAAGTGTACGTATATTGGGATACGATGTATTACCAATGTGGCGCATTCCCATGTTCTGGTACCTTCATAGTTTTTGAATTGGTCGAACAACCGATCTCTCGAACAAATTATCAAGTCCCCAAGGTGTTCGAGCTACTGAAGTTTAACTGTATTACATTAAATGATATCAATTAAACAATTAATTTTAAAACTTTACTTACGAAAGTCTTAGGTATAGAAAGTCTTAGGTATAGAACTATGTTTTGACCCTTGGTAAATTCTCTCAATGACCACCTTGAGAGAAATTTCTAAGGGTCAGATTTAAGATATTTTCAGATTTTTTGGGTGGGTCAGAACCCTGGTTAACGGGCCAAACACAAGCCATGCATAAACATAAAATGTACACTATATTTGTCTCTTCTTTTGGTAATAATTCAGTACTGTCTGTATGAGAGTTGATGTATATTGGATTAACTTTTATCCTTCTTATGAAAACATTGCTTAAACCCTTCTGAAGCTGTTCATGACATATTCCTGCTGTACTGTACATAAAACTCCGGCAGACAGTGTGGACTACAATCAGCCTGCATTGATGGGCAGTCTGTTTTCACCCTACACTGTTCACTTTCTTCATGATTATTGTGGGAAAAACTCAGACCAGAGTTGTTGTAATATCAAAAAAACTAGCAAATTGTTAGGAATGAAATTTAAAAGTAGCAAGATAAAGGTTTATTTGATGAAAAAGTATTCTTCGTATAAAAATTGGTTTCAGATAGGAGAAATATCTGTACTGTAGTTGATGAACTTTGCATTAAATTCTTAACCCTTGTCATGCTCAACCCAGAATATTCCTGGTTTGGTAGGAGGTATAGACAAAGATCAGCCTGCACCTATGTGCAGTCTAATCTTGGTCTACACCACCTGTCTGTTCCCCTTCAAGGCAGAATTGTTCAATTGATTAATTTTCAAAGAGAGGAATTGTCCTACACCCTTGGATTTTAGGGCTTTTGGTACTTTGATATGAGTGCAATTTTGAAAGAGGATTTTAATTCAGCATGACAAGGGTAAAATTCTTAATATAATTTCCAGGTGAGAAGGGTTTTGCATTTACCTTGATAACAGATAAAGATAAAGAGTTTGCAGGAGCTTTGGTTAGGAATCTAGAGGGAGCCAATCAACATGTTCCATCTCCATTATTAGATCTGGCCATGCAGGTAATTGGTTTTATCATGTAATGAAGCCTGTATTGATCTGATATCACCTGCCTGATAACGTAAAATGATATCAGGGCCTGATGTTATAAATTTTTTCTCAGGCTCAACTGAGAATTTTCTTAATTTTTTAATTTAAAAAAATGTATGAAAATAAAAGATAATATTGATAAGTTGTTATTTATAACAACTTATTAATATTTTCTTTTATGTTAATACATTTAAATGAGTATTAAAACAGAATTATGGCTTCAATCTCAATTTGAAATTTGAGATCATTTTGAATTGAGAATGAGAAAAGTTTTATAACCTTGGGCCCAGGTACTTCTATTTTTAGAAACAATTTTAATATTCATGGGTTTACAGGACTATCATTTGCCCAAATTTCTTTGATTTAAAATGTTTTTAAAATGAAAGCACAGTTAAAAGGATGACATGATAAATAGAATAATTTGTAAGTGTCATTAAAATTGCATTTAATTTATCTTATGAAAGTCTAATTTGCATTATTTTTCTTATACAATTTAAGAGTCCTTGGTTCAGAAAGACAAGATATAAATACAACAAAGGTAAAAGGTTACCCATTATTGGTGGCAGTCTGGGACAGAAGGAAAGACCTGGTATTGGAGCTGAGTCGGTGAGTTATAATTTTGACTTGTTAAAAAAAGTAATATTTTACAGTCAAAACTGTGCGAGCGGTCACCTGAGAATAGCGGCCAAACGGCCATATGCAGCCAGCTCAGGCGCATGTGAAAGAAATTGCCGCCAAATCCACAGGAACCCACTTTTCGCTTCTATAAAAACTATGAACACTTAAAACGCCGTATCTCCAGCGCATTTATATTTTCATTGAATGAACTCGAACTGGGGGGGGGGTTGTATTTTCCGTTAAGCGGCCAACTCCCGTATGCGGTCGATTTTGTCATGTCCCGTGGGTGGCCGCTATTGACAGTTTTGACTGTATTTTATGTTGTTCAATTATTACATGGAAAGAATGATTTCATCTCATGTTTCAGAATTATAGAATTTAGGATCAGGGCCAGAGGTTATAAAACTTTTGTCAAACTCAATTTAAAATTTTCTCAAATTAAAGCATTAGTTATATAGAATGTTATAAATTTAGAATTGATAAATATTAAAAGCATTTGTCAGAGGGAATCTACTTTAAACTATTATTCAATCTGTAACAAATTTGTCAGAAAATTGTTAAAAAGAGAAGTTTCAAAACTAAATGTGACATGTATACAAAAAAAATAAATCTTGGAACTCTGATAATTGAAAAAGAGAAGATTAAAAAAAGGTATTTTTTAAAAAGCTTTTATACAGGAAGGTATAGTGGTCATTCTAGATTCAGAAAATCAGTAAAATGCGAAATATTTGTATCCTAGTCAGCCTGCGTAGTCCACATAGCCTGACTAGGGTTGACACTTTACCCACTACACTTTATGGTTCCATTTTGCCTGATAGTGGATCCATAATAGCTCTGCAGCGTTTGGGAAGTAATGAACTTAAACAGTGTTAACCGAGGTTTCCTAATGATTTTCATTAGGAAACCTTGGTCAAAATTGTGAATATTCTTAAGATTCTAAATGTTGCTGTATTATTATGGGTCCACTACCTCAAGCTAAAATGCTGTTATTTGGTTGCTAACAAAACGAAATAAGGTGGGTAATTTTCATCAAGGTCTATAAGAAACTTAAGAGGAACTTAATGTGTAATTTAAACTTTCTCCGTTATGCCTAGGGCGAATAAAATGAAACTTCAATTAGGAACTCCTAATGATGTTGCCCTGTTGAATTTTCCCAAGGTTCTCAATTAAAGCCTTGTCAATTTAAAAGGAAACTTGATGTCAAAAAGATCTACTGAAGTTTTGATGTCTTATTTTGGGAGCATGATTCATCTATGATGGCTCTTGTCTATAGTATAAAGTATGTGATATGAGCCTGTGTGGGACATTTCAAACAATTTTAAATATGCGCATAGCAAAGACTCTGACCAGACTGTGCATCTGCACAGTTTGACCAGAGTCTTCACTATGCGCAAAGTAGATAGATAAGGTCTCAAAGTATTTGTAGACCATCAGGTAACTTAGTATTTACAGTATGTGGCTGTGTACCCTGCTCCATGTTAATACCCCACGAACGTTTTAGATTGTTGGAACAGGCTCATATATCTTTCAGAGTACAAGGGTGAATGATTCTACCAGCTTCACAAGTTTTAGAGCCAGCACTAGTTTAGGACGAGGTCCACAAACTGACAGATTATCTGCCATGAAATCTGCTTTTACTGTAAGTATGATATCTTTATTTGCAAAGAAATGATTGAACTTGTGTGTTTTTATTTACCTTTTACTTAAGGTGGCAATGGACAGCAGCCTCCAGTCTCTATAAACAGGAAGTGGGTTTTCATTTATTTTTACAGCTCTTTTGCATGTTGTTTAAAAAGGCCAGTTTTCACAAGATTCTGCCTATGAAATTAAGGTAAAATTATTATGGTAAAACTTTTAACTCTTTTTCAACATTTGATATCAATTGAATGACTGAAAGATTGAATTTAACAATAAAAAAAAGTTTTACTGAAAAATGGCTATTATCACTCACAGGCAGATAACTCTAGCATGAAAACAAGCACAGAAAGGTACCTTCAAATTTTGACATAATAGCTATACCATGTAACTACAACATATGTGAATAAGAAAAAATTTCATCGGGCGGAAAAAAGGATGCCATGTGTCCATTGCTACCTTAAAAGAGGGAATTTAATCAAAATATGCATGTCTAAACATTTACTTGTCAAAATAATTCTTATATCAAGGGTTTGTGTGATAATTGTTCATTATTTAATCTTTCTTTTGGAAATACTATATATCAAATTTGGTTGACTTCTTCTGCTTTTTAGCTCACCTGACATTTATGACTGTTTAGCTCAACTGAGCTAAATGTCTTATGGTCCGCATTTGTTACACTTAATTGTCCATAATTCAGAGTCCGTTGACAGATTCAGCAGTGAAAACACTCTAATAGTCACAACTTTTACTTAATTTTTCTGAAACTTGCTGAAATGTTTGTCTGGTCATAATGAAGATCCCAATTTGTTTCAGTAGCCTTCAAACTTGTATCATAGGAAAAGGAGCCTTATAGATGAATTTCTTGTTACCACTCTAGAGGTCACAATTTTTGCTCAATCTTTCTCAGACTTGCTAATGATATTTTATGGCAATTTAATTAGCGGAGGCAGAAGTAAAGGAAACAAAAATGAGCAATACAGGACCACCATGGTCCTCTTATTAAATATTTGTTAAAAAGAGCCTGTTTAACCCTTGTCATGCTGAACCCGGAATATTCCTGCTTTGGCAGGAGCTATAGACAAACATCAGCCTGCACATATGTGCAGGCTGATGTTAGCCTACACCACCTGTTTTTCAGAATTGTCAATATATTTTGTTTTCAAAAAAAAATTGACCTACAATTGGTACTATTAGTGCTTTTTGCCCTTTGATTGTGACGAAAATTTTAGCCAAAATTTATTCAGTATGACAAGGGTTAAAATGTGACATTTAACATATTTGTGTGATATTGCAGGCACAATACAAGTCAAACTTTGTAGCTGCGGTAGATTCAGCCCCTAAAGTCATCCCTACAGGTGTCCATGAACCAGAAAACCCCTACCCAGATCACTCCGCAAACAAACGGCGGAAAAAATCAAGATGGGAGTAAATTATGAACAATTGTTATTGTATTAGGTGTTATTAACCTCAATGAATCATGACAAATACAGTGTTTTCACTCAAAGGTGCATAGTTTGTGAAATTTGATTCAGGTTGAGAATCCCACAGCTTGTGCTGGTCAGTAATGAGCAACTGTCTTGGTTTCAGAATTGAGAGTTCTTTTTTGATTTCCAAATTCTGAAGGTCAAGTCAAACTTGTACTACAACTTTTAGATGTAAATCATAGAAAGGGAGTTTGTTATTGAAACCTTTACTGTTACAACTTTAGTGTCAAGACTCAAATTCAATAAAAATGTGTTCAAGTAGAGAAAAGAGTCTGCTAATCCAAGTATCTTTGTTTTCATCAAAATGATGAAAAATGACATCGGTCAACATACTCCCATTAGAAATAAGTGTTTTGATTGGTCAATTGATTTTATTAATTGGCAGCAGTCATTTCATAAGTAATAGTATTTAGATGACATTGAATTGTACTCAATATGAGTCAATATCATTATAAACAAAACATTTGTGACCCGTCAGGCGAAAAGGGCCTATCTGGAAACTGTTACATGGATATTTGAAAAAGAGATTTGGTCCAGCAGAGGTCAACCAGAGGTCGCATTTCAAATATTCTGTCTCTGGAAGGTAGATTGATCATTCTAGATTCAGAAAATAAGCACATTTCGAAAAAGTTTCAGCCCTAGGCGGTCTGTGCAATCCGCGCTGTCAGACTAGGGCGACACTTTACACACTACCCAGATGGTTCCTTTTTGTGTGACAGGTCACATATATATGGCCCTGGTACTACCAAAGTTGTGGATACCTTGGGTTTAACCAGGTAAATATAATGGTTAACCCTGATTTTACCTCTAAACTTTTGTTATGGAATAGGGCGATATTGATAAAAGCTTGTGCTTCATAAACCAATATGCATGTATCATGCATTATATGAAACATTAGCTTTGAAAATAGGAGTCTTGTCTTGTTTAACACTTTCCTGTTTTACAAAATTTTGGACCTGTCCAAATTCAAAGGTTTTGCAGACGAAAATTTAAAGTGGATTTAATTTGAAAAATAACCATTCAACAGGGTAGAAAATAGTGTGGAAAAAGAAGAAATTGCTTGTCAGAAGCAATTTCTTCTTTTTATGCCCCCGATAGGGAGGCATCATAAATTTGACTTGTCCATCCGTCCGTCTGTCCGTCCGTCTGTCCGTCCGTCCGTCCGTCCGTCCGTCATTCCGTCCAAAAACTTTAACATTGGCCATAACTTCCTTATTACTTAACATATTCGCATCATACTTTACCACAACATTCCTTGGTACATTACCTTTCTGTAGGCACATACTTTGGTGACCTTGACCCCTGGATGACCTTGACCTTCAACATAGATTGGCCATAATTTAAAATCAAAGCGGTGTCGGGGGCATTGTCATCTTACAGTGACAGCTCTTGTTTCACAATGTTTTCTCAATCATAGAATCACAGGGACATAAAAAGCAGGGATTAAACAGCAAAGGGTTAAGATGTTTTTTTCACACATCATGTCATTTTGTATATATCTGAATTCTTAGTAAAAAATATATGAAGAAAGAAGTTAAGACGCTATTTAAAATCTTTCTTACTTCCACCATTCTTTAATGAGACTTTATAGATACTATGTCTGTCATAGCTTTTGTCTTTAACCCTTGTCATGCTGAACCTGGAAAATTCCTGCTTTGGAAGGATATAGACATAGATCAGCCTATACATATGTGCTGTCTAAGTCCAAACCACATGATCTTCAATTTCAAACCAGATAAGTTTTAAGGAGGGCCGTTACAGTTTCGGGGGATGTCCAGATATCTGCGAAACAGATGTATGTTTTAGAGCATTCATATGCACAGATATATTGGAAATATCAACATAGCTTTCCATGCATATTTTGAAAATATTTACATTTTTCTTAAGGTGGCCATGTTTTCGAAAATATAAAAGAAAACTGTTTATTACACCGACAAATCACAATGCTGGTGTGCTAAATTAACATATATTTATAGCCATAGATATGGAAAACATAAAAATATAATAAACTTTCTAGTAAGGGCATAAATAAGTGACAAGTAGACATTTTGCTTTAAATGCTCCTCAAAGATAAAAAGTGAATATTTTTTTTGAAGGCAAAAAAAGAAAACACTTATATTAAATAAACTCGAAATATGTCAATAGAAAATTAGCCGAACTATCGTACAACTGAAATTAATAAAGAAAAGTATATGTATCCAGGCACTTTTAGTCAATTTCATAAGTTTGAAATACAGTACCCCCCATAATTTACTACTCTGATTTGATTTTGTCCAGGCATTGTTACGTCCCCTGATTTCCCAATCAACAACAAGAGTGCCATCGTCACAAAATACGCCGCAACTTTGCTGCTGTTTCACGAAAATAATTGTAGACACTACTTATTTTGACAGAACCAAATTCAAAATGACCAAGTATCATTTAAATCAAGACAAAAAGTTAGGAGGAGTTGCCTTCACAAGGCTGCAATTTCAATAAGCCCCAGACACTAAGTTTTAAGGGGGCATAATTCAGGGAAATAAATGAGCCATAAAATCCTTGATCCATGTACATCTACAAATTATGGTGATGACATTGACTAAGTTTCATTTAAATAAAGACAAAAAGCAAGGAGGAGTTGCCTTCAAGAAGCTGCAATTTCAATAAGCCCTAGATACAACGTTTTAAGGGGGCATAATTTAGGGTAAAATTAATGAACCATAAAATCCTTACTTCATGCCCATCTACCAATTTCGGTAATAACATCCACCAAATTTCATTTAGATCCAGCCAGAAACTTAGGAAGAGTTGCATTCACAAGGCTGCAATTTCAATAAGCCCCAGAGACTAAATTTTAAGGGGGCATAACTGAGGCAATAAGCCCCAGAGACTAAGTTTTTAAGGGGCATAACTCTGGCATAAATCAACGAACCATAAAATCCTTCCTTCATGCACATCTACCAATTCAGGTGATAACATTGACCAAGTTTCAAGAAGATCCAGCCAGAAACCTAGGAGGAGATGCGTTGACAAGAAAAGTGGATCCATATTCTGGAGGAATGCGTTGACAAGAAAAGTGGATCCATATTCTAAGTTGTTAAGGGGCATAACTCAGGCAAAAATCAACGAACCATAAAATCCTTCCTTCATGCACATCTACCAATTCAGGTGATAACATTGACCAAGTTTCAAGAAGATCCAGCCAGAAACCTAGGAGGAGATGCGTTGACAAGAAAAGTGGACCCGTATTCTAAGGTGTTAAGGGGCATAACTCAGGCAAAAATCAACGAACCATAAAATCCTTCCTTCATGCACATCTACCAATTGAGGTGATAACATTGACCAAGTTTCAAGAAGATCCAGCCAGAAACTAAGGAGGAGTTGCGTTGACAAGAAAAGTGGATGGACGGACGGGCGGATGGACGGACGGACAGACGGAGAAGATGACGCCAATATAGGTCCGCGTCCGGTGGCGTATAATAAAAACCATTTGTAATTTTGATGCACTTGGTAACGCCTATTGCAGTTGTAGGATTTCTGTAACGGGGTTTTAACTACAATTAAGGGTGGGTGGGTAGTTATTTCACATCATTACCAAAGTTTTGCCGAATTACCCAGTGAAAGACTGAACACCCCATTCCCTCTGGATCCGCCACACGCACAGCCATTATCCTGATCAAAACACGAGGTTTTCCTCCATGAACACATTTTCTATATGAGGCAATTACATATAGAAATAATATGTCATTTCAGTTGCCACGGAAAGATAAGATGATTTATTACTCGGTTGAAACAAAAAAGAAAGAAAACATGACTTTCGATTGATTTTAAAGATTTTAGAATTCTGTGATTATGTTGATGATTTTAACCTAATTAATCTTACAATGGTTTGGAAACAAATTCCTAAATTTTACATTGATCCCTTTTGACTCTGTGGATTACAGAAGAGTTCAACAGTCTCAGGGCCAAATAAAGGAAAAAGTACAATCGCCTGTATTTATACCCGATCTCGGGACTTCTTGGTCAAGGAGCAGACGCAGTAACTCTCGAATATATACGTTCTTAGAATATTACGAAAGCTTTTTGAAATCATTGCTTATCGAAATATTCAATGTTGGCAAAGCTATTGATGGAATATTAATAATTGTTATCAAATTATCGTTTTCACTCTTACAAACACACATAAACGGAATCAAATAAAGATGGAAATTTAGAAAGAAGAAATGATATTTTTAAAGGTTGAAATTGCCCTTTTTCTACGTTGTCTCCTTTTCCGTTTTTACAACGTGTAACATACGCAATGAATTGGATCTTTAAAGGCAAAAGTAACATATCTTTTTGAAAATTTATAAAAAGAATAGTGAAAAACGAACAGACAGTAAACAGTGCAGAAAAGTTAACTGAAAAGGAGAGAAATCGCATACAAGTGGCAAAATCTTATTATTTTGGGAAATGATTCGTCATCCCATATCAGTTTTTACCGAAGTCGTAAATAAAAAAGCATATTTTTTCTCCTTTTCAAGCAATGTTCAAATAACTGAAAGATGACTACCTTTTATTAGCATCCATTATATGATAGTTTTATACTTGCAACGATGTGACCCGAACTCAAACATTCCCTTTCGGTGATGAAGAGAACGTGACAGCCCTGCGTTCAGGACAACAAAGCGAAGTAAACGTTTAGCTCATGCACATGCGAGCAATGCAGGGTATAAATAGCAAAAATGTTTGCTCCGTTTTGTCATCCTGAATGCATGGCTTGTGATAGGTCTATCAACGTCGCCCGTACTTCGTTTGAATAACGAAGCACAAGTGTGAAACACTCATTAGATATACTTTACACGGTAATGCAGACTACCATTTTTCGGGTGATCGTTTGTGATTCGTTATTCTGAACGCACAGCCGGATTTCATTTGTCCCTCGTAACAATTGCCAAATCCTGCAGTTCAGGATGCAAAAACATCAGGCTGCTGGTTGTTTGCATCTTGCGTATGTTTCAAATTGTTGGAAAAGTCAAGCAGAGGCTCATTTGTCGTAAAAAGTTCACATTTTGTCTCATTTTTGCATTAAATATATGTTTGTTTTTCGAGTAGGGCCGATTGCTATTTTATTTCGTGAACAAAGAAAGCCATAATTTCATGAGTTGAGACTACACGTCTTTGCAGGCTGATCTAACACAAGACACAACACAAGAATATGCCGTGAACATTATGAGAAGGGTTAACAGCTTATCATATAAAAGAAAACAATGCGACACCGCCGATGCTGAGACGAAGCACGCATTTTTACGAATATCTGGGCCCAGGGTTATAATACTTTTCTCAGGCTCAGGCTTAATTTTCTCAAATTTTAAAATTAGAATAAATGTATGAAAATAGAAGAAAGTATATATAAGTTGTTATTTATAACAACTTGGTAATAATTATATCATCTTTTATGTTAATATATTAAAATGAGTAATAAAACAGAATAACGGCTTTAATCTCAAATTGAAATTCGAGAAAATTTTGAATTGAGCCTGAGAAAAGTTTTATAACCTCAGGCCCTGGTACGAAGTTCTTACAAACTAATGTTGCAAAGCTGATAGTCACTGTGGGAACTAAAAGTATATCGAGGCATTTGCGAATTTTAATCCCAAATGATATCAACGCAGCCTTTAAAGCTTAGAACATATTTGTTCTGGGCACTCTTTGAATACTCAATCCCATTCGTCAAAATACATAATCATACTATCATCACGTGTGAAAGTATACCGTTGAAAACGCTTCCAGAATGTGAAAACGGTTGATACCGTTTGAAAATGGCATCCCTTCTTAGAACGAAAGTACGAGTAACAAGTGGGGCGGGGGGGGGGGGGTACCATTTCTTGCGAAAAAATAGCATATTGTACAATTTTAAAAAATCTCCGGATGATGTCAGATCACTTAAGGATCGTCAAATATTACATTTAGGCGTTATTGAATTCGGCACACGATTTTAACGGTTACGCAACGATACGATGTAAACCCGAGGAATCACGATGCCGAACCTCCTTTAAAAATGTGCATTACATCGCCTCTCACCTCTTAATACATCTGGTGAACGTTTTCACCTTGAAAGAGAGGCATATCGATGGCTGAGCGCGAAACAGTTGTAACTTTCTATATACATGTTTTATAGACAGTTATAAACTGATTTGCGTTGAGTCATCAATATATAATGCAATAAAGCACTTCAAAAATTAGCTTTGTTGCAAAAAAGAATTTGCAGTAAGAATCAATATTCAATGACGCAATAACTGACAATCAATCAAGCTGAAACATTTCAATTGGATGTAAATGTAAAATTGCGATAATTCTATATCCATTGAAATGGGAATCTTTTGAAGGGTTCAAATTGAAAGAAATGAAAGACGGCAATGAATAATTTAATAGTGTTTCTATTTACGAGCAATTTATCCCCCTTTCAGCAAAAGAATAAATAGCTAGTAAGTTTTTTCACTGCTCCATGATTGTGATTCATTTGTATCGCGAAATACCAGAGAAAGTAGTTTAGTTTATTAGCATTTTTGCACAGGGAGCAGCCAATTATGCGTTTGAGTATAAGAGGTAAGGATTTCATCTACATTATTGGCACAAAGTTAAGCATATCTCATTTAGAAAGTCTAATGACATATGTGGGACTGTGTTATACGACCAGTCGAATGTGACTAAATTTTAGTTGCAATTTGTTTTCTTTTTGAGAATATTTATCGACACTCTCGGTAAAAGATGCATTGTGTATGCGTATTTTTGACGATGACCTCTATTACCAAAAATAACAGCGAAAATTTTGGATTTGAAAATTCTCAAAATGACACGACACAATAAGATCTGCAAGATTTATTCAATTTGGCGAAATGGTTACTTCCATTCTTGTGTTACTTCCAACCTACAGTCAATATTGTCTATAACACACCCCCCCCCCCCCCTCTCCCTCCGTTAATTGACTACTAAGCGTCCTTTGGTCATCGAAGAGATTTTTACTCGAGAATAACACGATAAAAGGTCAAATGACTCTTTTTTCCATCTGGTCCTAACTCCTTCCAGCTCTTATCCTGCACATCTAGAGCGAGGCAATGGGTTCTAACCACTGCTGTCCACTTTTACAGCTGGCTGGACTGGGGCCCTGTCTGTAAAGTGTCCTGTCCAAATACACTACCCGCTTCCAGGTTACGAGTCGACTGTACTAATCACCCGGCCAACGAGCCAGTCAAGTTTTTTGTATGTTTAAGACATACAAAAAACTTGTCTGGCTCGATGGCCGGATGATTAGTTGAATTTCAGAATTAGCATTCCTTTACTGCAGGGTCCTCGAAAATTCGCCAAGGGGAAAACTGGGTAAATTCGGACGTTTTTTACCAACCTTATTTCAGACTTGATTCTGAAGCTATAGGTGGAAACCCGGACACTAGCCGTATTCTCATCACTCGAGCGGTCATTAAACTTGCATTTTACCCCAAAAAATGTGAAGCAAATGATGGCCAAAACGTTGTGAAAACGAGAAGTTTGAGAGTACTGTGAAACTTGTAAATTCGGACGGGGTTGGAAAAATTCGGACATGCAAGCGGTAAAACTCGGACATGTTTATCGTCAAAGGGTGAAATTCGGACGATTAAGAAATATCAATAATTAGGAGAATAAGGACATGGACTTTGTTAGTTTAAACGAAGAACGTTAATACGAAGCTTTAAACCTTCAATTCAGGAATGATTTGACTATAGATACTATATTTATTCACCAACTTTGGTGTTGAAAATTGGCAAATATTTCGAATAAAATGCAGACAAATGAGTGTAATAACAGACAATTCACATTCAGTTTATTTAACAACTAATTGGTTTTTGCATTGATCACATTATGTTGATTTGTCTAGGTTGTTAATGATAATAGATAACTTTTTTTTTCAGTTTATTAACAACAACCTGAGGCAACTAAAACCGTGATTTTTCTGTATTATCTATCTCAGCAAGGGCGTTCATACGCTTGGCATGTATGGATGATATGTATTCTCTACTCGTAAGTTCCAGGGTCTGTATATGGTCAAGAATGTCTCTGTTTACGGAGTTCAATTTGGTTGCATCAAGAGTGATCTGTGAAACTTCTTTGTTGATAAGATCTGACTCGCTGATCTTGAGGTTAGGTATATTCCGTAACTTGTCTAGGTATTTCTCTCTCTTAAAGTTGTAGAAGTCGCATTCTGCTATGAAGTGCTCTCGTCTTTCTGGGGATTTTTCGCATAATTTGCAGATTGGATTAATCTTGTATTGATTAAATGCAGCACGATTGGCTTGTAATATATATGTCCCGGTTTAGAGTCTACATTTTAATTGAGCTCTTCTATTGCCAGCATTATTTGATCTGACAATTGACCATATGGGATGGGGTTTTCCAACTTGTAACATATTGGGGTTTATATAACTTTGTGAACTTTCTTGTTGAGCACTTCTTTCTATTCTACCTTTGAAGGGGTGTTTTCTAGTAGGCTGTATGCAGATGGAAGGTTATAGGTATGTTGTAGATCCTTGATACTTAAGAATAAGCTTTTTTCAGAGCCATCTTTCGTAGCTTGTTGTCTGCAGGCAATTTCCCGTTCTATGGAATTTTTGTTTCTAATGGAATTTACAAAAAGATTAAGTAGGTTTTTATGAATTACCACTTCAAGAGGTAGGATGCCAAGAAGTGCAAGGCAAGCAGTGTTAGAGATATTGTTCGGTAAACTTTGTATTTGTTTCAGACATTGTCTTTGAAACTTTTCTAAAGAGACAATGTCACCTTTTTTTAGAGGAAGGACCTCCAGACCATATAAGACTCTGGGCACAACGAAGGTAGACCAAACATGTCCGCACTGATATGACAGGAGATGACCATCACCCCCATGCAAACCTGCACCCATTAAAGAGTATGCTGTTTTACGCCCCAGTGAAATTTTAGCAGACACGTCAATTGAGCTTTTATTTCTTCGTAGGATACCCAGGTGAACTGTTTCATTTGGAGTGTTTATTTCTTCAACTTTTAAAATGAAATTGGGCTGGTTACGTTTTCCTCGCTTGACAAAGGCAGCATTCAAGGAGGAGCACCCGGAGGAAAAACTTTTCTGTAGTTTTGATTGGTTTTTGTCATATATGTGGTTTTGTCTGAAGTTTAAAGACCTGGTTTAAGGAATGTTGTATATTCAGGACCCCTACTGATAAGCTAATTGTTAATCTCTCTGAATCACCCTATGGGGTCAATCACCCTTTATATTCTACACATGACATTGACCATTATTGGTCATCATTATTTCATCAATTGATTTAAAAAGAGTTAAAAATAGAATATTTATATTTTATTTAAACAGAAATTTCATCATTTTTTTAAACTGTTTAAAGTTTTATTTATTCATGACTTAAAAACACTGATTAAATTAAATCTACAAATAAGTAATTGACAAAAAGTGATGGTCATACAAAAGCAAATTTGTCTCATCTTTTATCTTTTTTTTTAATGAAGATCAAAAGTTAAAGATGCATTACAAACACTCTTTTTCAATGCCAAGTTTAAAATTGTAAAAAAAAAATCATTGCCTTAATGATAGAATAAATGAGATATTTAGAAATTTAAAATAATTTATCCAATAATTAACGAAATAAATTTCTCAATAAGTAAAAATCAATATAATGCCTGACAGCCTCTGTATGTGTATCTCTACATAGAGTATACAAGGTGATTAAGTGATTAAGATAAGGACCATAAAACCATTAAGATAACAATGGGTGGTTAATTGTATATCTCGTTTGGGGGGGGGGTCAAATAAAGAAGGATTAAACCAGGTCTTTAAGTATGTGTTCTATTATCTTAAGGAGGACAGGTGTAACAGTGTTACCCCTGTAGTTACCAGGGTCTGCCTTATCTCCTTTCTTATAGATCGGGGTGATGATGCCTTCTTGAATAAAGCTTGGGGTTGATACAGTTTTTAACATCATATTTATGAGATCCATGATGAATGGGGAGAATTCATCTACTGCAATTTTGAAATGTTCACTAGTTAGGCCGAAGATATCAGCTGCTTTATTGTTGTTGAAGTTGCAAATAGCCTTTTATACTTCTTCTGTGGATACGGTTGTGGGTAGGTCTTTTGATTCTGCTAGCAAGAGGTTAATCACTTCAATGTCACTATCGGTTCGGTTTTTGTAGTCTTTCTCAAATATTACTTTATCTAGTATGGAATTACCCGGACCCACTCTATCGTCTGCATTTGGTGTAAGGTCACCTGGCCAAGTACTTCCCGGGGGTCGAAGGGTGCTGAAATAGTCCCTAAAGAAATGACCCCATTTTCAATCGTGTAAGTAGGCATATAAAGAAGAATTGTATGCTCTTTTATGGTTAGATCTTTGACAATTTATTCTTATGCAGTAAGTAAGCCAATATTTTCTTTATTTTTCAGGACTACTTTTTGTGTTCAGCTGGTTGGTGTACTCCAGTCCAGGAGGTGTAAATTGAGCCGGCTGTTTTGTGTTGGAATTAAGACGATGCGTGTGTTTGAGCTGATTTTTGCGGAAAATCCAATGCATCATCATAGTGATCTGGCCAAAGTTTAATTTGGATTTTATAAGAGTCCTAGGGACAATCTATTCATATTAGGCACCCATATAGCCCAACGAATGTTGTGGAATTTGTGTCATTGTGTTGAAAATGTGGAATTTACATGTATATATATATAGGAGAAGTCTTCCACCAATGGGTAGATAATCGTAAACCTATGTGGAATAGCAACTGGAGGCTAGGAAAGGGATGTGGTGGTAGTACTGGTGTGAGAAATACTAGGAATCCATCGTTAGGTGCTCCAGTCGTCGTGATATAACTGAGAGATTGTTGAAAGCGACGTAAAACCCCAATTCAAATCAAATATATAGGAGAAAAAATGAGTGAGCTGCAACCATTTGGGACAACGGGCCAACTTATTTCTCACCCCGGGCGGGTACTGTTGCCCGCATTATCAGAGTATCTCTCCAAAAGCAAGCTACCAGCTCTAGACTGGTCCACATATCGACTATCAGAATAGCCTAGAACAGGCTATTCTGATATTTGACAGTGAGACCATTCTACACCCGACCCGAAAGCGGGCGAGAAATAAGTTGGCCCAACAACATAAGAAAAACAACCACAACAGTCAAGCGACAACAACAACAATCAAAGTATCACTTCCTTATTTTACGCATTTTCTTAGTTTAACAGTCTTTGAATGTGATCAGACTATTAATTAAGTATATACCTAATCTAATTCTTTACATGGCACACAAATGACCATTTTGAAACGTAACTCATAGGTGAATTTATCATTTATCGGGACTTTCTGGGATGTTATTTTTTGCTTATCGATAGCTTTTTCCGTTGAGACCAAAAGGCTAGTTCCTCTTTGGACCTTTTTTCTCAAAGGTCCATGTTATTTTTGGCCCCGATCCTAACCATGCGAAATATAGCCCTACTGTCAACTATCAGAATAGGTTTTATTAATAGTCATTATGTGGGATCTGTCTAACACTGGTAGCTGGCTGTCTCAGAGGTACTCTTATTAAGCAGGCAACAAATCCCATCCAGGGTCTGAAATTTCACTCAAAGAGTCCATTGGCCAACTGTATCTAGCCCAGTTGGGTATTGTTACTGTTCTTTTTAGCTGGGTCATAATCACAGGGACATGTCCCGCTGATTTTAAAAATAAAAAAAGATATTATGATGATATAGCCAAGGGGTCAAACTCCATTTCGGAGCGAACATCACGCGGCACAAATCGTGCACAAATGCACAATACATCATTCCATAGCTAAATGGATAAGCTTAAATTGAATACCTAATTTTATGATCAAACACTCTTCATTTGCAAAAGCATAACTAAAATGTCGTGAGATTTATCGTCAATTTGGTATCTGGGACAATGATGTATTGTGCATTCAGATTGGGTAAAAACTGACTAAGAAATGGACTCTTGATTCATGCCAGGTGATGTTTGCTCCAAAATGGAGTTTGACCCCTTGTCTATATTAACATATCCATGTATGTTTAAAAAAAAAAAATCAGCGGGACATGTCCCTATGGTCACAATAAGAAACCTGCATGCAAGAAGACAAAGGGGTGCAAACTATTTTCAAATTATACCCTGCAGCACACTTGCTTGGCCCCCGTAGCAAGGTTCCGCAATTTAACCTACAATTTTTTACCATGATTGTACATGTAATAATGTAAGAAATATATGAGATATATTATTTTGAATAAGTTCTACATTACAAACTTACAAATTTTATCTACAATTTCATTTCCAGATCCAGAATCTATGATTTCTTTTTTCAGTGGTGAAATTGACATGATTTCACGATGTTGTGGTCAATAGTGACTGTTACGGTAGCCCTAGTTAGTGTGACCTACCTTTTTATACCATGGTTCTACTTCCTGTTCAATCAACCTACAGGTTTTAGTAAGTAGATAATTTATTAGCTCGCCCGGGACGAAAGTCTTGGAAGAGCTATTGTCATACCCTCGGATGTCGGCGTCAGCGTCGACGTCGGACTCAGCGTCGGTGTCGGCGTCTGCATTAGGTTAAAGTTTTTTATTTCTATCAATATTTATCCTAGAGGCTTTATTTTTTACAGAAACACTCATTAGGGCATAGGCTTTCATTTGAGACCAACATCCATGTCGAAATGACCTTTAGACTGTGACCTTGACCCTTTCAAAAAAACTTTAACCAAAAACTTTAACCAAAAACTTTAACCAAAAAAACTTTAACCTTGCTTATATTTTCTGTAAGCCTTAAACTAGAGACATCATTACTTCATATGCACACTCATTAGGTGATAGGCTTTCACCATAGACAAAGGTCTTTGACAATTTGACCTTGACCTTGACCCTTTGTGGACTTAGAAAAACTTTAACCAAAAAACTTTAACCAAAAACTTTAACCTTGCATATATTTTTTTTAATGCTCTAACCTAGGGACATCATAGTTTCATATATATACTCACCAGGTGAAAGGCTTTCATCAGGGACCAAGGTCCTTCACAATTTGACATCATTACTTCATATACATACTCATTAGGTGATAGGCTTTTGTGAGATATCAAGGTCCTTGATAATTTGACCTTGACCTTGACTATTTATGGACTTGGAAAAACTTAAACTGAAAAACTTTAACAAAAAATTTAACCTTGCTTATATTTTGTAAATGCTTTACTCAGGGACATTATTACTTCATAAACATACTCACTAGGTGATAGGCTTCAACAGAGACCAAGGTCCTTCACAATTTGACCTTGATCTTGACCTTTTGTGGACTCATTGGTAACCCCATCTGCTTGTAGGCTTTCACTTTACCCTAACCTTATACATGCAATTAAAACAAAAAAGTTTTTATATTTCTTAATTACTACTCAAACAGATATATATTAGATCATAGACTTAGAACATTGAAAGAAACCACTTTGAACTTCGGTCTTTGGTCAAGCGCTGTTTGTGACATGCAGCTGTTTGGTCCGCGGACAACTCTTGTTACTATAAACAATGCTGTTTAGTGACTTTATCATTTGAAAGTGCATTTGTATAATTCTGTGGTAATCATAATGAAATTTAATGCCTTAACCAGGGTTTTAGTCTGACATCAACAAAATAGGGTCCAAAGGACTCAGTCATAGGGATCTTAGGGGTCCTTCTTACATTTTGGGAGTCCCTGCTTTAGGTATAGACTATTTCTTTTAGGCTATAATCGTGTATTTTGCAGATTAACACTTTGCTGTTTAATCCCTGCTTTTTACGTGCCTGCGATTTTATGGTTGAGAAAAGATTGTGAAAAAAAAAGAAATTGCTTCTGACAAGCAATTTCTTCTTTTTGCACACTATTTTCTACCCTACTGAATGGTTATAATTTTCGGGGGGGGGGGGGGGGGGGGGGGGGGGGGGGTATTGTTTTTGCCATGTCCGTCCGTCCGTCCGTCCTTTAACCTTTCGTCCGTCAGTCCGTCTGTCTGACATTCGTTTCGCGCTATTTCTTGAAAACTATAGACCGGATTTCAATGAAACTTGGCACACAGCTTCACTACAATTAGGACACGCGCATATCGTCGGGATAACCCGGTTCGACCGTCGAATTTTGAGTACCTGCCCCTGACTGTTTAAGCCATATACATACATAGTGATATTCGTTTCTGCGCTATTTCTTGAAAACTGTAGACCGGATTTTAATGAAACTTGGCACACAGCTTCACTACAATGAGGACATGAGCATATCGTCAGGGTTACCCGGTTCGACTGTCAAATTTAGAGTTACTGCCCCTGACTGTTTAAGCCATATACATACAGAGTGATATTCGTTTCCACTCTATTTCTTGAAAACTGTAGACTGGATTTTAATGAAACTTGGCACACAGCTTCACTACAATGAGGACATGCGCATATCGTCGGGGTTACCCGGTTCGACTGTCAAATTTAGAGTTACTGCCCCTGACTGTTTAAGCCATATACATACAGAGTGATATTCATTTCCACTCTATTTCTTGAAAACTGTAGACTGGATTTTAATGAAACTTGGCACACAGCTTCACTACAAAGAGGACATGTGCATATCGTCAGGGTTACCCGGTTCGACTGTCAAATTTAGAGTTACTGCTCTTGACTGTTTAAGCCATATACATACAGAGTGATATTCGTTTCCGCGCTATTTCTTGAAACTATAGACCGGATTTCAATGAAACTTGGCACACAGCTTCACTACAAAAAGGACATGCGCATATCGTCAGAGTTACCCGTTTCGACCTCCGAATATAGAGTTACTGCCCCCTGACTGTTTAAGCCATGTACATACATAGTGATATTCATTTCCGCGCTATTTCTTGAAAACTATAGGTTGATGTAGATAAAAGATAACCTAACCTAAGTTTGATATTAACTCCATTGACAATGAAAATTTGTTCGGCGGGGGATATCAATTCAACAAATTTGCTTGTTCAAATTAAATCTACTTTAAGTTTTCGTCTGCAAAACCTTTGAATTTGGACAGGTCCAAAATTTTGTAAAACAGGAAAGGGTTAAGAGCTGTTCCTTGGTTAAAGGTTAAGAAATTGATAGAAGTATACAAATATTTTGGGCTCAACTTCAGGAAAGAATTGAAGACTGTTTAAAGCAGTCTTCAATTCTTTTCTGAAGATGAGCTCCAAAGAGTCTATGGGACTCACATCCAGGGTTTTCCATGACCCCCTGTTTCTTTGAATTTGGACCCCCCTTTTTCTGAAATGACCCCACAATTGTCAAAGAAACATTCTTTATTTAGTTTACAGGGGGTCAAAATGTGGCAAAATGACCTCCAGTTTTAAATATAGAGGGAAAACCCTGTCAAATCACATAGTTTTTAGGGTCTTTGTGCAAAACCTGCCGTCCTTAAAAACCTACTAAACAAACATGTACAGAGAGCTTTTATTTAGGTACCCAATTTCTGAAAAAATACATGTATAAAGTTGATGTTCTTTTGCTTTAATTCCCATCTATAACTTGAGATTAATTTCCTTAAAACATTCAATCATAAAGTTCCTTTTTGCCAGGGGTCCAGATAAGAGGGATGAAAGCCTGTCTAAAATCTTTATTTCACAATGAAACCCTATGTTGTGGGTAATCATTTGAATTGTCTAGACGAGACATTTCAAATAAGTACATTTATTAACAAAAAAGGGCTTAAGTAAGGACTAATGTAAGATTTAGTTTTGAAATCAAAATACTCCCTCTATCTATTCTGTAGCTCAATCTGCCTTTTGCAAGATAGGTTACACATAATCAGTCAGTGCAATACTCTCATTCAAGTCAGTGTGGACATATATTGGTATCATATTGTCTGTCTGTCCTGATGTCAGAACATACATCCATCCATCCGTATGTTACAAGCCTTAAAAATATACATAGAAATTCTTTTGAACGCTGTTCCTAGTCACCTGGCCTTGTGCATATTGTTGGGGTTAGGTAAATATTAGCCAGGACATGGAAAAACGAGCCTCCTTACCTTGAGAATGTTGTCAGTGTTTTGTGAAGTTATGCCCTGTCAGAGAAAATAGAGGCCTTCATGTCAAGTTTTCCGATGTCTGTACATTCACAACTTCAAAATGTTCCTAGGAACCTGAAATTGCACATATAGCCAGGATTTGTTGATATTGTCTTGTGTCACAAATGATTATCCTTTTGGCAGCGTATCTTGTGTCAACAACTCTTGTTTCACATTTGTGACCCTCATGGGAAAAGGGATCATCTGGGCTGTGCATAACGTGTTGAACCTAGACTGCGCAGACTGATAAAGGTCGGAACTTTTCACACTAATTTTCCTGATCTAGAATGATAAGTATAACTTACTGTGAAAGAATTTTTGAAATGCGCCCTGTGGATGACCTGCACAAGAATCAATAAATTTTCCAAATATTGATTTTACAGAGTTCCCAAATGATCCCTTCTCGGATGACAGGTCTCATTTCCGTATTTAATTTGGTTTCAGACAGTAGGCCAGCTAAACCTATCCTGTGTTATTTTGTGTTCGATCCAAACTGGCCTAACAATGGGACTCTTCATCCAGCACTTAATTCAACATTATGTAAGTAGTGTTTTTAACTAAGTTTAGCTTCAGATAGAGGATATCATATTTATTTAACAGTAATTCTTTGCCTTATCCTGCTGAATTTATTATTTGTTTCAATTTTTAGCTCGCCCGGGACGAAAGTCTCGGAAGAGCTATTGTCATACCCTCGGATGTCGGCGTTGGCGTCAGCGTCGGTGTCGGCGTCCGCATTAGGTTAAAGTTTTTTATTTCTATCAATATTTATCCTAGAGGCTTTATTTTTTACAGAAACACTCATTAGGGCATAGGCTTTCATTTGAGACCAACATCCATGTCGAAATGATCTTTAGACTGTGAACTTGACCCTTTCAAAAAAACTTTAACCAAAAACTTTAACCAAAAAAAGCCGCCGTCATAGCGCAGTTGGTAGCACGTCAGACTGTCAATCTAGAGGTCCCGGGTTCAATCCCCGACGGCGGCACTCATTCTTTCTGACTATTTGTCTCTCACCAATGGGTTGATAATCGTAGACCTATGTGAGATAGCAACTGGAGGCTAGGAAAGGGTGTGATGGTTGTACTGGTGAGAGAAATACCAGGAATCCATTGTTAGGTGCTCAAGTCGCCGCGATATAACTGAAAAAATGTTGAAAGCGGCGTAAAACTCCATTCAATCAATCATTAACCAAAAAACTTTAACCTTGCTTATATTTTCTGTAAGCTTTAAACTAGAGACATCATTACATCATATGCACACTCATTAGGTGATAGGCTTTCACCATAGACAAAGGTCCTTGACAATTTGACCTTGACCTTGACCCTTTGTGGACTTAGAAAAAATTTAACCAAAAAACTTTAACCAAAAACTTTAACCTTGCATATATTTTTTTAATGCTATAACCTAGTGACATCATAGCTTCATATATATACTCACCAGGTGAAAGGCTTTCACCAGAGACCAAGGTCCTTCACAATTTGACCTTGACCTTTACCATTTGTGGACTTAGATAAACTTTAACTGAAAACTTTAACCAAAAACTCTAACCTTGCTTATATTTTCTGAATGCTTTAACCTAGGGACATCATTACTTCATATACATACTCATTAGGTGATAGGCTTTTGTGAGAGATCAAGGTTCTTGATAATTTGACCTTGACCTTTTATGAACTTAGAAATACTTTAACTGAAATTATTTTACCAAAAACTTTAACCTTGCTCATATTTTCTGAATGCTTTAACCTAGGAACATCAATACTTCATATACATAGTCACCAGATGAAAGGCTTTCACCAAAAACCAAGGGCCTTGACAATTTGACCTTGACCTTGACCTTTTATGGACTTGGAAAAACTTAAACTGAAAATGTTTAACCAAAAATTTAACCTTGCTTATATTTTCTAAATGCTTTACTAAGGGACATTATTACTTCATACACATACTCACTTAGGTGATAGGCTTCTACAGAGACCAAGGTCCTTCACAATTTGACCTTGATCTTGACCTTTTGTGGACTTAGAAAAATTTTAAAGAAAAACTTCATGTTTGATACAAAGAAATTCCATTGGTAACCCCATCTGCTTGTAGGCTTTCACTTTACCCTTACCGTATACATGCAATTAAAACAAAAAAGTTTTTATATTTCTTAATTACTACTCAAACAGATATATATTAGATCATGGACTTTAACATTGAAAGAAACCACTTTGAACTTCGGTCTTCGGTCAAGCGCTGTTTGTGACAAGCAGCTGTTTGGGCGAGCTACATTGTCCGCGGACAACTCTTGTTTTAACTCTTTACCTTATCCTACTGAATTTATTATTTGTTTCAATAAATTTGCCAATTTAGGAAATTTCATGTACTGTATTTCCTCTAATAACACCACCCTCCCTATTGGTAGCACCCCTACATTTTTTACTTAGAAAACCCACTTCAAATGCCTAAATTTTAGGAACTTTTTGAGACTTTTTCTCCAATTTGAGATGAATTTCCTCTAAACAAGCATTTATATGATTGTTTAGAGGAAATTTTCCTCAAATTAAAGGGAAAAGGATCTAAAAGACATCAATTTAACTGATTTTTTTCAATCAGAAAATGCATACTAAATTAAAGCTCCCTGACCTTGTCATGTATAGCTAATGGGAGCGTTTATTAGGAGAAATACGATAGTCTTGCTTAAGTTTTACACACAAGAATTTTGGTAAGTACAATGCAGACAGATCTGATAAGGCTAAGATCAAAATGCATGTCTCTCAAGGTTGATAATGTATGTCTATTACTGTCTATTACTGTCTGCTAAAGTTTTGCATAAATAATGGCAAATATCCTGAACAGCTGGATAAGGGTTTAAAGATGAAGACACTGGGTACTTTTGAATTCATGGATATATGAAAGAAACAATAAATAAAAAAAACCTAATCACACTGTAAGGAAAATAGAAAGTCGAAAAATGCATAAGTGTGATTACATTCTATTTCATAACTCCATAAAATGCAGGAATACTCTCTTGAAATTTTGTATGATTTAATAAAATAAATATAAAATGTAAAGATTTCTTGATAATGAAACAGATTTCTTGATATGAGACTATTTTGATGGAAAACTGAAATTTAATTACAGTAAAAATGTGTATTTGGGGACCACTAAAGGGACCACCAAAAAAAGAGAATGGTCACCTAGTACACATTTTGTCTCAAAATATAATTTTGATTGAATATGTATGTTATTTCTCAATAATCATATTTTGTTAAAAACTCAATAGAATTGTCTCATTGTTGGTTGGAACTATTTTAATGAGTTTTAGCAACACAAGATTCATGTATAATAATCTTTAGACCAAAATATATATATACGTTTTAAGGTATATGGATATAAAGCGGGGATTTTGAAAATGTTTGCCTAATCATAATGGTCGCTTAAAAGGTGTGGTCACTTGTGCAAGGTTGAGGGTATTTGAAAAAGTGATATAATTAATTACATTTTCATCCAACCTAATGTTGCCTTCACTAAATGGTTCAAATGAGTACCTGCGACAATGGGTTTAGAGCAAAAATATTTGTTAGATTTCAGTAACTGCATCTGACCAACAAACAGATATATAAATTTTCAATCTGGTCGAAATTCTGAGAGATTGCAAATGAATAAAAATTTCATACATTCAATTTAATTCAATTTTAAAACTTCATACATCTTTTCAGGCACACATATCCTGTTTCTGGGCAGCCATATAAAAGATTCTAAGGTTTCACTACAGAAGGAGATTGCTGACAATTATTTTACAAAAGTGAAGATACTCCGACAGATAAATCAGGGCGTAAAACTGATCATCTCTAATGGAGGAGAATTTGACCCAGTCATGGGTTCAGATGCTAACAGAACAAAGTAAGTCTTGAAATCTTGGTGTCTGAATATTCTGGAAGGGGTTCATGCGCTAAAACAGAGTATGGCTCATTTTTGACCATTAAACCAGACAGAGTTTTGACCCTAAAAATCTTCAATGCCCTATTTTGATCCCTCCAGATATTCTGTAAAGGGTTATACTGACTCTTTTGATTTTCCTGCCACTGCTTCAAATAATGAGTGTATAAGAATTGATTTTCTCCTTCATATCTAAATGAATCTAACATGATGATATGAAAAAGACCGTACTTCAGGGATCATGTTAGTTTTTGTAAGTAGGAAATCATTGACCCCTTAACCATTAAATCCTTGGGGTCAAAACAGATTTTTAAGGGGTCAAAAGACCAGAAATAGCTAATTACGTGTAAGAATTATATAGATTTAAAAGTCATTCAACCTTTGCTTTTAAAGATATGAAGTAAGCAATTGATTTGTAAAATTTTAGATAATATATCGGATACATGGTAAAAAGTTTTTACCCTTAGAAAATTTCTCTGAAGGGGGTCAAAATAAGATATCAGATTATTATTATTATTATTATTTTTTGGGGGGGAGGGGTCAAAACTCTGGTTTAAGGGTCAAACACAAGCCCTGATAATTCCTATGAAAATCTTATAAAGATGTGGTGGGGGAAAATATAGATGTCAACCAGCATTGAAAAGAAGTTTTTACTGTTAAAAAACTACTCTTAAGAAAATTACAGTCAAGGGGTCCATGACTCTTTAATTTTGAAAGCAAGCACAGCCCAGCATAGTATTTGTCTTTACATTGTATTATTATTATGATTTCACCTAAATATCAAACATTTAAGAAACAGATTCTCTAGTTATTGCCTGAAAAAAGTTTCTGTTTATCTTTATAAGATGTAATTAATGGAGAATATAATTCTGGTCTTTAATTTTACACAGGACAACTCTTAGTCAAAGGTTTTTGACAGAAAATATTGTTGGAAAAAGTGTGAATGATCATCAAGCAATTTTCTCTTTCCCACAATATTTTCATTTATTGAATATCTTATGGTCAGAAATTTACACTAGTTTATTACATTTTCAGGTTTATACAAAGTGCATTAGATTTCATCAAGCAATATGACCTTGATGGTTTTGACTTTGACTGGGAGTTTCCCGGCTGGAACGGGCGTCCAAGGGGACAGAGGGCAAATTTTACACTCCTGTTACAAGTAGGCGATAGTACAATGTTTCTACTTTCATTTTCCCAACTCCATTAATTATACCCCTCTTAACTATATTTGAGGGGTATATAGGAGTCAGCTTGTCGTTGGTCGTTTGGTCTGTTGGTCGGTCCCTGGATTGGTCCGTCTGTCCATAAGACTGTAGCGCTTTTTTCTCTGCTCAATTTCTCAGCAACAAATGTGCAGATTTCATTGAGACTGAACAGTATTAAACAGAGATGATCAAATTATATTTTGCTTATGATTGATTGATTTTTTGACAGAGTTATGGGCGTTTGATGGGAAATGGCTTTTCATTATTGACAAGAACTTGTAGGGGGGGTATTAATCCTTCTTTGTGATAGTCTAGTTCCTTCCTGTAAAGTTGCTGAATTTCACACCGCTGAGGTTAAATGCTCAGGAAAGTATTGTGGAAAAGAAGAAATTGCTTGTAACAAGTAATTTCTCCTTTTCTCACAATATTGGTTAACTCATGTGTTGTATTTTTTTCAAATTGCATCTTCTTATGACTGTCATCTGCAATATTCAAATTTAAAAACTAAGAAATGGTTAAGAATAACTTTTTATTATCTAAGAACCAATAGCAATTTTAGAAAAAAATAAGCCTCATAAAGAGGATAATTGCTGGTTTTAGTGTTATTGTTATTTATAAAAGGTTAACAACAAAAGTCATTTTCAGAATTGGTGCAAAATAAGTACATGTAGATATTCCAAGCAAAAGGAGCACTGATTGTTCTTTTTATTAAATGCAATATAAAAAGGAGACATGATATGAAAGATTTTGGACTAAAAGACTTCTTAAGGGTAAAATCGGTATAAAATTGTTGGTGAATAACATTAGAACATAATGTCCTCAGTATTACCTTGGTCCTTTTTAAATGGTCTTCATTGATTGTAAGCAAGGACAAGTCTCTGAAAACAGGGAGTTTACCAATTTACTAATTTCTTATAAATTGAACTTTGGTACCATATCTCCCTACCTTAGATATATAGTTTCAGAAAGGTGTAGATACAATGCCTGACACCTGTGTCAGGTAAGATATTCATTTGCTCAGTGGTAAGTGCATTTGTCTAGTAAACCTAAAATTTCAATATGTCTATTCCGTTTTGGTGTGACTCCAGCCCTTGTTGGGTTATTTCCAGCTATGCTATATTTGCAGACTTGCTGTTTCTTCACTTTCCAATAGATTCTTTACCCCAAAATATACCTTTTTTTAAACTTTGAATTGTATGAGATATCTTAACCCTTGTCATGCTGAATAAATTTTGGCTAAAAATTTTCATCAAAATCAAAGGGCAAAAAGCACTGAAAGTACCAACAGTAGGTCAATTTTTATTTGAAAAAACTTAATCTATTGACAAGTCTGGTTTGAAAGTGAGAAACAGGTGGTGTAGACTAACATCAGGCTGCACATATGTGCAGGCTGATGTTTGTCTTTAGCTCCTGCCGAAGCAGGAATATTCCGGGTCCAGCATGACAAGGGTTAATATTGGGGCAGATAAAAAGGGTTGCC
Organism: Fragum whitleyi; assembly: GCA_948146395.1. Lineage (NCBI taxonomy): Eukaryota > Metazoa > Mollusca > Bivalvia > Cardiida > Cardiidae > Fragum > Fragum whitleyi. The sequence goes on from OX411556.1 coordinate 20,959,149, forward strand.
AGATGGCAGAGTTACAGATAGAGGGGGTATTTTAGATTTAAAATCAAAGTATTTAAATAATTATAGCACAAACCCTATTTTGTTGGTACTCATTGGAATCGTCTTGTCCAAAGCAATGATCTCGTTATTATCTGTACCTCTTGGATGGTGATGGTTTTAACTTTTAATTATTGGATTTGTGTTACCAAACAACAGTGTGCAATGTTGTCATTTTATGTTTTTTTACTTACCAGGAAATGAGAGACAGTTTTGACCAAGAATTAAAGATGACTGGTAAAAAGTATACACTTTCTGCTGCAGTTGCTGCAGGACGGGCTGTCATGGTGATATATGACGTACCAGGATTAGCAAAGTAAGTTTAAAATTGCACATGCACAATCAGTATTTATGAGAATTATTATTATTAGAGGATTTTGAATAAGTTGTCATTGAATACCAAATTTATTGAATGAGTCATCTATAAACATTTGAAATAAGACTGTGTTGGGGTTTTATCTGTTTTGAATGATATTATGACTACCGTGGTTACATAATATATAGCCGTTTAAAAAATTAAGTATTTCATGAGCAAAAGTTTGATATTCTTTTTAGAATATGGTCTGAATTTTTTAGTTAGATCAAGTAAATTCCAGAAATATATCAATTTAATTTATTCCACAAACTTATAGCACCATTTGTGGAATGACATCAGCAAATGCTTAATGACATCATTTTTACATAAGAAATATAATGTTGCTATACGTTCTTACTTCATTTGTATTGTTATTCCACTAGTGTAATAACACACATTTAATATAAAAAATGTACAACAGGGTTGTATCACTACTGCAACATAGGTCATTTTATGATCAACATTATTGAATCAATATTTAACATCCGCCATACTTGATCAATAGAGGAAATTTTAAGGATTGTCATGAAATAACCAGATGTATTCAGTAGTCATTTAGCATCTTAATTATAAAAGCTTTGCTGTACTCTACAATTTTATTTAATTGATTCAGTGTTAAGACCATTTTCAAGGGCGTAACTACCTTTATGAACATTACACAAGTGTGAAATAAAAACATGACTTAGATGGTTAGAGGGGAAAGTTCTGTTTCATTTCAGCTATTTTTCTATTTCAGGAGTTTAGACTTTTTGAATATCATTGAAAAGTTTTGTTTCATTACAGGTATTTTTCTATTTCAGGAGTTTTTAGACTTTTTGAATATCATGGGTTATGACTACCATGGTTACAGTTTCATTGCAGGCATTTTTCTATTTCATGAGTTTAGACTTTTTGAATATCATGGGTTATGACTACCATGGTTACAGTGAAAAGTTTTGTTTCATTACAGCTATTTTTCTATTCCAGGAGTTTAGACTTTTTGAATATCATGGGTTACTACTTCCATGGTTACAGATTCATTACAATTATTTTTCTATTCCAGGTTAAGACTTTTTGAATATCATGGGTTATAACTACCATGGTTACAGATTCATTACAGCTATTTTTCTATTTCAGGAGATTACACTTTTTGAATATCATGAGTTATGATTACCATGGTTATATTGAAAAGTTTTGTTTCATTACAGCTTTTCTTCTTTTTTAGGAGTTTAGACTTTTTGAATATCATGGGTTATGACTACCGTGGTTACAGTTTCATTGCAGCAATTTTTCTATTTCAGGAGTTTAGACTTTTTGAATATCGTGGGTTATGACTACCATGGTTACAGTGAAAAGTTTTGTTTCATTACAGCTAATTTCTATTTCAGGAGCTAAGACTTTTTGAATATCATGGGTTATGACTACCATGGTTACAGTGAAAAGTTTTGTTTCATTACATAATTTTTCTATTTCAGGAGTTTAGACTTTTTGAATATCATGGGTTATGACTACCATGGTTACAGTTTCATTGCAGCAATTTTTCTATTTCAGGAGTTTAGACTTTTTGAAAATCATGGGTTATGACTACCATGGTTACAGTTTCATTGCAGCAATTTTTCTATTTCAGGAGTTTAGACTTTTTGAATATCATGGGTTATGACTACCATGGTTACAGTTTCATTGCAGCTATTTTTCTATTTCAGGAGTTTAGACTTTTTGAATATCATGGGTTATGATTACCATGGTTACAGTGAAACTGACATATTTACAGACCATGACAGTCCTTTATACCCAAATGATTGGTGGGATAAGGTAGTGCTTCTGGGTGGAAACATAGTAAGAAGATTTTGTCATGACTATCAGGGCTTGTGCTAGCTTTTAAAATTTGAGAGTCATTGACCCCTTGTACATGAAATTCTTGGGGTCAAAGCTGTTTTTGTTGGAGTTAAAAAGAGCAAAAAACATGAAAACTTGTCAGTCTTTAAAGTAACCTATATAACTGAAACAACATAAACAATAAAGTGTATACACACTTTATTGTTTATGTTGTTTCAGTTATATATCTTTTGTAATATTATGAAGAAAACAATTGATCTTAATAATCTTTATATTGCATAGGTTGTACCACTGGAAATTCAGAGGGTCAAATTGACCCCCTACAGGAAATTTTTGAGGGTCAAAATGGGATTTTTGGGAGTCAAAACCTTGGTTTAAGGGTCAAACACAAGCCCTGACTATTATCCGTCAAGTAAACCTACCCTGTGTTCAGGATGTAAAAGCATTTTGCGAGCACTTTGAGATGATACCCCGCTTTGCACGTGTACATACATGCAAAGTGAGGTATCATTTCGAAAGCGCTTCACAAACGTTTTCCTCCTGAACACAGGGCTGACCTTTGCAAAAAGTATCAAACCTGGCAATGGAGGATCCAGGATTTATGTGAAGGGGTTTCAATTTTACAAATAGATTTGTCATTTTCAAATTTCCCTATCATAAGCTAAGTTCAAATGAACTTACTCACAAATACATAAAAACAAAATAAAAAGGCTAAAGAGGAGCTTCATTTAACCCTTGTCATGCTGAACCCCGGAATATTCCTGCTTTAGCAGGAGCTATATACAAACATCAGCCTGCACATATGTGCAGTCTGATGTTAATCTTTACCACCTGTTTCTCACTTTCAAACCAGAATTGTCAATAGATTTAGTTTTTCAAATAAAAATTGACCAACAGTTAGTACTTTCAGTGCTTTTTGCCCTTTGATTTTGATGAAAACTTTGAGCCAAAATTTATTCAGCATGACAAGAGTTAACAACCCCCTAACCCCATCTGGACTGCCACTGACTGTTCAATTCTTCAAACTACACAGATTGATTAGTGTAAAAAAATGCTGTCTTCCCTTATTTTAAAATCTAGAAATGCCATTCTTCTTTGTCATCATGTTTTTTATCACTTTTATATTTCGTCTTTTTCTTCTACAGGGTTGGACAGCGTATGAATACATGAAAAGGGGCATGCCTAAATCAAAGATAATGATAGGTGTACCAACCTATGCAAAAGTTTGGACCCTTCTAGACCCACAGAGATACCATGGATTGTATGCCCCTGCTTCTGGCCCTGGAAAACCAAATGTGGAAATTTCTTACAGTGATGTATGTATAATATATCACCTTCCAGCTTTTGACGCTAACTTCTGTGAGTTAGGAGTCCATATGACTCCCAACTTTTGAAATCAAGAAGTCTGAGCTCAAAGTAAGGAGTTGTAATTTTCATTATGGCAAAACGTTTCGGAAAAAAGAAATTGCTTGTTACAAGCAATTTCTTTTCCATATGTTTCTCCCCCCAAATAAGATGTTTTTTCTTGAAAATAATGCTCTACATGCAAGCAAATGTTATCTTCTGCCACTTTTGTAGTTCAAATATCTACAGTTTTGGCAAAAGTTTACAAAGAAACTGCACAGTGTATTTATTTTTCAAAATATTCTAATACGATCCTTGGATTCGATCCGACATCTTACTAGAAAAAATGAGGAGTCTCAACTTTTAAACAAGGAGCCTTGAACTCCCTGACTTCTCTTTGTGTCAAAACCTGCCTTCTTGCTTTATTGCCTAGACAATTTATAAGAAGAGAAGGGGGTGTATTCTAGCAGAGCTGGGGTTAGTTTTGACAACCTGCACATTGCTTTGATAAAAGTTTTATGTGCAAGTGCAGGGACAATTAATGTCAAAGCTTTCTTCTAAAATATCAAACTTTCCCCTACTAAAGTATTTTCCCAAAAAATTAAGGACCAAAGGCCCTTTCTCCCAACCTTAAAAACAGCCCAGGTTTAGAGGGATTAGTTTTCCATGAAAAAACATCTATTATTTTCCTTACTGACCTGTCATTAGTTTTTTAAACAAAAAATGTATTTTCTTCCTATAGATGTATGAACAATTAAAGGCGGGGGCTCAATCTGTGTTTGATACTGATGCAGCAGTACCTTATGCATGGAAGGGAGATCAGTGGTATAGTTATGAAAACATTGAAAGTTTGACTATCAAGGTAATCTCCATTGGCTTATTATTGTTTTGTTTGAAATTCAATGTCAATTTAATTTACTTGAATGGGGTTTTACATGGCTTTTAACATTATTTCAGTCAAATTGTGCCAGCTGGAGACCTAGCAATGGATTCCTGGTATTTCTCACACCAGTACTACCATCTTATCCTTTCCTAGCCTCCAACTGCTATCCCACATGGGTCTACAATTAACAACCCATTGGTGGTAGACAAATAGTTGGCAAAGGATTAGTGCCGCCATTGGGATCTAACGTGCTTCTAACTGCACTTTGACAGCGGCTCAATGTCAATTTAACAGTATTTAAGTCATATCTTGACTCCTGGCAACTCATGATCATGACAAATGCACTTGCCTGCAAAGCAGTGAATAATTTGTAAACAGTTTGCACCGTTTTGTCATCCCAAATGCAAGATTGGTTTCCAGTTCTTTCTCACACTTGTATAAGTTTTACATTCTATTCTAGCCACCAGTTGCTCATTCCATTTCAGCATATACTACTTTTCAGGACCTGAGAATATATGTGACCCGTTACGCGAAAAGGGACCATATGGGTAATGTGTAAAGTGTAGACCCTAGTCAGACTGCGAAATTTGCGCAGACTGACTAGGGCTGAAACTTTTAGCAATGTGCTTATTTTGTGAATCTAGAATGATCAATCTACCTTTCAGTGAAAGAATTTTTGAATTGCAACCTCTGGTTGACTAATGCTGGACCCAATCTCTTTTTCAAATAGTCATTTTACAGAGTTCCTAGATGGTCCCTTTTTGCGTGACAGGTCACATATACGAACGAAAACATACCTGTGAATGGATTGCGTGCAAACAACTGAGATTTTATTATATGAACAAAGTAAAAAAAAATATTTTTACAATAATCTTCTCTAAAACCGTTTGGTCTATGGATGGATTTAGATAAAACTTGGTATATTCATTTTCCATTATGATGTGTTATTTGAAAAAAAAATTCAGATAATTCAAGGTCAAGGTCAAAGCTTATCTTTGTCCTATGCCAACAATGTAGTATGCAGGGAAAAAAATAGCTGGGGCCCAGTCGCCCATGGCCCCTGGATTTTGGTTGGGCCCCTAGATTTTTTGGTAAAATCCCCATGCCCCTAATGTTAAATATTGAATTTTTGAAGCCTGGGCCCTTAAGTTTAAATTGTTATTTTCCCTGAGGATGTATTAATTATCTCCTAGTACACATCATCATACCTCATTCATATGATGTACGTCTCGGGTTATCAACAAAGGACCATCATGGTCCTCTTGTTCCAAAATGTCCCAAAGAATTGAGGTCAGTGTAAAACTTTGATTTCCATGCCAACCAAAAAGAAAATTCTAAATAAAAAATCTGCTTCACCTGAACCAGATGACCTTAAGGTAGTATACTCGTAAAAGTTTCATTAGGAAACGTCGGTTAACACTGTTAAAGTTAATTATTTCCGAAACATTGTGGAACTATTACGGTTCCACTACCTTAAGTCCATATATTTGCATGGACCTTTATCGAAATTGCTGATAAATGCATGTAAAATACCTTATACTATACCTTGAATTTATGTCCCTGTGATTTCATTCCTGGGAAATATTGTCAAAAAGAAGTAATTGCTTGTAACAAGCAATTTCTCCTTTTCCCAGAATATTTTTTATTATATTACGATGGTCTCTTTTTAAATTGGGTCCCCATTTCATTGTCGCCTGTAGTTTCTTTCAATTAGGACCAGTCTTAGATATTCAAAATCAGAGTACGGTCTGAAACCTTTCTCACATTCCAGGCCCTGTGGACATTGGACAATGGTTACGCAGGGATCATGATATACAGTCTCAATGATGATGACTATTTAAACAAGTGTGGACAGGGAAAACTGCCTCTCATTACAGCAATATCAAATGTGTTCAGGAGTAGAAACTATGATTATAGAAGGAAATGGAGATATTACTTATAGACATATCATATTGCTGTACGAGGACCAAAAGGTTGTTTATACAGCTGGTATACAACAGTACATACAACTTTTTGGTCACTTATCAACAATATGTATGTCAATATATGGCTAATATTTGCAATTCCATGGCTCAGTGCAAAAAAGTTGTAACTGCCTATAAACATATAGGTAGTTTCAACTGTTTTTTCACTGAGCAATGGAATTAGATATTATTTTCAAGCTGACTTATGAGATTTTTGTCACCAAACAGAGATTTATTGAAGGCTGTATGTGTTATTTCTAATCATTTTACAATTTACTGTAAGTAAAGACCACAATCAGACTGTACAAGGACACAGTCTGATCAGATTCTTTTCTATGAGTTTCCCAGATTAGTATTGGCGCAAGTTTTATTGCAAACCTGATTTTAGCGATGCTGGTATTACATATTAGCAACTCACTATTTAATTGCAACCATGAACATGTGTGTTCAAAACTATTAGTTTAATTTATACTTATCTATTTTTAGTTCAATTGCCATGAAAGCTTAAGCTTATAAAATCACTCTCGCGCTCTCATTCTGTTTTCATGTCCTTGAGAGAGAGAGGCAGTGAATTACCCACTGCTTCCAAATTTCTAGGGCTAGTTTGACTGGGGCTGGCAATTTTAAAAGTGTTATGCCCATAAACACACCTTGTTGACGATGGGGCTCAAACCACAGACCATTAGGTCATGAGTAGAGCCCCTTACCACGAAGTCCACTCAGGCAGTCAATTACATTGAAAAACAAATAAGTTCTTTTTATAGTAACTTACACTTGATAGCAACAAAAGTGCTGACAAATTTCGGTTTCAATTTACAGGATTCTACCGTATGATATAAAGGGTCACATTTGATTTCAGAATAAACTTATTTTTGTTTCAATTATTGTATGAAACCATAAAAATCAATATCATAAAATTGTTCTGAAGGGAATAGAATAAACATTTAATAAAAACACTGAGTATTTCAATATTTCGTCAAAAATTGTCTTTTTCAAGAAAATGTAAAAATATTCTAACACTACTACAGTAGTAGTGTTAAAATATTTTTACGGTAGTAGTGTTAAAATATTTTTCATTATCTTGAAAAAAGCAATTTTTGCAGAAATATTGAAATACTGAGTGTTTTCTTTAAATTTTCATGAAAAAATAATTGATTTCTTTTAGTAGCAATTTTCACTTGACAGCAACAAAAGTGCTGATAAATTCTAGTCACAATTAACAGGATTCTACTGTATGTTATATAATGAACCTCTACTGGATCTGATGACCATTGCAAAAACTTGTTTTATGGAGTTTTTATGCCCCCGATAGGGAGGCATCATAAATTTGACTTGTCCGTCCGTCCGTCCGTCTGTCTGTCCGTCTGTCCGTCCGTCCGTCATTCCGTCCAAAAACTTTAACATTGGCCATAACTTCTAAATCAAAGCGGTGTCGGGGGCATTGTCATCTTACAGTGACACCTCTTGTTTTTTATGGACCTTTTGTCACTCTAAGGGTCAAATTTGATTTTTTTGTTTAATAAGCATAGGTAAAAACTCTTCATCACTTGATAAGATAATTGACCCACGAAAGCCACATTTGAACCCTATTCAGATACATCCGATTTCAAAAAAGCAATGAAGAAGGACAAATTTTTATCTGTCACATGAAAAAGAACCATCTAGGAAGTCCTTTAGATAAATATTAGAAAAAGATGTTGGATCCAAAAGAGGTCAACTAGGCAAGATGGTAACCAGATGGTTCCTTTTAGCGTATCAGATCACACATATATACATGTATTATAAGGCTTCATATGGGTTGTCCCAGAGCTTACATAATTTGAAGACATATCATAGTATCATAGATCTATAAAATTTTCAAATCAAAAGACGTAATTAACGGGTATGCAAATAAAGTTTGTTCAAATTTGTGATGTAAATGTGCCTCATTAAAATTACTTTGCCCTGTCATCCTAATTACATTTATGATCAAGATGATTTCTGATGCATTGTTTATTAACAAATCTATAATATAAATATTTCATGACTTACATTCATGCTTCTGTCTTTTCCTGACTCATAAATAAAGATCTAAGCTTTGCATATATAATCATTATTATAATTGTAAATTTTTAACTAATTGCAGTTCAAATGAACTTGACTTTCATAACTAGTAAAATAGGTTATTGATATTATTTGGAATAAACTGATCTCTTTGAAGAGAGCAATGAATACATTGTCATTGAGTGGCAAAGTTGTTGTAAGTACAGCTTTATTGAAACTGTAGTAACAATATTTTGGTTGCAAAACATATGTGCTTATCAAGGGGGGATATCTGAAAACGTTTCCTAAGCCGAGGGTGTGGAATTCTCATGCCCGACTTGTCTGACACAGCTTTTCTACTTGCGGGCAAGTACATTTTCCTAGGCCACTTGTCCGTGAACAAGAAAATTCCAGGGCAAATTTTGCTAAAATACTAAAAAGATCTTTGATAAAAGTCATCTGTTTGTTTGTATCAATGTGAAGAAAACATTGTCTTTAACAAAGAAAATGCTGAGTTACAGCATTTTCTTCATTAAAAACAATATTTTCTCAATATTTATCTACCTACTTTTGCGTGAACAGGTTCATTTTGATCCTGCACAAGTAAGAAATCAGCTCTGTACTTGTCCAGGGACAAGTGGAAAAACTCTATATTTCCACACCCCTGATTAAGCTCATCTTTCAGAGTCAGCCCTGCATATTTTTACCGTCTTGGTATCCTTGTTATAGTCATTAAGTTATGAAAATGTCCACACTTTATAATCAATATTACTTAAGGCATTCATTTTAAACCTGAGTGTGAACTGTCGAAAGATATTCATTCTGTGACTATTTGTAAATCCCTGTCTCTGTGTTTCAACCAGAGCTACAGAGGGGGTATTTTGGATTTTAATATTTAAAATATCTCAACAATTCTTTCACAAATCCTACATTGTAGGCACTCATTGGAATTGTCTTGTCAAGACGATTCAAGTGAGTACCCACAACATAGGGTTTCATTGAGCATTATAGATTTTAGACTAGATGTACTCCCGACGGCGGCACTCATCCTCTATGACTACTTGTCTATTCCTATACTTACTCTCTTTTTCACACTCCTCTGGATAATTAATTAGAAAAAACACTGGGAAATTGAAGAAATTGATTGACACAATCAATTTCTTCATTTCATAGAATGTTTTCTTTTCAGAAAGACAAACCATTTTTTTTAATCTCTTAAAAATAGACCTCTGCAATGTCTCTGAAATTGCTCTTTTTCTAGAATATAGTTGTCTAGTAATGGGTTTGCGCCACTTTCAACACATGTTCACCATCAAAAGAGCAACCTATAATATCAAGGGGGATAACTCAAGATGCATTTTGTGCAAATTATGCCCCTTTTTTGACTTAGATTTTTTACCATTTAGCACTCAAAAGCTGAGCATAAGCACCCATAGTGGTGCTCTTGTTCCATTTCTGTTAAGCATTTGTAATTTTATCATCTAATACTTGAATAACAAAATGTTCTTGTATGTTTTTTTTATTAGATGTTTAGTAGGGCAAAGTGTAATTTATTTTAACAGATATTTCATTTATTCACATTCGTTACTGGTGCTTTTTTTGCCTTTTTTATGCTATCATTTATGCACTGCATGCATTTGATATTTCATTGTCATTTGTCATTGTTCACAACAATTAAACATTCCTTTATTGAAACCTTTGAAGTTTTGAATTGGTTTCATTTTTTTACCTTTAATATACATAGTAAATAAGCAGCAGGTGTTAAACCCTTTTCCACAGTCTCGCTTTTTGACTCATCTGAGAAAAAAAATATCTAAAGATATTCATTCTGTGACTATCTGTAAATTTCTGCCTTTGTGTGTTTCAAACAGATCTACAGATAGAGGTGGTATTTTGGTTTTCAAAATATAAAATATTTCAACAATCATCTCACAAACCCTATATTGCAGGTACTCATTTGAATCGTCTTTTAAAGACGATTCAAATGAGTACCCACAACATAGGGTTTCATTGAGCAACAAAGATTTTAGACTTGATGTACCCTCTCTTATCTGGCTACTATATCCTGGTGGCTGGGATACAAAGTGGAAAATGAAGAAATTTCTTCTTTTCTCACAAAGAATTTTGCCCAGAGTAACAAGTAATAAAAAAAATAAAATTTAAAAAAAAAAACAGCCCTACTTTGTCCTATATACAGTAAAAAGAGACTTTTCTCAGACATCTATTGATGGATATTATCCTATTTTCACTGGAGTGATTCTTGGGTGAGCCTATATCAGACTGCAAAGAATTATTGTGATTGGATTCCACGCCAGGTGGCGAGAATAGGACGCACCAAAATAAAACCCATTCATTTTGAATAAATGTGGTATTCATCCACGAACATTTATTTGCAGACAGATAATGTTTCAAATTCTGAGGCGTCGGTCTGTCGAAGATCAATTGCCAGGTGAAAATTTGTCGAAGAATCGTTAAAGAGACAATCGCCTTGAGAGATATGAGCAGGATAATGTAATCATTGATGGGTGTCGTAAATGTAATCTTAAATGTTTGATGCGATTTTAAAAACGACACCATTTAAATCTGGCAATGGTCGCATAGATACCATTTGTCGGCTCTTGGGCGCCGAACGCGTTGGGCTTACAGCGAGTAAATGTGCGTCGTTCGAGCACCATTAGCCAAATATAAACTAGAATTTATTAATTTATTAATGATCTTCGGACAGGAAGCGCTCGTATCCATACGATTCGTGCAATCGCCACTCGGACTCAACTGTAACGAGTTTTCTTGGGGGGGGGGGGGGGGGGGGGGGCTTATATCAATGAGAGCGCTATTATTGGAGAAAATACGGCACCACCTGTATATATTCTTTCCTCTGGTTACTTTCAGCAAGGTCTGATCTTTTGCTTGAATAAGCTTCGCGTAACTTATTTCAAATGATGCATGAGACCCAATCACAATAGCGGACTAATCATTCAAAACAGATAAACAACATTTTCTAGGAATGACAGGAAATCATTCGAATAATATGAAAAGGAATTCAATTAAGTTGATCAATTAATCATTTTGAACACCTATATTATAGATGCAGATCAACATTGGTTTATATTTCGAACAGCTTGTGTAAGAGCAATTCAAGGTAAGATACAGCTAAGAACATCGTGAAGTTGATAAGATGAATGATTTTGGAATGATATTGGAATGGAATTGAATTAGTGTGTGGGGCGAGTATTGGGTGAAATGAAAGGGATGTATTCATCCAAAGTCCAATATCGACAATTTTGTCTAAGATAAACAAAATTATCGATAATTATTACCTCCCTTTAATTAAATGAACGTTTTGTTTGTTTGAATGTGTTTTACGCCGCTTTCAACAATTTCGATGAAATAAATGTACTTTCTGTTTATGCGTCTCCGTGGACAAACGAGACACTTTAAAATCCATAGCAGCCAATAAAATCGTTGAATAATTTAATCGAATTGAATTAAATATTGATCGTCTTGAACAATTTCGAAATGTTGTATATTGATTTAAGAGCTTTTTGGTCGATTGGAGTGACTGTTTTGAATGAATTAAAATTAATGAATGGAGCGATGAGTGAATAATTTTGATTGGAATGAGTGTCAATTTCATGACGTTTTTAACAGTAGGAGAAACATTCAGGACATTTAAAAAAAACTTCGAGTTAGTGCCTGACTTTATAAGACTCGGTGAAGACTTGGGTTAGATTTTATTTAAGGTAGTTGACCCTTAATAGTTCCACAACTTTTCGGATCACAAGATTTTTCTCTATGTTAACCAAGGTTTCCTAATGAAATCATTAGGAAACCTCGGTTAACACTGTTAACGTTCACGACTTCCGAAACGCTGCGGAACTATTAAGGGTCCAGTACCTTAAACAGCCTAACCTGACACGGATGCAGAAGCTCTACGGAGCCTCTGAAAAGAGGTAATGAAAAAAGTATTTGATAGGAAAATACCAAGTCCAACATTGACCGCATTCGAAAATAAATAATCCGTTCTTTAGGAAAGCCTGACTAAATGACGTTTTTAATTTCAGTAATCTTAAGCAGATATTATATGTACGGTTTAAGATTAGTCCATTTTCAAAGAATTTGCAGACGTTAATTCAAAATGTTTTAGAATTGGAAATAGACCTCACAATATTGAAAAATACATTGAGAAAGAGGAGAACATTTTACCCACATACTTTTAATTTCGAAGCATGAAAATTTCGGTTTGAGCAAAATTGTTTTCAAAAACAGGTACAAAGCATTTTTCTGTTTGAAAAATAACACATTTTTCTTGTTTTTAGAAAAAAAATTGTATTTTTTGGAGAATAAGTTTCAAAGTGTAGTCTCAATTTTATTGCCACATAGGCAGGTTTCGTGAAAGTTATGAAAAAAATGGGAAAAATATGGCAAAAAGATACCTTAGACCTTTAAGCGCTTAGACATCCATATTATAAATAAGATTTGCATTTTAATTTATGGTGATTGATCTTCAATTTTTTGACCCAGAGAAATATTTAAAATCATCTTAAGCGCCATCATGACTTTTTTGCTCATCTCTTCCCTGATTTAATGTCAAATTTCCGAATCCTCAATGACGCTATAAATTTCCTGAAGTTAATTTTTTTCGATGAGCAATCAAAATTTTAACAGATCACTATCTATATCAAAGTCAAGTTAGCAGAACGTTTTGAAGTTAATTGTTGCCCTTTTTGGGCGATATTCAAGTGTAGGCCTACCTCAATAATGAGATGCTCTAAAGGAGCCATTGCGATGGATCAATCCATCTGTCCATCCATCTGTCCGTCCCTCCGTTCACAATTTCAGAAAATCTCGTAAACTATGTATCAGATTTTAACCAAATTTCATAAGAATGATCCTTAGGCCGAACTCTTTCCAAATACTTCACAAAGTGTGAATCCATACAGAACTCTCCTAACATGACAACCAAATAACACACGCACGCTCTCACGCTCTTCTACTTCAAAATAAAAGGCTTTAGTCTGTGGTATTTTGCATAACACATTTGCATCAGACCAAATACCAAAATCTTGAAATTATTGCACCATTTTGAATATAACCCTATATTGTAGGATCACGGATTTTTACATAGAAATAAATAATAGTTACCCAAATCTTTGGAAATCTTATTTTCCCGAACCATTTAGCTTAAAACTCTGCTATTTGTTATGCGGTGTAATCCTAAGACAATTTAACAGAAAAAAATCAAATTCGTATGCCAACTTGAAAATAAGACATGTGTTGTTGGTTCCCGGATATTACATAAAATAAACAGAGAGTTAGAGTTTGCCTAGAGAATTGCTATATAGTCCCTAGAACAAGCACTGTTGATTTTCTTCAGATCAAAATTGTGCGTGTGTTGTTAGATTCTTTCCCATAGACATATATCTAGGAAAATCTTTAAAAACTATTTTCCTCTCAAACAATTAGGCCTGATAATTTTCTGCTTTGAGCTATGTTTTCTGCCACAGTGATCGAAATAATTTCTCTGAAATCGAAATATGCCATGATGTTGTATACGGTTCACAGCAACTTTCATTCCTTTATGGGGAGTTTCAGCTCATTGTTTTTTGATTCCGTGTGTGTTCATCTGAGAAAATGAAGACAGACTGTAATAAAGACTGTAATAAATCTTGGAACTAACATACTCAGGTGAGCGACAAAGTTCCGTCATGGCCCACTTGTCATCGACTTTTGTTCAAAATTACAGAAAATCATTGTATCATTAAAGGAACCGTTCTTTTGGAAAAAATGGGTTAGGTCCATCGATTATCGCGGGACCTTATGAAAATTTTGGTAAGATTATCTTTATTATCGCGACAGGGTCACCAGTTTTCGGAAAGAAAAAATAACAAAGAAAGTTCACGGTGATTGTAACTCTCAGATGTCAGTATCTTAGTGTGTTTTTTTTCTGTGCAAATGACTTTGAAATGGTAGATAGAGAATAACATGTAAGTGTCTTCAAATATTAGTGTTATCTGGTCGAGGTTGGGAGAATTTATCATGAAGAGGCTTTGCCGATTCATGATAATTTCTCACTGCCGAGACTAGATAATTTTTATATTTTAAGACACTTACATGTTATTCTATTTATCATGCAACCATTTTTCAGCGCTGAAATATAATAAATCCTTAAAAATGATAATAATAATGAAAAAAAGAAAAAAAAAAAACATATGAAGTGTATGTAAATTGTTACTAAAAATAGACCGTCTGATATCATGTCGATCATGACAGGCTTCATTGCATAATGATATTTCTTTCATGTTTCATTTTATGATTTCAAAACTAATATGGTTCCGCTCCGGCCATTATTTACTTCCGAGGTGTGCCCTAAAATAGTCCGGTTACAAAAATTGATGTGCTCCTTTTGCCACAATATATCAATGTTTCAATTACAGTAAAGGGTTTGAAATGAGGTTCAGCTAAGTGTCAGACTTCTGCTAATTTTCATGCGTAATAATAAATTAATCTATGTGGGAACTTTTTTTTTCTTAGAGCCTAACCTTTGATGGTGTGGTTTCCAAGTAAGGTAACTGTTTTATACCAAGAGAATTTCGAGGCCGGTTCTTCGAATGAAAGATTGTGTGAAAGTGGATCGCTAATGAAAACATCTTCTGCGCATAGATTTCAAGAATAAAAACTGTTCTTTAAATCGTGCTAAATTTGATAGCTTAAATGATTTTGAGGACCTACGGGCTGTTAAAATGTGCCAATTTACTATATGATTTAACTACGCCAAACAGACAGGAGTGTATCCATATCGATGGCTCAGCGCGAAACAGTTAACTGCCTATATGTTTATAGGCAGTTACAACTATTTCGCACTGAGCCATCGATATGTGTCATACCCCATACCGTATTGCCAGGCTCGGTTTTTCAAGCCGGTTCAGACCGCCTAAGTAGAACGTCTTCATTTCCACTACGTTCGCTTTACGTCATTTACGTAAGTGTTAGGTTTTGCTTTGACATATTAACTAAGTCGTCTGATGACTCAGGGACTGATGAGCTCATTAAGACTCGATGATTACCGCATGTCCCCTTTGGAGGTAGAAAATAAATGAGAACACCTGGGAATTGTTTTCACCAACCACACGGTGGTTTGAGCGTCTTACAGATACATGAAAAAATCAACTGCACCCGTACATGACGTCAGTAAAAAGAAAACACCCGGGATCCAAAAACAGGAAACGGAGTCAACAGTCCAGCAGTTATCAATCAGATATAACGTTGTTGTTGTAACAACAGAACTGGATAACAAATAATTTCAGACCATACTTAATCAATCTCTAGTATTTTAATTTGTTCTCTTCAAAAGACGTTTTACAGATGACTTAGGTCACAATGACTCCGCTTGGCTGATGATTATTCTGCGTCATTATTCAACTGGTAGGGCGTGGCTTCGCCATGACGTAATTTAGCGAGTTTACTTTTGAATACTTTTACTTATTTCATAAGTAAGTCCGCAATTATCTTTAACGCGTGCAATTAACAGTACCGAAAAATCCTAAGGATTTACGTGCTCGGAGAACGTGAATACATTTTTCTTTTGGTTACCGAAGCCTTGTAACTTCAGCTTGGGCAAGCTGAAGTTACGAGGGTTTGGTAACCAACCTGAGGTCTTAAGTTACTTACGTCGACTATCGATAGAAGAAAGAAATTATAAAAAAAGTTGTTTTACCATAACATAAAGTGCAACGACCCGTTAATAAGGCTCCGGCCTGTCAGGGTAATAATCATAGATTGTAACCACGCATGGAACGTTATATAAAGTCATCGGGATAATAAGCTGTGGTTACGATCCTTTGGATATTTTCCCTTAGACGGTTTTGAACAAATGTACTAGTACAAAAAAGAAACACCGGGTAACCGAAAATGATTTTTTTAAGGGATAAATTATATTACTGTATTATTATATTCATTTTTGTATGAAATGTCATCTGTATGGAATCTGCTGTGAAATTTTCAATCGATTTTCGATGCTGATAATGTGAAAAAATACAACCCCCTTTTTACGATAACCCTTCTTCTTCTTCTTTCTTCTGTATAAACTCCCAAGATTGGGACACCCGAACTCTTGGCCGGTAAACAAAATTTTAGCCTAAAATAACTAGTGTTACTCTATGTTACTATTTTTTTGCGAAACACGGCCGGACATATCAATACCTTGTGTGTCCTCCATGCGCAGCTATGGCAGCCCTGATTCGTCTATGCACGAGATTCATTAGGATGTTATTCATGGCCATTGGGATGTTATTCCACTCTTCATGCAAGGCATGTGAGGGCTGGACATAGTTAGTCGGGACAATTTGACGTCTCCTTACCTTTCTATCCAGTTCGTCCTACAACTGTTCAATTCGGGATAGATCTGGACTGAATGCTGGCCAATCGAGTGTGTGTATGTTACTTTTGGCAAGAATTTTGCTGGCAAACTCTGGCGACATGGGACCGGGTATTGTCTTGCTGCAATATCAAGTTCCGTGCTTGCACGCATCGGACGGCATTTGGGCGGAGGATTTCGTCTCTAAACCTGATTTTAACTCATAGGAGATGCCCCCCAACCCAACACATACCGAACCTACGCCAAACATATCCCGTTCAACGACGCACGCGTCGGTGTAACGTTCTCCGCGACGTCGGTATACACGACGTCGGCCGTCCGAACGTAAGTGAGAAAGTGTCATGAACCGATCCTGACGTGGCGTCTAGGCGCACAGCCGTCCACTTCGCGGTCGGTCATTGGCCCTCCTTGTCACTCGCAGACTTTGAAAAAGACGTTCAATAATTTGAATATGCACACCAAAATGTGCAGCAACCTGATGTTAGCCTTGACCCTACACAAGCATTTAATTGCTTTAGCTTATCCCCGCTCGACTTCCGTCAATCGCGGCATTGATGCAAATTGCCCAATTTGAATTAATCGTTGAAAAATCGATCTGATTACCTTAACAGTATCAAATAGACGGAAAATTTCCTTGGGCAAACTGAATGACCTTCCCCTTCATTGTAGTGGACACATTCTATCAAAATTTGTAACAGATGAAAAACGCCCCCCCCTTTTTGTAGTGTTTCTACCCACAGTAATTAACTATTAATTCTACCAATAAAAGATATTTGATGAACAGAATTTGAGCAAATAGTCACATAGTATCCATATCTATAGGCCTATAGATAGGGATACTATGGGACTAATTGCTCAAATTCTGTAGGCCGACATTGAACCCCCTTTATAGAAAGTCTGGATCCGACGCTGACGATCTATACATGTAGCTCAATTGGGCGAGAGACGACTCACTGTATCCGCTGTGCGTGTGTCTGTATTGTAGCAACCTTTTTATTCTCTTAAAAAAATCATAAGTTTTGAATAGAAACTAAATGGAGGTAGAACTAATATAAGATCGATAATTTTGTTCAACATGAACGAAATTATCATTATTTTAATTACCTCAATTTTTATATAAAAAAATACGAACTGTTCTTTGAATAGATTGGTGCGTGTCTTTGATGACCTTTTTAATTGTAGGAGCTTCCCATTCCTAGCGAGCCAATAAATTCAAAGAATAAATTAAGTTTGATGAAGTTGTGGATTGTTTTGATCTATTTCGGAGCGATTTAGAGCTATCTCGAAGTGCTATGAATGATTTATGTGAATGTTGAAAATGAATGAATGGAGCACTTAGTGAGGGAATCGGAATATTCTTAATAGCAGAGCGTTTCATTTTCACGACATTGCTAACTGCATTATATAACGTTTAGAGAATAATCGTTTATCTCAGTGTAAGATCGATTAATATTTAATTGAGTGAACAATACTTCGCCACTCCTGAAAATATAGTTTTTTTCTGTTCACGAAATGAATTATGAATCGATCTTACTCGAAAACCAAACGATTATTCTATATTTTAATGCAAAAATGTCAGAGACAAAATGTGAAAATTTTATGACATTTTTCTTAAAGCGCGTCATTTTGCACGTGATTGCCATGCAACGTTCTTGGCTACCTTTTTTTTTGGCATCGCCTATGTTTGGTGAATAAGTACGTTTTTAAGAACATGTTATTATCTAATAGATATAGCATATCTATTTCCAGAAATATAACATGTTTTAAAGCAAAGGAATATAGGTAAAATAAAACATTGAAAATCGCAAAGTTCGTAAATTTACGAACTTTGACATTCCCAATGCTACATTTCCGAATGCTGAATATTGCTGGTTCTGTTGATGAGTAGGTTTATCTTACAGTAAAATGTGAGGACGCAAACCCATAACATTGAGACAATAGAAGTGCATCTCATGATAAAATCACTTCTTAAATAATAACTCTTTTAAGTTTGATTTAGTGCAATGTGGCCAAACTCGAAAATGCTACAATCCGAGATATTCCTAAAATCCTAATTTATTTTAGCATTATTTGCTTAAAACATATTTTATTTGTAAAATATAACACTTGTAAAATGATAAATTGACAAATCTCAATATAAACACGCAAAAAGGGTTAGAAAGAAAGCTAAACCTTGTTGATGGCTTTATATGTGTACGCATACATTTTAAAATGTTAGTTTTCATGAATTTACTTAACGTACAGAGAAAAGTTAAATTTGGTTAAATAAGAAGGTGCGTGTAATGAAATTAAATGGGTTTAGAGGTATATTTGTTTTATGTTTATATGCATTTTCTTAAGTAACAAATAACACAAATATGAATTGGCAGTAGTCATGCGAAACTCTTCTATTATTTTATTTAAACTACTGTCCTCAAAAGAGAAATTTACATTCCATCTAGGTAGTAACTAATACGTATTTTGTAAGAGTTATGTAACTTCTTTGGATTGGTTGTTTCATTGTCTTAAGATATTAAAAAAATAATAATAAAACAAACAAACAAAATTAAGTAACAGCTGCAGCAGGTTTGTTTGTCTTTTCTATATCTGTTATGTTAAAGATAAATGTTGAACATTGACCTTTACAAACAAGGCTATAACATTTTGTTATCGGTAATTAAAAATGTCATATGATATATAAATCATAAGATGATATAAATACCATATCAAAAAGTTTTATTAGCTTTTTACATTTTTATATCTATAGATGTTTACAAAAAAAATGAATAGATTTATTGGTTTTCTTTATAATTAATTTTCCGAATTTTAAAACATTTATGTTATCTATCATATCGCATTTAGTGAAAGAAAGCACCGACAATGAAAAACATTTTTTTAAAGTACAATTAACAACATCATGAAATTGACGAGATGACTGATTTTGGATTGATTTTGGAATGAAATTGATTGAATGTGATGAGTGAGTTTTGAGTGAAATCCAAGGGAGGTAAATCGATACCGCCAATTTTGAACAAAACTGGCGATATTTATAACCTCCCTTTAATTAAATATGCTTACAGGCAAATAGCATTTTTTTTCTACCTAAATTTATTTTGAATCAAGCTGTTGATCTTATCTTTTTTAGTAATTAGTTTTTTTTGAAATGTTTGAGCGAGTAATTGGAATGAATCATGAGATCACTGAGCGAGTGATTAAGAATGGTTTCGACTGAGATGAATGACAATTTCACGATGTAACTTACTGTACACGTACCTATCTTTAATCGAAAACATTACCACGTCACCATAACTTTGGAAGTGTCAGAATTTCCAGTCGGCTTAGTGATCATGAGCTCGAAAATCGTAACCAGGCGCTCGATCATTTTTCCTTTTATTAGCTAGTTCATTCGGCGCGGGTTGGCCTTCTGTCAATTCCATTTTGAAGTGTTTTTTTTTCATAAGGGTTTTCATTGTTATTTTTCAAGCGTAATGACCAAGGTTCCACCAGAAGCCGAATTACTTAAAAAAATGATCCAAAATTATTACTCTTACGCCCGAGGAACTCGCCAGTTTACGGAAAAGTCCGAGCAATGTTCCGAATGCCGCGACATCCTGTGATTGGTGATCGGGAGTCTGCTACTCTTCTAACTGAACTATTTTTTAGTTATGTATTTTACAATATTTTGAACAAAAGAGTTTTAAAAAACTCAAATGTGGTATAATTTTAGTGTTTAACAATTTAAGAAATCGAAAACATCGAAAATGCTTTTTGCTCGAAACATTATTATTTAACAAAATGATTCCGAGGCCCTTCTTTCATAGTTATTTTATGTTTGAATTATTGTTGAAGCTACCATATGTTTCGAAATATACGTAACTAGCAGATAGACTTTTTGGATTTTGGCATGGACGACACGAAAAGACGCTATGACTTTCTTTAGCTATTGAAAACTATACTTTTCTGACTTAGGTCAGGATGATAGCATACACCAACCTAAGGTAGACAGGCACTCGTCATATCCTGCTGTGTCAAACCACCCCTGTCCAGAGCATCTAACGCACTCTACTTCTTTATGTTTCCTTGTTGAGGCCCTTACATTGTAGATGTTGTTTTTACATGTTTCTTCGATGTCTATCTAATAATTGTACAGTGTCGTCGGATAAACATATACACACGGAGTGAGCCTCTATTTTAAATGAACTTGGGTCTATATAGCATGCATTTTCGTGTTCTATGAAAAGGGATTCTCTTAGGGCATGAATAAAGCCAGGTTTACATTTGGCCTAGGGAGGCCGCACTGCGCCCGTAAGTCGCCATAGACTAAAATCGCTCGGTGATCGAGTGGCGGCATACGGTGTCCGTGTGATCACCGCATAGTTTTACGAGTGTCAAAGACCTAGCGATTTTGTATAAAAAGTTATTAAGCGTACGGTGACCGCATGGTGGACAGAATATTTTCAGGTGTCTTTTTGGACGGTCTTTGTGCGGGGAGCGCTCGATAACTTGCGATCGCTAAACGGGCACCTCCAGTTTTCCCTTTAAAGTTATATGAAAACCCGTGCAGGCATCGCACGATTTTGTGAACAAAAACGCCGTAGGAATCAAAATCGTGCGCTGTCATAACTATACTATATCAAAATTGATTTGCATATATATGGCTTAGTCAGTTTGTTGAGAATGAAGAATTATTCTTAAAAAGTTTTATACAAAGGTTGAAGGACCAGTACTTGTAACAAAGACATGAAATTATTAACAACGGCTGTAAGCTTAATGTCTACAGTTAAATAGAATTATCGTATCAATACGAATATTATTTAGATGTTTTGAATATAAGAAAGTTTAGACATGCATTTGCTCAGGTTTGCACTGGGAGTCAAGAAACCAGGGAGGAACGTTTATGTAAAGTTTGCTCGTTAAATGCTAGTGAAGACGAATTTCAATTTTTATTCATATGTCATTTTTATTCTGAATTAAGAAAATCTCTAATTCCAGAAAGTATTTCAGGACCCCTAAAAGAAACAAAATGTATTTTCGTTCAGCTAGTAAACAGGATAAAACTATAGAAGATGTTGCTCAGTATATATATTACGCATTTTTGGATGGTGTTTTGTGGCGCATAATGATACTCTAAAAATTGGTTTTAATTGAATGGATAAAACTGAAAAATTGATTAATACACTATGAAGTTGCATGTTATCTCGCCATATATAAATATTCATGTCCATGCACATATACTTTTCTATCGCCGTTTTCATTATGCATTGCATTTGTAACATATTTGTTCTATAGGCTGGAGACCTGAAAGTATTATTGAAACATTGAATCGAATTGAAAATACTGAACAACAATGATAACGCAAATCGACCGATTTGCTAATATGACATTGTTTAATTTTGACAGGCCACTAGATAAACAATTGTAGTAAAATTTATTCCTAAACTCATACCCACTTCAGAAGAGACACCTGAATGTAATTAACATGTTTTCTGCTCATGCAGTAGATTGGATGCAAGATTCAAAGTCAAAGTTGGTCGAGTAATACGACATATAAAGGTGGTAACGAGAAGCCGTGTTGACATTTATCAGATTCAGCCAAGTCTTCGAGTTTGGCGGTAGCGAAGTATTAAAAATTTCGGAACGTCATCGCGCAGTCATATTGAGCCGATTGATTTACGTAATTAAACTCAAGGACACTTGCACCTGTCTTTAGGGGTCATAACTCGACCATTGAAAGGTTAAAACGTCGATTTTAACAACTACTAGTACCTGTGCCGAACTTTTGAAGCTGACGGGGTCGGTAGGCTGCATTGCAATGTGTTATCATCCGAAACTCTTTTCTCTCTGGGTCAAAGTCTTTCAGGTTATTGTGGACTAGTGACGACAGTGAACAACAAAAATGAGGTATCTGAGCAAAGTATCGAATCCTTTATTAGCGATAGCAATAAGTACCCCCCCCCCCCCCTTCCCGTACGGAAGTCAATGTTATGGCCCATTCAGCTTATACCATTATGGCCTTCTTCGCCAACACCTTCTTAAAGTTATACCAATGCTTTCTCTTTCATCTACCGAACTTACCTCAAACTCGAGCATTTCAGAAACGAGCTTGCAATGAGAGTCCACAAAAGAGCGGAAAAACGCAAGGCTTTGAGTCTAATTGAGGCAGTATGAAGAGCAAATGGATAGCAATGTTCAGAAATGCACATGTCAGACATTCTTTCAGAGCAATATTGCGCATAAACTCACGCGCTATTGCCTTTACCGAGCAACGAGAACTGTCTCCTTTTTCATTTTTTTATTTTTTTTATTTTGAGGGTTGTCGACTCTGAGGGTATATTGTGGTACAACCATTCTTCCAAACTTTTAAAATAAAGTTATATCTAAGAAAAATTGTGTGATGCGTTCTTTTTTTGATGATCAGTAAATATCACATATAATGGAAAATAGAGCAGTTCTTCTTGGACGCAAATTGGCCATTTTGTCATTCTTTTCTGCTAAAAAAGAAGGAAAAAAGAAAGGAAATAAAATAAAATAATTTATAGATAAATATGAAAATAAAAATATTATCTACTGCTTCTTTGGGTCTAGATAAAGTCTTAGATTTAACCTTTTACTTATCATTTTTTTTTTTTTTTTTGAGTTTTTCAATTTTATTATTGTTTATAATTCATCATTGAATGCAAACATATTATAAGATATTTTTAGGGTCATCGTTACCTTTATAGTTAGTCATAGATACCATAAAGTTAATTATATAAAAAAATGAATTGATTAACTTTGGGCAAGTATTATGATTGTGATTCTTAAGCGTAACAATAAATGCTTTCTTCAAGCTCTGGTTGCAATGATTTTGAATTACACTATCAGGATTTGACTCTGGCTCTTGATATGCATTCTGATATTTTGGTTCGGTTCATAGATTATATACCCGTCTGATATATACCTTTAAATAAGTTCTGTCTTGTATGTTTATTGTATGTATGTTTTTGGTGACAATCCTATAACTGGATTTTTAAACCAATAAAGGAATTTGAATTTGATATGTCGAATATCAGGTCAAGTGGGGTCAAAATCGAGCTCAAAAGGTCATATCTTGGAAAAACCTTATAAACACACTAGAGAACATACTTTTGGCTCAAATTTTGAAAACTTAGTATGAATGTTTTACTACATGGAATTTCGGTCAAACTTTAAAATTAGTCAGGGGGGGGGGGGGTTAGATGTCAAATTTGGATAAACTTCTTGAACATTCTAAGCTCAGTCGTCTTGAAACTTGGTGAGCATGTTTGTTTACATGAAATCTAGGACGAGTTCAGACTCGGGTCAAATCGGCTCAGAGATAAGGTCAAATGAGCAAATCTTGGTTAAAATTGTGAAAACCTTTTTAAGGCCAGACCTTGGCTCAAGTGTCATGGAGGCATCGGAATGTTTGTCTTCTAAATAGCTGGATATGGATTTCAAATTAGTGGTTTTTGGCCTGGTTTAGCAGGCCATAGGAAACAACCCTGTATCCTGGAAATTGCCTAGAAAAAAGATAATCGAGTCAAAAACCGAACAACGTGTGTACTACGTAGCTTTTCTGTGCTCATGCGCACGCAAAAAATAGGTCCAGTATACGTCATCAACTTTTGTGCGACTGTTTAACACAGTGCTTGCATATCACTACGCTGTGCTAAAATTCAAGTACTGATAGTACTGAAGGCGAGAGAACTGGATAGACAAAACAACACACGAGGTCAATTTCTGGAATATAACCATGATTGTTCACCTTGTCCTTATCATGTTTACCAAACATTTCTTACTTATCACTGCCAATTTTATATTTGATCTTGACGGATGACCTTGCTAATAGGGAAAAGAAGAAAATGCTGCTCACTAGCACTTTCTCCCTAACATTATCTACCCTTTCTGCTACAATATCTACTAATTTGCCCACATAATGTATGTAATCTACAACGACCCTTTACAATTTGGACCTTTTCTACTCACTTGTTTTCTTGAAATGGATAAATCTAAATTGGAAAAATTTAAAGGCCTTGTCCCATCCTTAAACCCTTAACAAGACTATAAATCAACTTAACTGTTATTTGATATATATCTAGAGTAGAAATTAACAAAATAATGGGGTATGAGTATAGGGTGGACAATATTTTGGAAAAGGGAGAAATTGACTTTATCAATTTCTTGTGATCCAAAAGTAAAATACAACTTCTTTATGAAATTCAATTCAATGTAAAATAAAGAGCCGGCGAGCATGTGCCCCTAGAAAAACAGTTTTACTGCGATTGTTAGACGGAATGTTCAAATGAATAAATTGACTCAAATAAAATAATAAAAACGCGAGTTGCGCCTATCTGCAAAGCGGTATCGGTCGTAGTAACCTAAACCTTGGGAATTAGTTGTTTCTGTCGTCTCAGCGCTATATAGTGAGCATACCGTTCGACATTTTTCCTTTGAAGTGAGCTCGGAATGTTGTTTACGATCCCTGTAGGTAAATGGAACCCCTGGTTCCCTCGCGTAAAAAAGCCTTGCTAAAAAGATTCAAAAGTTGGAGAACATGCCTTCAAATGTCGCCTTTCCTCTTTTTAAAAAGAGAATAAAGAGTTATTTACTTGACCAACAAAATATATAATTATATCGTTATTGAACCGTCCAGCAATAGGTGCATTCAAATTTCATGTGTGTCTGTCCGTACGAGATTGTATCAATAGTATATCATACTCTATTTACTGTTAGAAAAATTCCATGATTATTGTTTTATTATAATGATAGTGATTAAGTGAGTAAGCGAGTGAGTGAATGAGTGAGCGATTAAGTGATCGAGAATGTGAGAAGGGGTCGATGGGTGTGCTTGAGTAATGGAAAGGGTGGGAGTTTGGGATTGAAAGAAGGCAACATTGTAAAAAAGACACTTTTCTATCTCATTGTTGGTTGAATTTGATGTCTTTATGTTTTACCTTCTCAAAATAAAGATATTATTATTATTATTATTATTATTAAACCAGGCCTTCAGCGCTTCCAGCGCTTTGATTACATTTTGGCACCTTTGTTAACATTGCCACAGGTGAGCACATACGTGCCGAGTGACCCTGTGTAAATAATCGTGTAGACTCAAACAATGATAGAACTGAAACATTGGATTCAATTCATTTGCAAATATATAAGCATTCGGAACATCACTCGGCCATTTCCGTAAACTGCAACAGACCACGGATGTATGTAATGCTGATGGATATGTAACAAAATCGTGCATATTTTTGGCGGAAACAGTGTCAGAAAAACTAGCACTGTATCTTTTTCAGTAAATAGCAGCTGAAAAATCTTAATTTTTGAGAATGACGAATCACTCTCAAAAATTAAGATTTTTTCCAGCCGTTATTTAAGAATCGAAAGATATTTATATTAGAAAACGATGGTTTCACGTCAGTGACTTAAACGAGTAGCGTTGGCGACGTCGAATGTTTTCACTCACAGTTTCGAGGGCTTACGCCATTTTAATTGACGTCATTGAGTTTTTCCAAGGTTTTCCCGTAATTTTTAAAAAATAGTCCGTCTATGTACATCCGAGGTTGATCGTGAGATTGGCCGAGTGGTGTTCCGAATGATATATAAGGTGTCTTTCATAACTAAATATCCTCCGGATGAGACGTTAATCCGAGGCCCCATGAGACGATGCTTTACAACGAGCAGGTTAAAGAACCAAGGCGGATCTCAGCAGTAGTTTCGTCGTGTATCCTTGCACTATCCCCCGCAACAACTAACTGTCTTCTGGGGGCGTCTCTAACATGGACATATGCTACGGTAGAGGCGATAAATAAACGGAATTGAATAAATGGCGTTTATTTGGAGACAATGTAGTATACAATCATGGGTCTACACGAGCTACTCGGTACCGCGTTCGTGATACCATGAGAGCCAAACGTTCAGGGTTTTTTTTCTTATGCAATGACACTAGCTCTTTTTTTACACATTAAGCAACGTTGTGTTAAAACGGTGGCCTATGATGATATGAGACAAGAATGACATAATGGACGAAATATATTTTTAGCAGTAGTAAAGAATAATACATCACTATGTAAATGGATTATCGTTTTATTCAAAATAATTTCATAAACAAATCAGGTAAATGTCAAACAAAAACTTTAACTGGAAGTTGACCTTTTCACCTTCAAAACGATTGACAAGAAAAAAAAAACTTAAAAGAAGTTATTTCGTTTTGAACAACGGAACATCGCGGAAAAAGAACGGTGTCGAATCAGGTCAACTTGCACAATTTCACAAGTCGACCACAGGCAAATATTTCATTATCTAAATTTTGTTACCGTACAATAAAATAGATGTTAAATCGGATTTTTCAGAAAATGCTTTTTTGTTGACATATATTTGTTTTTGATTAATAACTAAATGATTAAAAAACAACAAAACAAACAAACTGGAAGTCTGTCCGCCTTTTACCTATTACTATCATTTCATGACAATAAACCGCGGAAATTGATCTCATATATGACACAAATGTTCATATTAAGTAACGGTTTAGATAAAGTTTATAACTACGTTAATACATAACCCAGACAAAATTAGAAAATAAAGTAAATTTA
Source organism: Fragum whitleyi (assembly GCA_948146395.1). Taxonomy (NCBI): domain Eukaryota; kingdom Metazoa; phylum Mollusca; class Bivalvia; order Cardiida; family Cardiidae; genus Fragum; species Fragum whitleyi. The sequence continues at coordinate 20,986,516 of OX411556.1, forward strand.
GTTAATCAAAAACTCACTGGAGACAAAAATAAATATCGATCAATTTTTCAAAATTTAAACCCTTAAAAAACACTGTCAATATTGTTTACTTATGTTACGACCAGAGTAATGTAAAATACAGACACATACGAACTTCATAGGTACAATTTACTTTATAAGCCTGTTGTTGGTTTGCTTTAATTTGCAATTTTAAAGGTAAACAAGGCTTGTGTTGCCCGTCAGGTAAAAGGGGGCCTTTTTAGAAGTGCGAAAAGTAGACACCTTAGTCAGGCTGGGCGCACTATGCAACATGAAAATGGATGGTACTTTTCGTTTTATGTAAATTTTCTGAACAAAGAATGATCACTCTACACGCAAGTTAAATCACATATAACCCGTTACGTAAACAGGGACCATCTGAGAAATTTGTAATAATAATTTTTTTGAAAAGAGAAGATAGATTGATCATTCTAGATTTAAAAAAAAACTCCGTGCGAAAAGTTTCGATTCTAATCAGCTTGCTCAGTTCACGCAGTCTGAAAAGGGTCGATACTTTACGCACTAACAAGATGGTCCCTTTTTGCGTGACGGGTCACATATATGAAATGCAGCTTGTGGTTGAGTTATGCCGGATCCAATTGTTTTACGGAATTCCCAGATAAACAAAGTAATCGTGTGACGCGCCACATTTATTTCGTAACATTTAGATCTATTCGAATAAGTTAAAATCCAGTCCTATATCTAAACCCATACTATCAAGCAAGTAGGCCCTCATTAAAAAGTTGTTCCAAGGCGAGACCGTTGTGCGTTGTATTGGGTACCTGTTTGGAACCACTGGCTGGGGATTCGGTTTGGCTTGTCTCTGTGAGGAAGACATGATCATGTTCACTGAAACAGACAAAAGCACATCAATCAAAAAACTATTCGACGGCTCGGCGTAAACAGTTGTAACTGCCTAAATATGTTTATAAGCAGTTACAACTGTTACGAGCTGAGCCATCGAATTGTTAAAGTATTAGTAACAGTATATATAATGCGGCTTTATTGACCTGAGTCTGACCCCTGCTATTCAGATGAATATAAATATGCTTATTTCTACTCGATTTTGCATGTGCTTTAATAGGAATGAAAAACTAACGGTTTTAAATGTAATATATATTTAGTTATTTGTTAAAATATGTCGGTAATTGTTATCTTAAGTTTTTTCCACAGAGGTCAAAATCGGGTCAAATAAACCAAGGTATACTAGTATTTATATACAGAAACGACGTTGTAGATTCGAAATGATAGATATAATTTTCATGCTAACATAATCTTTGATATGAATATAATTCGAGTTAAGTTATACCTATTTATTAAAATTCGTATATTCAAAAGATAAGTTTCTTGTCTCAATGAAAAATGTTTTAGTTAAACTTAAAATCTGAATTTTTCAATTATTGTATTGTCATTTGCGTTTAACCAGCACGTATAGTGTTTATTTAAAAAGGGGCCAGAAATAAAACTTATTTTTTTATTGTTTATCATTGTTTTACGTGTTCAAACTGCGTAACAAATGCATTTTATTTGATTTATTTTATATTATATATAGATAGCCATAAACGATGATAATATATCGAATTTAATTTGGATATTAAAATATTTATGTTAGGTGAAAAAATACAAAGTATGCACATTTATATCCATGAGGCTCATTTCTGATTTTCCAGTCGAGCGAGATTTAAAGGTTCTTTTAAAGAAACATTGACGGTGAGCTACCCAAACCTCGCATCTGCGACTCAAAAAGGTTTTTGAAATGAGGGATTGGGTCGCTCAATGAATAAAGTTCAGCTTCAGATTTTTGGTCGCCCATTTACAATGTGCATCGTTATATTTAACGACGTCAAACAAACGGAATAACCTTGTTGAAATTCTGCATACTATAAACTTGTATATTGTATAAATATAAACAATCTATCCACCTATATGTTGCCGATGGTTGGCAAAACTAAGGACCAACTTATTTAAGGCCCGGGTGGGGCCCGTTGTTGTTGTTTTTACAGATTGAAACCAGCGCTGCGTTCAGAATTTCAAAACGGTTCAAGTAATACCCCGCTTTGCGATGCGGGGTATAACTTGAACCATTTTGTCATTCTGAACGCAGAGCTGGTTTCAAGCTGTTAAAACAACGGGCCCCGCTCGGGCCTGAAATAAGTTTGCCCTATACCACTGATTCTTTGGTAATCTTGCAACAATAAGCCTACAAAGCATTCCTTCTCTATGGAAATATTATGGGATCATAAAATATTTAGATTAGAAGGAATGTTTAAACCACTAGAGATAAATCTATTTGAAAGACCAACTGAAAGCAATGTACCTCAATTGACTTTTCCAGATTCTTGATAGCCAGTTATAATGGTAAAAAATGTAACACTTTCCCACACAATATCCCTTTTTCGACATTGAGGAAAAACATTGGGGAAAATGTAGACACTGTTTGTTTAAAGCAATTTCTTAATTGTACACATCGTATTCCTTTCCAACAGACAACAAGTTTTAACATTTCATCAACTTAAATAATCGTTTGCAACTTTTCGCTTTTTTTTCTTTTTTTGAAATTGGACCAGTCTAAAATTTGGTCGTCTGGTAAAAGTGAGAAATTTAACTTACGTAGATCTATGTTGGATTGACTACTGGATGTCTGTTTTGTTTGCATCTGACATGACACCGCACACAGCACGCAGGCCAGAACGACAATGGCTAAACCTGAATGCATCGTAACACAAGAACTGTGGAAATATAATAAGTATGTAATTTAACGATAAAAAGATTTCAAAAAAGAAACACTTTTAAAGATAAGGTAGATATCGATTCCTTTCGGAAATCTGGGGCCCGTTTTACTAAACCTCTTACGAAAAAAATAATCGTAAGTCAAAATCACAAAATCGTAGGCCTACCCGGTGTTTTAATTCATTCATATATTCTGCGTAGCAATATCTCATTGGAGTCGTCTTTAGAAGACGATTCCAATGAGATGATGCATGATAGAATTCATTATTTAATTACTTATTTAGAAGCAACTTTAATTGTTGACTTACGCAAAAAATAATTATAAGATATTTAGTAAAACGAGCCCCGTATCGTAGTCATTTTATGCTAAAGGTGTTTGGAATGAGAAAGTAACTGTTTGAAAAATAGAGATAAAGCTTGACAAATGATGCCATGTAATTGATTAAAAATCATCCATTTTTTTAATTGAAACAATTACGGATTGGGTCAGGTCCACGTGACTACGGCTAATAGGTTCAAAATGAGGATCATAATTTCGAAGTTATTTTGTCAAGAAATTCATTTGATTTTTTAAATTGTCTTTCAAGAACTAGCTGGGCCTGTGCTAGATTTTCAACTTCAGGAGTCATTGACCCCTTGACTGTGAATGTTTAGGGGTCAATGACTCCTGTCGAAGGGGTCAAACTAAGGGAATAAGTAGAGCATAAGTAAATGTTTCCTAGTTTTGCTTATTGACTTCTTCAACTGTCCCTTTCATATCTTTTTGAGAGATTCATATGAAATATGAATCTCTTATAAAGATAAAAAGTAAACAATTATTGAATTTGTGTCTAATGATTTTTATTTGCGGTCATATGAAGTGCAATACTGACAATTTTAGGAGTCAAATGAACCTCCCGACAAAAAATGAAAGGGGTCATAATGGAATATTTTTAGTTTTTGGTGGGTCAAAACCTGGTTTAAGGGCCAAGCAATCTGAAATTTTGTTTCATACGTCCACCAAAACAATTTTAAATACGCAGTATTTTTCAAGATTGCGCATGTCAGTTTTTTAAAAAGTAGTTGGTAAAAATAACTTTGTGTTTTCCCCAACTTTATTTATTCATAGAATACGAAGGGAACAGTCGTTTTGTGTGTTTTATTTTCATTTGGGTACAGACTGGTCACATTTATGAATGAATCTGAATCTGCTTCGCGTATTCATACAGTGCTATTAGGGTTTTCTATGCCCCATTCTTTAAAAACGTCGTTCCATGAAAGAGTTCGTACCTAGAGAAAAATAGTCCGTATAATTCTTGCCCCTTTTCCCTTGTTCAAATGTAAGACAACAGTGAAATTGACTCTCATTCCAATCAAAACCATTCAAAATCTCTCACACAACTCTTCACTCACTCTTTCCAGACACTCACTCAAACCATTCAAAAACGCTCAAAATGACTAAAAAAATAAGATCAACATCTACATTCAAAAGTAATATACTAGTAGCTAGAAAAAGTCGCGATTTCACTACTATAATTGAAATTTCAATCGTTTAATTGGTTCTTGAAGAAATGGGAAACTATTGAATATTTGCATATTTGTTTAAATGGAGGTTTGAGTATCGCTCAATTTGTTCATCTTGAACAAAATTAGCAATATTGATTGCCTCCCTTTGATTTCACGCAAAACTCGCTCCACATATCCATTCAATCCCACCCAGAATCTTCCAAAATCATTCCCCATGTCAACTTCACGTTGTTGTTAAATGTAATCCGAATGTAAAAAGGTAACGGACCACATTGAAAAGTGGGTGCATTTCGAAAGGAAATCGTTTTACCGCATTGCCTCTAATAATAGCCCCCTCCCTAACAGTAGTACCTCTAATTTTTTCTAAGAAAATCCACTTCAAATGGGTACATTTAAGGAACTTTTGGAGACTTCTTCTCTAATTTCGAGATGATTTTCCTAAAAACAATCATTTATATAATTGTTTAGAGGAAATTCATTCCAATTTAAAGGGAAAAGGGCATAAAAGACATCAATTTAAATGACTTTTTTTAAATCAGTAAAGCACCCGGTAGCGAGAAATACGGTATATGGTAGAAAACTGTGTATGAAAAGGAGAAATTGCTTAGTCAAGCGTTTTTTCTAATCACAGGAATATGAAATCCTGGACATGTTAAAGAAATCGTTTTACTATAACTTTAGACACAAAACTGGTTCAACTAAGCGTTGCGTTGAATTGACGTTAACGTTAATGTCACTTAAAATAATTCAATGTATCATTTCTCGAACTTATGTGTGTAGCGTTAGAGACTCAGGTTAGCCTTTGCATCCTCACAGTCTGATCTGAGTCTTCACTTTGCCGTCCTTGAATAACTACTGACTAAATCGATCTGTAGGCAAACAGTGAATATCGTGTATGTCTCAAATTGCTGATCAGGCTGCTCAAAGTTTGTCCAACATGCACGCATAATTGTTCGGAGTTGCGCGCATAGGCTCATATACATTAAAACTTGTATGACCAGTACCACCCAAGGGCAGATTACTTTAGCACGAAAACGAGCATGGAAAGGTACCTTCGCATTTGATATAAATGCAATAAATAAACAATCTCAATTTACAAAAACTCGGACCTAGAAAAAATCCAATGGGTCGAAAAAATGATCCATATGTCAATTGCTTCCTTAGAGGAAAAATTGCCATTATATCATATCAAATCTATTTCTATTTTTATTTTTTTCAATTTCCTAAACATATGCAGTCTATACCGTAAGCAGATATTTCCGATTAATGCCAACTTCCATATTCATTCTCTCAACAGCAGAGGTCAATATAGAAAATAGAACAAAAGCTTAGTTACAAACCGCCCAGTATTGAAACGAGGCTTAGAAATTTGACCAAAGCATATTAAAAAAATGCCAAACGTTCAGTAAATTTTACATGCTTTTTTCACCATTTCCCATCGTCCTATCCAACCAAATAGGGAAGACGCCACGCCAACTTCGCTCATTCACGTTGACGCGTAGCTTGAAGGCTTCCTTATCACCATTTTAAAATGGAGGCTGAATAAATGTTTTAACACTTTTAAAAATACGTCAGACTTTAAAACCAAGCCAGTTGTGATTTAAGTCTAAGCGGGTTTACAGCAGGCAATTTTCATTTAAATTGAATGATAAAACGTTAATGTAACGTAGCAATAGAAATATTGTTTTCTTGTCAGCTAGGAGCTAAGATAGAGAATTTTCTTGACAAAGAAGGTGCTGGCAGAATATGGTAAATTTAAGTTGTTAAACTGCCTTAGATTTTTATTTTTTTGTTGTTGTTGTTTTCATTTGGCGCAATATTGGCAGGTAGCAGCAGAAAGAATCAAGTTGCCTTATCGTTCCAGATTACCTTACATCATATTATTGTATTTGGCAGGCATACAAATTGACAGAAAAATCAATTAAATATGAAATTGAGAGTCTGCGATTTTTGAAAACGACCCCCTGGCTACGTTAGCACCAACAATATGATAGCGTATTCTTCAAACTCAACGTTTAACTTCAAACTTTTCTACATTAATTCCGAATGGTCAGGGCCTAATTTTCAATTATATTCCACAGAATGTCTGTGTGCCATTTTAAAGAATTGTGAAGTTTTTTTTTTATACTTTTTGCTCAGTAGTACATGTATGTGATGTTCTATAACTATAAACTGAACAAAAAAACGGCGTATGCCTTCGCATCGCCAAATTGAAAAAAATCCATTTACACGTATATTTTTGTTCATATTCATATTATTAAAAAGTGGTTAACCACAATTCACTTTGAAATGACATTTGCTTTTGAATACCATCAAATTATCACTTTATCATTTTAACTTTTCTCCATAAACATGCAATAAAAATTCTCGATGAACAAAACAATAAAACTAAAGATGCGGGGTTATATTTTAAAATAAATGGTTAAATAAGTGCTATCCCCCTCCCCCGAAAAAAAAAAAAAAAAAAAAAAAGAAAAAAGAAGTTTAGAAAAAAAAAAGATTTCTCTGAATCGGAAGAAGCTGCGGACGACTCATTAAAATTTAAGAAATTACAATTTTCTATTTTCCCCCGGGGAGAATACACTCTGGAAATTAAAGAAATTGTTTGTAAGAAGTAATTTCTTTATTTTCCACAATGTTAATCCCCCCTTTTTCAAGAGGCTTTTCGAGCGGAATTGATGCTTGTTAAATAAACTTAAAATGATTCTGACAGTGTATCCAACAGTGATAGTTTTACCTTTTCCTGTTTCACGTAAAAAGCAGGGATTGAACAGCAATTTTAAAAATGTCATCTTATTAATGGTAATAATGATTCGGTGATATATACCTTGTTAAAGATATGAGTAACCATGATATATAACTAATTTATTGCTTTGACAATAAGTATTAATTCTAGTGAACATAACAACAAAAACGGAGTAATGATAAGAAAAGAAAGGAATAGATATATTTAAAAGAAATGAAAATCTAAATAATATAATTAAAGTAATAATTTCAAACCATATCGTACCTATTTCTTCTTTAATTCGCTACAAAAGTTGAACGGTGAAATTCAATTTCGCACTCGAACGTATGAGAGAGGTAAACCCTTGCGAAATGCAGTACGTGTATGGGCGGGCCATGAACGCAGACCTTTTATATACAATTACCTTAAGCGGTCCATTAATTAACGCTTATCACATCTTAGAGCAAGGGAATACGAAATTTATTTTTGTAACTAATTGAAGAAATTCTTGCGTGTTTTTGTTTGTCCTACCTCGGCCGCCCTCATAGCGCAGTTGGTAGCGCGTCACACTAAGCATGTCCGAACCTATGGCAAGGGCGTAACTCTCATTACGCAATTTACGCAAGTGCGTAAAAGAAATAATCCTCTGTTGAAAAAAATCGTTGATGAATGATCATAGCATCGAAACTACAGCTTATTCAAGCTGTAGTTACGATGCTTTGATTATTCACCAACGTTAAAAACATAAAAAAGAGAGCGGACTAAGGGAATCCATCTTGTGTTACAGTCCACATATCGCCTTTATCCTATACATTCTTTGGTTGTCGCCTTCTGAGTGCGTACAAATATCAGAGTCTTAGATACGCCTATGTATGGGGTTACGGATTCGATCCTTTCGACATTTGATTTTGAATAATAACGGAGGAAAATAATTTTCAACCAATAAAACCACCGACAAAATCTTGTCGACAAATGAAAATATGAAAGGAACGATTTCGGAATGACTTCAAATGTCATTGAATGAGGGTAGCGTTAAATACACGTTAGTGTTAACTGTAATAAAAGTATGAAAATTAGTACTCAAAAACAGAAGCTCTTGCTGTGTTAACGTTTTCAATTTGAAAGTATTAATTTCTGAACATTAGTATCACTTCTAATCTATAAGTCAATAAAATTATTAGTACTAAAGGTTATGCGATAATCAATGGCGTGAAAAATACCAACTTAGAAACTCTGTAAACGAAAGATTTTGAAAAGAGATTGGTTTCAGTAGAGGTCAACCGAAGGAAGCCTTTCATAAAGTCTTATACATTAAGGTAGAATGGTCGTTCTAGATTCAGATAACGACAAAGTGTGAAAAGTTTTGAGTAAGCGTGTGCAGTCCGCCTGGAACGAACTACCAAGATGGTCCCTTTTCGTATGACAGGTCACATATTTTAATACGATTTTGTATAGATCCATGAAATATTTACCTAAATAACCACGCGTATTGTGCGAAATCTAAGTTACGCCATTGGTTTCTATTAAATACAGTTAACAACACCGTGAAATTAAGAATGTGAATGATTTTGGAATGATTTTGGACTGAAATGAAACGAGTGTGAGGAACGAGTTTTGAGTAATTAGAGAAAGATATTCAATTATTGCTAATTTCGTCCAATCGTCCAACCTTAATTCTTCCTTTATCAAAATCTGCTTCCTTTTGTGTATATGTGTATTCAAGGACCATTCAGACCCTTTAAAACTCACATCAGCTAATAAAATTATGGAAAGATTTTATCGATTTGAATGAAATGACGATCGTTGTCAATGATTTCAAAGGGGGTTTACGATTTACGATGAAATTTGCGAAAATGCAATGAATAATAGTCTATTACAACTATAAACTAATAAATCCGTGCCTTTTTAATTAACGCTTCATTTATCATTCAATGATAAATTGAAGCATTTGAATTTAAATATCGAATCATAGGAAATATTGAAATAATAAAGTATCTATTTTACTCACGATGTATCATTTTTATTTTAAATGGGGATAATTTATTATTTGATTATATATATAGCACGGTTTTTTATTGACCCGATTCTGACCCCTGCTATTTAGATGAATAAAAATCTAATTTTTCCTACTCTGCTTTGCACGTGCTTTCATAGGAATGAATATCAAACGGTATTGAACGTAATATACATTTTTTAATTGATAAAATATTTCGTTTATTGTTATTTGAGCATTTTTTCCACAGAGGTCAAAGTCGGGTCAAATAAACCAGATTACACTTTAAGAAATGATAAGGACAATTTTCACGGCATCACATACAAATACAAAACACCACTCCCTTAGGTTCGCATTTTATCTGCCGTGGATTCCATTCCTAGCGGCGGCACATATCCTTTCCGATATTTGTCACCCACCAATCGAAAACCTAAGTGGGATACCAGCTGGATGCTTGGAAAGGAATTTATGGTAGAACTAGTGCGAGAAATAAAAGGGATGTATAGGTGTATTTTCAAAACTGAGCTCTGACCTAGGCGTTGAGTCCATTACCATAGGTCTATGAGTAAACCTTAAGATCTTAGTCAAACACTAAGTTTCATTTGAAAGGCAATTTGTATCTTTGTTATGTCTGTTTTATCTATTTTGAAAGAATAGCACTGAAATCAAACCGTTAAAAGTAGATTTCATGGCTCACCTCTCGAAATCTACCTATAGTGTAGGTGTGTGTATTTCCTTTTATTTATCGTCGCTGCCGTAGCAGATGCCCATATGAGCGACGCCCCCAGAAGACAGTTAGTTTTACGTTTGAAAGTGCAAAGATACTTAACGAACCTACTGCTGAGATAAGCCATGGTTATTTAGCATGCTAGATGTAAAGCACCTTCACACGGGACCTCGGTTTAACGTCCCATCCAAAGGCAACTTGTTTGCTAGTGTTCAAGTCTTGGAATCGAACCAACGATATCCAACTTTGAGGTCATGTGCTCTACCGCCAGAGCAAATGGGACTGACCGTATGCCTATTATAGGTTCTCCAGCCGCCTCGATATAGACTGTCCCTCTTTTTTTTTGACGTCACAAGAACAGCATCTGGAGAAAAGAAGGAAAAGCCTCCCTTAGGATTTTAAATATGGACATGCACACAATGGGCGTAACTAGGATTTCAAAATTCATACGCATAAAAATGGCGACCACCTGAGGATATATAGCCGTTTGACAGAAAGGGGTCCAAAGGGATAATTTTGATAATCTAACATTGATGAATGGTCAATACATCGTAACTACAGCTTGAAAAAGCTGTAGTCACGATGTTATGATCATTCATCAATAACATTTTTCGACAGAGGATTAATATTATATTACGTAATTGCGTAATGTGCGTAGTTACGCCTATTGCACACGATATGATTATATTACGTACGAAGTTCGACTGAGTGGTACATCAATTCATAAGCATTGACGAATGCTTTCTTTTCTGACTGTCGCGCATTACCCATGCATTATTTTTGTGAATGATGGATATTGACTGGGTTAAGGTTGTGGTAATAAATTCTCGGTAAATGTTATTCTGTCACGCTCTACTTAATTGACCCACTTAACTTCAAAACACTCAGTATTACACTCAGAAAATACTCATTTACGGACACAAGATATTATCAAAGCGCTGAAACACTGATGGTAAACGAATCTGTTGGCATTCTAGAGTGATATATTGAATCCGTTGAGAAAAGAGAAATTTCAAATGTAAAAAATAATCAAGGGAAAGTGCCTCGACAAAATTTCGGCAATTCTGGCCGAACTGTCTATTCAAAGAAAGAGAAAGAGAGGAAAAGAAAGGTAGAGGGAGTGACAGACAGAGGCAGACAGAGAGACAGAGGGCGATAGAGAAAAGAAAACATGCCACTATTGTGTCTAGACTAATGATTCTTTTCTTAACTAAAATATAGCAGTCAGAAAGTAAATTCAATTTCCACATGCGGGACCTTTATTTTACCAGATTAAACAGCAGTCTTTCTGCATTTTGACTATTAAACGTCATCCGCTATGGCTCTGGAACGACCTGAATGGGGTCCCCCATCCTCCGAATTAAAAGACCGCTTTTTCGTCTTCAACCAAAACGCTGTAATTACTGGGTTTGGTCTCTTTCGGTAATATACAGTTTTGTAAAAGAATGATTATCTGATGCCATTGCGTAAACAAGAATTAAAGAAAAAAAAAACACTTCGATTTATATAGGTAGGTATTGTGTACAGCTAATGAATTGTCCAAATATATTCGTTGTTTAAATTCTATAGCTCCTACCAAACGGCGGATAATCATAAACCTAAGAGGGTAGAAGATGGCAGCAATGTACGGATGTATGATTATTATGATTCTGGTGCGAGAAATAACAGATTCCATGTTTAGGTGCTCCAGTCCACAGGCGATTGTTTCACAATCCGAATTTCGATTTTTTGTAATATTTTAAGTACTTCCGGTAAAACAAATAGATGAATGATTGGATTGAGGAAATGTTAGACTCATCCGAGGGATAGAAGCGCTACTATACAGTTGTAGTTACTTTGTCAAGTACTTTGAAGAAAAATATTTTGTTATCAGTGTAAAACTAGGGAACAAAAAAATGCCGTTGGAGGCTTAAGCATCGCAGCTGCAGGTTAAGTATTCTTTAGTTACGACGTTTCAGTCTCCATTCGATGTTAAATTTGAAATTAGATCTATTGTGTTGGGAGAATTCTTTATTCTTTTATTTATTTATCTATTTTTTTATTCAAAATAACAACGACATTTATATATTAACAGTTAATCGTACGGAGATTGCTATATCCCCTGTATTCCGCTCTAGTTGAAAACGGAGAAAAAACACAAACAATCAAGGAATCGGATTTGGGAATATGATACAAAAATACCCGTTACCGAAGATATGTACATTACACAAGAATACAACAAGGTTTGAGATGTAAACGGGATTTAAGCAAGAGGTGTAAATTTGGCAGTTGAGAACATAAGTTGTCTGGTAATGGGTAAATTTTACTTCATGTCAAGGTTGTTCACGGTCAAGTGGTGCGTGTTTATCGGTTTAAATGAGAATTTAGACTAAATATTCGTTTGTTAACTTGACCTTTCGTAACTCATGAGCACAGACTTCATTCACAAGAAGGCAGATAAAATCAAAGTAGGTCATTACGTGTGGTATGGCCAATCAGGGTCGTGAAGAAGTTCAAGAGGTCACGACCAAAATAAACACATATTTCCGGCAAATTACTACAAGTTGCAACAGCGATGGCTTAGATCAAAAACACAGTATCTGTCTATACAGTGTATAGACACAAACTTTGTTTTTGCTCTAAACTCTCGACAAGCTTACGCAGATAATCAATACGCTTCACTAAACATTGCAACCTCATTTTGTGTTTTTAAATGGTAATTTTCATTATCTTCACTTAATGAAGAATTCAAGGATCACGCTAGTAACGAAATAAACAGTGATTTTGTGGAGATAAGCTTTGAGAGATACTAAAATGAATCTAAAGAGGTACTGCTTTATTTCGAATCTATTAAGATCCTACAGGATTTTCCTAACACAGTAACACTGGTGAGTGAAAACTTCGTTCACCAAAAAGGGTACAAGCACTATTGTTGCCATTGTATAAACAAGTTTGAAAGATATTTATTCAATCTCCAGCCAGAATTAATTTACATCCAATAGATTCAGTTTTCTTTACATTTAACAGTCATGAGAACCGTGTAATTTCCCTGGCAGGACGGAGCCTAAGTAACGGTTCGTTGCAATTAAAGCCCCAGTCTGCCTTTAGAGTAAAAATTGCTCTTTCCACGGTGAATATTCTTTGAATACTTTTTCTGGATTTAGTCTTTATGAAAGATGAGTTACTAATAGATACAAATCAATCGACGAACGGCGGCTTTTTCTGGAAACGCATAATCCATCGTATAAAGTAGAATATGTAAATGAGATTTTGGTCACGTGAAATACGCCCATGAGCAGGAGCGGCAATGTGCTCTATTCAAATTGGAGTCCGAAATGTTGCGGGTCATTAAATATTCATCAAGTAAGGCCTATATTAAGATTATCACGTCATAATCACTTACATTACTGAATATCGGAACGGCAAATTGAATTATCTTTTAGAATAAAAGTTCAGTATTTTTGTGTACATAGTCGTTTTAAATTATTGAATTGCGGAAATGTTCACGAACAAAGAAGGGGGCTTTAAGGTAACTGCGGACACAAAGCGGGACTTTGTAGGTCCAAATTTCAAAATGTCTGCAAATCTCGCCTAATGCTAGATTAAAACAGAACCTTAGACTACAATATTTTATATATCGGTCATAAAAAGGGAATTAATGACGTCATTACGTCACTAAGAGATCAACCCCTTTTTAAGGACCAAATTCAGAAATTTTCCATGTTTTCGGAAATAATTAACCAATTTTTATCCCGAAAACGCCATTTTCTTCGTAAAAACACGCCTGCTGACTTATATGAAGATACTTGGGCAAGAAATGCAATAAGGTGAAGCGTATTTAATTTCTATGCCTTCTGTGTTGCCGTTTTCGAGTACAGTTACTATAAATATGGACAATTTTCGCGAAAATTTGACCGGTGACCTATGCTGAAATTTATATACGCTGATGCCAAACTATATTAATGAAATTTTTTTAGATAAAATCCATATGTCCTCGAGTTAGATTTTTCGTACAATTCGATTCCGAGAAGAAATCAAAGCATATTTCAACGCGTGTCAAATATTCACAAAAGCCTTCTTTTGAAATTGATAAAAAATAAGTAATTTTTCTTTTTTTTTTAAAATTAGGATCAATTTTAAATATTTAAGAATACCTTTGGGCACGAAGATTGGCGTCAAAAAACATCGTGACGATGGTTTCGCTCCGACGTCGAATTCGACGAAATATGTTGCAACAACTTCAAAGAATCTTATTTAACGAAAAATCTATCCAAAAGTGATATCATTTTTATTTGCAAAAATTAAAGCATAGTTATTTCGCTACAGTATAGAAAAAATCATCAAAGATCACCGGACAAAATTTTGCGTAATTTCTATTTCTTTAAAAAAAAATAAATAAAATAATAATAAAAAAATCAAGAAATTTATAGCGTTTCAGGCTGGTTATTCTATTTGAATGTGAACAGAATAAGGCAAATAGCTTTGGCGTTCTTTGACTTTCTAAATGAAACGTTTTCGTGAAAACAGACCCAATAATTCAGCAACAATTTGCAAATACTGATTTTTGGCGGGCCAAAAAAGGGTTGGTCCCTGAATGACGTCACGGCGTCAAATGAGAGCCTCAAATCCCTTTTTAGTGCGTGTTAGTTAAGGCGCACAATTCAAAGATAAATCTCGGCAGATGTTGTTAAATGTACAGTCTAGAGTCTAGAATTACCATCATAAATGTTCGCCATTAGTACGCTTACTTTCAGTGTGTGTGTGTTTTTTTTTTTTTTTTTTTTTGATAACGAATGTCTCCACCAGCTGCTCAATAACAATTCAATATGACCTGTGTATTTTCCCTTGATAGTAATTGATAACATTTTTTTTTGTTGTATACCAATAAAACCGTGGTAATGATAAACGAAAGCTATCTTTCTTAAGTAAAATCTTTTTTACATTTAAACTTGTATTAAGCGACCACTAAAAGTATATGAGTGAGGAATGTATACGCCGTTGGTGGAGGGTCCTCCAATTTAGGGATTGTAGCATACTGGAACACTGCTTGTAAAGTCGTAGTTGTTATAGACATACCGTGCGGCGGCTCTTTGGATTTTTAAAAATGCGGTCGTTATAGAAAATAGTCGCTTAGTACACGTTTGTTTACAAATAAGAAACATACTTTTTTTATTGAACATGCAAATAATTGCGAAATTTTCAATAATCCTATGTTGTTCAAACTCATTGAGACGCCATGATTCTTGCTAGTTTTAATAACATCGGATTCATTTTTAATAATTCTAAGACCAACTTTACCTTATTTTTGCGGTATTGTTATTTAAAAAAGGGGGTTTTGAAAACGGTCGCTTAATAAAAATAGTCGCTGAATGGACGTGGTCGCTTGAGCAATATTGACTGTAGTTGAAAGGATGCAATAATTCTCTGAATCCCGTTTGACAGGCCCACTCTGTTGCGGCGTTACTAGTATCTGTCTAACCCTTTCCTGTTTTACAAAATTTTAGACCTGTCAAAATTCAATGTTTTTTACATCAAAATTTTAAAGTGGATTTAATTTGAAAAATAACCTTTCAGCATGTTAGAAAATAGTGTGGGAAAAGAAGAAATTGCTGGTCATAAGCAATTTCTTCTTTTTTCACAATGTTTTCTCAATCATATAATCATGGGCACGTAAAAAACAGAGATTATACAGGAAAGGGTTAAGATGCCAAAAGCTTAGATGTTGATTATCCATGTACATTGTTTAGTATTTCGAACTATACTGGCATCTCCTGTATATGTTCATTGGTTATATCTATCAGTGATTTCAGTTTGCGCCCCGTCAGTCGAAAGGGGACCATCTTGGCGCGCATACGAGGGTTGTTCAAAAATTAACCGGATTTTGCCTCGCAAAATTCTAGTTTCGAAGCAAAAATTAACCGGATTTTGCCTCGCAAAATTCTATTTTCGAAGCAATCAAACTAAATTTGGTATCATTCGCTGCCGGAATTTAATCCACATATGGTGATGCAAAATTGATATACATGTAGTTATCGAACATAGCGCGCGCGCATCTGCCACATGAAATGTCATGGTAACGAGTACCCGGCGCAGCAGATAAAAAAATCACATATTTATTCTTCGTTTGTGAATATTCTTTCTTTTCTAACTGTTTAAACATTTGAAAATTAATTGATTTGCTGGAAAAAGTATTACAAATGCATTGTCTTAATTTGAAGTAATTTGGCCGTAGAGTTTTTCGATAAGGTTCGTTTAAAATGTGGCGGGGTAAGTGTTTCGGAACGTTCGAGACGACGTCAACTGAATGCTCGGAATTTTGATCTTTATTTATTCTATTCGATATCTACAAAAATAACGAAATACATAAATCAAACACTTGGGAATGGTTCATTCTTCCAAATGCTTAATTTTCAACGGTGAAGTTGCTTCCGTGCCCCGTGAGATAAGAGGAAGAACGGACAGAGAGAAACTTGTCAAAGCAACTGTGGGGACGTCAACTGCCGAGTCTCTGGAAGATATAGGCGATTAACTAAGGGGTATATTTCTGAGAACTTTGATGACGTACCATTCGACTTTACCTTTATACAAACCATAAAAGCACAGCTTAATTTCAGGAACACTGAATTCTTCCTTCTTCCATGAATAACGAGTCGTGACAAGCTAAATCACACAACAACAAATGTCTCAATTCTCAAACACGTCGCTAGTTTCATTTACTGTGCACCGCCACCTAATACCCATGTATTTTTGTCGCGTGTGAAATGAAAATACATCGTTCAACTGCTTCAGGCTTTGGCAAGTTTGAGCATATACAGTGTCCCGTTAATATGAGTATACTTTTTTCACATAGCGATAAATCAGTGATAATTAATTGACCCCACCCTGATAAAAATTGAACACCCCTCGTATTTAATAGAGTAGGATTTTTTGAAATTTGACGAATCTTTTTTATATAGAATGGTTACTCTCCCTCCCTGGAAAGGATCTTTTTTAATGCCACCTTCAATTGACCTCTACTCGAATCGATCTCTTACGAATATTTATTTCAGGCATTTAATAATAATCATCATATCTTTATTCAACGAAGGTTTCTTATCATAACATCATTTTCAAAATTCAAAGGTTTCTTATCATAACATCATTTTCAAAATTCAATCTTTAGAATCCACATCAGTCAATAAAATCGTGGAATGGTTTGATCGCCTGGAATGAAAAGTTGATCCTTTTCAAATGATTCCTAAGTGTATTTTAGTAATTAAAGTGATTCTTTTGAATGCAATTAATTTCAAGAGCTCTAAGCAATCGAATTTGAATGGTTTTTGTCGAGGTGAATGTCAATTACACAATGTTATTCTGCGTAATTAATGAACTGGCAGGGCGGGGCTTAACCGTGACGTAATTTGGCGAGTTAACTTTTCAAAAGTTTGGATTTTTTCGAATTTTAGTCGGTAATCATCGTTAACGCGTGCATATAACTGTATCCTAAACCCTAAAGGATTCACGTGCTTTGAGAGAGTGAACACATTTCATCGTTTGGTAACCAATGCCTCGTAACTTCAGCTGGATTAAGCTGAAGTTACGAGGATTTGGTTACCAATCTACGATTTATGGTCTCGAGTTATTCATGTCGACTCTCTTTAGAAGTAGGTTATTTTAGATGAAAGCTGATTTCCCTTAACCTTAAGTGCAACGACCCGTTGCTTAGACTCCGCCCTGCCAGGGCATTAATCTTGGATAATACTAGGTGTAGTGCGTGCATTCGGGTATTATCTAATAACACAGTTGAAAGGGCCATCTTTATCGTTATCAGAAGTTGTGATTTTTGAGATACATTGTACATTGATCACCAAACATCTATATTGCCTTAAATTAAGTTGCAAAAGTAATATATTGTTTCGTGTATCAAAATGGATATGTTTCCAACAGGGCTCGCAGGATTGGTCAATGTGACTGATGCAAATGAGGACGGTGAAACTATCAAGAAAGATCCTAGAGTTATTCATACAATAACTGTTTTAGAAATACTAGTTTTTATTATGGCCCTGTGTGGTAACCTGTTTCTCGTTGTTCTCATGCGAGCGCCTACAATGAAAAAATTCTCATTCTCTGTGTATTTCACATTCGCGGCCGTCTTTGACACAGTGACGATCTTCTGGAATTGCCTTGAAGACGGGTACGAACTGAAACACGATAGTTTACTAGAAGAGGACGCATCGAGGTCTTACACGCTTGGTTGTGGTGTATTAGAGACTATGGATAGTTGGTTCCCAACAACTTCAGTTTGGCTCAAGGTCGCAGTGTGTGTTGATCGCTACATCTCAATTTGCCATGTCGCACTTGCTCAGTCATTTTGCAGACGGAAAATTGCCTTATTGGTCTGCTTAGTAGTGATTACATGCACATTTATTTTTGAATTACCATGGCCACTTATTGTACCAGACCGACTGAGCAATAACTCATCTGAAACGTCTATCCGATGCGGCTTAGAACCGGACGATAACACTATTGGCGTTGAATTCGCAGAAGATTATGTTCAAGTTTTGATTCCACTTATAGTTGTTTCCATTTTGAACGCTAGAATACTTGTGGTTTTAAAGAGAAAGAAAGCTTTTCGGAGTGAGACATGTCTAACAGAACATGGCCGACGTCAAAACCAAGACAATAACTTTAACGTCTCCATTTTCTATTTGCTGGTATTCACGATATTAGCCTGGATACCCTGGATGATTGTCAATATGATAATAACAATTAATTTTGATTATTTAGGCCACGACGATGACACGGTATTTGGAGTACATCTTTCATATGCCTGGCATGCGACACTTGTTATCTGGTTGTTCACGTTTGCACAGAATTTCTACGTGTTGATGTTTATGTCCCCTGTGTACCGGAAGGAGCTGCGACAGCAGTGCGCATGCCTGCCATGGTGCAGAGCTATCAAACATGAACGACTAGACGAAGCTGAAGATGCACCTCGTAATGAAGAAGAAACATGTGCTGTGAAGACCTTTAAAGTAATTGACTCCATTTGACCGCCAACTATGTTTTTGTTCTTCTTTGATTTATTGACATGACCAATATGTACTGATAATAAAATGAGTTTGTCTGGAAAAATGCTCATAATGAATGACACCCCTTGGGACACGAGGGGTTACATGTGGTCGAAACATATTGTTTCCAATGTGGACCCACAGAAATCCCTCTTATATTTGTAAGGAACAAATCCGAGCTATAGGGCATTGTCTTAGAAATGGTAGAATGGGGGAAAGAACTTCTGGGTTTTGAAAATATAGTAGATTCTAGGATCCTGTGGTCGTTTTACTAAACTTCTTTAAAAAATCTTTAGTCAAAATCACAAATCGTAACTAGTGTTTTCATTCATTGTTAGATTCTGCCATGAAAGATCTCATTCGAATCGTTTTTAAAGACGATTCCAATGAAGCAATGCATGAAAGAATTCCATATTTAGTTACTACTATAAAAGCAACCTGATTTTTTTACTTAACCCTTGTCATGCTGAACCCGGAATATTCCTGCTTTAGCAGGAGCTTTAGACAAACATCAGCCTGCACATATGTGCAGTCTGATGTTAGTCTACACCACCTATTTCTCACTTTCAAACCAAAATTGTCAAAAGATTTAGTTTTTCGAATTATAATTTGACTTACAGTTGGTACTTTCAGTGCTTTTTGCCCTTTGATTTGGATGAAGATTTTTAGCCAAAATTTATTCAGCATGACAAGGGTTAACAAAGAATAATCGTTTACAAGATGTTTAGTAAAACAGGTCCCTGAAGGATCCCTTTTCTTGAGCTATCGGGATTTTGGGATCCGCTTGATCCCGGGACAGTAAGTGTCGAACCCAGCCCTATGTTCTGGATGATAAAACAGCGAAAAGAGTTAGCCAATTATATCCCGCTTTGCACACAAGTGCACGCGCAAAGCATGGCAAAATTGGCAAACTGTTTGTGCCGTTTTGTTATTCGGAACGCAGGGCTGGTTTGCCAACCAGATATTTTATATACTGTCATCAATTATAGGGGTTTGACGCAACTTTCAATTATGAAAAGCTAATGATTATCCTTTAACCATGGCTATGAAAATATCATTCATTTACAAGGAACGAAGGGCTGCATCATCAATATTTCAACTAGATTAACTTGAAGAAAGAAAATATCACGATCAAGGTTTAAATTTTTTATGCTAACACGGATTGAGCTTTCGAAATCGGAAATGAACGCTCTTTGTCTGATCTCTTCCAGGATAAATTGTTTCAATAATGGTAGTCTTCTTTGATATATTTTTCTTGCTTTTGTTTATATGTTTATGTTCAAGATCAATCAGGGCCAAGACGTAATATGTTTATACAGGATTTTTATACCTTAGTATAGATTTTTTCTTAAACTGAGCTCTGACAAAGACACTGAGTACATTTACATAGGTATTTCATGTATTTAAAAAGATATGAAGTAAAGGGACACAATTAAGCAAAGTGTTGTTTTTAACATTTTTTATTCATTACGAAAAATGCCAAGGGAAAAAATAAATAAAAAATAAATTCACGGCTTACAAAATTTACCTAAATATTTTTCATTTACTTACTTCATATTGATAGGCCATTGTTTCGTTAAGAAAGGCTGATGTACATACGCTGCATTGACACAAATTTTGGAATTAAGCGTCAAAGATCTTTTCAACATTGTTTAAAAGAAAGGCGATATAGATCCGCAAGAAAGAGTGATGTTCTAGTAACCGTTATCTCCATCATTTTCAATGTAAAATTGATCTCTGATCCCTTACTCGAAATTGCTGATCTCTAGCGGGTTTTCTTTATTCAGAAGAACTTACATTTATATATCATCCCACTCGAAAGGGGATTTGTTTATTTTTTCACCAAAGAATTTTGTTTTGATGAATTAATCATAGATTTCCGTTGAGCCTTACGCCAGTTAGCTTGTAATGTCACTGTAAGGCTTTTTTCAAACGGATTTTTAATAGTATAATAAAAATATAGCTTGCGAAGGCCTTTTTTCATACATTAAGAGCCTATATGCGTCTGCATCATTTACTTACTTTCAAATCTAACGCCATAATCAAAGATATAGTCAAATATTTCTTTGATTCAGTGCGAAACAGTTTAACTTCCGTTAAACTTATTGGCAGTTACGAGTGTTTTGTGCTGGGCCATCTAGCTTATATATTTTACGGTCCATAATCAATGCAGCCATCATTCTACATTTTGTTCATTCATAGGTTAGTGCAAAACTGTTTAAAGTGAAGATGAATTTAAGGATTGTCCAGGAGTCAAGATGAGAAGAGTAAAGCTAACCCAAGAACTTTTATATAGAGAATATTTTGTTAATGTCTGAAAGTATAAATGTTACCTGGTCGAGATTGTGAGAATTTATCATTATTAGGCTTTGCCGAGTCATGATCCTTTCTCGCTGCCGAGACAAGATGACATATTTTAAGACACTTACATGTTATTCTATTTATCGTGCAACCTTTTTTGTGCTTAATTATAATAAATCCTTAAAATCAATTATTAAATAGATATGATATTATGTTATGTTATCAGACAGTTGATATCAGGTCAATACAGGATTCACTGCATGATAAATGTTAATAATTACTATCTTATTGATAATAATGTTAAATTGATTTGTGGTACGAGCAGGTAGTTCTGGCTTTGAAACACAGTTTGCATGATGACGAAGAAGACCATCAGCTTGGTCAACTTTTCAAACACGATTGGCTCCAGCGATTCCGTTTTTAAAATACAAACAAACTTAGTAGGTTTTTTTTATTATCAATACCCCGACATATGTAGATATTTTATTATATATGAGTAAAAATTGTTTGAACTTTGGCAAGAAACTTAGAAAGCAAGACCACGATCGGCATTAAAAATAAGACAGCGGTTTAAAATAGATTTATGGAGGCTATATCACACATCAATTAGACTTGATCAATTATTGTTTAGCAGAGTAATTAAATGGTTTCTTAGACTAATAAAGTGCTATATTAGCCCTGCGTCTGTTTGATTGCATTTATAACTTCAATTTCCTTAGCACATGGCTTAAAACCTATTTGTCATGTGCTAAGAAAATAGCATTTTTTTCTTTAATGCTTTTCTGTGATTTATCGAGAAATAACGGTAGATTATCTCTTGATAATCTCGCCGAAAAAGCAGTGAAATTATCAAAAAACCTATACCCTGCTTTTGTGCATTTCATCCGATTTGTCGTCATCTATGCAGAGCAAAATAAGTGACGTCACAATGAACGTTGCATAGCAATCACGCGCAAAATGAAGCACTTTACGAAAATATGTCCTAGAAATTTCACAATTTGTCTCATTTTGCAATAAAGAAACGGAATAATCGAGTGTTTTTCGAGTAAGATCGATTAATATTTCATTTCGTGAACAACAATAGCTATTCTGTCACTCGTGGTCCTGAAAATATAGCTTTTGTTGTTCACTCAATAAATATAAATCGATCTTACACTGAGACAAACGATTATCCTCTATACAATTAAATAAACGAAATCAAAAAGACACTCATCACTTTAATGAATCGCTATGATGTTGATACTCATTGGATTCGTCTCAATGAGACGATTCTAATAAGTACCTCCTTCTTGTGGTTTGTTACAGGTTTTTCCTTGAATTTAATTGTGACCCGTCGCGCTAAAAGGGGCCATCCGGGAATTCTGTGAATAAATGAATTATTGAAAAAGAGATTTGATCCAGTAAAGGTCAACCAGAAGTCGTATTTTGAAAATTCTTTCACTTGAAGGTAGATTGAACATTCTAGATTCAGAAAATAAGCCCATCGCAAAAAGTTTCGACCCTAGTCAGACTGCGCAGATGGTCCCTTTTCGCGTGACGGGTCACAATTATGAATAAAGTCCATTTTAAACCCTCTATCTTTAGCCCTTGCATTGTCAACAGTTTTGCAGTGTCCTCTTGATAAACAATATCGACCTGGAAGTCATATGAGGACAATTTACTTTGATCAGGTTATCAATTGTTGATAATATTTAGCCGAATATGTCTAGGGGTCAAACCACAGCTATGGAAATTGTTGGTTTTATCCTTAAAACCTCGCAACTGTGGTTAGATTAAAGCTGCATTTACGAGATTAAGGTTTAAGAATTAAAGCGAAGAATATTTTACATCTGTTTTGATGAGTAAATATGATGTGTTGTTGCGTGCTATGGCCATCAACAACACCACATTTACCAAGATTAGTACCTGTGACTTCAATTTTACAAGATTCATAGATTCAAGGAATCAAAATAACCATTTGCAAAATTTGAATGTACAATTTTATAAGTACTTTTTGTTTCAGTGGGGCTTTCAACAATATTTCAGTTATATCGCGACGACTGGAGAACCTAACAATGGATTCTTGGTATTTCTCACGCCAGTACTGCAATTACATCCTTTCCTAGCCCCAAGCTGCTGTTGCACATAGGTCTGCGATTATCAACCCATTGGTGGAAGAGTTTCATATGCGCAGGATAAATATTCTACGTTGCAGCGTCTGACCAAGATCTTCACAGCGTGGGTTGCAGCTGGCATGGTCTTGATCCTAGCTGCGGTAGTTTCTGTCTGTCTATCTGTCTCTCTCTCTCTCTCTTCTCTCTCCCTTCTCTCTCTCTTCTCTTTCTTCTCTCTCTCTCCCCCCTTCTTCTCTCTCTCTCTCTCTCTCTCTCTCTCTCTCTCTCTCTCTCTCTCTCTCTCTCTCTCTCTCTCTCTCTCTCTCTCTCTCTCTTTCTTTCTTTCTTTCTCTCTGATGAAGCCTTTGGTATTTTCTTAAGTTTCCATGAAACGGCTTGAATTATTACACGTCTCGTCTTGGAAAAAAAAGCATAATCTAGATTGCATTAACCTCTCTAAAATAATGACTGGTGTTAGCTAGAAACTACTGAAAGTTACTTTTATAGACAAGTAGTTCAACTATTTCGTATCAGAAAGCAGTCTTTATCATAATCACCCCATTCTTTCCTTCTTAAACTATTTTAACGACCATCAAAGAAACATAAGACGAGATTATTTTCTTTTTTTAAACTCCAGAACGAAGTCTTTTTCTTCCTTTTTCTTAAACAAGTTTTTTTTGTTTAATATCGATTGCTTAGTTTCAATGTTATATTTTCAATTCTTTTTCTAGATGACTTTCGACTAGGTTTAATTAACAATTTTGTCCATCGGGAAAAGGGAAGGTTCATCAAATGTCGTGATCCAGGTCATTTTAGGTCACTGCTTAAAGTTGCATTGGTTATCTTCGTTTCAGTTAAGTATTGCTTTGTTAGAGATTGGCTTATTAACCCGAGAAATTATTTATACTTTCGGATTTAAACTTCAAAGATGGAAACTCCTCTAAATACGACAGAGCCGATGATAAGCACCACCCCAAGTGAGGATGGACCAGAGGACGACCCCAGGGTGCTAACACCAATCGCTATTGTTGAATTATTCATTATGATCATCGGAGTGATTGGAAATACTCTGTTGTTTATCCTCATGAGAAGTAAGAAAATGACCAAACACTCGTTTTCTGTGTATTTTTCCTTTTCTGCCGTCTCTAACTCAATCGCGATTTCCTGGAATTGTATTCAAGATTTATATGAGATCGGACACGACAATGGACTTGAGCAGAATGTATCTAGATCATACACTTTCGGTTGTGGACTTTTGGAAATATTTGATGGATGGCCCGCTACGACTTCAGCATGGCTGATGGTTTTTCTGGCCGTCGACCGTTATATATCTGTCTCTTACACGGTTGCATCTCAAGTTTACTGTAGAAGACCGGTAGCCCTCGGTATTTGTATCTGTGTGACATTCTGTGCGTTTATATTGGAGCTACCATGGTCTCTAATCACACCGGATAAGGCCGACAATGATCCATCGGATAGACCGGTACGATGTGGAGACGAGGCAACTGACAACCTTAAAGGTCTAGATGTAGCGGAAACTATACTGCAACTGTTTCTACCGGTGACGATTGTAACCATATTAAACTCACTGATTCTTGTAACATTGAACAAGAAGAAGGCATTCAGATCAGAGGCAAGCCTCACTGATCATGGGCAGCTTCAAAACAGAATAAACAGATTAAACGTCAGTATATTCTATCTGTTACTCATAACAGCACTTACATGGTTACCGTTTGCAATTGTGAATGTTATTGAAATGTCTATGTTTGAGTTTCAAGACCACGCAGATGATGATGTTCGTATTCATATTGACTACGCCTGGCACGTGACTCTAGTAATGTGGTTGTTTACGTTTGCCCAAGACTTTTATGTTCTCATGCTGATGTCGCCCGTGTACCGGAAGGAGATAAAGCGTCAATGCGCATGTCTTCCATGTTTCCGGATGGTACCACACGATCGCCTTGAAGACGGTAACCAGTTGCCAACTAACGAATCTGATTCTAGTGACAAACTTTGAAATAAAATCATAAAACATATGGTAATGACAAGTATAAAAAAATAATTACATGATTTCGACTGGGAACACAATTTTCAGAATTTGGCATAACAGGATACCTGATTTTTTAAATTCAACGTAAAAAGCCCATATTTAGAAAAAAAAGCTCCATAGTACGATAAGGTGAAACTTAAGGTAGACAGATACTATTAGGCAATTGTTCCAACCTGTATTGAATAAATATATTTCGTAGAGTGTACCTTTCCGATAATTTGACCGAAAAAAACAGCCTAGCTTTCCATTCATTTTCCTAGGAAAAGGGAGATTTTTGAAAATACCATTATGCTAGCAAAAATACCAAGAATTGAAGCATACGAATCTGGATGGTTACCTCCTATGTTTATGAGTTGGTATACATTATTCATTGAATACAATGATCTTTAAAAATAATTGATATATAACATTTACAAGACGAACATGTAGGGAAACACGTTCTCCGAAATAAAATCTCTTTTACACCTACATCAAATATAGTTGAAAGAATTTGATAGAAAATAAGTTTAACATTAGAAGAATTAGAAAAAGCAAAATAAAGTAGTTCATTCAGGCATATTTGGTCACTTTGCTTTCAATGAAACCACCATCCCCTTCAAACTCGGGCGTTCGCCTCTTTTCGTATTCGGGTAATAAATATATCATCAAAACAAATACACCTACATCAAATATAGTTGAAAGGATTTGATAGAAAATTAGTTTAACATTAGAAAAATTAGAAAAAGCAAAATAAAGTAGTTCATTCAGGCATATTTGGTCACTTTGCTTTCCATGAAACCACCATCCCCTTCAAATTCGGGCGTTCGCCTCTTTTCGTATTCAGGTAATAAATATGCCTAAGACAAGAGTTTGTAATATTTGCTGTAATCCCATACATGTATTCATTGATATTAATAAAAATGCTGTTTAAGTTTCAATTACTGATAATTCAGGCACGTAGGAAGTAGTTTAGGGGGAAAGGGTGGGTAAGATGAAGAAATGTTCCTTTGGGTTTCTTCTTTAATTATAAGACAAAATAAAATTTCGATTTCTATACCTGTTATAAATACTGAGAGGGAATGGGACCTTCTTCATCACTTTAACCAAGGAAAATGCATTTGTAAGAAAAAAATATTAATGAGCCTATGCGTGACATTTCCAACAATTTAACGTGTGCGTGAGGAACGAACATTGGGCAGCATAGATAGCCAAATACTGTAATTAGGAGATTGCTTGAATGTCTCTAGATATTTTTAGACGTTATCCTTCTACGAAACGCAAAGTAAAGACCCTGGTCAGACTGTGCACACGCACTGACTGGCCAGAGTCTTTGCTTGACGTACATTTGAAATTATTGAAAATGTCACGCACATGCTCATTTATAATCAGCCCAATCATCATGCGAATCCGTCATAAAATGAAACATTTCGGCAACAAATTTTTAGCGGCCAAGACAGACTGAATATCTAAGCGTTAGATGTTGGATCTTCTAGAAAATTGATTCAAATAATAAAAAGCAATTAAAAGGGTAATCAAATGACATAGAGAGGTCAGGTTAAACATTATAAGGAAAAGAAATATTGCTTGCTACGAGTCTTCTTACTTTCCAACAATATAGACCGATTCTTCAAAACGTTAGCTACGAAAGAAATAAACGTTCGTCATTGTAAAAAAGAGCTTCCTATTTCCTAATTAATTTCCTGTAATTCATCGTATTGTTATCATATTTTGTTTTGCTATTCATATACTATAGAAGCATTTGTTTTGTTTTTTCACCATTACCATTTTTAAACTTTTCATTTATATTTTTTTTTTATTGATAACGAAGGCAAATGACTATTTTCATGTTATTTTCATTTGAAAAAATATCTTAATGTTCTACTTTCATGAAATGAAGATATTATTATTATTATTATTATTATTATTATTATTATTATTATTATTATTATTATTATTGTCCAGCGTCTGTGGCATCGTGACTTGCCATGTTTTGTTCAAATGACCCGGTCGGAATGAGTACTTTGTTCATTTCCGTTCATTATCGTCGCTATTGCACCATCCGTCCATATCAGCGATATCCCTAGAAGACGGTTAGTTGTAACGGGAGATATATTGCAAGGATCCATAACGAAACTACTGCTGAGATCTGCTATTGTTCTTCAACGTGCTCGGTGTAAAGCACCGTCTCAAGGGATCTCGGTTTAACATCTTTTCCGAAAGACAATTAGTTTTTAGTGTGCAAGCCCGGGCAAGGAACCCGAACGATCAACCATCAATTGTTTTAAAGTTGGGTTCTCTACCGGCTGAGCTTATCGGGCTGAATGAGTACTTGTAAAATTGGAAAGGAAATATTGGTCGTGAATCAATATTAAACAATTTTCAAGAGGGTTTACAATTTTTACAACCAAAAAATTTTAGCCTCAGTAGAAAATAATTTTCATTCCATTGCAACATCATTTCAAATCGACATAACAATAAAGTTAGAATATTAAAACGAACGAATCTTTGATATATAAAATAACGAAATGCATAATTGTTTTATAAAAGGGGGGGGGTATTTTTTCGCTACTTTTGCTTAATCACCGGAGTTTAGGTTTCAATTAGTGTCTGTTGGTCTTAAAATTACAAAATAATTTATTACCTCCATTTTACAATATATGTATAAAAGATTCATATCATATTTCTATTACATTTGAACTAGTGAATTTCGACTAGATTGCGTTGCTTATTACCATTGTTAATATTCAATTTTATTATTTTCTTCGTTAGAAAAACACTTGATTATTATTTCTTATTTTAATGTTACTCCTGCACATATATGATTGGGTTTTTTAGCTTTTTAATCTGTGCATATATGCTTGATTTTTTAAAATCGCCATCTGTTGGTTCATTTGAATTCATTTGATCGAAAACGAAAAGATAGAATGAAAGCAAAAACCTGTACATGCTGGTCAGCATAAAAATTACTTCCTATCATTTGTGACCCGTCACGCGAAAAGGGACCAACTGGGAAGTGCGTAAATTGTCGATCTTGGTCAGACTGTCCGATCTTGTAGACTGACAAGGATCGAAACTTTTCAAAATTATAGAGAATAACATGTTAGTGTCTAAAGATAAAAATGTTATCTGGTCGAGGTGGGAGAATTTATCAGGACGAGGCTCTGCCGAGTCATGATAATTTCTCGCAGCCGAGACCAGATAACATTGATATTTTAAGACACTAACGTGTTATTCTATTTATCATGCAGTCATTTTCAGCGCTTAATAAACCTTTAAAATCAAAGAAATCCAGGTGAAAGTGTATGCAAATTTTCGAAAATAGACTGACTGATATCATGTTATGTTATCAGGCAGGTGTTATCAGGGTAATACAGGCTTCATTGCATGATAAAACATGATTTATGAATCCAGTATGATCATTCTACCTTCCTATATAATTATATTCGTAATCAGCCTTCTGGTTGACCGATGAAACGAATCCTCTACCAACTACAGCAAAACTTGTATTAAGCGACCAGGAATGGGACCACCAAAAAGCGGTCGTGAAAGTAAATGGTCGCTTAATACACGTTTCGTTTACAAATAAGAAATCGAATATGTATAATTTTGCGAAATTCTCAAGAATTCTATGATGTAAAAACTCACCAGAATCGTCTTAGAGACGATTCTGGTGAGTTTTAACAGCATATGATTCATTTACAAATTTTTTTTTTATACCAGTGATATCTATTTTCTCAGATATTTTTATTTAAAAAAGGGGATTTTGAAAGCGGTCGTTTAATAAAAATGGTCGCTTAATAGACGTGGTCGCTCGGGCAAGATTGACTGTATATATTTTAAGGAGTTCCAAGATGGTCCTTTATGGTCTGAAAATGACTTAATCAGTTCTCATCAAACAAATGCAATCAGTTTGGTAAAATACACCGCTCAATTGGTTAATGAGTTGCAATTTTGGGCTCAAACAATACATGCTTTGGGCACGGAGAGCTCCCTTTAAAAATACATCTACTTACAAAATACGACGGTTTTTCGATATATTTTGTTTATTGTACGATTTCTGAAAAACAAATCAGTTAAATGGATCTTACATCCCTTCAAGGTATTCTCCGTGAATTTGAAATGCACAGTTTTAAGCTCTGAATCCATTTCGGCATAGCGTCACGGTCCGCTTACTTAGGATTACACCTGAGGCATTGACTGACGGCTGAGCCATGGGACTTGTATAGACAACCAGATAGGAAATTTTTAAGTTTTGGAAAAAGGAAAGCGCTCATGGTGTTATTTCTTGTGAGCACGCTGGGTTAAGAAAGACGAAAATCTTCTCAAGCATAAAATAATTGCTTTACAAGCTCAGGGCCCAAGGTTATAAAACTTTTCTCAGGCTCAGGCTCAATTTTCTTAAATTTTAAATTAAAATTAATGTATGAAATAAAATGTGATATTAATAAGTTGTTATCTATAACAACTTATTAATATCATCTTTTATGTTAATACATTAAAATGACTAATAAAACAGAATTATGGCTTTAATCTCAAATTGAAATTAGAGAAAATTTTGAATTGAGCCTGAGAAAAGTTTTATAACCTCGGGCCCAGATGTATGTGATGAAGCATCATCATGAAGAAGGCAAACATGCCTAAATTCGGACACAGGACGTCGTTTCTCATATTTCTTTAGCTTTGTTCGATACATCATCTCGGTTTTACCGACCTGCAACACTTAAATTGTCCTTCGGCACCAGAATTTGTTCGATTTAATCATCAGAGGAGAATAAGCAATATAGGTCCTTTTGTGTTCTTTGCCCTTTTGACAACTAAAGGCCTTCTACCATGTTAGTTAGCCACATTTTGGTTTCAACTTTCTTACTGGTTCGAAATAATGAACTCGTGTTTCTTCACCAGTAATCATGTCTGCAGATTGTCGTAGGTTGAAGTTTGGAAAAGTTTAAGCATTCGCTTAAGCCGTTTGTATTCGTACCTATTTCTGGTCATCTGACAACGTTTGTGATTATATCTGTCTGGCAGAAATCTTTCGTACTCCAAGAAACGCTACGAACTGAAATGCGCCCGCGATACAATGTAGGGATTTTCCAACAAGTTTGGCCTTCCATCGCTTTCAATTACTTCCTTGACTTCTGAGGCCTTTGTCTAGCCTGATACAGACAGAGGTTGACCTGAATTTGTTTCATCTTTGGTGGACTTCGTGCCAGTCAGACATTTAAGTCTCCACCTACGAACTGTCTCATTAGATACCTTATCAGATCCATAAACTCACATGAAATATATGTGTCGTAAATGGGCGGAGCTATCTGTAAACACATTAAAATACATGACATATGAATTCCATTGTGAATAAAGTTCTATGTAATTCTTCTTATTTCATATATGCGTCTTACGCGTGTTATAATTCTCTTTTAGTACCGAATGTTCTGTGTTGACAAAGGAACTTTTTCGTCATCACAAGATGACATCTTTTTTCACACTGCGACTTTCAGAAACATAAGATCTGTCATGAGAATTTATTTGAGTCAAGCTGATCTTTTAACCGCATCTTGAATTGAAAAGTTAAATTTATTGGGCCTTGGCGGGCTAAACATTTTCTATTCTAGACGAGGTTAAGACCAGCTTGTCTCAAACAATATCTAGTAATAGATTCTTATTCATAGGCGTAGCTAGGATTTCGAAATTTTTACGCATTATGCAGGCGGCACCAAAGAATATATAGGATTATGTCGACTGTGACAAAGATTAATGCCCTCCACCCGCTCCCCGTTTATATGGATTGAGCGTTTGTGAATAATCAAACATCGTAACTACAGCTTGAATAAGCTGTAGTTTCGGTGTTATGATCATTCATCAACGAGATTTTTCGAAAGAGGAATTATTTTTATTACGCAACTGCGTAATGTGCGTAATGGGAGCTACGCCTTTGTTATTCTCACATAAATAACTCTTTTGTACGCCAAAAACAATTTTTGGTAAGCCCAGATTACAGAAATACCGCAAAAACGTGCATTAAATGACGTCGTGATGACGTCATTGACAATGTGATTGAACACATCTGTAAGCATTCGGAACACCACTCGGCCAATCTCACGATCAACCTCGGATGTACATAGACGGACTTTTTAAAAAAAAAAAAATACGGGAAAACCTTCATTATCTTCCGATAGGTGGCATTTTTCAAATACTGACCTATCTGATTTGAGCATTCTGGGTAGTGATATTCGTGACAACTCGGCCGATTCCGTGGAACTACTTTCAAAATGTCAGCGGCCATGAAATGCTTGAATTTTATCGGTTTTACCCAAAATCCATATTAGGAAACTGCGTACAGTACAAATACATCTCATGCAAACAACTTTTTTTAAAAAAAATTTATATACTTTCGCAATTTAAACCAATATTTTTGTCAATTACTTTAAGGCAAAATTAAGTTTGATTTCCACAAAAATGAAGTTTTAATTGAAATTCTTCATTTACTACTTTTTGGCGATAGAATACGGAGTTATGCTTACGAGGTAATCAATCTTCGGAGAATATGACATGCGCAGACAACGGGAAAACCCAATCGGAACATCACTCGGCCATTTCCGTAAACTACAACATACATCGGATGTATGTAAGGCGGATGGGTATGTAACGAAATCGTGCATTTTGTTAGCCGGAAACAGTGTAAGAAAACTAGCACTGTAGATTTATATCTTTTACAGTAAATAACGGCTGAAAAATCTTAATTTTTGAGAATGACGAATCATTCTCAAATATCAAGATTTTTTTCAGCCGTTATTTAAGAATCTAAAGTTATTTTTAGCAGGATTCGATGGTTTCACATCAGTGACTAATACGAGAAGCGTTGGCGACGTCGAATGTTTTCACTCACAGTTTCGAGGGCCTACGCCATTTTAACTGACGTCATCGAGTTTTTCAATGGATTTCCCGTACTTTTAAAATTTGTCCGTCTATGTACACCCGAGGTTGATCGCCAGATTGGCCGAGTGGTGTTCCGAATGGGGAAAACCTTGGAAAAACTCGATGACGTCAGTTAAAATGGCGTTAGCCCGCGAAACTTTGAGTGAAAACGTTCGACGTCGTCAACGCTACTCGTTTAAGTCACAGACGTGAAGCCATCGTTTCCTAATATAAATATCTTTAGATTTTTAGATAGCGGCTGAAAATCTTAATTTTTGAGAATGATTTGTCATTTTCAAAAATTAAGATTTTTCATCCGTTTTTACTGGAAAAGATATAAATCTAAAGATAGCGCCGGTTGTTTCCGCGCTAGATTTTCATATACTGTTTCCGCCTAACTAAATGCACAATTGTGTTACATACCCATCCGCCTTACCTACATCCGAGGTCATTCGGAACATCGCTCGGACTTTTCCGTCACTTGAAAAGTACCTCGGACGTAAGTGTAGTAATTTTGGGTCATTTTTTAGGTAATTCGGCTACTGGTGGTACTTCGGTTAATACGCATAAAGAAAATCACATTTTGTTAATTCTTTCAGATCGTCTTTCGAGATCTTTTGGGCATATAATAATTTGATGACAAAACGCATTAAGACACTGCGTTTTGTTATCAAATTATGATATGCCCATGATTCTTCTTTCGTTGATTATGTTTTATGCAACGTCATCCTTAGCGGGATCGTTTACGTTTGTGACGTCATATAAACCCACGTGCGAAATGACGCGCCTTCATGGCTGCGCCCGTATTATTCCCAAGGTCTATTCCGTAGAATCGCCGAAGGTTCCCGATTGCATCCGAGGTCTGTTGCAGTTTACGGAAATGGCCGAGTGATGTTCCGAATGATCTGTGAGACAAGAAGACAAGAATATCTCTCTGATGGTTGTTCGTTATAGAGAGGGGACAAGGACAGCTTTTTGAAAAATAGATTTCTAATAAAGATAACGTATCTAATTGGATTTCTTTGGATCTTTAACGGTAGAAATGAAGGGTAGTTAAAGCGTTCCAAGATTCCTTTCAAAATGGGTCGACCCGTCGGAAAACACGGGATATAGGATTTTATAATGGATTTTTACTACAACTACTACAATGTACATTTACACAATACAGTCCACAAATATTACTTGATTCCCTTGAAGCTTTCACATGATAATTGTAAGGTCGTACGGAATGTTCCTTGTTCTAATAGTATGTATTGATATGAGAAAAACAGGCAAATGTGTCGTAGGATTTTTTTTTTTTTTTTTTTTTTTTTTTTTTTTTGAAAAAAATAACTTTCAACTTTTTAGTATGTATTCTTTTCAAAGAAAAAAAGCTCCTAGTTAAATCAAAGAGAACCTTGATAGCCACTAGATCGCCTTGTGCCCTCATGTGTCTCTTGTCTATTTCATTCTCCAATCTCTCTTTTTATGACAAATCTTACGAACTATGTAACGAAACGATCGCATAGACAGACGTGATCCATTCCGAGAAAAGGATTGTAGGCCTATATAGCAGAATGTGAATGAATTTCATTAGCGTTTTCATTAATGTCCTTGAAAAACTCGGCTAAATCTGGTAAGTCATTGTTTTCGAAAAAAAAGGATATGTTTGCAAACAACATTTTATTCGTTGATATAAACGAAGAAATTTGCTGGTTTCCTGTGGAGCCTTGCATCCAAATTTTGTCTTGGATGTCAAGAATTGTAATCATAATTTCCGAGTATCCCAATGATTGCGTTTATTGAAGTATATAATACGCACTTAGTTGTATTGAATGAAAAAATATCTAACGAGGTTGGGGGAGTTGATAATTGTCGAGGCTCGCATTATGCCATTATTCTAAAACTATCCATGTGATATCACATACAATATTACATGGGGAATTATCACACGGATATTTGTATAGCTATAAGATAAAGTAGATACTGCAACTACATTAGTACATGGCTTTACGCCATATCATTTTTATCATATCAGAATGCAGTCTTTATCAAAATCACTTCACTGATCCTTTTTATTCTGAGTCGTGGTTTTTCGATCATTAAGTTTTGTACCGAGGGAAAATGAAAAAAAAAATAATTAAATAATGGTTAACAGAACCAAAACGTTATTGGTCCTATAGACAGTTTAGTTAGTTTTCAGAATGCATTATTTTAAGGATCGTTCGCCATTTGATTTTATCTTTCAATTTATGTACTTTCATACTTCATCGTTTGTCTAAAGGAAAAGTACATCATGTGTCGTAATCTGGATCATTTCATGTCACTGCTCAAAGTTGCATTCGTTGTTTTCATTTCGTATTAGTATTGTTTTATATATAATACATACTTAGTATTTTGTATGAAAAAAAATATCTAACGAGGTTGGGAGAATTGAAAATTGTCGAGGCTATGCCGAGACAATTATCAATTCTCACAACCGAGTTAGATATTTTTTCCTACAATACACTAAGTATGTATTATATTTATCTTATAACCTCTATTTGTCTTGTTTTCGTCAATGTTTCTAACAGAAATGCAATGTTCTAAAAATAACCGCATTATATCATTGTTCTAAAAATAACTATGTGATATCATAAAAAAAAATCATACGGGATGTTATCACACAGATATTTGTACAGTTATAAGATAAAATACTTTATCGGACTTTATAGAGAAAAAGACTTGTTTGTATTTCCTGATTCAAAAATAGTGACGATGGAGATTCCTCCGAATATAACGGAGCCGATGATCAGCACTACGACTGACAACGATGGGCCAGAGGACGACCCCGGAGTACTGACAGCGATCGCTATTGTTGAATTATTCATTATGATTATCGGAGTGATTGGAAATACTCTGTTGTTTATCCTCATGAGAAGTAAGAAAATGACCAAACACTCGTTTTCTGTGTATTTTTCCTTTTCTGCTGTCTCTAACTCAATCGCGATTTTCTTTAACTGTATTCAGGATTTGTACGAGATTAGTAATGAAAATGAACTTGAAGAAGATGCATCAAAATCATATACTTTCGGTTGTGGACTTTTAGAAATATTTGATGGATGGCCTGCTACAACATCAGCATGGCTCATGGTTTTTCTGGCAGTTGACCGTTATATATCTGTCTCTAACACGGTTGCAGCTCAAACTTACTGTAGGAGACCAGTAGCCCTTGGCATTTGTATCTTTGTGACATTATGTACGCTTGTTATCGAGCTACCCTGGCCTCTTATCAATCGTAAATGTTATTGAAATGTCGTTATTTGAGTTTCAAGACCACGCCGATGATGATGTTGCTATCCACATCGACTATGCCTGGCACGTGACCCTAGTAATGTGGTTGTTTACGTTTGCCCAAGACTTTTATGTTCTCATGCTGATGTCGCCCGTATACCGGAAGGAGATAAAGCGTCAATGCGCATGTCTTCCGTGTTTCCGGAAGGTAACACACGATCGACTTGAAGATAGTAACCAGTTGCCAACCAACGAATCTGATTCTGACACCAACCTCTGAAAAAACACCATGGAAAGTCCATCAAATATTGGTTAAAGAAATTACAAAGACAATTTTGCGAAATAAGATTGATCTGTTAAACTGTGTATAAAATTGTTGCAAATTTCGATATTTCAAAAGACTTTGTAACCAAAAAATTGAACTACTTTTCTATGAATTCTGATCAGGGTAGATGCTTTTCGCATTTTATTGAAGGTCTTTTTTCATATTGTTTTTATTCCATTCAAATCTTAGATATAACATAAAAGAGGCTTAGAAATTAGGAATAACGATCCGTCAATCTGTAAGTAAGATATTATTGCTCTTTCTCCGGCAAGTCACGACATATTCCTTCCGTACAAGAAGCTTTTTGGACAATATACAATTAAACACACCGAGAAATTGACACTCATTCCGATCAGAATCATTCTAAATCATTCACTCAGCGCTCCATTCATTCATTCCAAACACTCACTCAAATCGATCACAAACGCTCCAAAATCATTAGATAAAAAGCAAAATCGTTCTAGACGATCAACATTTCATTAAAGTCGATCAAATTATTAGAGCGATTTTATTGGCTGGTGCGGATTTTAAGGAGTCTGATTGGTCAGTGGAGACACACATACAGAAAATCTCGTATAATTTATCAAAGGGGGGTAATAACTTTCGTTAATTTTGTTCATCTTGAACAACATTAGCGATATTGGATTACCTCCCATTTATTTCACTCAAAACACGCTCAACAGACTCATTCAATTTCATTCCAAAATCACTCATCTTGTCAATTTTACGATGTTGTAAACTGTAGACCAAGAATTGGCTGCACAGACGTGCTGTCTTATCTTGGCCTACAATGTACACCATCTGCTATCTTCTTAATCATCGTGGAGAAATTTTTTACTAGGCTTATTGAATTGTCTAAAATTACGGCAATTTGTTTGAAACAAAGTTGAAACCAACATGACGAGCTTTGATTGGCCTATACATATCTAAGAAGCCGCGTAATCCTTGCGGTGAATGTTAACCAAGGTTTTCCTGTTAGCGAGAAGGCTACTAAAATAGACCGCAATTTATGGTGCATTTGAAATTCTGCCTTGCTTTAGGATTTAAACGTTCGCAAAACGTTTTCAAAATGATACACTGCTTTGCACGTGCAATCACGTGCAAAGCGGTGTATCATTTAAAAAGGTTTGCTAGTGTTTTTTATCCTGAATGCAGGGGCCTGTTTCACCAAAACATTTAAGACACATTTTTGTCTTACCGATGACTTTCCAGATATTAAGGACAAAAATCACGTATCACCATTCAATCAATACCTATGTAAGGTGATTGTTGATGTTACTGTTTCGGAAGTCATCAGTAAGACAAAAATACGTTTTAAATGTTTTGATGAAACAGGCCCCTGAATGCAGGTCTGAATCTCTTAATACACAATTGAAAATGAGCTTTACAATCTGACCGAGTTGAATAATATTATAAAGGAAGATCAAGTCGAACCCTCATCAGTATTAGTCTTAAAAATGTCGTATCTTATTCAAATCAGCAATTCGGATACGTTTAAAGGTAATCCGTATGTATCAAAATGTTAGCGCAATGTTGCTGTAAGAACATTATACAAAAGATTCGGCGGTTACATTCGTTTTGCACTAACGTTCCTGCATGCCCTTCCTGGATTGACAGATCATCAAAATAAGTGATTTATTTTTTTCCAAATGGCCTCGATTTATCATGTTGAATCATTAAGCCAATTTACGTGATCAAACCGACTAACATCTACTTTATCTTACACGATCATTCGTTCTTTTGTACTGGCATGCAATAAAGATGTTGCGTTTAAATGAACAGTGCTCTGTTCATGACGATTTTTTTTCTTGCAAATCATTTTAGAAATGTGATCCCGCTTCGCACGTGAATCCACATTAAAAGCGGGATACAATTCCTAAACGTTCATAGACGTTTTTGCATCCTGAGCACAGCGCGGGATTTCTTTTCACATTTTTTTTAATTACTAGTATTTTAGTTGGAGTACTCTAAAACTAGATAGATTCTAAATGTCACAAGGCAAGGCTGTTAACGCTAAATACGTATTCGTATGACAAACGGAAATAAAATTCTCTATCAAAAATATAGTTGACCGATTGTCATTAGAGCGTATCTTTTTTCTCATTTTTAGCTCGACTTATTTCAGAGAAAACCCGAGGTAAAGTCTTCACGTTGGCGACATTTGCGTTGGCGTAGGCGATGGCGTGAGAAACTTTAACTTTGATCATATATCAAAATAAGATTTTGAGTTCATAAATAGCTTTTACCACAATCCTTTTCTTAGAAGTATTAAAATTATTAATCTTTTCTCCGAATCCAACCTACAGACCTGGGGCCTGTTTTACTAAACATCTTACGATCATTTTTTGCGTAAGTCAAAAATTAAAGTTCCCTCTCAAGTAGTAACTAAATATAGAATTCTTCCATGCAATATCTCATTGGAATCGTCTTCTAAAGACGATTCCCTTGAGCTATTGCAGGGCAGAATATATCAATGATTGAAAACACCAGGTACGATTTTTTATTTTGACTTACGATCAATTTTTTCGTATGACCTTTAGTAAAAACGGGCCCCTGATTATGCATACTGTAAGGAAATAGTGCTTTTTGGAAATATTACCCCACCCACTATTTCAGCCTTGCCAGGATTCCTGGCATTAGTTACTGTATTGCTGAACTGCCAAGTTTACATTAAAATGTGTTTGTTTCGGTTTGTGAAGTATTTAAGGACTATTTTAATGTTGAAACTGGTCTGTTTGCAGCAGTTAGCTAGAGAAATCTGCTCTTTTTAACATTTGTCGTCTGATTGTTTACAAGACTGCGGTGATTTTCTCCCTTGACTACAAACTATTTATTCCTCTATGATCTAATCTAACTCTGTAAAGAAGCCCTTATATTGTCAATAACACTACATTATGTTTGTTGTTTGCCCTTACAGCATTAACTTTAAGGAATTATTTGTGTTTAACAAGTTATTGAATTCCTGGCAATGACCTTAAGTTTGGAAGGAGGGAATGTTTGAATTCCTGGCCACTTCAGATTTTCAACTGTCAAATTCTAGCTTTTCTGAGAAATCTATTTATAATGTAAGATATCAATGTTTAGGTCTTGGTGTGTTCTATCTATTTATGTGCACCATTAATTCATATTGTTTATTTGTATGTAGCATTTGCATCTGAAAGGATTTGCTCCTGGCAACATGGCTGCAGTTGCCAGGAATTGTCATTTTTAACTGACAGGATTCCTGTCAGCCAGGAATGTTTTGATTGGCTAAGTGAGACCTTCCACTGCCTCTGATTGGTTTGTAAGGTTGTCACTATGGTGATCAAAAGCTTATAAATAGGGGTAAATCCTGGTAGATGATCAGTTTTAGTATCAGATTCACTCATGACACATGTCTTTATTTTGATGTAACAAGGGCCTGAAATGGCTATTCATTCATTAAATATAATCATCATCAAGCTGAATTGTCCTTTAATACAGTACTTATGCTAATAAACCAGGAGAGCCTTATTTGAAGGAGATATTGGGACCTTAGAAGCTCGGATAAGGTCAACATTTTGTTTACAATACCACCAAAAAAGCTCGGCTTAAACTTGTGATCCGTTCTTCATTAAAACCTGTCTAAATGAAAAATATAATTAAATATAGACTTGAAATCAAATTCTAAGAAAAGAAGAAGTATTTGTTATTTGAAAAACAAGAAAAATATGCTGTTTCCCAAACAGAAATAAATGGTTTAAACTTTTTGTGATACCATTTTTCAAAAAAAGGAAACACGATTTTTTTATGCACAGAAACGCATAAAGAGGGAAATATTTTGAAACATGAGAAATTGTTTGTTTCAAGCAATTTCTCGCATTTTCACAGTATTTTCTTCAATAATGTGCAGTCTGTTTTCAAATTGAATACACATTACTTCAACGTCAGCAAATTCTTTGAAAATGAACCAGTCTAAATTTCGCCGCGATATAACTGAAATAATATTGAAAGCGGCGTAAAACTCCATTCAATCAATCAATCAATCAACTAAATTTGTTTGATTTGTAGTTTCTGGGTTAGACAAATCAAATTGCAAAGTGATGTCATTTAGACATGTTTTCTTGGAGAACAGATCAACTGTACAGTTAGTTGCATGGTGAAATTGACATTCATCTCAATCAAAACTATTCTAAATCGCTCACTCTGCGCTCCATTCATTCTTTTCAATCACTCACTCAAACCATTCAAAAACACTCAAACCTATTGAAAATATAGAATCCAACAACGTCTTTCAAAATAAATTTAGATAGAGAAAAATCGCGATTTCACTGACACTATTCTAATTGTAAGCGTCTTATCGGTTCTTGAAGAAATATGAAGTTATCTATAGAATTTGTATGCATATTTTGTTTAAGGGAGGTAATCAATATCGCTTATTTTGTTCATCCTGAACAAAATTAGCGATATTGGATTACCTCCAATTTAATTCACACGAAACACGCTCCTCACACTCATTTAATTTCATTCACACTCCACACACTCATTCAATTTCATTCACCTTTTCAATTTCACAATGTTGTCAACTGTGTGTGAAAGTGGATATCCTACGCCTCCATGTCCCTCTTGTAATGAACTTCGTGACGTACAGATTATCGATGTGGAATAACAAATAGTAAGAATGAAGTATTAAATGCAAATAAATTATTAAAATTGTATTTATCAGCTAATGGTTTATATCTATCATTCCCATATCTCAATCATGCATGATTAAAAATACGTGACGCCGTTTAGCCTCTTAATGACCCGCTGTGAAAAAAAATCACGAGAAGAGCATAGCTCGAAGAGGGGGGGGGGGATTCAGCTATTAAATTATAACTTCATTACATTTGTATAGGTGTATTTTCAAACTAAGCTCTGACTTAGGCGTTGAGTCCATTATCCTAGGTAAGTCGGGTATGATTAAAAAGCAAATGATAGGAATTTAACCTGATCCCTTAACTGAAATTATGAAAGTTCATGTTTGAGTGAACCTTACGTTTTAAGACAAGCAATAGCGTAGGTTTAAAGGGTAAACTCTAAACTTTCTTTGTGCGTTATTAAAACCTGTTTATCTATTTCGAACAAATGACACGAGAAGCTAACAGTAAAAAGTTGGTTTCACGGCTCACCGCACAAAATCTACCTATAGTATAGATCCACAAGTTTAAGTGGGTGATCAAAGGTCATTTTTTCTATACCTGTACAGGCAAAATTGACCTTTGATCACTCACTCTAATTTGCAGAACTATATATCAATCATACTTTAGAAATGCATTACTGTTTAGCCTTTCGTTTTACCCGGTGTGCTAAAAGAGCAGAGCAGAAATCTTGGGTCCTTCAGTCTGGTGACAATAAGTGGTAAGTGTCAAACCCTGATTGTAAACAGAAACTTCAGGTCTGTAGCTATCTTTTTGTTTGTTTGAATGGGGTCTTACGCCGCTTTCAATATTATATCAGTCATATCCCGGCGACTGGAGCACCTAACAATGGATCCCTGGTATTTCTCAGACCAGTACTACCATCACATCCTTATCTAGCCTCCAGCTGTTTTCAACATAGGTCTACGATTATCAACCCATTGCTGGGAGGCAAATAGTCAGAAAGGAAGAGTGCCATCGTGCCGTCGAGGATCGAACCTCTAGATTGACAGTCCGAAGGGCTACCAACTGCGCTATGACGGCGTCTCTGTAGCTATCTATTCAGCGCGATGTGAAGACTTTGATCAGACTGTGCAGAGGTGAGGGAAATGTCAGTTACGTTCTCAAAAGAATTACTTGTCAGTTTGTTAGTGTATTTGTTTTTTTGTTGGTTTTTTTTCAGTTATAACGCGGAAACGGGAGCATCTAACAATGTATTGTTAATGTATATAGTACACCAGTTTTACCATTACATCATTTCCTAGACTCCAGCTGCTATGCCACATAGGTCTACGATTATTAACCCATTTGCGGGCGACAAATAGTCGGAAGCTGTGTGCCACCGTCGGGAATCGAATCCAGGACCTTTTGAATGATACTCTGACGCTACCACTGCGCTGTGACGGCGGGAAATTACACGTACTTTTCAG
Source organism: Fragum whitleyi (assembly GCA_948146395.1). Classification (NCBI taxonomy): domain Eukaryota; kingdom Metazoa; phylum Mollusca; class Bivalvia; order Cardiida; family Cardiidae; genus Fragum; species Fragum whitleyi. The sequence continues at coordinate 21,028,223 of OX411556.1, forward strand.
ACAGAGAATTTACTGCAAATTTGTTTGTCTTTCCATAGATTTTCTGGAAATATTAAGCAAAACGAATTAATCTATCACTCAATTCCAATCACAAAGATAAAGTATTCCAACTTTTACGCAAGTGCATTGTGGTTTTAGGTTGACACCCGTGTCCTTTAACCATTTTAAATAGAGGTATAGTCCGTTTGACTTCTATATGGACCGACCTTTTCATCAATTGCATAAAATCGAGTTTGAATTAGCAATTTGTATGTGGTAAAATCTTAATTTCAGCTTAATACCATTCCAAAAAATATTTTTTGAAAATAAAATGATTTCAAAATAATGATTTTGTCTATCTAGTTAATTGTAAGTACTCGGCGGTACATCGTATAGACGAGTACTATTGTCCTATCGGACGGGTATTGCACAAACCGGTTTTGCACGAGAGTTTAGTGCGGTAGTTATTTATAGATTGGGCGTTGACTTGAATAATCACTTCTATCGAGACTCTCCTGGCGTCAACACGTATTTGAAAAATGGATAGAGAAGATTTGGTTTCTTTGATAGACGAACGGTTGAAGAATTCTTTGACAGAGTACAAGGCGGAGATAGTATACAGCATGGAGAGCATTATCACTAAGATAAGTGGCAGTTCTAATTCGGAACAATTGTCTAAAATTAGTGGTTTGTTAAACCATGGCCATACTTTCAAACATAAATCGAACGAGGAGCAGTACAAGTATAACACCAAGATTAGCCTGGCTCTAGATGAAGCAAATAAATCGCTGCAATCAGACAAGCTCATTGAATGTAGGGACAATATCGCTGAAGGTAATTGACCGAAATATACACATTACTTTTAATTATTGTACACGTGGACCTTTGTTTTCATAGAACATTCGAATACTACAGGTATTTATAAAAGTTAACAGTATGCATGAGTTCGCTTATTTATCTATTTTATATAAAAGGGAGGTAATATTGAACTTCTATGCATAAAGATATGAGGAATAATGATAATGATAATAATTAAAAAAAAAATAATAAATAAATATTACAAATACGTAAACGTATATCAATACAATTGTAAGATAAAAACGTTGTAGTAATATTAGTCAATGAATTTTTCCGATGCTATTGAAGCTTCTTATATGTTTCAGCTCAAAAACTAGTGGCTCACAGACAGAAAATAATCAGACTGGCTGATTCCTCGGAGCTCGGTTGGCGGGTCGTCAACGAGTATGAGTCTAATCCTCTGGCGAGCGATTCTGACGATGAAAAACGCATCTTTAAAGCCGAAGCTAGGGCATCAAAAAAGCTGAAAGCAGAGAAGTCCAAAAAGACTCGAATTGGGAAGACATGGCCGTACAGTAAAAGACAACCTAGTGTGGCTAGTACACCAGCACCAGTAAATACTCCACAGAGTGTTAGGAGACCAGGTCTTTGTTTTGACTGTGGTAAACCGGGCCACTGGAAAGGCGCCGTGGAGTGTCAAGCTAATGCTTCGCAGAATAAGATAAGTATTAATTCCATGTTAGTAGATAACGGTCTTTTACAGGAAAAGATAGATGACGTAGGTACAAATGAGGTACCAGTTTCACCAGCTGGAAGGCTGAAAAGTAAGCTTGATATGTGGAAGTTAGCTACAGATAGTAAATATATTCATAGTGTCATTGAGTCTGGGTATAGATTACCATTTATTAGAGTGCCTGAGAGCGTTAGCCTTAAGAATAACAGATCAGAGGTAAAGGACCGTCCATATGTTGTGAATCCTTTAACTGTCGCTTACAACAAGATAGGTAAGCCACGTTTGGTACTTGATTGTAGACATATTAATGATTATCTACACCAATTTAAAGTAAAATTTGAAAACATTGTTGTAGCAGAAAGCTTATTTAGTGAGAACACATTCATGTATACATTTGATTTGAAGGGTGCTTATCACCATATTGATATTTTCAATGATCACAGAACTTATTTAGGTTTTTCTTGTACAGACAACGGTCTGACTAAATATTATGTCTATAACCAACTCCCATTTGGTATCAAAACTGCAGGACATATATTTACTAAAGTTCTTAAGGTAGTCATTACTTTTCTGAGAACCAAAGGTCATAGGGTCATCGCTTTTTTAGACAATGGTATTGGTGGAGAAATAGATTACGATAAGGCAATGGTTTCCAGTCTTTTTACGAAAGAGACGATTCTAGAATTTGGGTTTCTTTTAGCGGAAGAAAAATGCCAGTGGGTTCCTTCAAAAAGGGTAATATGGTTAGGTCACGTAATTGATATGCACCAGAACTTGCTATTTATTACAGACGAGAGAGTACAAAGATTGTTGTCTAAAATTCAATCCATCTTTAGTCGCATGGAAAACTGCGAGTTAAACTTGATTCAAGTCCGGTTTCTTGCTAACGTCGTTGGTCAAATCATATCCATGCAAAGTGTATTAGGAAGCAATGTTAGACTTATGACAAGAGAGTTATTTAAATGCATAAATTCTAGAGCAAGTTGGAATGCGCCGGTCAAAATAACGCCAGAAGGCATGCAAGAGTTAGTATTTTGGGATAAGAATGTAAGATACTTAAACAACAAAGGTAAGCCCATTAAAGACAAAACACTGTGTAGATTCTGTATTTATTCAGATGCGAGCGACACAGGCTACGGTGGTTACGTAGTTGATACACTACACGAAGGATTATCGTTAACCCAAGGTAGTAAGGCTTTAGAGAAGTTAGAACACGGAATTTCCTCGGAAACGGAATTCACAAATAGAACAATAACCCCGGAAGTGGTTTCAGTCGAAGAATTGTCCAACGATATGGACTTTCAATCAGATGGAGCCGCGGAAGAGGCAATCGATTCTATTTTGACCCCGGAAGTGGTCATTCATAATGAAAGATTGGTCCCGGAAGAGATCATGCCGATCGTTTTCTGCGGAACCAAGATATCGGCTAGTAAAGTAGAACCGACAGCTTCGGAAATAGCTAGTGTGAGAAGAAGCGAAGATAAAATCGAAAACGATTTGGTTTTTAGGCGTTATGGATGCGCTGTAGAATCGCAATTTGTTTTCCAAAACGAACCGTTAGCGAGAAAGGATAAAATAGAAAACTCACATTCAGAAATGATAGGTTCATGGTCATTGCAAGAACAAGGTCAAAGTTCGACTTGGAGAGAAGCAGAGTCGATATATCGCATTATACAATCAAACGTGGACAAGTTAAAACTGTCCTCAGTTAAAGTCTTTTGTGATAATAAAAATGTTAAATCTGTTTTGGCTAATGGCAGTCGAATAGGCAATTTACATCAAATCGCTTTGAGATTGAAAACATTGTGTGAAAATGAAAACATTGCTCTATACCATGAATGGATACCTAGGGCTAGGAATGATTTTGCAGACCATCTGAGTAGATGTTTCGATTGCGACGACTGGGAAATTGAGCCTAGTTTATTCAGACAAATAAATTATCGTTGGGGTCCATTTACAATAGACAGATTTGCCTCTCATTTAAACGCTAAGTGTAAAAGGTTTAATTCTAGGTGGTGGGTACCCGATACGGAGGGAATAGATTGTATGACACAACCGTGGCACGGAGAAGCAAATTGGGTTGTTCCGCCTCCAAGATTAATACCTCAGTGTTTGCAAAAGATCATTCGAGAAAATGCATATTGTACTATAGTCATTCCTAAGTGGAAAAGTGCGGCTTTTTGGCCAATGATCGTTAAAGAAAACGGACAATATCAGTCTTTTGTCGCGGATGTTTTGAACTTGGGGAAAAGAAATGTTATTGTATCAGGTCGAGGCAATAATGGTTGTTTTTCTCAAAATCCATTAGCATTTGATATGCTAGCCGTTAAATGCAATATTTAATCGATTTTTATATTTGACAGGTGTTGGCTTAAAGCAGAATTTAAAGCAGAAATTGGACCAAGCGGGTATTCATGAGTTTCAACAAAAGCATGTAGCCGATAGAATGGCCAGTTTCTTACTTCAATCTAAAGCGGACAGCACTGTGAAGAAGTACAATAATTCTTTTCAATTATTTGAACGTTTTTGTGAACAGAACAGCCTATCGCCAAAACCCGCACTTCCTATTACAGTCGCCATGTATTTAACGTCCCTGTTGGATGAATGTAAATCGGACAACGTTATATCATCAGCTTTTTACGGTATAAAATGGGCCCACAGGATTAACGATTTAAATGATCCTACTGAAAGCAATATAGTGAAACAGTTACTTGAATGTGCTAAACGCATTCGTTCAAAGCCAGTACAGAAGAAAGACGTTTTAACCACCGAAATGTTTCAATCACTGTGTTCAATGTACGAGACTTGTACTAACGTTATTGACTTGAGAGATCTGTGTATCATCATGTTATCATTTTCTGGTCTTTTACGTATAAGTGAAGCCACCGAATTACGTTGTAATGACGTTTCCTTTAAAGATAATTACTTGTCAATAAATGTAAGAAAAAGTAAAACTGATATTTATAGAGATGGCTCTGAAATTGTAATCGCCCAAGGTAGCTCTTCAGCATGTCCTGTAGGGTTGTTGAAGAGATACGTTGACGTAGCGAAGGTATCACTCCAGTCTGATGAATATTTGTTCAAACCAGGTTTCTCTTCTAAGAATAAAGTTTCGCTTATCAAAAAGAATAAAAGGTTAAGTTACACTAGAGCTAAAGAGTGCATTGTAAAGAAATTGAAATTGGTAGCTCCGAACCTTAACTTAGGTACGCATTCTTTGAGGGCAAGCGGTGTGACCGCGGTTGCCGGTACATCTAATGTGTCCGAGGGGTGCTTAAAAAGGCACGGCAGATGGAAAACTGATGTTGCTAAAGACGGTTACGTTAAGGACAGTCTTGAAAAAAGATTGTCTGTAACGAAATCATTACACTTGTAATTACGCTGGTTATAGAATGGATTTGTTCAATAAGTATCGGTTATTATCGAATTTGAATTTGTAGCTACCCTATCCTTTGTATTGTCTATACACGCGTCTCGCATACGCACAACATAGGTTTATGTTGGTTGTTAGTTTGTGAGTCCGTCGGGTAGGACTTGTAAGTACTCGGCGGTACATCGTATAGACGAGTACTATTGTCCTATCGGACGGGTATTGCACAAACCGGTTTTGCACGAGAGTTTAGTGCGGTAGTTATTTATAGATTGGGCGTTGACTTGAATAATCACTTCTATCGAGACTCTCCTGGCGTCAACACGTATTTCAAATTCAAATTCGATATTCTTGGATATTCGGAAGCGTAAATAGAGTGAGACCCAACATTCATCGGCAGTGACAGAGACAAATGGGTACAGGCTTCCAGAGTTTTTTACCACAGGTTTTATCTCTGGTTTTGTCTGGGCGAGTCAGGCCGTATTTGCGCTGTTTGTCATGATTGTTTAACGAACAATTGCATGTAATATTAAGCCCGCCTTGTGCTATTTTGTACTTGTATTTGTGAATTAGATCTGTTGATGCCAATACACGCGTCTCGCATACGCACAACATAGGTTTATGTTGGTTGTTAGTTTGTGAGTCCGTCGGGTAGGACTGTTGATATTTTCACATTTCCCGCTCTTAAACACGAGGGGTGAAGAAGGCTGTTTAGGCTGGAACAATTGTAAAAACACGTGGTTTTTTTCTAAACATTTGACAGAAGAAATGTCTATTCTTCCTTATTTGGACCTGCTAATTAGCATATCGACGGGCATGTCATCTTAAACCTAAATATCTCGTGATTTGTACCGTTATTACTCGCCTGCTTATCTAGTTTTCCTCGTGAAATGCATAACGACTTCGTTAAATAATGCTTTTTGATTGGTCTAAATATGTGAATATGGGGTTCGTCTCAAAATAGATAACAACCATTTTAATTATCTGACCAAACGGTTTTTAAACAAAGAGAAAATACACTCAGATTTGATATCCAAAGGAACTAAAAATCTTCGACCAAATTAATTGTATAAAAATATTCGATTTTATTCCAAAACGACCCACTTAAAATCATAGGGTAAGTTCATATCGGACTCGGTTTCGACCCGAGTTAATCGGGTTTCCATCAGAACGACCTCGGTTTCGACACTAGTGATGTCATTTTAACCTTTCAACCTCAACTCTTCTGATCCTGGGTCAGGCCGGTGTAACTTGGGTTCCAAAATGGCGTCGAAAATAGTGCACAACAATTCGATTACATAAAACAAATGTTCTCTTTTACATTAAACGAAAAATACTTTTTTCTTGTTTTATATAGTATTTTGCACGAGTTCATCACATTTCTAAACGGGATAACGATATTTCATGGTTAATTAATTATTGTAGCGGTAAATGTGAAGTTTGTTAACTACCACGAGTGGGTAACTCCGTTCACATGAATGTCCTTTCTGCGCTTGCATATTACAGACAATTTTAGATTATTACATCATCTCACGCGACTCCCGGGCTGCCATCTGAATTTACCCATACACTTTTGACTCGGTCTCTATGCAAATCAGAACTATTTATGGTTGGACAAGTCGCTGTTCCGTTTATTACAGACACGAGAATGTATGAAAGGCTGGAAGTTAACATGTAGACGGACGGACAAAATCATTATTTTTCATTCAAAAATTCTAAAAAACAAGATTCGTCATGGTATTAGATGAAAAATATGATATGGCAAGAAATCAAAGCACTGAAAGTACTGATGGTGAACGAACCTGATGGCATTCTAGAGTGATATATTGAATTCAATTAGAAAAGAGAAATTATGAATGTAAAAAAAGGCGGGAAGAATTGTTTCGACAAAATTTCCGTTATTCGGAAATTTCACTGCAAATTCAAAGAAAGGGAAAGAGAGGAAAAATCCTGTTAGAAAAATATTTATTAGAATATGAGTTGTTAGTCTGTGAAAATTTCTTTTACACGCTTGAAATAGGTACATTTATTAATTAAAAAAATGGAGAAAACGATTTAATCCTATCTAAAATTGTCTTCAACCTATATCCAATGGTGCTTGTTTTTACAAAAGTACATGTAATTGTTATCATGTTTAAGCTTATTTCAAGTAAATTTGTTGTATTTGTTTTAACTTTTTTATCTATCTTTGTTTCTTCTCAGAGGATGAAAAGGTCTTTGAGTACCAACCAAAGAAACACCTATGAATATCAGTCAGTCCTGAACTGTACTCATTGTTTAAAGTTATGATTTGTTAACTTATTAATAGTATTTTGAACCAAAACCTGAGAGAGTCATTTTTATCATATCTGAAGCCATAACCACTTCCGTGGATGACACTTATGTCGTTATTCAATTTATAACACGGCAGGATGAGAAATATTTAGGTATAGCCTAAAGTAGGTCTAGTGCCCTATTAGTATAATTCATGGATAATTTCTGTTTAAGGTTTAGAAATTAAAGTTTAACTTTTTATATTAAATTATTGCTTCATAGTTAATTGCATACTAAAAGTCTTTATAAATATTATTTTTGTAACGTAATTTCCACATCAAAAGCGAATAAGAATCTTATTTAAGAAGTTTATTTTTTTAAAGGGAGGTAGGGGAGATCGGGGCAAAGTGTTACACGGGGCAAAGTGTTAGTTTGAAATATTTTCTTTTTGAACTGTTTTACGATCCAAATGTTATTTCCTAGAAAAGGGCTTTTTGATTATGCGTGTTTTGCTGTATGTTAGAGACATCAAATAGGAATGTCTACTTAAGAAGAATCAGAAAACGATTTTTGTGACACAAAAGTAAATTCTTACCATCTTCGTAAATATCCGCCTCGTATGATAAAAAAGTAAAATAAATAGAAAAGATATGTGTTTTGGGGATACTCTGATCCAGGAGCTAACTAATATGTACAAATTAGTGTATCACTAATCTTTCTTTTCTTTGCACTAGTGTATTTTCCGAAAAGTTGGGATTGGGGCAAAGTGTTACACAGGATATGGGGCAAGTGAAACAGTGTAACAATTTGTCCAAATTTTGTTTAACACCATTATTCAATTTCCAGATAACGAGAATTAGGCTGAAACGCACTGCAAAGAAGCTTCAGGCGATATTTTAGGTTTCTGTAAATTATTTAACATGTAATTACATGCAATAGAAACCGGTGTACGAAAGATACATTTCCTGTTGCTAGCGTAACCACCTTTTCTTAAAATGCTTTGTGCGCTATATATTTGGGCATGTTGAAATGATGAATTGGCGGTTGAATGGGCTAATTACTAAATGTTTATGGTAAATTACGGGGTTTTTTTTGTTTGTTTTTTATTTTTAAATCTGGTATATAATTTCATAAATGTAGAGTTTAAGAGACTTAATAGGAGTAATTAATGCAATTTAGCCATTATCAATTTCTGTCGTTGAAGACGTGTTCGAAGCTACAGTAGGTCCCGGTATGCACAAATACCCTTAGATTTATTTAAATGGCCATACAATACGAGCTAAATCGTTTTTGTTCTTGATAAAAAAGAAAAAAAGAAATATTTTAGGATATGGTCTGAGTATCTTATCATTAAGGAAACGTCTTGAAACATGTGGTTAGGCGCAAGAACGGCACTTTTTCGTCATGGGTGACTAAGTCAGTGTGTGCGAAGATTGCAGTCTGATTAAGAATAATATTTTGCCTAACAGCCTTTCATGTTTATCCCGGTATTGAAAAAGCAAAATGAAGAAGTTTTCGTGGCGACTGCCATACCATGTAACACTTTGCCCCGGTAGGTGTAACACTTTGCCCCAAAAGCCTGGGGCAATGTGTTACATTTACCGCTTTCTTTGCCATCCTATAAAATTTATATAGTATGATGAAATTGTTTAATTAAAGTATTTTTTAGATCGAAATTCGTTAAATTTTCGATACATATATTTAAAAAAATCAAAAGAGCTATGGTGTCGGAAAAATTGTGAATTGTTTGAAAAATGTAACACTTTGCTCCGGTCTCCCCTAATAATTGCATGACTATGTCTGACAAATAGTTTAAGTATAATACAATGTTTTTTCCCCCGACTTTCTTCCCAATAAGAATTGAGAATCCTTACAATTGTCGGTTTTTTTTTTTTTTTTTTTTTTTTTTGCACGAGAACCTATTGTTTACCTTCAAGAGTTTGGATGCTTGTAAAATCACTCACTATCGATATCTTATTACAGTATTGCGGCTGATATCAGACTTTTCTGCTCCGAGCTAGTTTTTGCTTAAACTGTAGTTAACCAATTCTAAACGTGTTTTGGGAAGGATACAGCCAGTTTTTATTCATCGATTAAGATTTTTATGATTTCTGTAAAAAAACGCAAAAACTTTTCCAGAATAATATAACAACTAAACCCGCCTGTCGAATTGTAAACAAGTGCATGACGGATCTGGTCCCCCCTTGACCACGGCAATATCTACTCGTCAATTGGAGTGGTATCTAGGGTTGAATATTTAGCTATCATTTATTTAATTTTTAAATAGAATTTTGAATTGATATGGTTTTATAGATTGAAAAATGCAAAGTAGAATGGCCCCTGTTGCATTTGGTATTCGGCAATATTCGCTTCTGAGACAGACGAATACGAAACGTTTTCGCTGGGAATAAGTTCACCGAATATTCGAATGTATCCTTACAGCCCTACTTCAGCCAACGCAATTTTACAGAAAAATCTTAATAGCGGCGTTCATCCCTATTCAAATAAAAGATACAAGAAAGGTTGTACATGTAGAACACATGTCGAATCATTCTTAAAACCCGTCTCGAGACTGACTGCCGCTAGTTGAAAAGTTATGTAAAACCGCGTTACCGTTTCTAATGACACAAGGTGTCTTGATGTGTCATTCGTCTCAACTCGGCCGATTCCTGTAACCTACATTTAAATCGGAGCCGTCGGAGATCGCCCGAGTATTGCCGAATGTAAGTTCAAGAGGACATGACCTAAATAAACACGTATTTCCGGCTAATTACTACAAGTTGCACCAGTGAAGGCTTGGGTCAAAAACATAGTATCTGTCTCTACGGTGTTTAGACACAAACTTTGTTTTTGCTTTAAACTCTCGACAAGCTTACGCCGATCAAAAATTCCCTTGATAAACATTGCAAGATCATTTTGTGTTTTTCAAGGCAAATTTTCATTATCTTCTCTTAACGAAGAATACTAGTATCACGCCATTTAAGAAATAAACAGTGATTTTGCGGAGAAAAATATTGAAAGATACTAAATTGAATTTTAAGAGGCGCTACTTTATTTCAAATATATTAACATCCAACAGGATTTTCCTGACATAGTATCTATAACACTGGTGAACGACGTTCGTTCACCAAAAATTACGTTTCAATTCTGAGATTTTTTGCGAAATGTTGGTCCATATAGAAGTCAAACGGACTATATCTTATTTGAATACAAATAAGAAACCCTTTCTTAGACCCAGTCATCTTTAGTAGAGTTATATATCGTCGGTTTTCTACCAAAACCTCGTAACTACAGCTTTAAAAAAGCTGTAGTTAGGAGATTTTAGCAGAACACCGACGATATACAGTCAATCTTGCGCGAGACACCATGTCTATTTAGCTTCTGGTTTCAAAATCTCAAAATATCGATACTACTGATCTAAAAATGATTTTAAATAAATCATTTGTCGTACAAACTAATAAGAAACGTCCCTTTGCGGCGATTCTAATGGGTGTACACATTATAGATTTACTGTGGAATTCACAATAATATATAGAGGATAATCGTTTATTTCAGTGTAAGATCGATGTATACTTCATTGAGTGAACAACAAAAGCTATATTTTCACGAGTGGCAGAGCCACGAGTGAAAAATATCGCTTTTGTTTTTCACGAAACGAAATATAAATCGATCTTACTCGAAAAACAAACGATTATTCTATTTCTTTAATGCAAAAATGAGACAAAATGTGAAATTTCTAGGAAATATTTTCGTAAAGCGCGTCATTTTGCTCGTGATTGCTATGCAACGTTCATTGTGACGTCACTTATTTCGCCCCGCTTAGATGACGCCAGAAAGGATGAAATTTACAAAAGCAGGGTATAAGTTTTTGATAATTTCACTGCTTTTCCGGCGAGATTATTAAGTGATAATCTACCGTTATTTCTCGATAAACCACCGAAAAGCATTAAAGAAACATATTTAATCAAAGTTACGTTTCATATTTGTAATGAAAATTCGTAATAAGCGACCAGTCCCTATAACGTACGCTTTTAATTGATTAGTGTTCGATTAAAATAATTTTATTGTAGGCCTTAAAGTTGTTTCAAAGAGCCCTTCAAGCTTAAGCTCTAAAACCTCTCAATCTCCAAAATAAATGGGTGTCATGGGTTCGTCCATCTCCGGCGGCGGCACAGATCCTTCCGGACATTTGTCTTCAAGAATCAGATAATCGTAAACCTAAGTGGGATAGAAGCAGGTTGCTAGAATAGGATGTAATGGTAGAGCTTCTAGCCGTCACAGTATGACTAAAACATTGTTAAAACGAAGTTAAGGAATTAGACCGTAATAGTTCCGCAACATTATTGAACTAATATACTTTCACATTAGGCGTTGAAGCATTTTGAGGGTCTCTGCAAATATTAACGTTCGAAAAACGTGAATTGACGCTATTATTTCTTAGAAAATAAAGACCATTGTATTAATCCAAAGATAGATGATGAATGATTCTTAGAAAAGTTTTAAAGCTAGCTCCAACCCCAATTATATGCCGGAAAATTGCGTTATGCATTAAAACGCCACTTTTGTTTTATACCGGCGCTGCTTGGTAAATTTATGACGTCACAAAATTTATCGCGGGAATTAGATCAACGTCTTTATGTATGCTCTATATAAATATAAGTCTTAGAAACTGATAAAGTATATAGGCCCAGTCAGAGGATATTTAAGTAGAAAAAAAGCATGGCGTTAACGACACGTCAATCACATATATTTTTTTCAAATCAAAGGGAAGCAATCGCTACAGTGATGCTTTTTATACATACTGTATTTACTTCCCTTACAATTACTACCCCGGACCATTGACCCATGACCGTTCAATCCGATATTTGTTTACATGTTGCTTGGCGTTTTTCTATTGGAAATAGGCCGCTATTGTAAACATTCAAGGGTTCGATAATTTCTACTCTTACATACTTATTCAGCCATTTTATTTAAATGGCCTTATCGTTGGAAAATCGTGTCACGCACATGTAGTCAGATAGTGAATAGCATTCAAATATCGATTTTTATCAATCGATTGGAAAATCATTTCAGTTGGGAGAATAGTGGATAAAAGGTAGGGTGTCTTCTTTATGCCTTAGTTTCAAAAATGATCCTGGTTATTGCACTATTAATTATTCAATCCTTTAATGCATTCTTTGTTTGAACAGTATTTATAAAACACTTTTGTAGCAGCGAAGTAGGTATTACTTGAATATGATTGTAAGATTTGTCAGCAATTTCAATTGCCGTCGATGAGCAACCAAAACTACAGCTTGTTCCAAATTGCAGTTACGAGGTTTGGGACACCCCTCGACGATTTAACCCTTTGCTGTTTAATCCCTGCTTTTTACGTGCCTGTGAATTTATGATTGAGAAAACATTGTGCAAAAAAGGGGAAATTGCTTTTGACAAGCAATTTCTTCTTTTTCCACTATATTTTCTACCCTACAGAATGTTTTTTTTTTTTTTTTCAAATTAAATCCACTTTAAATTTTCGTCTGCAAAATCTTTGAATTTGGATAGGTCCAAACTTTTGTAAAACAGGAAAGTGTTAAGGCCTGATTAGAATCAGATTATCATGTGATTCCGTAAGGAGTTTTCACTCTCCAGATTGCTGTAGACTCAAAGTTGTTGTTTTTTAGCATCGAATATCCAAATGCACTGTTTATTTGTCTATGCTTCCCACTTTCTCTCTCGGACATTTCAAAATTGATAGATATTTTTTTTGAGAAAACCCGATTTTTAAGATCACCCTTAAGATCGCCTTAGCGTTGGTGTTGCTGTTGGCGTAGGCGTAGGCGTGGCAAACTTTAACCTTTGGGTATGTTTTTTTTTTTTTTTTTTTTTTAATATATCTTCATGAATTTGGCAAGTGTGTTCACCATTACAAGAGCTATCCTTCCCATTAATAATCAGTTTTAATTGCCAGGGACTACAAAGTAGAAGTAGAAGTAGAAGACTATCAATGGGCCATTTGTGTAAGAGTTATGCCCCTATTTCGACGTTTTCGTCTTTTTTTTGCATTTTCAAGCATCTGCAGCCCAGCGTTGCACCCGTAGGTAGAGCTTTTGTTGTATTTTACCATTTCAAAGGCTGTACGATTAAAAAGAGAATATATAATGTATTATCTTTAATATTTAGAAAATCTGTTCATACATTTAGCAAAATATAAAGTAAGAGTGATGGATTCTTTTAAGCAATCGTTCTTTGAAAAAAAAATAATCAGTTAATAACGTTTGGACCTTGATTCTCCTTTATAGGAATACAAAAAGACATTGTGCATGAATCCTTAGTTTTTTAACTTCTTGAAAACAAATTATAAGATATGAGGAGATTAATTGAGCATGTGCGTGACATGTCCAACTATTTCACATATGCACAAAGTTGAGACTCAGATCAGTCTGTGCGGTGGCACAGTCTGATCAGAGTCTTAACTATGCGCTCAATTGATGGCTATGGACCTAAACTTGCTATTCACAACCCATAATTAATTTAAATGCACTTCGTGAGTGTCCAGGCTATTCAACGTCTTTCCATCACGCACATATGAAATCGTTGGAAATGTCACGCACAGGCTCAATGGTATTTGCTTCGCGTATTCATAAAGTGTAATGAGGTTTTTAAGCTTTATAGCTCAATAAAATATGTAAATACTATCTACGTCTCTTCAATGAAATTCCCAAAATTGGATTCCACAACACCATAACTATAGTTTTATCACTCCCATGTATTTGTCTCACATCAACAATTTTGCTTTCGTGTAAGTTTGAATGCGTTTAGTATATTTATAAAGTTATTTCTTGTTACAAACATACCAAAAAGTGCTATAACCAAGTCGCTATTGACAAACCCTCTATGAATTTTCAAAATAGAGCCCACTCAATTTGAAATGCTTTGCGTATTCATACAGTGTGATAAGGTTTTTAGTTTCATTCCTTCGTATAATTAATAAATACTCTCTTCATCTCTTTGATTTGATATTATCCTGCAATTAAGATAAAAATTCTTACACGATGTTTTACAAATGGTAGTATCCCCGCTTTACATGTACACTTGCGCGTAAATCGGGAAACATTTTTTTTGTATATTTGTGAGTATTTTTTTTTATCCTGAACGTATAGGGTTGGCATAATCGTACTTGTAGATTATGTCATTTTACGACAAGGCACTTCCGTTGATATGAAAAAGGATTAAGAAAAACTCGATATCAAATATGCGACATAACGTAACATTAATGGTCTTTGAATAACAGTAAGTCGATTTAAATAGAATTACTCTCATAGAAAGTCACTGAGTCGTCGCCCATTACATTAAGGTGACATTGATTTCTTCATTTATGAATGGGATTGTTCATGGTTTGTTTATCCATATTGACGAAAGCACTTTCAAAAAATCGGTGAAATTGACAACTATTCCGATCAAAACCATTCAAAATCACTCGCTCAGCGCTCGAATCATTCAATCCAAACACTAATTCCAAACATTAAAAAAAACGCTCCGAATTTGTAAAAAAAAAAAAGAAAAAAAAAAAGAACCGGCTTTAAAATCGCTCAAAAACGTCAACTTTTAATCAAATTGATCAATCAAATGCATGATTTTATTGACTGGTGTTTATTTCTTAGCGTCTGATTTGACCATGAAGACACAATATCAGCAAAATACGTAAGTTTTATTAAAGGGAAGTAAAACTCTATCGCTAATTTTCTTCCAATTGGACGAAATTATCGATAGAATTTTACCTCCCTTTTAAATAATTCATGAATTGCCCATCACGCTCATTCAATTTCATTCCAAAATAATTCCAAAACCATTCAACATGTCAATTTCACAATGTTCCTAACTGTAAGGGCCCAAAAAATACGATCGATTTTTTTTTTTTTTGCATTATTTTTATTATTATTATTATTTTTTTTTCTGAAAACTCCGAGATTGACAAAAAAATTGAACGTGTATGGGTTATATTATTTGTTTGTCATTAATATTGATGAACATCAGAGATTTATCATAAAATAAAAGAAGCCTTATTCATGAATAATATTTAAATAGTTTTAACACCGTCTTAAACAATTTTCAGACATATCGAGGCGGCTAGAGCACCTAACAATTAAGTACCTCATTAATCTTGGTATCGTAGACAGTAATTACCGTAAAAATTCTGATTAAGGCTCCATACTCTGATACAACCCCCATCCCTTCTTCGGGCGTCATAATCGACCATTTTAGGGGTGTTTTTCGTGAAAATTGAAGCCTCTTTTGGACTCCTACCCTATAAAATAAATACAACTATATATTGAAATATGGGTCAATAAACCCTTTTTTCCGTGCAAGTTTGAAGCTTTTGAGTTAATTCAATTATTAAATATAATTTTCTTTAGGATTTATTTTATTTTCTGAGTGTACCAAACACAAGACTATTCAAAAGGCCGACGCTCCACCTCTTGACCACGGACACCACCACAGCCCTTTCGGAACATCATTCGGTCATTTCCGTAAACTGCAACAGACCGTTGATCGTGAGATTTGCCGAGTGGTGTTCCGAATGCACCACAGCCCTGCGTTTGGACCAAGTAACTTGCTTTACAAGCTTGTGCAAATGCAATATTGGGTATTTTCCAACCAGCGTTCATTAGCGTTTTCATCTAAGATACATAATGATTATTACTAACAATTTAAAAGTGGTTCCCATGGTTTAAAGGTAGAGCTTCGACCACTTGACTCAAAGGTGCTGAGTTCGATTACCGGGGGCGACTATCGATTTCGATTCTTTTATTGGCCAACAAATTTGGCGCGAGAATAGGTGAATTTTCCAGGAAGAATAATCGGGAGGGAGGGATTATTCTAAGTTGGAAGAACTTGCTTCCCAATCGACGTAGAAAAATAAGTTTAACCCTTTGATGTTTAATCCCTGCTTTTTACGTGCCTGTGATTTTATGATTGAGAAAACATAGTGAATAAAGAAGAAATTGCTCCCGACAAGCAATTTCTTCTTTTTCCACACTATTTTCTACCCTTCAGAATGGTTATTTTTCAAATTAAATCTACTTTAAATTTTCGTCTGCAAAACCTTTGAATTTGGACAGGTCCAAATTTTTGCAAAACAGGAAAGGGTTAAATCAAACCAACAATTTAATCTGTTTTGTGTATTTCCAGTGTTATATAAAAATCGACTCCACTAGTTCTCACAAAAGATGGGTTGTGGCAATACTAAGGAAGCAGTAGATGTCGTCTTTGTCAGAGATGAAGAAAATCATAGACGTAAAGAAACTCCGCCTAGAAAACAAACACCACCGCCAAAAGATCCGACTCCTCCCCCTCGCGACCCAACTCCTCCCCCTCGAAAACCTACTCCTCCCCCAAATGACAAAGACGATGGTGATAATGAACAAAGGACGTATAATTTAATGGGTGGACCGGGGTATTTTGATACTGACCAAGACAAACAGGAACCTGAACCGGTTCCTGATATAAAGGAAACCACGCCTCAACCCAGCCCTCAACCTCCCCCGTCCCCGCCCCCTCCCGCCCCGAACGATGAAAATGAAAATCTGGTTAAGGACAATGATGGTCAAGTTAATACTCACGACGAGGGCTGGGATTATAGAGTCGAACAGGGGGATCAAGATAATCAAAGTCAAAAGGATGGTAGTCAAGTTGATATATATCCCGTTCCCCCTCCCCCGAACAATGAAAATGAAGGGAACCAAGACGGGGAAATTCAACCCCCAGCCCCTCCTCCCCATCTAGAAAGCGATAACGAGGGGGGACAAGGTGGGGACATTGATCTTCCTGCCCCTCCCCCACTCCTTGACAATGACACTGACAGTATTATTCAACAAAATACAGATGATGATTACTCCAGAAGAAGAGGGAGTGACCCTAAACCAGACCCTGAACCCCCTATTCCGGCCCCTATCCCACCTCCAGATAATGGGCATGATGATAGAAGACAAGATGACCACGAGGACGACAATCGGCGCCAAGACAAACAAGATGAGTTGGGCGGAGACTCACTGCAGGGATACGAGAAAACGTCACACGGAGTGTATGAAAAGTTCCTGGAGTTCAGACAAGATCCAGAGCCTCTGGATTGTGTTTTTGCTCAAGAGCCTACATCTCTACCTTTCGTCGACGAGGAATTTGGTCCGTCTACGGCCATTAAGGGACAAACAGTGGCGTGGAAACGACCAGGGGTTGGTATTTGTTTTCTACTTAATATGCCAAATCGGGGTTAGAAAACCTTAATTTTGAAATTGATAAAAATAAAAACAAATTCAGAAATCTAATATTAAGAATCTATGCGAGTATTTGTTCCATGGAAAGTCTAACTAGAGTACTTTACCAAAAAGAATTACACCCCCCTCTGTCTCTCTCTCTCTCTCTCTCTGTCTGTCTCTGTCTCTCTTCATTTCTCTCTTTCTCTCCCTCTCTTTCTCTCTCTCCATTTCACTCTTTCTTTCTCTCTCTCTCTCTTTCCCTCTCTTGAATAAAAATTAAATCATGAAGTTGCTCTCATTACATCAGAAATACATGTGTACTAGGCCTTCTGATTTTGAAATAAAGCGCTTAGGTTCTTTATCTACAAAATGTAGGTTATACAGGTTTTATGATAAGTCAATATTCATCATTGTGTAGGATGAATTCGGGTTATATAATTTATCTTATAACTATACAATTATCTGTGTGATAACATCCCACATGGTATTTTTTATGATATCACATGGTTATTTTTAGAACAATGATATGATGCAGTTATTTTTAGAAACTTGCATTTCTGTTAGAAACATCTACGAAAACAAGGTAAATAGAGGTTATAAGATAAATATAATACGTACTTAGTGTATTGTATGAAAAAATATCTAACTCGGTTGTGGGAATTGATAATTGTCTCGGTAGAGCCTCGACAATGATCAAATCTCCCAACCTCGTTAGATATTTTTTTTATACAACAAAACACTAAGTACGTATTATGTATATATTTCAGGAATTTCGTCCTGATGCGGTACTATTTTCTGATGGGGTGACGAGGTTTGATGTAGGTCAGGGTGGTGCCGGGACTTGTTGGTTCCTGTCAACAGTAGCAATGCTCGCTGACAAACCTGAGTTCTTCCATACGGTAACATTTTCTTTTGGCCATGATAATTATATAGAGGAAGATCGTTTGTTTCAGTGTAAGATCGATTTATTTTTCATTGAGTGAAAAACAAAAGCTTTATTTTCACGAGTGGTGAAAATAAAGCACTTGTTGTCGCCGCCGACAAACCCGAGTTCTTCCATACGGTAACGTTTTCTTTTGGCATAATTAAATTGAGGACAATCGTTTGTTTCAGTGTAAGATCGATTTATTTTTCATTGAGTGAACGACAAAGGCTTTATTTTCACGAGTGGCGGAGTCACGGGTGAAAATATAGCTTTTTTTGTCGCCGCCGACACATCCGAGGTCACCCATACGGATACATTTTCTTTTGCCATATTTACATGGAGGATTATCGATTGTTTCAGTCTAAGGTCGATTTATATTCATTGAGTGAACAACAAAAGCTTTATTCTCACGAGTTGCGGTGAAAATATAGATTCTGTTGTTGACAAAATGAAATATGAATCGATTTTCATGGAAAAACGATTATATTTCTTTAGTGCATAAATGAGACAAAATGTGAAAACTTTAGGACAAATTTTCTTAAAGCGCGTCAATTTGCGCGTGATTGCTAGATCTATGTAATATTCATGATGACGTCACTTTTTTGGCTCCGCTACTAAAAGTGACATCAGATAGGTTGAAATGAACGAAAGCGGGCGTAAGTTTTTCATTATTATGCCCCTCCCCTTTCGAAGAAGAGGGGGTATACTACTTTGCACTTGTCGGTCGGGCCGTTGGTCCTTTCGTAGACCCATTTTATCCAGGGCATATCTCAAAAAGTATGAAAGCTAGAATCATGAAACTTCACAGGTGAATAGATCTCATTGAGGAGAAATTTTGACGGTTATCTGGGGAGATAGAATGCCTATCTACCATGAAATTATCTATTATGAAAATTGGTTTGAGCTTTTATATTTTATTTCATGGAAAACTCAATGTAATTTTTATAATTATATCAGTTAAAAAATCAATAATAAGACTTTTGCTGTACATATACACAACTCACAAAATGTCACAAATGTGGAATAAGTTGCTTCCAGTCTAGTGTAGGGTATGGACCCGCCCTTTGTTCAGGATGTAAAAACGTTTCGCGTGCGCTTTGAGATGATACCCCGCTTTGCACGTGCACATACGTTCAAAGCGAGGTATCATTTCGAAGGCGCTTCGCTAACGTTTTCATCCTGAGCGCAGGGCAGGTACATATTGTTTAATTCCTTACTAGTGCCCAACGTTGTGAGGCCTTGGATTCATCTCATGAAACTGGTAGCCAGTTGTCAATTTAACCAATCTTGCTAAATCTAGGGGGAAAATTCAGTCTACCCGAGGTGCGTTCGTTAGAGCGAGATTCTTAAGATTCTTATTAAGATTTTTAAGATAAAGCGTTCGGTAGAGCGAGGTATTTGTGCTTAATAAGAATCTTAAGATATCTCAATGAGGAAACGTAGATGGTCTTGTATTGGCTTAAAACAAATAGTCATGACTACGTCGAATATTTTCACTGCAAATATCAAAAGTTGTTCATTACGACGTCTTAAAAATCTCATTTAGATGGAGATTTCATCTTGCTCTAAAGAACGCAAAATTAAAATTAAAAAGGTGTGTATGCCAAAAACGAGTTTAATTAAAGGCATGTTTTTGGTGATTTACAGATATTGAATACCATTGATCTTTATGCAATTATTTAGATAAAAAACACCGACACTTTTAATGATTATTGATTAGCATTGACCTTTAATTGCGTTATTAATTAAATCATCAACCACTTAGAAAACCTGAGTTAAACCAAACAATTCATAGCGCGTGTAGAAAAGAAGACAACGGCGGTAATATCTTTTATGTTCTTTAATATATTTCTCGTTCATAACAGTAACAAACTAATTCTGAACAATTGAGACGATTTTTTATTAAAATGATTTTAAGTTTTTTTTTTATTGTGGGGACTCTAAAATACGTATTTCTTGGACCAAGATTGTCAATAGTTCGTAAGTTCAAAATATCAAAGTAAAATACATGTATAAAACAAAAAATCAAAATAAAAAGGGTCTGGTTTGATTATTTCTAGGGGCCGGTTTGACCGATTTGGGGCCGGTTTGACCGTTTTTCTGAGTTGAGGGGCCGGTTTGACTATTTTTGGGGGCCGGTTTGACCGTTTTGGGGCCGGTTTGACCGGGGGCCGGTTTGACGAGGGGCCGGTTTGACTGGTTCCCGTTTTAGATTGACTGTTACGCTGTCAACTTTGGTACCAGTCTTTATTCGATTGCATAAATTTCATTTGGCGGGAAAATCATTTGAATCAAACGCGTCATTTACATTCCTAATTAAGGTGAAATTAATCATAAATTGTTTAGAATGATCAGAGACATAAATATATATGTTATTGTATGTCTCTTGTATGATGCTATGGAATTTAGTATGGACATATGAAATTATTACTTTCTTTTATCATTTCATTCCATATTATTTTCAGGCAGTTCCAAAAGATGCATGGATTCCAGAAGCCGGATATTTCTATTGTTATTTTTGGAGGTATAACGCGGTTTTATTGACAAGAATCTGACCCCTGATATTAGATGAATAAAAATCTGATTATTCCTACTCATTTTTGCACGAGCTTTCATAGGAATGAATAACAAACGGTAGTGATTGTAAACTATTAAATACATCGGTAATTGATATTAAAGCCTTTTTTCAACAGAGGTCTAATTCGAGTCAAATAAACCAATGTATATTTCAAGTAGGTCTATTAATTTTGTATAAATATCTATTATTCAAGCTGTCAGTATTTACAAATTATCTAAGATAATAAATGTGTGTTTTATTCATATTTATTTTTATTGTTATTATTATTATTTAATTTTTGTAAATCTAACTAGATCTCTATGGTAATTTGAAAAGAATTGTCACTGGATGTTATTCATCTTCATAACCCTAGTTCATGAACTACTTTTTGTTGAGGTTAAGGTCACAGCTCAAGGTCAAAGTTTTAATTTGTCCTTGCCTAGAGCATAGCTCCAAGATTTATGGATAGGCTATGAAAACACTAGACACAATTGTTCTCCACCATAAGTACGTAAATGTATCGTTTGATTTTTTTAATTTTTGTTTTTTGACAACTTCAAGGTCACAGGTCAAGATCAAATATATAGACGATAATCATTTGTTTCAGTGTAAGATCCATTTATATTTCATTTCGTGAACAACAAAAGCTATATTTTCACGAGTGAAAATATAGCTTTTGCTGTTCACGAAATGAAATATTAATTGATCTTACTCGAAAAACAAACAATTATTCTATTTCTTTATTGCAAAAATTAGACAAAATGTGAAATTTCTAGGACATATTTTTGTTAAGCGCGTCATTTTGCATGTGATTACTATGCAATGTTCTTGTGACGTCACTTATTTCGCCCCACATAGATAACGTCAGATAGGATGAAGTGCACAAAAGCAAGCAGCCAGGGTATAATTTTTTTGATAATTTCACTGCTTTTGCGGTGAGATTATCAAGTGATAATCTACCTTCATTTCTCGATAAACCACCAAAAAGCATAAAAGAATTAAATGTAGCTTATTTGGAGTATATTTCCACAATTATAAATAGATTTGAAAATAGCATGGACTTGTAACCTTACCTCATAATAAGATGTGCAATATGAAATAAATTTTCAAAAGTCTGAGTGAGTCAAGACCAGAGGTCTAACTAAAATTTAGATTATTAATTTCAGATTTGGTGAATGGGAGAGAGTAGTTATAGATGATTATTTACCAATAGTCCATGATACCATGCATTGGGGAGCCAAATCACGAGACAATGAGAATGAAATGTGGCCAGCATTATTAGAAAAAGCATTTGCTAGGTATATCTATATTATTGACTCTTTTAGAGAGAAAAATAAAAGAAGACTTTTTTCACTTTTGCGGATACTGTTTTTCTGATATGGCTATATTGTATGATCCAAGGAAATGTTTACACATTTTGAAAATAGATCTAATATTATTGTTTACTGATTTGGTAAAAATGGTTCTTTTCGGTGGGTAACTTCTATACTTGTACGCTGTGTAAAATTTTGATGCTAGTAATTGGTTAAGATACTGTAAAAGCTCTAGTATTATTAGACTCATCATGTTTCTATAAGAAGGTTACAGGGATTTATTAGAGGCTACAGTTAATAAGATGTGTAAAAATGGCCAAAAATGCCCTTTAGCCATTTTCCATGTCTTCTCAACTGTAAATCAAAGAGCAAATTAAAGCAATTCATTCATTTAACCATTGAATAAAGACCAAAACTTAACATTTAGTTGAAAAAATTAAATTTTTACCACACGCTTTGTTGTGACATCAATTTTTGGGGGTCGGTGGGTGGTTGAGGCTTATTAGAGTCTTAAAACTTTCCAAAATAATTAAAAAAAGTCAATCTTGACGTCCAAATAAGGGAATGGGGTTAAATTAGATCATGGGGCTATATTAGAACGGTAAATGTCTTGATGTAAAATAATGTATGAAATTGAGACCAATTTCGAAATCATCTGCGGATGCTTATATTGTTATATTTTGAAAGCTTTTAGTTGACTGCCCTATGAATGAAATATTATGTGGACATTATGAATGATTTAGTAGTGTAAAAAAAGCTTTGTTTGTTGAAACTGTGCAATTTCTTTCGATACCTCTCAATCATGATTTTCCTGCCCATTTAAAAAAACTTACTTCATTTCGAATTAAAAAAAAAATTCAGGTTCCACGGTAACTACAATTCCGTTTACGGAGGACAATCAGGCGATGCCTACTTGGCTTTGACGGGTGGATGTTCTGAATATATTGATTTTGACAAAGAGTTCGAGAAAAATAGAGACACCAATGCTAAACAATTACATACCAGATTAAGAAACGCTATAAAGAGTGGGGCACTTGTATGTACAGAAGTACCAGTAAGTACAGTTCATGATGTTCAAGGGCATAGCTCCCATTACGCACATTACGCAATTGCGTAATACAAATAAATCCTCTTACGAAAAATCTCTTTGATGAATGACCATAACATCAAAACTACAGCTTATTCAAGCTGTAGTAACGATGTTAGATTATTCACCAACACTAAAATCATATTAACGGGGAGTGGGTGGAGGACATTAGTCTTTAGTCGTAGTCCACATATCACCTTTATTCTACATATATTCTTTGGTGGTTGCCTCCGAAATGTGTAAAATTTTTAAAATCCTAGCTACGTCTATGATCTTTCTCGAGTAACCATGGCTGTCTATCATAAGCAAACATTTTTTATTAAGTGATTGTTTTCGAAATTCCCTTGATTAAATTGATTGATTGATTGATTGATTGATTGATTGATTGGAGTTTTACTCTGCTTTCAACATTTTTCAGTTGTATTGCAGCGGCTGGAACACCTATCAATAGATTCCTGGTATTTCTCTCACCAGTACAATTATCAAATCCTTTCCTAGCCTCCAGCTACTATCTCACATAGGTCTACGATTATCAACCTATTGGTGAGAGACAAATAGTCAGAAAGAATGAGTGCTGCTGTCAGGGATCGAATCCAGGACCTCTTGAAAAAGTAGTTATGAAGGTCTAAAAATGATTGTTAATAAATGCTATGTTGCTAAAACTCATTCAAATCGTCTCCATGAAGATGAGATTCGAATTAGTTTTGGCAACAAATCATTATTGAGAAATCTGGAATTACATGTACCGATACATACATAGTCAATAAAATATTATTTTTGATTTCTACATGAAACATGTACTTAGCGACCCTTCTCTTTAACAACTGTTTTTTTGAGGTCCCGAAAGTGATCGCTTCATGCACATTTTACTGTCATTTATTCAGCCCATACAATAATTCAAGGGTTCAGAACAAGATTGTACCAAGTGTATTTACAAGGACTATACCAACTTCCAAGGTAGTCTTGCACTGAACACTCCACATGTATAATATTATTAGCTCTGCCATTTTCAGGGAAAACCCGATATAGTCTAGGAGGCAAAAATTGAAAATTTCGATCCGTTCAACATATCTGCCAGAAAAGGTTTGACTGTAAAAATGGAAAGATCCATCATACTTCAACACATTTAGGCACGTTGTAATGTCAAATTGTGGTAGCAGTTTTGTGTTAGACGGCTATGTTTGAACCAACCCTCCTCGAAAATATTCACAAGCCGTAATACCTCATTTTGCAAATAATTGTCCAAATATCATTATCAAAACGTTTTCTGTCTTATTTATTTGAGATAGGGTGTGATTAAGATTATAATTCAACCAATAAACAAAAAAATTCGTTTCATTTGTTATTTGTCAGCAAAAAATTACCCCACCCACCAAATTAACATGGACTTACATAATAACTTCTTACAAGTCTAGTTTATAAGTCTGGGCAACCTTCATGTTACATTTTTTGCCCTAACCATAGTATGCAGTCATTACTGTCTGTCATGTTAAGTTTTTGGAGATACTTCTCCACTACAACCACAACAACAATAACAACAAAACCTTGCGTAATCGGATAAGGTCTTAGGAATACTACTCAATTGCAACACATGGTGACACACTTTCAATTCAATATTAACTGTGCCTAATTAAAGTAGCAAATTGAATTTTTCATTGAAGTTTATTCAAATATAGAATAAAATGCCTGTGCGTAGAGTTTGAGGGCGGACACCCCTCTCTCCCCCCCTCTCCCCCCAAAAGCACTTGTTTCTACTCGGCATTAATCGTAAAGCCTAAAACTTTCACATTTGACATGTAATACATGTAATACAGAATTGTTATAGTCGGCTTATACCATCATCTATATCTTAACTCACTGTTCCAAAATACGAAATAAAACAACTTTTTTCGCTGTGAATGCATTCTAAGCCAATAAAAAATAGTCGTTAAATGCGGTTTATCGACCATTAATGGTGGGCTGTTAGGTTGTTTTAATTTTTTTAATCATTCAAATAAAAGACATTGGGCGTAGGATTGGGTGAATTGAATGAAGAACATGAATTTGTATGCGAAAAGAGAGAGAGAAAAAAAAACCGACATACCCGTTATCTGTTTGGTGGTGGAAACGGATATAAGCTTCCTTTTTATTTGCATTTAGTCGCGTGATCGTAGATTCAGTATGAAAGTCAAAATATATTTTAACAATAGTAATTTAATGATAAACAAATAAATCAAACAGATAAAATCAAGTGTTTCTGCAATTATGAGTTTGTATGAAGTTTTCAGTGGATGAATGTTGATGGTATTAGTGCGCGTGACTAAGTTGGGTGAAATTTGAGATTGCTAAAGGTATTTTGTATCATGCACTATTCAATAATGAGTATTTGTAAAAGTCTCTTCGGGAAAAATTGAAAGCATATGAAATGTTTCAAATACTTTCATTAGAAATCACCCAGCAATTAAATCATACATGTAGAATTGGCTTATGGTTCTCAGTTTAGATACTTGAATTTTCATCTCAAATTGAAAAATGGAAATAGTAACTTTGTTGTGTTCATCGAACTTTACTTGAAAATAAAGAAGGGAGTTTTTAGAAACTTATGTCTAAAACCATTCGGCCTAGAGCCTTAGATGTGGATCGCAGAATGATCATGTGTTCCTTACAAAGATACTTGAAATGATCAGCGTTGCTTTAGAAAACTTCAAAAGTTGTAAACATCTTTTAGTTTAAAAAGAAATAAACAAAAAAGAAAAACAAGAAATCTTTGAAACTGTTTCACAAACAACTTTCAATGTCGGCAAGCAGCAGTGTCTCGTGGGTCTATACATTTTTTGTCCCCAAATCTAATTTAGCCGTTTACCGTGGGATCCTTTACATAGATAAGATATATACTGTAGCTTGGGTGGTTTCAAATCAATATTTTGCTAATTTACGACTCGGATGACTGTTTCTATACTTAACATTTCCACTCAACGCACTTACGAAACAGAAAGATGTTTGACGGGACAACATCATGTTTAACACTGCGGTGTGTAACGACAATTGAAATGCTTCACTTACTGGAAGCTTGTCTTTTTTACAGACTCATTAGGTTTTGTGTATGCCTACATGGTAACCAGGAAGCGTTTCGTGCATTCTGCGGACTAACCATTATTAATTTGCTTTATTGTTTAGCACGAGTTTCGCGAATATAAGTGACGGTCAAGGTCGGATTCTTTATTGGTGAAAATACAGAGATCTACGTGGCTGACGTTGGTGTGGACTCCAAGGTTCAGTGGTTAAGAAGGTGGCGTTGGGATCGGAAGGTCCTGGGATCCAACCCCGACTAGACCACTAGAAATTTCTGGAAAAATCTATCTCCACTCAGGTGTACAAGTTGGAACACTTAAAAGCCGAAAACCAATGTACTGTCGCTGCAAATGGCGCCCAGAATTGACAGGCGGTACTGTGTTACTAAATGATTGAAGGTTAAATGTAAAGTCGCTGCGCGAACCAACGGTTTGAAAACAAACTATAGATTAAACTTTGTAGCTTTTTTTATTGCCTACTCAACCGATGTCCGAAAAACGGGTGAAGTTCGAAACAAAGTAGTTATACCATAATCTGATTGTGTTAATGGTTATTTTATTGAAGCGGACGGTAATACCTATTGTCAATAAGTAGCTTTAACGTGAGCACATTTTTCGGGTAGTCTTTCCCAAGATTTGAAACCAATCGAAAAAGTTTTTGTCTAATTACGATTGCGACAAACCGTGAACGTCTCCCTGTAGCTCATAATGTACATATTCCAGCCGGAAATGGTAAATATCAAGGAATTACTTAACGGCGTCACACAGATTTGATTTGAAGCATGTAAATACTATATTGCATAAATGAAGGAAATCTTAAAACTTCACTTTGATTTGATACATACAGTAAAATAATGATATAATTTCAGGCTTCATATTTATACAACTTTATTTTTTAACCTAGCTGTTGCTCTCATTGAATATTAAATTAGTAAAAGTATGTGTTAACTAATGGCGAAAAGAATAAACGTTTTATGCTAAGAGTTAGTTACTTTTGGGATCCCTTTTTGCCTGACATGTCGTGGGTTTATTTAAAAGTATTATTTGTCCGACATGTCATGTACAACTGATCAGTAAAAAAATAAAATAACGATGTATTGATTTACAAAAATAAATAAATAAATAGATAAGAATGTGACAGTGTGAGTTCCTAAAGCACACGTTCAAAAAACGTTGAACTACTTCTTATTTCTGCTCTATCAAATGAAATAATTTAAATAAATCCCTTTTTCAAAAAATAATTTCGACCCAACGATCCATATGATTATTGCATAGATCTGTAGGAGCCTTTCCACAAGCATTCCTCGCTATCCGTCAAAATGTGATTATTATTTAATAAAATAAACGATTTAGGCCAGAATCAGAGTAATATTGCATCCGTTTTACACGTTTAAATCTGAAATTTGAATCTCTTGCCAATTTAAGTTCTCTGCGTACACCATACACACTTATGATCAATTCTTATATCAACAACCCTAACAGTATAGCAACACATTATTGAATAAAATTTCTAAAATCACTGTGACCTAAGACAAATTATATATTATGTTGTACAAAATAATTGTCGGATAGAGGAATTTTTGCCTTTTGAGATAAGGCGTTTTTCATATAACAACTTCTGAGAGCTTAAGATGCATATCTCAACCCAAATTATCTGCAAAAGAAAGTCTTTTATCTAAAATATAATGAAAATGTTTCTGATTGCATCATAGATAAAAATGGGGGAACAAATCACCGATAACTATTTTCCAGCTCATGTAATAATCATATGACTAAATAGCCTATAGATACTTCTCTGCGTACACTTTACCACAATACTTTTATATTACATTAGCTTTGGACAACACTTAAGGTTCTAGAAGTGATTAAGTAAAATAGAGTAACGATTATGTTATGGAGTACAACAGTAAAATACATTGTTTAAATAAATATCCCCAAATACACGTATCATTGAGTTTTAAAAGACTTTTATGAAATTTGAGATTTTATCAGCATTTCTCTGCGTACACTACACGAATTCTTTATTATATTTATTTCGAAAAGATAACAGAGCCTGGCAAGTTAACAATTCCTTTTAAATGCGATTATTGGGTAAATACGTTAATGCACTTTTTCAAAAAGTTACAAAAAGTCACATAGTCGTTATAAGGTAGTGGGTGGGGTAAATTAACAGATGAAAAACGAGCGCTTGCCATGATATAAGCGTATTCAGAATTGTGAATATTATCGCTTTATCTACAAGTCTCAATAACCAATGATAAGAACTCATAAAAATGGCTCAGAATTTTTTTTTACATTGTGTTTATAATAAGTACTTGGGTTCGTAAGTCACTATTTTTCTTTCATTATTAGCGCATAGGGTATGACTAAAAAGGGGCCCGTTACAAAAGTTGTATACCACAATTTGATATTACAACGTGGCTGGCCGTGTCCAGGAAGGATTAAAGATTGCATATCTGCAGTCAGACCTTTTCTGGCAGGTATGTTGAACCAAGTCGAAAAATAAGCCTCGTACAGAAAATGCCGCCTAGTCTAATAGTAGCTCAGCTGTTTTCAGGGAAAACCAAAGGTACTGTGATCACCTTGGCACTGTTGGTGTTGGTGTTGGCATACGTGTTGACGTAGGCATTGGCATGACAAACTTTAACCTTGGTCATATTTCTGTTGGTATACTTGGTATGTATGTTCAGCAATATAAAAGCTATCAAGACTATTGACAGGTGTAAATCTGGTAGTATTAGTATTAGAGATATGCCCATTTTACCGTCTAGATTTTTGCATTAAACAGCACCTGCAGCCATAGGTTGTGCTCTTGTTTATTAGTCAATATCTGATGTTAAAATTGACCTAGTCCAAAATGGTGTTCCCTTGACAACCATTCTAGTTGTTAAATGCCTATTTTTACAATATTTCTTCAGGCAGAGTATGATAACCACCATGGGTTAGTAGGTGGACATGCATATTCTCTATCTGGAGCTACCACTGTCACAAACAACAGCGGCCAACAGATTTACCTTGTCCGAGTTCGAAACCCTTGGGGTCATACAGAATGGACTGGACCGTGGAACGATAAGTATGTTATTGATGTCTCATTCGTCGTCTTCCAAGAAATCAAGAATGGTAACTTATGGTTAAAAAGGTTCTTACACAACCAAAAGAAAGAACATTGTAATAACTGAATATTGTTTTGTCACTTACCAAGAGGAACTCGTTAAAAACATGTCATCTCTGTACAAAAATTATAGTACTGAAGAACTTAAGCAGGGATGTGGAATTCCTATGCCCGACTTGTCCGACACGGGTTATTCCACCTGCGGACAAGTACTTTTTTCAATGCCACTTGTCCGTGGACAAGTAGATACCAGGACAAATACTAGTATCAGAATGATACTAGATAGATCTCAGGAATTGATTATCATAAGGTTAATATCAAAGGGTAGAAAACAGTATTTTAATGAAGAAAATGCTAGAGTACAGCATTTTCTTCTTAAAAAACATTGTTTTTATGCCCCCGATAGGGAGGCATAATAAATTTGACTTGTCCGTCCGTCCGTCTGTCCGTCCGTCTGTCCGTCCGTCCGTCCGTCATTCCGTCCAAAAACTTTAACATTGGCCATAACTTCCTTATTACTATCAAAGCGGTGTCGGGGGCATTGTCATCTTACAGTGACAGCTCTTGTTTTTTAAAAATTGATTGATTTTCTTTTTAAATGATAGGCTATTTTTGATCCAGGGCAAGTAGAAAATCATCTTTTACTTGTCCCGGGACAAGTGGAGATTTTTTTTGTATTTCCATATCCCTGACTTAAGTCTAACTTGATTGTCACAACAGGTGTCTTGTTTTCTTTCAGAACGATTTCATCGGATTCAGTTATCTAAGCCAGTGAAATCACAAAAAAATAATACCTTACTTACGTTCATCTCACATTATTTCATGTTATCTATGTGTAGGCAAATAAACAAATAATGACATGATTTTGCATAGTATTCACAAGCAAAGTAACTGACTTCGATTAAATTTGTCACAAAAAAATCACATTTCGTCCATTTCGTCCCATTCTTGCCTTAAAGAAATAGATTAAACAATTGCTTTTTGTATAAGATTGATTAATATTTTATTTCATGAACAACAAAAGCTAAACTTCCACTTCCACATAGCTTTGCCATTCATGAAAATATAGTTTTTGCTGTTCATTCAATGAAAGATAAATTTGATCTTACATGCTTCAAAGACAAACAATTATCCTCAATTTATACTCTATATTAATCTACCTGTAATCTACCTATACCACCTGTTTTTCCTTTTTAAACCAGAAAAGTTTCAGAAATTATATTTTCAAAATCAAATGCTGACTCACAAGTAGGAAATACGGAGCTTTCAGCACTTTGATTTACATATAATTTTGCCAAGGTTTTTTATTCAGCATGACAAGGGTTAATTTTCTGACAAAGCTTTTTTACACGCCTGTCAACTGATTGGATGTGATCGTGTGTGGCGAGGCGTGTCCACTTCGTTGTCCAGAGCATAAATCTGTCACATTAAGTCTGTTTGACCTGAAACTTGGCAGTTATATTCCTCTCATGATTACCGAGTTAATCAAGAAGAACCATTATCTCTAGCTTATATTTTTAGTTATTGCTCTTTGTTGAATTGTAGACTTCAAATTAAGTCCTGTTTGCCAGCTGACAACCAGCAGTTTGACAGCATATCTAAGTGAATTGCCTTCTTGAATAGTATATATAAATTGATCACATGTTACGTAAGAATTACAAAAAAGTTGATGTAGAGTTTTAGATGGAGTTAGACCATTTTATCAAGTATTTATTCAAAGATCCTAGGAATGATAAAGTTATAAGTGCCTTTATATTTCTATCTATGCAGAGGTGGTGAGTGGGACACTATACAACCAGGTCAAATCGATCACACAGAGAAAGATGACGGGGAGTTTTGGATGGAATTAGACCATTTTATCAAATATTTCTCAGGTGTAACAATTTGTTCAATGACGCCCGATTTTGATAAAGATGGTTGTGAAGATACTCTACGTAAGTTTATTCAACATGTAAAATAGTAAACCATTATCAGACTGCTGATAAAGAACATTAAATTTTGACAAAAGCTAGGAGGATTATTGGCAAATGTCTGCCCTTTTTAGTTTGATAGAGTATAATATATCTTATGGCATTTAAAATGCCCAACAGTTGAGCATCATTTTGAACTTTATATTGCAATCTATGTGCACAGCTCTAAATTGTTAAAATTATAAGATTTATTGAATGAGACCCTAGATACTCCTTCTCAAACTAGGGAATATTAATTGTTAATAGAGGGAGAAATTAACCCTTGTCATGCCGAACCCGGAATATTCTTGCTTTGGCAGGAGCTTTATACCAACATCAGCCTGCACATTTGTGCAGTCTGATGTTAGTCTACACCACCTGTTTCTCACTTTCAAACCAGAATTGTCTATAGATTTAGTTTTCAAATAAAAATTGCCCTACAGTTGGTACTTTCGGTGCTTTTCGCCCTTTGATTTTGATGAAAATTTTTGGCCAATTCAGCATGACAAGGGTTAAGATTATTAGAAATTTGGACAATAGCATTTTAATTCACTTATCATTTTACAATAACATGAATAATTTCAATACAGTTATGTTTTAGTGAAAAATATTCTGATCCTTTTCTTTATGTTTAAAGATTTAAGTAAGTATTTTCCTTTCTTTATCCCAATATTTAGGCACTTTGAGTCCCTCAGTTTGATTTCTTCACAAGAGTAAGAAAATTTTGGATTAATTCATAATAAGATTATAATTGATATAAAAGCTAACTTCTTCCCTGAAACATTTTCTAAGCAAGCAAAGACCATGCAATTTGTTGTTTGAAATGTGATTAATAAACGTCCCTGTTGGATTCAGACAAAACAATGAAGAAACAATGATACAATGATTTGACACAGTTTTATTTGAAAAAAATATTTTGATAGTTAAGTTCAAGATTAGTTGTATAGGTTAATATCGTTGATGTTCTGCTAAAATCTCTTAACTTCAGCTTGTTTGAAGCTGTAGTTACGAGGTTTTTATGACAGATTACCTGTAATCTGGTTTTAAATCCAGTTGGAATGGCTTCAAACATCCATTTTAACTACTTTCGGTTTACACAGGAAGTTGAGATAATAGACTGGGTTACAATTCTAGTAGACTGTCAGACCTGGATTCAAGACTGGGTTACGATCTTTTATTGATTTAAACCTTGTCATTCTTTCTTGATTTTTATAGCACATTGAATTTTCTTTTAAATCTTATTATTTGTTTTCATGTAATATTCTTAATGGTAGGGTCTATAAATAGAAATTTTAATTTTGTATTTGGAATAATATTTTTGTTGGCCAATCACAACCCTCAACGGAAGTGGGGCCCCTAACTTCCGTTGTTTTGAAATCAAAACAACTTTCTTGGCCAATCAATGCAATCCTTTAATTCCTATTGACCAATGGAAAAACAGCCTGAAGACAAAGGATCTTTTTCAAAATTTAGCGTCACTTTGCTTTCACCACTCGACCTTTAAAGTTTTGATGTATTTATATTTCTCAGAGAGCTCAGTTTTAAACTGATTGAAATTTAGTGATTTTTTAGTAAACAAAATGTAACTATTTAACACTAAGTGGATTATTTAATTGAAAACGATATCAGAATGTCTGACAAACGGGAGTGGGCAGTTAGACACATCTTCGCCATTCCAGATTGGTATGTACTTTCAACTGCCGAAATTAATCGTTTGTTCAATTACTGTGTAGAGGCAAATTCCGCTGAAGAAGCAAACCTATTCAGAGAGCTGGACTGCTCGACAATTTGTGACACCAGATTTTGCTTTTTCTGTTCACAAATAGAGAAATTGTGCTGTGCTGTTATGAATGCTGCCAGGGATTAAAATCGCTAACATTGGACTAAAACTGTGAAATATCGAGTAACATGGCTAATTCCGAGGAGTCAACCTCAGTGTCCCCAGATCAAATCGCGACTGGGTCTCTGTCTCCAATGGGGGAGGCAGATAAAGTTATACAATATTGTCTAGAACACAAGATAGACAAAAGTGCTATTGATGAAATCCTGAAAAGGGGATATACAAGCCTCGAAGCCCTGCAAGTGATTGACATGTCTGACCTGCAATCACCCAAAATCCCAAAAGGACAAAGACGGCTTTTAGTACACATAGCCAAGAAACTAAACACGCAGAGCCATCCCTCTCCAACTGTAACCAGTAATCCAACTACAAGAGCATTAGAACCCCAAATTATCATTCAACAGCCTGGAACCGAGCCCACCCACCACACAGGACCCTCTCAACAGCCAACTACAAACCCGAATGGAATCTATAATCAGCTGTTCATTGACTTGCTAGTGAGCCAACAGCAACAACTATCTAACATTAATGTGTCATCCGTACCAACGCCAGTTGAGCATTCGTGGAATGACCCGCAGATACACCTTGCCTCGGCTGCAGGTAGGTCCATTGTACCATTTCATGATATATGTGATTTTGTGCCAAATTCCCTTGAGGAAGAAGTTATCATTGGGAGTAATGGGGACCAACAAATTATTGTCAAGTCTGGCCCAAAAAAGCCATCATTGGAAAATCTAACCTTATCCCAATGGTCAATTGCAAATATGGCAATTTTATATAAATTAATTGGGGAAGGGAAGCTCCAGGGGCCCTCCTTGCTAGATTATTTATCTCATACCACTAAAATATACCAATTGGTGCAAAGGTTTAACCTCCCATCAGTCCTCCTGTATGATAGGGAATATAGGAAACTTCAGTCCGGTATGGGTTTTCGATGGGGGACTGATGTTCAGCATTTGCACAGGTTGCATCTTGTCCCAAGGGAGAAATTACTCATTCAGCCTTCAAACGCCAAGAAAACAAACATGTCTGTACAAAATTCAGGGCTAAGGAGACCGGCTAGACGAGAAATGGATATATGTCGTAACTTCAACTCAAAAAAGGGGTGCATTTACCCCAGCTGCAAGTTCAGGCATATATGCATTATCCCCGAATGCAACGAAAATCACTCTGCAGTCGCCCATAACCAACAAAAAAACTAGGAATTGAGGTCAAACCCCTCCCCGGTCTATGCCTTGAAGCCTGGGTTGAAGAGCTGGTTAACGATCCAGATAAAGATTTTATCTTAAATGGTGTTACAAATGGGTTTGACATAATAGACATTGAACCTAGTGTAACGCCTGTGCATTGTGATAACCATCCATCTGCAAGACCAGGTGCTCCTCTGTTTGATGCTGCATCCACCCAAATAAAAAAGGAAATAGAAAATGGTAATTATGTCTTGTGTGACAGCCCGCCCCATATAGTCAGTCCAATGGCAGCCATACCCAAACCGGATGGTGAAGTAAGGCTCATTCATGACTGCTCGCGCCCAATTGGTGAAGCAGTCAATGACTACAGTTCTTCAGATTGGCACTTTACCTTTTCTAGGGTTGATGATGCGGCTAATCTCATGACACCTGGTTGCTACTTCGCTAAGGTTGACCTGAAGTCTGCATATCGCAGTGTTAACATTAGTAAAGAAAGCCAAAAGGTTACAGGTCTTCATTGGAAGTTTAACGGTAGCACAGTGTACATGCATGACACAAAATTGCCTTTTGGAGCAAGAATGAGCGTAGGGATTTTTCATCGTTTAACCCAGGCAGTGAGGAGAATGATGGTAAGGAGGGGGTTTGACCTAACCATAGTTTATTTGGATGACTTTCTAATAATAGCAGAATCTTTTGAAGAATGTGCAGAAGCCCTTTCTGTTTTAATACAGCTTCTTCGGAAGCTTGGTTTCAGCATCCATTGGGGGAAGGTGGTTGATCCCACAAATATCATCACCTTTCTTGGAATAGAGCTAGATTCTATCACCATGAGTTTGCGTCTCCCCAGGGAGAAACAAGACCTTCTCATAAATCAGATAAATAGGTTTTTAAGCCTTAAGCGTGTAACTAAACGGCAGCTTCAGTCTCTTGCGGGGCGCCTGTCTTGGGCAGCTAGCGTTGTAAAAGGTGGACGAGTCTTTCTTCGCCGAATATTCAACATCATAAATATGCTCAGGCATGCTTCTCACCGTGTAACAATAAGCAACATGATCAGACATGATCTAAATTGGTGGCTTAATCTTCTCTGTGTCTTTAATGGTAAATCTGCTATCTTAGATAAGCAACCAATCGAGACACTTTGCACAGATGCCTGTAATGAAGCAACAGGCGCTGTGTACGGTTCAGATTGGTTTTACTTCAATTTCCAAGCTGATTGGCCTGAAGCCCTCAATTTCCATATAAATGAAAAGGAGGTCATTGCAATAGCTATGTCTGCCAAAAGATGGGCACCTGTTTGGGTAAACAAACGCATAATAGTTTACTCTGATAATAAAGTTTCGGTCGCCTCAATCAACAAAGGCACTTCACGCAATCCACAAATAATGAAATGTCTACGTAGCCTTTTCTGGCTATCAGCCCGCTTCAATTTTCACCTAACAGCCACTTACCTGCCAGGCGTCAAAAATGTTCTTGCGGATGGGGCATCACGGTTACACTTGAAGGGTTATGCCAGTACCCTTTTGCCTTATGTGAGCAACACACCACTCTTTCTCCATGTGCCCTTAAATAGTCTTAATTTTTTGTTCAACAGATTTACCCAGTGGCAGCAATGCTGAGTCACCTGGTCACTTACAGTCACCACATCCTTAGATGATACCACCATTCCCTTGCTTGATGAAGAAGTTAACTTCTATCGATCAAGAACCTTTGCACCGTCAACCTCCAAGACATATTCTTCACACAAAATGGCCTACCTTGACTTTTGTAACAAGTTGAACATTGTCCCAGTTCCTATCTCTCAAGTGGACTTGGGCCGCTACATTGCCTTTCTTTCAAGGCGATTAGCTTTTAATTCTGTTCGTCAATATCTGAATATAGTGTGACTATGTCATTTGGAACATGGTTATGATAATCCTCTCATTGGGAATTGGTATGTTGACTCTATCTTGAAAGGAGTTAAGCGTTAAAGGGGCACCCTGTAACCAAAAACTCCCAATTACTTTGGATCTCCTTCGTAGTATCTTTCTGAAACTAGATTTGACAACCCCACTTGATCGCACTTTCTGGGCTGCTTGTTTAGTTGCTTTCTTTTCCTTTTTTAGGAAATCTAATCTACTTGTCAAGTCGCTGACAGATTTTGACCCCAGTCGTCATCTCTGCATTCATGATGCAGAGTTTAAGCCTGAGGGAGTTATTCTAACCGTCCGCTGGTCAAAAGTCATTCAATTCAGGGAAAAAATACTCAAAATCCCTTTACCCAAGATTGATAACTCCCCCTTTTGCCCCTCAACAGCACTATTAGCACTTGTCACTTCTATTGGTCCGCTCCCCTGCTCAATGCCTTTATTCAGTTTTGCTTCGCCATTAGGTATAAAACCCTTAACCCAACCTTTATTCATTCAGAAACTGCATCTTTGTTTATCCATGCTTGGTATCTCCCCTGGTGATTATTCAGGGCATAGTTTCAGAAGAGGGGGCGCAAGTTTCGCATTGCAGTGTGGACTACCTATTGACCTAATCAAACTCCAGGGGGACTGGAACAGTAACGCCTATGAGCGATATCTTCATCCTTCACTTTGCTTACGTACCCAGGTTGCACAAACCATGGGACAAATGACGGCTTCCCATTTCGAAGTATCTTCATAATCTGCCCTAGGCCCCACTCTGATCTAATGTACTTTTGGCACAGGTTCACTTGTTGTGAGATTGTATAGTGGATCTACCAAACGATCCCTCTTTTTCTGTGTTTCATTGTGTGTATATATATATATATATATATTTATTTCTTTTTTTATTATTTTCTAATTTTTCAAATCTTTTCCTACCTACTACAGTCCTTGGGTTTGGGATGTGTTTTCTTGACTTATTCTGCTAACTCTGTTTGTACATATACTGACAATGTGCTGTTAATATCTCATAAAGAGAATCAAGAAAATACATGGTTAACTGATCCCAGAGACTGTAGTTATGTTTTCTTTAGTTCCACGATATTTTCTTTCAATACTGGCTTTCACTCATCAAGCATCCATCAAGACGGTTGGTAAATGTAAGCCAGCATTTAGGCCCAAGTACCGGTATATATAACTTTATTCTTGTTACGTCCGTCACGTGAGCAGAGGGTTCCATTGACCATTTCGCCATGCGGTGAGATGGTAAATGGAAACCTCCCACAAGACAACAGGATTTAAGTTGGAAATCGACCATATTGAGCTAATTTTTTAACATAACTCTTAGATGTATAGATCAATTTGATATGAGTAACACAATTTTCTCAATGTTAGATAAAGTTATGCCCTATCTTTATCATAGAAATTCTATTCAACTTTTTAGTAATTTTTAACATGGACACCTCTATGATTACAATTGTATAGATGTTAGATTTGTTACTATAACTTTATTTGTCTATTCTGAAATGATTCAGGGGTGTGGAATTCCCATACCCAACTTGTCCGACACGGGCTTTTTAACCTGTGGACAAGTACATTTTATGAGGCCTCTTGTCCAAGGACAAGTAAATACCGGGGAAATCTTGGAATGATATAATCATACCTTAGAGATTAATCAGCCTAATGTTTGTAGCAAAGGGTAAAACATTGTTTTGATAAAGAAAATGTGGATCCCAGCATTTTTCTCTTTAAAAAAAATGTTTTTTAAAAATTTATCAATTCTCCTTTTTTGAAGACAAGTTAATTTTGATCCTGCTTTGTATTGGGGTTGAAGTGAAGCTTATTGTCGTTTGCTTCTTAAGGTAGTGAACCTGTAATAGTTCCGCAACATTTGGAAAGCAATGAACTTAAACAGTGTAATCAAATTAGGAAACCTGACTAAAGATTGTGAAAGATAATTACTTCCAATATGTTGCTGAACTATTATGCGTCCACTACCTTAATTCACAGAGATTTCCAGTAACACTGAATTAAGACAAAAACATTTGGGCCTGTGCGTGAGATTTCCAACAATTTCAAACACATGTGAAAAATAAAGACTCTGGCCAGTCTTTGCATCTAGACAGTCTGATCAGAGTCTTTACTAAGCGTTTAGTAGATAGATAAGGTCTCAAAGTATCCGTAGACCACAAGGTAAGATTATATTTACACTATTTGAATTTCTACGCTACGCTAATGTTTGAACCGAACAAAAATTTCAAATTGTTGGAAATGTCATGCACAGGCTTATTTGTAAACATGACATAAGGTGTGTCATACTGGCACTGTAACACTTTCCCTAACAGCTTCTATATGAGCCAGTGTGTGACATTTCCAACAATATGACATGTGTGTGAATTGCAAACATTTAGCATCCTAGATGGTCACATAATGCAATTAGAAGATTGTCTGTGTGTCTTAAGGTATTTTGATACCTTGTCTACCTATAAAGCGCAAAGTGAAGACTCTCGTCAGACTGTGCAGATGCACAGGCTGGCCTGAGGCTTTGCTTGGTGCACATTTGAATTTGTTGGAATTGTCATGCACAGGCTCATGTAATTATATATTAGCTTAATATAGGCATTTTGTTGGAGTTGATGAATAAGTAAAGAAGTTGTAGTTTACTGTTAAATATGAAAATAACTGATATGCCTTGCAATTTAAGGTGAGAAGCTCCCTAGATAATGAGATGATTAAAAAAATTAGACTAAAAATTCTGATACCATATTTCAGTTAGCTCGTGACACAAGAATTAATTTTTTAACCTTGAAGATGCATATCTCAAAGTAGTTTCAACATGCATGGAAAGCAGTGAGATTTGAAGGCTGCATTTTTATGTACCCACATGCATCAAAAGATTGTGGGTATATACTTTTACTGTTGTCTGTCTGTCTGTCTGCAAAACTTAACAAAAAGCCAATCACTTCAAGGCTGTTCAAGATCGTAACAATGCTTTTATTTGGTATTATGATAGATTTTGATGGTGTACATCTACAGATACCAAGGTCAAGGTCATGTAACAAGGTATAGTTTTTTTGTCAGGTCAAAGTTTTAAAAGCTATTTTGGTGGCATTTTTTTCACAAACACATTTCCTTAACTTGGCTATTTTTTGGAATAAAAAGTCAGGCTATTGTCATCACCCTTGTGTTATTGGTGCTCAATCCCTGACGGCCGCACTCATTCTTTCGGACTATTTGTCTCTCACCAATTGGTTGATAATGGTAGACCTATGTGAGATAGCAGCTGGAGGCTAGGAAAGGATGTGGTGGTTGTACTGGTAAGAGAAATGCCAGGAAACCATTGTTAGGTGCTCCAGCTGCCGTGATATAACTGAAAAAATGTTGAAAGCGGCGTAAAACTCAAATGAATCAATCAAACTTGTGTTGTTGGTGTAGTTATTTGTATGACTCAACTTTAACCTAGGTCATATCTCTGTTTTCATTGAAGATATCTTCTTGTAGCTAATAGCATTATAGTTGACATCACAATGGCTTAATTAAGCAGGGCTTGAAAATTCTTGAAATTTCTACTCGTCCTGCTATACAAGAAAATATAGTGATACATTAATTTCCCTGGTAAGAATTATACCTCCTTTAAGGCTTGCATTTCACCTGCTGGCTGGGTCATTGTCGTTTGAAAGTCATAAATGTCTATGTTTATAAATAAAATGAGCCTCTGCGTGACATATCCAACAATTTCAAATGTGCGCAAAGCAAAGCTTCTGGCCAGCCTGTGCTGCCGCATAGACTGACCAGAGTCTTCACTATGCAATATATGGATAGATAAGGTCTTAATTGCTCCTCAGGCAGTCAGCATATATTTTTATTCCATTGTGCGGTTATCTTATTTGCTTAAAGTTTGTGCCTAGCGTAAGTGTGAAATTGTTGAAAATGTCACGCACAGGCTCAAACGTTATTATGTGCACCTGTGACATTTCTAGATGGGGTAAAGATCAGCCTGTTTCAAACAAAATGGTGTAACAGATTAATTTTCTTGCATTTTCAACATTTTGTACGTAAAGACGAATTTTTGAAAAGCTCTTATAACAGAAATACCCCACCAAAGTATGTTTATAATAGATGATGTGATTATGTCATTTAGAATGTTGTCATGCATTTCGTAAGACATAGAGGATAGTTGTTTGTTTCAGTGTAAGATTGAATTATATTTATTGGGTGAACAACAAAAGCTATATCCTCAAGAGTGGTGGAGCCACAAGTGAAAATATAGCTTTTGTTGTTCACAAAATGAAACATCAATCGATCTTACTAAAAAAGCAAACGATTATTCTTTTTCTTTATTTAAAAAATGAGACAAAATGTGAAATTTCTAGGACATATTATTTTAAAGCACGTCATTTTACACGTGATTGCTATGCAATGTTCATTTTGACGTCACTTATTTCGCCAAGCATAGATGATGTCAGATAGGATGAAATGCACAAAAGCTGGGTATAAGTTTCTGATAATTTCACTGCTTTTGCAGTGAGATTATAAAGTGATAATCTACCGTTATTTCTAGAAAAACCACCGTAAAGCATTAAAGAAAAGGATATCTCTGATGGCTGTTCATTGTAGAAGACAAAGAAAGATATGTTGAGATACTGGTTGTCCCTTTAACCCTTTCCTGTTTTACAAAATTTTGGACCTGTCCGAATTCAAAGGTTTTACGGACGAAAATTTAAAGTGGATTTAATTTGAAAAATAACCATTCAGTAGGGTAGAAAATAGTGTGGAAAAAGAAGAAATTGCTTGTCCGAAGCAATTTCTTCTTTTTTCACAATGTTTTCTCTATCATAAAATCACAGGCACGTAAAAAGCAGGGATTAAACAGCAAATGGTTAAGGTAATTGACCAGTGATAGTGCCACAACTTTTCGAAAGTAATGTCCTTGAACAGTGTTACAGAAACTGAGGTGAATTCCTAATGTCTAATAGTTCCATTGGGACATTTACCTCTTCCATTGTGAAAGATTATGAGTTCACAAAATAATTAATGTTGTGGAATTACAGGTCCACTAGCTTAGTTATATAACATTGTAGAAAGATTGTAAGTGTTACATATGAGTTTTGTAGGCTTTGTTTTCCCTTACTTCCAAAACTGGCAGATCAATGGGAAAAATGCTTGCAGTGTCCCTAATAAGACATACCTTGATGTCCTCTTATATCTTGTAAACACAAATATTGAAATCAGTCCAAAAACCTATATAC
Source organism: Fragum whitleyi (assembly GCA_948146395.1). NCBI lineage: Eukaryota > Metazoa > Mollusca > Bivalvia > Cardiida > Cardiidae > Fragum > Fragum whitleyi. The sequence goes on from OX411556.1 coordinate 21,069,749, forward strand.
TATTTTATGGATGCCCGGTTTGGATGGAATTTTCTAAAAAAAAATCCTAGTCACCTGACCTTGCTCTTAGTCTGAGTCTTAACCCTTGTCATGCTGAACCCGGAATATTCCTGCTTTGACAGGAGGTATAGACAAAGATCAGCCTGCACATATGTGCAGTCTGATCTTAGTTCATACCACCTTAATTTCATTTTTAAACCAGAAATTGGTAAAATAATGCATTTCCGAAATCAATACTCACTCACATTTTGTAACTTCCAGTGCTTTTAGCACTTTGATTTTACATTTATTTTGCAAAGATATTTATTCAGCATGACAAGGATTAAGATATTCTGCTGCATCACAGAAAGAGACCTTAGTGTAAAATTGTATCACAGTAACAGCAAAATATTACTATAGCAACACTCTTAAATGTTTCAGATGTGTGTACCAACATGTTTGGTCAATGGAGGTCAGGAGAAGATGGCGGATTTAAAGACAGATATAACAATCCAAGATATACCTTCTTTATTGATGATGAAGGTAAGAGAAAGATGTGAAATATCTAGAGGATAATGTGTGGTCAATGAATACTGAATTCATTAAGAGTCATCTATTAACAGATATGAACAAGGCTAACTGAGTCATTATCTGTTTAAGAAGACAAGTTTATAAATTTGGTATTTAATAAGCAAAAATTTGATATTCTATTTTAATACGACCTAAATATTTGTGATAAACAAGGAAACAACGATATCTATTGACTCAAGTTTTTCCCTGAAATAAAACAATGCGAAATGACGTCAGCAAATCCATAATGCTGTCATTTTCTATCTTTTTGAAGTAGCTAGAGACTGTGATGTAAGAGTACCTTTCTAAACTGTGGAAAAGCTATTTTAACTCGACCCAATTTCCAAAACAATTGAACTCTTATGTTCTACAATCTTCTTTATAAAAATTGAATTCTGGTGACACTTTAGTCTGGCTGCCAGACTCTTCTTTCCAGTATTTTTTCAAAGGGAATTAAATCATTACAAACCTTACAATTAATTCCCCTGTTTTGTTCAGGACTTGTTGATACAGACTTGGATAAAAAAAGGCATATAATAGAACTACAACAGAAATATTTTCTAAAAAAGCAAACAAAAACAACTGAGGCCAGTCTAATGACACTTGTGAAAATATATGGTTTTGTTTGACGTTCAATGAAGGATATATTGGTCTTGCACAAAAAACAAGTGATTCTATTTCTTGAATGCAAAAATTAGACAAAATGTGAAAAATTTGGATCTATAAATCTTTTATTTCACGAATAATAATTAAGCTTTATTTTTTACTTGTGGCTCCACCACTTTTGAAAAGGTAACTTTTTCTTGTTCATGCACTCAATGAAAGCTGTGTCATTTCTACATGCTTTTCTTAAATCTTTTTATCTACATTGACTGACTGACTAAGATTTTATTTGCTATACTAGTAAAATTTCCCAATTTTTAACGGTGATATGTTGGTTTTCACCCCTTTCAAAGCAGATAAATTGGGTAGTTAAAGAATGTTTTCCTCTGACATAACAGATTGTTCTCCAGAATAGTCAAAAAGTGGTTTTGCTTATACAAAATATGTACATGTATGTATATGCATAATATTTTTCTTCTTTCAGTTTTTCGCAACAATAAAAACATGCCTAATGGGTAGAATAATAAAATTGCAAAAATTTAGACCTGCAAATATATCCTGTTAAACAGTAACATTTAAATATTTGGATGTAAGGGGGATGTAAGGTCAACGATGGTGCCAGCAATCCATTAATTTACATTTGACCACAATGTATGCTAAATTGAGCTTGTGCGGGACATTTCCAACAATTTCAAAAATCAATGGCTCAGCGTGAAACATTTGTAATTGCCTATATGTTTATAGGCAGTTACAACTGTTTCTCACTGAGCCATTGAAATGTGTTAAGTTAAGACCCTGGCCAGCCTGTGTATCCATACAGTCTGACCATAGTCTTCACCACACACTTTGTAAATAGATGAAGTCTCTAAGTGTCATTAGACAGTCAGGTTATCTTCTAATAATGTACTTTGTGACTGTGTAGGATTTCCAATGATTGCACCAAATCTACATGTCAAATTGTTGGAAATGTCACACACAGGCTTGTTTGTTTCTGTATGTGCAGGTATGGACAGTGATGGTCTAGTTCCACTTGTTGTTCAAATATGCCAAAAGTTAAAACATAGAAAAGGAGAAAAATCCAGTATTAGAATTGATCTGTGTCAGGTAAGAATTTCCTTAATCCTTTTCACGCTGTATAAAAATCTTGGAAAAACTACCTTATCCCTTGTCATGCTGAATAAAAAAAAAATGGAAAAATTACCTTAACCCTTGTCATGCTGAATAAAAAAAAACTTGGAAAAATTACCTTAACCCTTGTCATGCTGAATGAAAAAAAAAACTTGGAAAAATTACCTTAACCCTTGTCATGCTAAATAAAAACCTTGGAAAAAATTACCATAATACCTGTCATGCTGAATAAAAAAAAAACTTTGAAAAAATACCTTAACCCTTATCATGCTTAACCTGGAATATCCCTGCTTTGAAAGGAGGTATAGACAAAGATCACCCTGCACAAAGACCCTGCACCTTTGTGCAGTCTGATCTTTGGCTACACCACCTGTTTACCCCATTTCATGACAGAGTTGTTCATGAAATTTTATTTTCAAAAGAAAGATTGTCCTTGTTGTAGGGCTTTCAGTACTTTGATATGAGTGCAATTGCCAAATAGAATATTAACTCAGCATAACAAGGGTTAAAATCATAAAATTATGATTTGTCATCAGTTCCTTTGCTATAAAATTTATTCAATTTATTATTTTCTCTCAAATTAATCTTTCTTCACAATACTTCATACAGATAACCAGGATTCGCCCTTATAAGAAGTGATAACCGTACATTTGTATGCAAACCACTGGTCAAATTAGCGAATTTGGTTTATACATGCTTCTTATATTATCCTAACTGTTTGAAATGTATTTGTCAAGCTGTTTGTTTGTATATATGTTTGTTTGACCTTGTTGATTCATTGTACATCATTTTTGTGTAACAAGAAACAGTATAGTTTACGTTACTTCAATAAATAATCTATCTATCTATATCAAATTCAACACTTGATGCAATTATTGTGAGTCAGAATTTGATTTTGTAAATACAATTTTGAAGCTTTCCTGTTTATGTAGGAAAATCAGGTGGTATAAACTAAGATCTGACTGCACATATGTGCTGGCTAATCTTTGTCTATACCTCCTCCCAAATGAGGAATATTCTGGGTTCAGCATGACAATGGCTATAGTTAGTTGTACGTTGGATATGTATAGAAATGTAAAAAGGGGATATTTAATCTGTGTTCTTGAAATACCAAATTCATTAAAGCAGTCATCTATGAACAGATAAACACGAGGTAGTATTTTTTCTGTTATAGATGACGAGACTTTTATAAGGTTGGTATTTAATGAATATAAATTTGATATTTCATTTATGAAATGACCCTTAATTTTTAAGACAAATCAACAAAATTGTTGAAAATCATTGATCAATATTTTCTGCATAATGCCGTTTGTAAAACAACCTAAATGGTCCAAATTCTTGAAAATAAATCCTTTGCTTAAAATGAAATTCAGATATTATGATCCCTTGATTGGCTGGTCTAAACAAATTCTACTGTACAAAAACTGATATGTGCAAGCTCAAATGCCTGTTTATCCATGAAAACATTTAAACCAACAAATATCAGCCAGCAAATAGTTCATAATATACCTAAATACAACTTAATGTTGGACTGTGCTAAAAATTTCAAGAAAATCTTCTCATGCTGTTCACAGCATAAAACAAACCTTTGGCTGACAATTAAGACTTGGATGAGTCTGCACGGATGTGTGCAGTCTGATCCTAGTCTACACTTTCTACACGATTATTGGGGGAAACTTGAGCCACACTGGTTGAATGGTACAAAAATGGTAATTTGTTTCAAATGATATTTTAAAGACTTCAGCATGTTAGCAGTTAATTCAATTTCTTTCTTCTTGAATGATCTGAGCCTGTGTGTGTGACATTTCCAACATTTTTAAACGTGTGTGAGGTGCACACATCGAGCACCTTAGGTAGCCAAATACTGTATATGTAAAGTTACCTGACTGTCTACAGATACTTTTAGACCCTATCTTCCTTCAAAACGCATTGTGAAAACTCTGGTCAGACTGTGCGAATGCACAGGCTGGTCAGAGTATTTACTTTGCATTATTTTGAAATTGTTGGAAATCTCATGCACAGGCTCATGCACAGGCTCATGCACAGGCTCATTTTAATGTAGGTACTGGCAGAAGATTCAGGTAAAGGACTCTATGCCTTACAGCTACTAGGTGATGTTACAAACTTGTATAAGAAGGAAAGGCAGATGAGCAATCGATACAAGTAAGTTAACCGTTTGCAGTTGTGTAATATGATGTACCGGTACTAAAGTATAAAAGTGCTGAAGAAAATTATGTGTGAAAATGAGAAATTACCTACTTGCAATGTTTCCCGTATCTTTATAGCCAAGTGACCACCAAATACCAAATACCCTGGGGGTAAATACTGTCTGCCAGATAAGCTTAGTCTGTAGTCTGTGCTTGACTGAAAAGCTTGCGTTCAATTCCTGGGTTGACCAACTAAATATATTTTGGATGAGAGATTATGAAGCCATTATCCTGTCCTTTACATTTGTAGCATGATAAAAACAAGGAGGAGGTCACCAGTAGATTCTTCCAGTATATTACAGTAAAACTTATGTTAAGCAACCGCTTAGGGGACCACAAAGAAAACAGTCGCTTTATACAACATTTCATTTTAATAGCATATATGAATTGTTGGGTAATTCTTACTGAATCCTATTGAGACGATTCTAATAGGTTCCAACATCATAAGATTCAATAATAAATAATTTTCCATTTAAGAATGTTCGCTTTTTCATAGATTTTGCTTAGTCTGATAGGACTTTATATGATGGTCGCTTAAAAAAAGTGGTCGCTTAATAGAAGCGGTCGCTTGAGCAATATTATTATATTATATATTATCATTTTTTAAAAAAAACTTGACAACTGTCATGCAGGACTTCTGCTTTTGAAGGAGGTATAGACAGACCAGTCTGCACATATTGGCAGTTTAATCTTAGTCCACAAATCTTACCTGCTTAAACTAGAAGAGTTTAAAAATGATGTATTTGAAATAAATACTGTGTCACAATAAGTGCATAATTAATGCTTCCAGCACTTTGATTTCAATGCAATTTTACAAAGTTTTTTATTCAGCATGACGGGTAAAAAACCATCTTCTTTGGTTATCAGTCATATCAGCAAAAGCTACAAATAGCAACAATAAATAAAGATATAAAGAGACCTACATTTAGAGGGAATGTTTTGGATTTTAGGTAAAAGGACTTAGATAATTGTACCACATAACCTATGTTGTTAGTACTCATTGGAATCATCTCTAGATGATTTCAATGAGTACCCACAACATAGGGTTAATTGAGAAACAAAGGTTAGAGACTGTTTTTGAAGAGGTTTTACCCTTCTAATCTGTACTTCAACATAAAAAAAACACCCATAATCTGTAGCAGTTATTCTTTCCTTTTGTTTCAGGGTAGAGCCGGGACAATATGTTGTAATACCTTCTACCATTGATGAAGGGGATCATAAGGACTTTTTAATCAGAATATTCTCACCTACAGGCCTCAGGGATGTCAGGTAGGTCACAAGAGAGAAGGCAAGAAAGCATTCTCTCTTGAAATCTGAATCATGAGGGCTATTCTATCAAAACACATGAGAGAAGGCAAGCAAGCAATCTCTCTCGAAATCTGAATCCAGATCGACAACTATTCTATAAAAATAGTTGTTACTTTATCAGCATAAAACATATTGTATTATTAAGAATTAAGCGATTACTAAATACTTGTGTTGGGCAATTGGTTTCAATTCACAATCGATAATTTGTTTTTAGTTGGAAGAGTAAATCAACTAATGATCTATTGGACAGTCGTTTTCTTAGAAATTAATCATACAGCACTCCCATTATGATCATTTGAAGAATAGAATGTGAAAGTTTAGACCTAAAGACTCTTTCTGCAGATTTTCCCACTAACTTTATGGCTCAGCATGAAACAGTTATAACTGCCTATAAACCTATAGGCATTTACAACTGTTTCACGCTGAGCCATCAAACTGATGTTGGTTTCAAAAAAAAAATATATATATATAATGGCTTTCATTTATGTATTAGGAACTGATTAATCATTTATCAAATTTCCTATATGATTATCACAATCAAAAGCCTTAACCAACCGATTATCAATTATAATTGATTAATCTGCCCATCACTACTAAATATCATTTGCTAGTCAAGATGTCAACTACAACCTTGTGTGAAGGTGTAAACTGTGTGCAAATACACAACTTGCTTGCATAGCAGGGTATGATTTGCAAACAGTTTGTGTTGTTTTGGCATTCTAAACACAGGACTGGTTTCTATTTGTTTCAGAAAATTGTCTGCTGATGCCACTGTTATGGCAGCTGATAGTTTTGAAGCACCAGAAGTACCTGGGATTGACAACAAAATGAGTAAGTGTAATCCACAAACATGGAAATACTGATTTTTAGCTTGGCTGTTTTCAAGGAATAACCGAGGTATTGTGATCACCTTGGTGCCTTTTGAGTTGGTGTTCCGACGGCGGCACTAATTCTTTCCGACTATTTGTCTCTCACCAATGGGTCGATAATTGTAGATCTATGTGAGATAGTAGCTGGAGGCTAGGAAAGGATGTAATGGTAGTACTGGCGTGAGAAATACCAGGAATCCATTGTTAGGTGCTCCAGCCGCCGCGATATAACTGAAATAATGTTGAAAGGGGCGTAAAACCCCATTCAATCAATCAATCGAGTTGGTGTTGGCTTAACCTTTTTTGAAGAGATTATTGAAGATTTCTTCTTGAAACTTGGCATGTGTGTTCACGATTACAAGAGCTACCCAGGTTATAAAGGGGGATAACTCTGGAAGTATTTTTGTAAAGACTGTTGTCCCTTTTTAGACTTAGATTTTTGCATTATCAAGCACCTGCAGGCGACTATATGTTCTAAGAAGACAATGCTGGAATACAACATTTTCTTCCTCAAAAACAAAGTTTTCTACCTTTTGGTATAAACATTGGGATATTTTCTGTCTTATATCTAGAAGGTACCATTCTGAGATTTTTTCTAGTACATTTTGTACTATGAATGGGCAAATGGCCTAAAATAGTGTACTTGTCCACTATTAAAGAAGCCTGTGTTAGATAAGCTTTGCATGGGAATTCCACACCTCTGTGTGATCTAGAGCCATTGCAAGAATACAAACATTTTGATGTCTCCAAATTAAAAGACATTGTGGATGAAATTTTAAGTACACTTAGGTTAAAAAACAAAGTGTGATATTGAAATGAAAACATACACACTAAATGGAGAAATGGACTGTAACAATTTGCTTTTACCTCATTGTAACTATAACTGCTTCTTCTCTTTTGTGCTTAAAAGGAATTTCAAAACAATAAATTAGCCTTTGACTGAGAGAAAGAATCTTTTGAAAATCCACAAAATTCTGCAAAGACACTCTGATGTGTGTTAGATCTTGAATTTTTTTTATGAGAGGACAATTTTCTCTAAACTGACACACACATTTTTGGAACTGACTCTAACTTCTTTTTGACACCAGCCAGAAGGATCTTATAGCCCCAAATCTAATATATTTTCCCTAATGATAACATTGTTCTCCAGGAAAACTATGTGTATTTTTAGTCCCCTACCGGTGTTCACACCGGAGGGGACTATAGGTTTGCCCTCCGTCTGTCCGTCCGTCCGTCTGTCCGTCCGTCCGTCTGTCCGCTCAAATCTGGATCCCGCGATAACTTAATAACTAAGCAAGCGTTTTTGATGAAAGTTGGTATATGACTAGATGGCAATGTGTAGATTATGCACATCATTTTATTTTTGTTTTTCGACTTAAATTGAGGTTGCTATGGTTACTGAAATAGTGAAAATATGGCCAAAAATGGGATCCTGCGATAAGATAATAACTAAGCAAGCTAGTTTGATGAGACTTGGTATATGACTATATGGCAATGTGTAGATTATGCACATCATTTTATTTTTGTTTTTAGACTAAAATTGTTGTTGCTATGGTTACGGAAATAGTGAAAATATGGCAAAAAATATTGGATCCTGCGATAAGTTAATAAGTAAGCAAGATAATTTGATGAGACTTGGTATATGACTAGATGGCAATGTGTAGATTATGCACATCATTTTATCTTTGTTCTTTGACAAAAAGTGGGGTTGCTATGGTAACGGAAATAGTGAAAATATGGCAAAAAATGGATCCTGCAATAACTTAATAACTAAGCAAGCTAACTTGATGAAACCTGTTTTAAAATGTAAAAAAATTTATAAGCCATGTTAGTCAGGGTGGTGATGCAGCAGTATTAATCACCTCCAGTGAAAGTTCTCATTTCTTACCAACAAGACTGAAGAAAAACATCTTGGATCAGACAAGGTAACTGTTATTGATACTATTTCTTGCATCTGTCTATTGCTTGCATGAATTGTATAGTGGGCACAGCAGAGACAACAACTCACAGGGATAATTTTGGGGCGAGATATTGAGAAATTTGCTCATTTTTCTGGCAGAAATCTTATTGAAACTGGCTATATGAGAAAAAAAATCTCTTAGCAAAATGTAATTTAGTGAAGGACTTGGTAAAATTTCTCACATAATATTCTTAATTTCTCATTAGATTTGTCCCAATGAGATATTTTCACACATGATATTTTGAGCCAGAATTATCTCTGAACTCATGTAAGTCTTGTTTAACCCTTTCCAAAACAAGACCTGGTTTTGACGTCCCTGATAGAATTGGCTTGGGAAAACATTGAGACAAACAAAGCCGGTAGGGGACTTTTGCCATGTCCGACATGGCTCTTGTTTTTCTAACAATTTAGGAGTGAGCAAAACAGTGTGAGAAAACAAGAAATTGCTTGTAACAAAAAAAATTCCCTTTTTAATAATGGTTTGTATAGGTATAAAAAATTTTAGTATTGGAAATGCAACCATTTTTCAAAACTGGACAGATGGGAAATAACATGGCCATAAACTACAGGCATGAAGGATATGCAACATGGCAATTTCTACTAGTCCTCCCTAATATAAATAGGACTTGGGCTTGGAGAATAGTGTAAGTGTCTGCCATTTTTCATTAAATAAACTTAAAACTTCATTTCAGGATTCTGTGAAACAAGGGTTGGTTCATGGAAGGCTGGGTATAACGCTGGTGGACAAATATCACAGAAAATGTTCTATTGTAATCCACAAATAGAGTTTGAAATACCAAATAGAGGTAAGTTATGTACAGTTTATAATACTGGTGAACAATTGAAACAGAAAATATTCAATTGTAATCCACAATTACAGTTTGAAATACAATATAGGGGCTTGTGAATAGACAGTTAATAGTACTGATGGATAAATTTCTTAGAAAAAATTTATTTGTAATCCACAAAATAGGGTTTGAAATACCAAATAGAGGCAAGTTATAGACAGTTTATATTGCTGTTGGAAGAATCTCACAGAAAATATTCTGTTGTAATCCACAAGTAGAGTTTGAGATACCAAAGGGGTAAGTTTAAGACAGTTTATATTACACGTGGACAAGTCTCACAGAAACTGTTCAATTGTAATTCACAATACAGCTAGAAATTGGAGTTGGAATACTGGTGGAAATTGAAAAAGAATGCAGACAAAAATGGATTAAAGTCCTTTCTCTCAATAATTTTACAGAATTAATAATAACCACCCACATTGATTGCTGTCTTTAAGTAAGTTTTGATTTAATATCTACAAATAGGAGCTAAACTTCAGGAAAGAATTGAAGGCTGTTTGCAAGTCTTCAATTCTTTTCTGGAGCTGACCTCAAGAGGGTCTTTGAGACTCACATCAGATAGTTTTGAGAGTCATGGCTAATTACTTTTGCGTCTCAGATGCGCAAAACCTGTGTCCCTTAGAACCCTGTATATTAAACTTATTTTGAGTTTGTTTCTCTGTGATATCAACTTAAAACAATACATGATATTTTATTGTCGAAACAGGCATGGACATGTTGATCAATCATACCACTTGAATTACTGTCACAAGCCTTTTCAATAGACTTGTGGACAGCTATTCATAAACTGTGATTATGATTGAATTTAGAGCCTAGTTAAATCAACTTAAATCATATATTGTTCTCTTGTTACAGGTCCACAGATGGTCAATGTTACTGTCATGCAATCTAGTAAAGTTCAAGGAAATCCAGTTGGTGTTCGTTTATTTGAGGTATGTTAATGCTTGCAAAAATTTTATTTAACTAGAAATTTCACCGAGGTTCTTTAACAATTTAGCATCCTTGTACTAAAAGGTCATAAATGGCTATACATATATAGAGGATATTGAATGAGTGGTCATCAAATACCACATTTATTAAACAAGTAATCTATAAACCGATTAAACGAGACTTTGCCATAAATACCTGAGGTCTAGAAAACCATGTATACATCCCAAGTTAATTGTAGGCGTCAGTTAACATTGGCATTGGACCACGTTGGCTGGCACATAAGACGCTGGCGCCCCGTGCTATACACCGAAGAGTCCAGGTGGACTACACTGATAGGGGGGCTAGGGTATGGAGAAAGCCGGGGGAAAGGTTTCATGCAGCAAACATTGCTGAGCACAATCATTATGGGGATAGGTCCATTATGGTTTTGGGTGGCATCAGCTGGAATGGGCAGACTGATCTTGTTATTTTAGAAAGAGGTACTCCGACAGCTCATAGGTACACTGATGATATCCTCAATACCCACGTGAGATTTTATGCTGGTGCTATTGGGGATGGATTCATTTTAATAGATAATAAAGCCGGTCCACACACGGCCTGTATAGTCCAACAGAATGGCCAAGAAGTGGGCATTCCACATCTGGACTGGCCAGCGTGCTCACCGGTCATTTGGCTTACCATGTCCAGCCAAAGACACTCCAGAAGCTTGGCCAGAGGAATGGTCTGTTATTCCCCAGTAATCCAGAACTTAATCAGGAGTAAGCAGAAGTGCTGTTATTGACAGTGTCTGCTCTCATACTGGTTATTGAATGAAATGCCATTTAAAGAACACCTTTTTTGGTCAAATTCGATTTTTTCAATTTTCAAGAAAACAGTCCAATTTATAGGGTCTCCCTGTTTGGTTTACATTTAAAGTCTTCTTATCATTATAAAGCTTTATTAGTCCCCCACCGGTTACCAGTTGGGGGACTATAGGGTTGCTCGATTCCGTCTGTCCGTCTGTCTGTCCGTCCATTCATCTGTCCGTCACACTTTTGTCCGGGCTATATCACCTAAAGCATATGTGCTAGCAACTTCAAACTTGGTACGCTTATAGATCTCATTGAAAAAAGTGACATGTTCAAGAACCGTTACTCTGCCACGCCCACTTTTTGAGTTATTGCCCTTTGTTGTTTTTATCCTTACATTCTTGTCCGGAACATATCTCCTAAACTATGTGTGCTAGCAACTTCAAACTTTGTACACTTATAGATCTTATTGAGGAGAAGTGTCATGTTCAAGATCCATAACTCTGCCACACCCACTTTTTGAGTTATTGCGTTTTGTTGTTTTTAGCCTTACATTCTTGTCCGGAACAAATCTTCTAAACCATAAGTGCTAGAAACTTCAAACTTGCTACACTTATAGATCTCATTGAGAAGAAGTGTAATGCACAAGAACTGATACTCTGCCACATCCACTTTTTTAGTTATTGTCCGTTGTTGTTTTTTATCCTGACATTTTTGTCTGGACCATATCTCCTGAGCCATCAGTGCTAGCAACTTCAAACTTGGTACACTTATAGATCTCATTGAGGACAAGTGGCATGTACAAGAATCATTCTTCTCCGCCCACTTTTGGAGTTTTTGCCATTGATTGTTTTTACTCTTATATTTTTGTTTGGGACATTTTGTTCAAAACCTAATGTGCTAGCAACTTCAAATTTTGTATACAGTTATAGATCTAGTAAGAAGGAGATATATTATAAGAAAGGATTTTTTGTTATCCGGTGGGGGACTCCTGTATTGCATCGCAATACGACATGCACTTGTTTTCTTCTTAGAATTTGATAAACTGAAAACAATCGACCATTTTCCAACTTTCTTATAATCAAATTTCATTTTTTCCTGAAATTATAGTATAAAAAAGTTTTGGTGCTTAGCAAACTTTGAGTAGTATATATTCAAAAACAAAAGAATGCTGGTAACATTGGATTTCTTGGGTGCCGTAGACCGCTTCCATAGTGCAGTTTATAGTGTATCATACTCTTAACCCTTGCCATGCTAAATAAATTTTGGCTAAAAATTTTCATCAAAATCAAAGGGCAAAAAACACTGAAAGTACCAACTGTAGATCATTATTTATTTGAAAAACTTAATCTATTGACAATTTTGGTTTGAAAGTGAGAAACAGGTGGTGCACATATGCGCAGGCTGATGTTTGTCTATAGCTCCTGCCAAAGCAGCAATATTCCGGGTTCAGCATGACAAGGGTTAAACTTTTACCATGGAATATGGGTTCGATGTCCAGCTCCTTTACAACATTTGTATCCTTTCAATGAATTTATTATTTTCAATCTAAGTGTGATAGCAGTTTGAGGCTAGGAAAGGATTTAATGATAGTACTGTTGTAAAGTACTAGTAATCCATTTTTAGGTGCTACAGCCAACAGTATATGACTGAGAGATTGTTAATTAGGGTTTGAACCCCATTCATGATTGAATAAACAAGTCAATTGCTAGGCTTGCCATCTGCAACCTTTAAGTTTGGACCAGTCTAATATTCTTAAACCGCTGGAAACTAACAATTCTATTTTCAGCTTGATGGCGGATATGAAATATCTAGACAAGAACATCATAGAAATTATTTATATGAACATCATGAAACTGGTCCAAGGACGGTAGAGGGCGAGCAAGGAAAATTTGTTATGGGTAAGAAGAAGTTTTTTGCTCTAATGAGGTATAGAAATATATAATATGTGCTTAGTGTTTGTATGAAAAAAAATATCTAAGGATGTTGGGAGAATTGATCATCGTCGAGGCTCTACTGTGACAATCATCAAATCTCACAACCGAGTTAGATTTTTTTTTTACATACAATACACTAAGTATGTATTATATTTATCTTATAACCTCTATTTGTCTTGCTTTCGTTGATGTTTCTAACTGAAATGCAAGTTTTTTTTTTAAAATAACCGCATTATTTCATTTTCCTAAAACATAACTATGTGATATCATGAAGAAATATCATACCGGATGTTATCACACGGATATTTGTAAAGTCATAAGATAAATGTCTTTCTTAGTATAGGTGACACAAAATTCTTTGAATTTGATAACAGACAAAAGCTTTGAGCTTATGAACTGTGAATGGTAGATTTGATATTAACCCTTGTCGTGAGACAAATGTGAAAATTTTAGGACAAATTTGCTTAAAGCATGTTTAAAGCATTTTACACATGAGTACTAGGCAACGACATGAGATCATGTTTTTAATTGGCCCTACTAGGCAACAAAATGATGTCATGTTGAATAGGCCCTACTATGCAGCAACGACTTGATGTCATGTTTTAAATAGGATTAACTAGGCAACGACTTGATATCATGTTTTTGATAGGTCCTACTAGGCAATGACATGATGTCATGTTTTTAATAGGCCCTGCTTAGATATTCTACCCTTATTCATAATCCATAAGAAATAATGAAAGAAGCCTGTCATACATAGAGGATATTGAATGAGTAGTCATGAAATACCAAATTTATCAAATGAGTCATCTACAAACAGATAAAACTAGGCTGTGCCAAGTTTTTACTGGTTTCAGATGACCAGTCTAATAATTTCTGTATTTCATAAGCACAAATTTGGTATTTTATAAGTCCCCTACCGGTGAAAGCCAAAGGGGACAATAGGTTTGCGCTCCGTCCGTCTGTCCATCCGTCCGTCCGTCCATCTGTCCGTCTGTCAGTCCGGATTTCAGTTTTCCAGACTTTTTTTCTTAACCCTTTGAAATATTGAGCTGATTTTTGGTATGTGAGTCCGCATCAATGAGTTACAAAACGAGTTTGAGTTTGGTTCCGGTCCATTGATTTTTGTGGAAGATACAGATGCTGGACTTAGAAAATTACCTGGAAATTTCAGTTTTCCGGACTTTGTTTCTTAACCCTTGGAGATATTGAGCTGATTTTTGGTATGTGAGTCCGCATCAATGAGTTACAGAATGAGTTTGAGTTTGGTTCTGGTCCATTGATTTTTGTGGAAGATACAGATGCTGGACTTAGAAAATTACAAGGAAAATTCAGTTTTCCGGACTTTTTTTCTTAACCCTTGGAGATATTGAGCTGATTTTTGGTATGTCAGTCCGCACCAATGAGTTACAGAATGAGTTTGAGTTTGGTTCTGGTCCATTGATTTTTGTGGAAGATACGGATACTGGACTTAGAAAATTACCAGGAAATTTCAGTTTTTCGGACTTTTTTTCTTAACCCTTGGAGATATTGAGCTGATTTTTGGTATGTCAGTCCGCATCAATGAGTTACAGATCAAGTTAAAATTTGGTTCTGGTCCATTGGTTTTTGTGGAAGATACAGATGCTGGACTTACCAGGAAATTTCCAAATTTTTTTTCTTTAACTTCAGAGATATTGAGCTGATACATAAAATCTGATACAACTTATATTTTGGAGATGTAGTTATACCTTTACCACCAAAAAAGATACTGCTCTAGGGATAAATCCGGTAGGGGACTTGGTATTGCCATGCAATACTTCCAAGTGCTTGTTCATAATATGACCTGAATTTTTGTCCACAAATCGAGGAAATTCCAGAAACATATGGATTCAAGTTATTCACATAAAACTCTTTGTGAATTGACATCATCAAATGCATTATGACATCATTTTCACAAAGCAAAAATAACATTGCTATATTTTCTTAGCTCATTTGCATATTTATTCCACTGGTGTAAAAAACACCAATGAAATATAAAAAAAATTCAATGGGGTTATTTCACTCCTGCAATGTAGATCATATCATAGTTTTCAGCTGAATTAAAATTTTGTTTTAAATAAATTGTCAAATCTTTTGACATTTCAATTTAAGTCTGGCTCAAGTTTTTCTATCAATAAGGTATAGGCTGAGGTCAGACTGTATGTCTATGCAGGCTGATCTTGGTCTAAACTGTCTGCTAAAGCTTTATGTGCAGGAGGAATATGACACAAAATGCATGACAATTAAGGGTTAACTTATTATGCCCCCCATCAATAGATCATATGCATATTGTTTTTGATCTGTCTGGCTGTCCACCAAAACATAAGCCTTAATTTTTGATTGGCAAGGGATAGAGCCTTCATATTTCACAATAGTATTGCTTGTGACAAGATCTTTCTGTTGGTACCAAGGTCATCTGTCAAGGTCATTTGTTTTGTATGTCAACAATGTTACAAATATCTGAAAATGGTAGTGGCGGGTTCATTTTGTTCCGCTCAATTTTTATTTTATACTACAGGTTCAAGTGCATCAATTACCCATGTCCTGGAACCAGGTCGTTATTTCTGTATATTCCACATGGATGCTATGGATGCTGAAAATGACTTTTCTGTTGTTGTTCGATCTACTTGTTCATTAGACTTAAAGTAAGTTGACTTGAAAGCTTTTGCATTTTAATTCATTGCCATCATTTTTAGTTAAAGAGACCCTGAAGAAAAAGCTCTGAAAACATGGTCGAAAATGAAGAAATAGCTTGTTACAAGTGTTGGGCAATTGGTTTCAATTCACAATCCATAATTAGTTTTTAGTTGGTAGGGTAAATCAACTGATGATTGATTGTACAATAGTTTTCTTAGAAATATTAATATGGCTCCTTCAATATCATCCTTTAAAGAAGAGAATATGAAAGTTTAGTTAAAACTCATTACCTAAAGACTCATCCTGCAGATTTTTCTACCAACTCCATGGCTTAGTAAGAAACAGTTGTAGCTGCCTTCAAACATATAGGCAGTTACAACTGTTTCATGCTGAGCCATCTAACTGGTGTCAGTTCCGTAAACAAAATGTAATGGCTCTCATTTATGTGTTAGGGCCTGATCAATCAATTGTGAAATTTTTTTAGTCAATTATCACAATCGGAAGCCCAAACCAACTGATAATTGATTAAAATCGATTAATCTTCCCATTACTACTTGTATTACAAGCAATTTCTGTGATGACCACAATGTTTTCTTCCACAAAGGGCAAAGATTTCATCAACTAAGTATCTTTGTTTGCATTTTTATGCCCCCGTATCGAGAGATCGGGGGCATATTGTTTTACTCATGTCGGTCTGTCTGTCTGTGTCTGTCTGTCTGTCCGTCCGTCTGTCCGAAAACTTAACCCGAAAACTTAACCTTTGCCTTTTCTCCAAAAGTATTTGACATATTAAGCTGTACACCAAAGTCAAGGTCATGTGACAAGGTCAAGGTCATCTGTCAAGGTCAAACTTAAAAAAAAAAAGCTGTTCCGGGGGCATTCGTGATTCACAAACACATCTTGTTTTTAAACTGGCCTAGTCTAAAGCAGAGCTACAGATAGACGGGCTATTTTGGAATGCAAATTATAAATTTTCAAAAATACTCACACAAATCCTATATTGTGGATTCTTATTTAAATCACTCGTTGAGAGGATTCAAATGAGTACCCATAACATAGGGCTTTTAACTTAACCCTCTCCAGTAGAGTTTCTAGATATTACAACCATTGACATATAGTCTTGACAAAATATTTTGCAGAAAGAAGAAAATGTTTTAATTAGAAAGTTATTTTCTACTACATTGAATGTCTTTTTTTACCCACTTTAATGGTTGTTTACAACCTCTTTCAGTGTGAACTAGACTAAACATTTCTGAAAATTGGAATGGGTTACTGATATATGGTAACTGGTGTGACTATTTCCTTGTAATAGAAATTGAAATATGTGGCCAGTCATGCAAAAATGTGCCATCTCTATTTACATATAAAAATATGGGCAGTAACATCTGTTTTGTGCTGATCCTTTGATACTTGTTAAGAGGGTGAAAAAGTAGCCAATTATAAACCTAATCTGCAAAAAATATTAACATTTTATTAGGGAAAAAATGCATAAAAAGTGATCTTAATGTTGTGGGTATGATCCTTTATTAGAGGCTTCAAGACTTTGTAAAATCACAAATGGTCAATTTCAACTTCCAAAAAGGGGGATGTTGATGGGGCTCTATTAGAATTTTAGCTACCCCAGGACAAAAGTCTCAGAAGAGCTATTGTCATACCCTTGGATGTCGGCGTCGGCTTCAGCATTGGTATTGGCTTCCGCATTAGGTTAAAGTTTTTTATTTCTATCATTATTAATCCTAGAGGCTTTATATTTCACATAAACACTCCTTAGGGTATAGGCTTTCTTTTAAGACAAGCACCCATGTCAAATTGACATTGAGACAGTGACCTTGACCCTTTTAATAAAAACTTTAACCAAAAACTTTAACCAAAAAAACTTTAACCTAAAAGCTTTAACTTTGCTTATAATTTCTGAATGCTTAACCTTAGGACATCATTACTTCATATATGAACTCACAAGGTGATTTGCTTACACCAGAGACCAAGTGCCTTGACATTTTGACCTTTACCTTGACCTTTTATGGACTTAGAAAAACTTTAACCAAATAGTATAACCATAAAACTTTGACTTTGCTTATTTTTTTTAGTTATTTTACCTAGGGACATCATAACTTCATATGCAGAGTCACTAGGTGATAGGCTTTCACTGGTTACCAAGGTCCTTGACTTTTTGACCTTGACCTTTTATGGACTTAGAAAAACTTTAACCAAAAACTTTAACCAAAAAACTTTAACCTTGCTTATATTTCTTACTATTACCTAGGGACAGCATTACTTAATATACACGCTCACTAGGTGATAGGTAATAGGCTTTCACCAGAGACCAAGCTCCTTAACACTTTGACCTTGACTTTTACTTTTTTTGGACTTAGAAAAACTTTCACCAAAAACTTAAACCTAGGGACATCATAACCTCATACACAAACTCACCAAGTGATAGGTTTTCACCAGTTACCAAGGTCCTTGATAATTTGACCTTGACCTTTTATGTACTTAAAAAAACTTCAACAAAATAACTTGAACCTTGCTTATATTTTCTGAGTGCTTATACTTGTGGCCATTATACCTTTATTTCTTTCTTATTTCTAAATCAGACTGATATTAATAGAAAATATTAACCTTGAACTTAGATCTATGGTCAAGTGCTGTTTGTGACAAGCAGCAGTTAGGGTGAGCTACATTGTCCGCCGACAACTCTTGTTATGTTATATTGAGGGGTCATTGCAATTGTTTTGAAAGTGCTTTTAAATAAATGTCTTGATATGTACTTGTATATAATAGTTAGTTTAAAAAGTAACATATACGCCCATGGGGCTAGCTGTTACTGATTATGTATAATGAAACTGTGCTCAATTGTATTGTAACACATGCCTATATAATAAAAGAATAGTTTCTTGCTAAAATATCACAATGATTTTCCTCTAATTTCAGGTTACATAGTTTCTAGATTTACCCAAACAGACTGCTGAAATTAATATAAAAGAATCACCCAAATGGGTGCTTGAAACTCACAGCATTCATGAAAAGAAGTCACCAAGAATTGTGCTCAAAAGAACATTTGACACTGAATTGTGATATAAAACTTTATAAAACCCTTTAATTTGAATGTGGCTAAGCAAATAAGGAAAAAAGAAACCCTTTGTTTTAACACCCCTGTGATTTTATCCTTCAGAAAATATTTTGGGAAAGAAGATATTTTATATCACATAGGATGGCTTGTTAATGAATCATCCCCACTATCAGTTATCTTTTGTAACCTCTTTGAATTTGGGCTAGCATAAAATTTAAAAAGAAATAGTGTTTATGTATTTAGACAGGAAACTCTCTAAATCTATCTCAGGACAACCAAATTTAGTCTTAGATCTACGAAGTGTTGGAAGATTTAAAACTGGAAGTTTATTTTTTTGTGTGCGAAAATATTGTTGGAAAATGATGAAATTTCTTACTCAAGCAATTTCTTTATTTTCCACAATGTTTTCCCTAGTTATGTTCCTTAACCGAGTATAAAAGCAGAAAAACTTGAGCTGCTAATACTCCAACAAGGAAATAATACTCTTAAATTATTGCTTTTCATATATTTTTGGCCTGTGTTTGATAGAAATCTTTAGCTTATGATAATCTTTTGTGAGAAATCTGTGAAAAGGCTGTCAAAGTCATTTTGGTTCTTGCCATCATGACTGTGACAATGTGACATTTGGTTTGCTGAAACCTCTGATATTGAATGCCTTCAATTGATCCATTGAAAGGAATTGGTTTTAAGGGAGCAATGGACACAGGGGGTCATTTTTTTCCATCCAATGATTTTTTTCTTGTTCAAATATGTTGTAGACTAACATTGTATAGTCATCATATAAAAATTTGAAGGTACCTTTCCATGCTCGTTTTCCTGCTAGAGGTACATATGTCTGCCCATTGGTGGTACATGTACTGGCAATTTTTCAGTAATATGCCCATATTTTCTGAAGGTTTTGTATAAGCTCAATGTCAGCCGATTGCTATAAAACATACCTGTATGCCATATTTCTTCTAATAAACACTCCCATGGGCTATACATAACATGGTCAGGGAGCTTTTATTTAGTATGCCTTATATGATATAAAAAAATCACTAAAACTGATGTCTTTTAGGTCATTTTCCCTTTAATTTGAGGTAAATTTCCTCTAAACAATCATATAGATGATTGTTTATATGACATTCATCTCAAAAAGTTTCTAAAATTTTAGCATTTGAAACGGATTTTCCTAGTAAAAAATAAAGGGGTGCTACTATTAGGGAGGGCGCTATTATTAGAGGAAATGCAATACATGTTGATAGACCTTATAAATATACACATGACTACTGCCAATGGAATTTCTCTTTGGTCGAATACATCTTCTTCATGTACTTTCTAATGTTTAAAATGCATTAATTTGGGTATTTTTTAAGGGGAAAATGACCCAAAACTCTTTTTTTGAAGAAATTGCCCAATGATTTTTTCTTATTTTCCGATATGTTAAAGAACTATGTTTTTTGAATTTCCTTTATATGGTATAAAGAATCAGCATACCTTTCCACGCAAATAAGAAAGTTTTTGGTCAATTTGTAATGACTCAGCTGATTTATATGGTATTTTAACTTAGTTTTATTGTTAAATTCAATGGTTTGTTCATTCAATTGATATCTAATGTTAAAAAGTAGCTAAGTTACAAAATTGAGATATAATTTTTCCACATTATTTCCTTAAACAAAATCTTATGAAATCCTGTCTTTTAAACAACACAAAAAAGCCATAAATTAAACAAATACCCACTTCCAATTCCAGAGGGCAATGTCCATTGCTCAATTCCCACAGTGTTTTCCCCAATTTTCTTCTGAGGGGGTGAAAAATTAAACAGCAGAAAGCATGTACGAAGCAGCTGAGGGTTTGCAAGGATGTTTGTAAGAATAATGACTATATCTACTAACAACTTTTCACTACAGAGCACCTTAGCTGAGCATTGAAATGCACCTAAGGTGCTCTATTATGTGGATCACTTGACCAGTAGAAAATCAAAGGGACATTTCTTATGTCCCCTTGGTTTTCTATGGGCTAAGTGATCAACATATCTTAGTGTAATCCACATTTGATCTTTCGGGATGTTATCTATTTTCAAATAATTGTTTAAGGAATATTTTGGATGATCATTTTCTACAAATTCTGGGTAACAAATAACTGTGATAGATTGTTATGTATGGTAAAACTATTTAAAATTGTATTATTTTAAGTGCTTTTGATACTGTTTAATTTATTTTTATCTTTTTACAAATAGTTTTCCTTTATTTCTGCAATTAATTACCCATCTCTTATTTTTTGTTATCAAATAATAAAATGAAGACAAGCAATGAATGTCTTTTGTTTTATTTAAATAATATCCCTCCATGAATTTAGTTCTTTACCATAGAGTAGAAACCATTTCATGGCATGCCTTCATTATCATTTTTATAAACATCCAGCCCTGCGTTTAGGATGACAAAATGGTGCAAACTGTTTTCAAATTATACTCCACTTTCTGCGCAAGTGTGGGTTACTTAAGCGAAGTATAATTTGCAAAAAGTTTCACTGTTTCGTCATCATGAATCATAATGCAAGGCTGATTTGATAGAACGAATACACCTCTGTGTTAAGTAAATGCATATTAGGCAACCACCCAAGGGAGAACAGAAAAGCTGTTGCTTAAGATAATGGCTGCTTTAAAGAATTTTTGTGACCAACAAGAGAGATATTTTGAAAGATAATTATCATAATTTATTGAATCTTAATTAAGAGAAATGCAGTCCATAGAAACATGTGTATG
Organism: Fragum whitleyi; assembly: GCA_948146395.1. Taxonomy (NCBI): domain Eukaryota; kingdom Metazoa; phylum Mollusca; class Bivalvia; order Cardiida; family Cardiidae; genus Fragum; species Fragum whitleyi. The sequence goes on from OX411556.1 coordinate 21,091,344, forward strand.
CACCAAAACTCTAGGGTCCGTTTTTCTACACTTTTTACAAAAAAAAAAATAAATGGTAAATCAAGATCACAAATCGTTCCTGGTGTTTCCAGTCATTGTTAGATTCTACCTTGAAATATCTCGTATGAATTGTCTCTAGAAGACGATTCATATGAGATAATGCATGGAAGAATTCCATATTTAGTTACTTCTGTAGAAGCAACTTTAATTTTTGACTTACTCAAAAAAATGATGGAAAGATTTTTAGGCTATTTTACTACTGGGGATGGCCATGTTTGCATGATATTAATTGGGTTTCTTCAAAGAAGAGAGAGTATATTGCTTTGTATTTGATGGTTGGTCCGATGGAAGGATAATTTTTGTCCAGAGATAACTCAAAAAGTATGCAAGGTAGAATCAAGACACTTCATAGGAGGAGTGCAGTGTGCAAGAACCATAATTCTACTTTTCATATATGTGACCCGTCATGCAAAAAGGGGCAATCTGGGTAGTACGTAAAGTGTCAACCCCTAGTTAGACTGCACAGATTGCACAGACTGAGTTGAAACCTTTTGGTATGTGTTTGTTTTTCGAATCAAGAATGATCAATCTACCTTCCATTGAAAGAATTTTTGAAATGCAACCTCTGGTTGACCTATGCTTGACCCAATCTCTTTTCCAAATATTCATTTAAGTGAGTTCTCAGATGGTCCCTTTTTAACTGACAGGTCAAATATATTTAGGTTACAGCACTTTGTTAATTACAGAAGCTGCTGATAGGACTCTTTATTATGCAACAAAGCCTTATTGACCTGATATCACTTGTCTAATAACATAACATGATATCAGACAGGCCGCTTTAAGAAACAATTTGCGTATACTTTCACCTGAATTTCTTTGATTTTTATGGTCTATTATAATCAAGTGCTGAAATTGAATGCATGATAAATAGAAATTTTTTTAAGTGTCTTAAAATAGCAAAGTTATCTGGTCTCGACAGCAAGAAATTATCATGACTGCATTGTCATGATGAATTCTCCCAACCTCGACCAGATAACATTGATATTTCAAGACACTAACATGTTAATCTCAATTTGGGTTTTGTCTGAAAATACTTTTGGACATTTTGACCAGGAATATGTCAGTGACCTGTTCTTGTGTGTGTGTGTGTGGGGGGGGGTAGAATTTTTTTACAAACATCCCTTAATTATTCTTAACAGTGGTAGATCTAGAAGGGGTTTGGGGTATTCAGTTTACTTATTTCATTTTCATGTGGAAAGTAAATCAAAATTGTGAGATAAAACGAGAAAACCCCCCTAGCTGATATAAGTTCGAAAACTCTTTGTAAAAATCCTAGATCTGCCCTTGTTAAACTTCTGGGTTGCATTGGGGAACATATAGCATTAGTAGACAGAATAGACTTTTACCAGCCAGCTTAACTTTTGTAGTCTGATCTTGATTAGCTTACACTGACTACTCTCTTCTCAATTATAATCTTATGGGAAAAAATTAAACTAAACTGGTTGAAATCTAATTTAAAAAAAAAAAAGAAAAAACTGGCAAAATTTTTAATCTGTTGGCTAAAGGCTAAGAGCTAATGTGCCTCAGCAGCTTGAACCCAGAGTGTTGATGAACTCTTGTGCAAAGGTAAAAGGTAATGTACCTTAAATTATAAAACTCATTTCCAAAAGTTGCTCACAAAATTTTGATTGGCCCATAAATATTGGCATGGCAGGGCTTTTTTTGAGCCTGAACTCTTTGAACGGCATCTCCTGAATCACTGAGCTGATTTCAGTGAAACCAGAATGTTCCTTCCGTAGCCCTTTTCAAAAATTGTTCGCAAATTTTTGATTAGCCCATAAATATTGGCATGGCAGGGTGTGGCTTATTTTCAGCCTGAAATCTTAAAACTACATCTTCTGATGAAGGATGGGCCATTTCAATGAAACTTGAGAATTTGGGTTGAATGCCGGGCCATACCCAGTTAATTATTATAAAATAGGTCTTGAGAGATTTCAAAGTGTTGTTTTCATTCAAAGAAAGCTTCATTTAATGAAAGTCTAAAGATGTTAAAACCAGTGGAGCAATACAGGCCCTCTTGGGCCTCTTGTTTTCACTTTGAATTCTATAACATCTCCTAAACCACATCCACTGGACCAATAAAGTTCGGATGAGCGATTTAGGACCATTCTCGCCCTCTTGTATGAGATTTAAAATTCAAGATAAAAAGGATATACAAATTAGTAACCCTATTTAAAGTGATTTTGCAAATGTACCAAATGATTAGCAGAATTTCTAGTCTTTGAATATGAAACTTCAATAGCAATCTGCCATTTGTCAGTATTTTTTTAATTTTTATTTATTTATTTAATTTATTTTGGTCTCAACAAGGAGCAAAATGAAGATTGACAAGATTCTAGTTTCAAAAATGGGTCATTTATACAGTTTAATCTTGTACACGGCATATAAAACGGTGGCAAGCCCCCCCCCCCCCCCCCCCCCCTTTTCGGTCTTGTAAAATCCGTATAATAAACTATTGATCACGATCAAATCAAGGCTTTCTTTTGTTGACGTTGCAGACAGATTCAATTTTTACATTTAAAATTTAGGTAAGAACCATTTAAATCGAACTTTAATACCCATATTTTGATCATTTAGTGAGGAAACACACAAATGAAATTTTTCAAACATCCTGCAGTGGTAGTTTGCAGAGAGAGAAAAGGAGATTCTGTGTAAAATGTTGGTTGAAGCCGTTGAAGGATTGATTGGCTTCCCAGAGCTCTACCGCCTTAGCTCCCACATATTTTATCTAATGAATTAGAAATCGTCACTGAGTGTTACACTTTGGTTTTAGTCTTTGAATTATGGACAAAATTTTTCATTAAACTGTAGTGATCGATATTGGGCAGACTCAGACTAGGTGCCCGGTTAGCTCCTGAAGTTGGTAGGGCTGGTTTTCCGGGGGTTGATGGTTCGAGTCCCATGTTGGGCACAACTTTTCCTCTAAAGTTACTTCAATGGTGTTAAAAGTAAACGGGGGCGCTGGGTTCGGCAACAAATTTGTTAATATAATTTTATTGTCTATAATGTAAACATTTGATTGTTTTTCGGCTTTTTGATTTGTCTGTTTCAAATGCATGTCTTGACAATCTGGATGGAATCATAGTTGGCATCTTCAGGCATTCTACAGCTGCAATTAACCGGGAATTTCTATTACTTCCTACACCTCACCCTGGTGTGTTTTTTTTCTGCCTGGTAGCCAGGTTTCTTGTTTTTCAGTAACAAAGCAATGATGCTGTTTTTTTGTCTTGACTGTTAGCATTCACTTTCCGGGCTAATTTTACCACAATTAAATGACAACAGGCACCATTTGGTATCAGACAAGAACATTTTTCTGTCAGAAAAAAATATTCTGTGTGAATTCTACTAGAAGCCCCCATGAGAACAAAGCAGCCGAGTTTTGCTACGAAAACAATTTGTTCAATTTTTGTTGACAGTATAATAGACATGAATTAATCCATTGTTTTGAGATAACCACTGTTCAAAAAGTTTGTTGTTTTCTGTGGCCTTTTATTTTTTTAGGGTAAGATTGTCAGTGATTTATTAAATTTCCAGTTTTAGATTGTTCATTATTTCAATGATTTGTTAAACTTCCAGTTTTACAGTTCAGTGATGTCTTGGGTTTCTATGATATTTAGAATGAGAATAAACTTTGATTTGTTTGTACTTAAACCAATAAAGCACCGGTGATTTCTGTGAAAGCTCAATTATTCCTTATTATTTGTATGTAAAACCTGTGATCCAGGATTTTTGTGAAATCCATGATCTGTCAACCTCCCATCAATTTAATGATATGCAAACTGAATCCTTGGATTGAAGAGTCACTGACAACTTCTCTCTATCCAGGGTTTAACTCCAATCATATTTTTCAACTAGGCACCATTGATATTTTTATGTTATCTAAGCACATACAAATACACATATGACATCATGATGTTGCATTGCAATTACTTTGCAAAATGACATGTTTTGAGGAAATTTGTCCCCAAGTTATTTGTTCCCAAATTTTCACATTTTTTCTCATTTTTGAATTAAAGAAAAAGAATATGGTTTGTTTTTCGAATAAGATTAATTTCATTTCACAAACAACAAAAGCTATATTTTCACTTGCTCTGCAACTTGTGAAAATATAGCTTTCGTTGTTCACTCAATGAAATATAAATCAATCTTACTCTGAAACAAATGATAATTCTCTATTCATTGCCTATGTTGTATTTTACAGGTAGACAGTTTGTCCATATATAATGGACAATGTCCAATTGTTGGGATCAGCATGTTTTATCTCATCATTCTTCTTCCAGTTAATCGGATTGTAAGTTTTTCTTTTCTTTCTTTACTTGAATACCAAAGTGTGGACTGTTTCAAAGTTTTACCTGTTCTCTTGCTGCATATTTATTCTTTACACAAATCTTTGGCATACAGTATAGCCTGAGACCAGTCTACATAGACATGCAGTCTGATCTTACTAAACCTATACTGCCAAATTATGCACCCCTTCAAAAAAGAGGGGGTATATTGCTTTACATTTGTTGGTCGGTCCATAGACATCTGGGGCTCAAATTCAGAAAAGAAATGAAGACTGCTTTAGAATGGACTAGGGGTTTATTAGAGGTTACAGTTAAGACATGGAAAATGGTAACTGCATTTATAGCTCTGCTGTTTTCAGAGAAAACCTGAGGTATTGCTATTATAGCCTTGGCGTCGTCGTGGTTGTCATGCGAAAATTTTGATATTTTGTGATATCTCTGGTTCTACTCAAGGCATTCACAGGAAACTTTGCACACTTGTTCATCATCAACAGAGTAACCTATACTATCAAAGGGGATAACTCTGGATGCATTTGTGCAAATTATGCCCTTTTTCGACTTAGATTTTTTTCCACCATCCAGCACTCAACAGCCAAGCATAGGCACCCCGTAGGTGGTACTCTTGTTAGCCTTTCTTCTACGTCCTCACAGATGTAAATTTCTGGTATTGAATACAGGCATTTCTAATAATCTAGGGTATAGTATGCATAGAAACTCAAAGAAAAACTTTAAGCAAATCATTAATTTTAGTATTGAATTTACAAAAAAAGCTTAACATTTGGTTTGGAAAAGTTACATGATTAGACCCTCTGTTGAAATCATCATGACATTGATTTGGTGGAAAAGGGGGCTTATTAGAGGCTTTATGAGTTTTTGAAAAATACAAAAAATGGCCAATCTTGACATCCAATCAGGGTTTGACTCTAACTATTTTTTACCACCATCCTGAAGGACCTTTTAGCCCTAAATATTACAGGTCCTCCCTGATAACAACAGGTCCTGCATGGAAACCATGTTTGATTTGTAGCTATTAAAAAGATAAATTACAAAGAAAACATTGTTGTTAAAGAAGAAATTGCTTTTGACAAGCAATTTCTTCTTTTTTTACAATATTTTCCATTTGGTAATGCAAATTTTAGAATTGGAAAGGCATTTTTTTTACAAAACTGGACAGATTAGATTACTAAGTAGTGCTATAAACTACAGGCCTGTAGGACCTGCTGCATGGTTACATCTACCAGTCCTCACTTAAGTCCACAGGTTTCAGGCCCGAGTATTGGTGTGTAGCGACCCTGCCTTCCAATCCCAGCCTGATCCTACTCCTCACCTTTGCATTGTCACTATCGCGAAAACTAAGTTCGTTTAATCATCGTTGAAATAGATATATACACGAACTTTGTTATCATCTGCTCCATTTGTCTATCATTTAAAGTATCTATCCACTTTATCTTATTACTCAGACTGTTTATATCGATACTTTCTGCATTTATTTTACACCTAAACGTTGAAGAAAAAGAGTAATTTCTCAGCTTGCTTTTCCCAGTATTGTTTACGGAAATAGTTCATTTGGATCACTCTGACCGCATCGTTAAGTCTATTTCCAAACGGTTGTGGGATACTTCGGATAACTCCGTACTTCCGAAGAATCTCAGAGCACTTGACACATTTGACGTCATAACTGTTAGATGACGTCACTAACCCTCAATGCTATATAAGCCAGCGTTTTACTCCGAATCGGTGGTGTCGTTTCCAGACTCCACGCCGGTCAACTTCGTAATCCTTGGAACAAAACCATTTACTCCGAATATCCGACTTGGATCCCAACCATGCCTATGAAGGAAGAGGTAGTTGTCTAAAACTATTTTGAATCCAACCTGGATTCCAGAATCCCAGTCCCCAGTTCCAAGTCCGGCGAATGCCCTCGACACCCTCCATCTCCAGTACTAGGATTATTTATTATTATTTTAATAACTAAGTTATCTAAGCTCCGATTCCGACCTTGCCTTACCAGCCAGTCCGAGTTCCGAGCCCTAACTATTACCCTTTGAGATACGCGCCGAATCCTACATTTTAAAGTGTCTATTTCGTGAAATATTTTATAGATATAGATTATTAAATTCAGTTGTGTTTAATATTCAAAATGTACATTGAATCTTAAGTCTTCATTTCATCCTCTCTTTCGCGTTCCGATCAGGATCTACATTCGACTAGTCTGATTCTATGCACTGATATCTTGCACAGGACGAACCCGTAAAAATTATTTTGTAACCTGTTTCTCTCTTATTAAGTTCGCTCGATAAATGAACGACGAAGGCAATATGAGAACGACAGGGTAGCACGTTACAGGTGTTATTGTCGATCCCTGCCAATGAAGGGATGGAGTTATATTAGAGCATGGGACTCTACTAAAACTTTAATGGTACTTGTAGAAAAGTACACAATATATATTGAGAGATCTGCTTTGGAAATTTTTCTAGATATGCAAGTTCTATTATGGAGTTTAAGGTGGCAATGAACAGCGGCCTCCCGACTCTATAAACCGGAAGTGGGGTTTCGTTTATTTTACGGCTCTTTTTGCGTGTTGTTTAAAAAGACCGGTTTTCGTAAGACTCTGCTTATTGAATTACGCAGAATAATGATGGTAAAACTTCATAACTTAGCTTCTTTTCAACATTTGATGTCAATTGAATGACTGCATCATTAAATTAACCAATAAAAATGCGTTAAAACCGTCATTATATTAGGAGGGGTCATTGTAAAATAACAAAAAACTTTCTTATATGCATGGAAAGGTATGCTGAATTTTTTACCAAATAAAGGGAAATACAATGTAATGGGTTTTAAACATATCGGAAAATGAAAAATAATCATTGGGTAATTTCTTTAAAAAATAGGTTTTTGTGACATTTTTACCGAGTAAAATTACAAAAATTAGTGCATTTTTAACTTTTGAATGCAAATTGTGCAAATGCAATTGATCAAAGAGAATTTTTTTTGGCAACAGCCATTGTGTACATGTGTAAGGTCTATCAAAATGTATGTGTTTTATAGCTTTAAGCTAGTCCTGGATTTATACTAGACCTAAAACGAATATAAACGTTTTACTGAAAAATGGTCAATACCACTCAAGGGCAGATAACTCTAGCATGAAAACGAGCGTGGAAAGGTACCTTCAAATTTTGATATAATGAATACACGATGTTAATCTACAACATATGTGACCAAGAAAAAAATTCATTGGGTGGAATAAAATGACGCCCTGTGTCCATTGCTACCTTAATACAAGTTTATATTGCATTATCTATTTCTCACAAAATTATAGAAATGTCTGTGATTGGGGGTGGGTGGGGCTTGATGGCAAACCTTGTTGCTATGGGTGTATGTTATGCCATCATTTGTTTGTCTTGTTTGTATATCTTATTCCTTTTTTCTTTCAGACAAATTTGTTATGGGATCATTAAGAAAGGTGCTACAGGTGACATGTCCCCATTTCCTTTTATTTGTTATGGAGCTTCGTAAGTACACATTTTTTAAACAACTTCAACATCATTCTGCAGAATTCTTTAGACATCTTTAATTGGTATTTTACTAAATGTTACCCAGCACACAAAAACAGACAATCTCGGAAGTCTGTAAAATAATATTTGAAAAGGAGATTGGTCCCAGTGGAGGTCACCCTGATGTTACATTATGTTCAGGGGTGTGGAAATACGACTTTACTCCACTTGACCATGGGCAAGTAAAGTCGATTTCCTACATGTCCAGGATCAAAATGAACTTGTCCACTAAAAATGGATTGATAGATATTGAGAAAAACATTGTAAATAAATAATGGAGAAAATGCTGTAACCCAGCATTTTCTTCATTCAAGAAAATGTATTCTCCCCTTTGATATGATTTCAAGATTTGATAGGGTGTTTACTTGTCGATGGACAAGTGGCCTAGAAAAATGCACTTGCCCGCAAGTTGAAAAGCCCGTGTCAGACAAGTCTGGCATGGGAATTTCACACCCCTGCTGATGTTATTTTTAAAGATTCTGTCACAGGAAGATGGAATGATCATTTAGATTCAGAAAGTAAGCTGAGTTTGATAGGTTTTTACCCTAGTCAGACTGCTCAGATTACCCAGGCTAGATAGGATCAACGCTTTACACAGCTCTCAATTAGTGTCTTTTTGGAGTGACCCCACCGGACTTTTGGCCTTCTTTGTTCTATATAAAATTGCACTCATTTCCGGTGCTGTGGTCGGTTCGACAGAAAGGGTTTACCTTTGACCTCTTTAGCCCCTCATCTTCGTTCAATGTCCTACCTTAAAGTAAGAAAAAACCTCGAGAAACTCCCTTCAACTTTTGCGGTACCCTAGCTTAAGTAGAGGTACCGTCTTTTTTCCACCCATGAAGAGGACAGCTACTTTGGGCACGACCCCCACCCGTTATCCGTCCTTTCGCAAAGGAAATCGTACACAGAGAAGGTCAAATCAAGCGTTTAATCAAAGAAGTGATGCAAAACTAGGTGAAAAGAACAAAAATGAGCACACGGGTTACTATTTTACCCTCAAAAATAACGTTTCAATGTCGCACTACTTTTTCTAAAGGATCTACTTTTACCATACAATGACCTCCGGAAGAAAATTCCAGTGAGGTCACTCCTAAATTTGAGAGGTATTCCTTTTCCTCGAACTTTAAAACCGCTTGATCAATGCCGGGGGATATTGCGAGATAGAATAAACCCACCAAGAAATTATATTTTCATTTGTCACTGAAACAGGGTCATTTTAGGACATAGCCTTTTTTCCGAAAAAAGGCCAGAAGTCAAGTTGGTGTTAATTGTGGCGCACCTTGTTTACAAAAACCATTTTTTCTCATTACGTAAAAACTGGAACTCTTTGGAACAAACATTATTTTGGAATTTGAATATATTGCTACTTGTTTTGCAAAATATGCTTAATGTGATTTGCTGATAAGGCAGCGGAAAGGGAGGTAATTCTTGTGAGTCGTTGCTTTTTTGACCAAAAAATCCAAAATTTCAGCCTTTTCAGGCCTGCCACTACCACAAAATCATTAAAACGGGGATCCGAATAGCATTTTCTGTAATTCTATGTCTAAAAGCATAACAAAAAGGAGAAAAAATAAGCTTTTAAACCCACGAAATACATTCTTTGAGTAATCAAACGGTATACTAGAGCTTGCAGGAATGAAAATAGGGTTCACGTGGAGTAAAGGGTGAATTTTCGATATCTGTATTTTTTAAATATCTTTTTCGTGTTTTAAAGAATCTTTGTTGGATAGGGTTTCTAAAAACGTAATAATTACAAGAAATAAGAAAAAATGTACAAAAGAGACATGCCAAAATGGAAAAATTGGGTCGAAGTTGTGTGATTTTGGGGTCGAGTCCACTATTTTCAATTCAACAAAAGATATTTAAATCTAAAAATATACAAGGAAATCCATTTTTTCTCGTTAATGTGTTGTAGTGTAACCGAATTAGATGCATGAAAAATAGCACGAGAAAAGGTGACAAGAAAAAACGGGATAACGATCGGGGGTACCCACTTCAATAAATACCAGCTTTGAATGGGGTGGTAAGGCTATGACAAAGGGTCTCTTATGTCACGTTATGCAATGTTGAGAATTTTATTCACATGTGAGTATTGAGATATGCTTGCTGTAAACTTAATTTAATAAATACCGGAGACTGATCAATAAGGAAAAAATTAAAATGACAAGAGAAAACAGAACTTATTATGTGATCACGGCCATTTTGGCTTAAATTTACCATTTGTCTCCGCTAGTCAATTACCAGATTCAAATATTTTTCCTCAAATTTTCAGTTTTGAGGTGTTTTTGGCGATTGCCAACTCAATTTAAAAAACAAAATTGCAGAACTATAAAAGAAACACGTCTTATTTGTTATCGAAAGACGTACCCCACCTGAGATCAACTTAAGAAAAAATTCGTTGCCAGGGTAAGGGTTAAGTGTTTCCACCACTTTTCTCACGATAGTTTCGAGTTTCATTTTATGCATGTTGAAAAACAAAAGCTTATCGAGCTTGTTAGCCTTCAACTCGCGATTCGGAGTGACAAAAACGCAAGAAAAGTGCCATAAAGATGGTTTCAATTACTAGAAAACTCACCTATTTGGATTAAGGGGGCGGTCTTTTGTGGCAAAAAGTACGTCTTTACTTGGCAAATATTGGGATATTTCTTGCTTGTTCCAATGTGCTGGGTCATTTCAAAGTAATGAAAGAAATAAAAATCAATATTTGTAGAGAGAAGACGTTTTTTTACCACATTGAAGTCACCCTGTAATTTTGCTTAATACCCTAAATTCGGTGGTGTTGGTAAGGGTAAAGGGTTATCACTCTCATCCTATCGGGTTGTTTACATAATTAATTACACCCACTTGAACAATTAAACTGATCCTTCCGATACTAAAAGTAAAAACTGACCTAAATCTTATTTAAAAGGGCTTAAAACAACGAAATATTTTATCAACGAGTTAAATTTGAAAAAAATTTAAAAAAAATAAATCGATTTAAAATCAGATGAATTGACTAAAATTGCAAATTTTGCACTTTTTGATAATATTGGTTAAGAATTACATCATTTGCAACCATCGAGAGAGGCCAAAATACGTTTCGAAGAAATCGGGTCATTTTGTCATCTAGGAGTGACCCCACCGGACTTTTGGCCTTCTTTGTTCTATATAAAATTGCACTCATTTCCGGTGCTGTGGTCGGTTCGACAGAAAGGGTTTACCTTTGACCTCTTTAGCCTCTCATCTTCGTTCAATGTCCTACCTTAAAGTAAGAAAAAACCTCGAGAAACTCCCTTCAACTTTTGCGGTACCCTAGCTTAAGTAGAGGTACCGTCTTTTTTCCACCAATGAAGAGGACAGCTACTTTGGGTACGACCCCCACCCGTTATCCGTCCTTTCGCAAAGGAAATCGTACACAGAGAAGGTCAAATCAAGCGTTTAATCAAAGAAGTGATGCAAAACTAGGTGAAAAGAAGAAAAATGAGCACACGGGTTACTATTTTACCCTCAAAAATAATGTTTCAATGTCGCACTACTTTTTCTAAAGGATCTACTTTTACCATACAATGACCTCCGGAAGAAAATTCCAGTGAGGTCACTCCTTTTGCCTGTCTAATTTTCCAGCTACTAAAAATAGCTTTTTTAAAAACCAAAATCAAAGGTGATAATGAAAAAACAACAACCAACTCTGCAATTTTTATAATCTTTATCAAAATTTACTCAAGCAGGCTAACTCTGCATTTTCAAGATTCATGCATCCATATCAATTAAACCCTTGTCATGCTGAATTAAAAATCTTGCTGTAGATTAAGATCAGACTGCACATTATGTGTAGGGCTTAAAAATTCTACTTGTCGGCTGGTCCTGCATGATTTTTGCCTTCTTTGTCTATATAAGCAGGACAAGTGGATTTTGTAAAATTTCACTCATGAAATTTATGTATCACTATATTTTCTTGTATAGCAGGACTAGCAGAAATTTCAAGAATTTTCAAACACTGTATGTGTAGGCTGATTTTTGTCTAGATCTTTTGCTTAAGCAGAAATATTCAGCTATATGATGAAAGGTGATAATTTCTTTGCTATTGAGAATGTAATATTTGATTGATATGCATGTGATGAGTGTGCTACCATAACTTTCATAGTCACAGCTTTATTTTTTTCAATTTACAATGCACATTACATATGTTTGATGTGGTTTAAGTGTGCCATAATAAAAGAAGATCCATATTTGGTTAGCAAAACCAAAAACTGGTTCTATATTATTGTTTTCTAAACCTACAGATGTTTGTTGTGGTTTAAGTGTGCCATAATAAAAGAAGGTCCATATTTGATAAGCAATACCGAAAACTGGTTCTATATTATTGTTTTGTAACCTACAGATGTTTGTTGTGGTTTAAGTGTGCCATAATAAAAGAAGGTCCATATTTGATAAGCAATACCGAAAACTGGTTCTATATTATTGTTTTCTAAACCTACAGATGTTTGTTGTGGTTTAAGTGTGCCATAATAAAAGAAGGTCCATATTTGGTTAGCAAAACCGAAAACTGGTTCTATATTATTGTTTTCTAAACCTACAGATGTTTGTTGTGGTTTAAGTGTGCCATAATAAAAGAAGGTCCATATTTGGTTAGCAAAACCGAAAACTGGTTCTATATTATTGTTTTCTAAACCTACAGATGTTTGTTATGATTTAAGTGTGCCATAATAAAAGAAGATCCATATTTGGTTAGCAAAACCAAAAACTGGTTCTATATTATTGTTTTCTAAACCTACAGATGTTTGTTGTGGTTTAAGTGTGCCATAATAAAAGAAGGTCCATATTTGATAAGCAATACCGAAAACTGGTTCTATATTATTGTTTTGTAACCTACAGATGTTTGTTGTGATTTAAGTGTGCCATAATAAAAGAAGATCCAGATTTGGTTAGCAATACGGAAAACTGTTTATATTTTTGCTTTTATACTTACAGTTGTTTGTTGTGGTTGAAGTATGCCATCATAAAAGAAGATCCATATTTGGTTAGCAATAATCTTGTTGGGGGGTTCCTAAACTGGTTCTATGTTATTGTGTTCTACAGATACAGTTCAAAAAAGGTAGGATGGTTGTTATTTACCTTGATAATCTTCACTTTGATTGGTTCAATATACCTGCCAGAAAAGGTCTGACTGCAGGAATACAAACTTTAGACCTTCCTGGACACAGACAGCCTCATTTTAATATCAAATTGTGGTATACAGCTGACGACTGAAGATAAAGCAATAATGTACACAATTCTTGATACTCTGCTATCATGGTAATACCTCATTTTTCTTTGATTTGTTAACCCCACTAGTAATGGGCAGATTAATCGATTATTATTGATAATCAGTTGGTTGTGGCTTCCAATTCTGATAATCAACTAAGAAATTTCATAATCAATTAATCAGATCCTAATACATAAATGAAAGCCATTGTATTTTTTTTTACGGAACTGACCTCAGTTTGATGGTTCAGCCTGAAACAGTTGTAACTGCCTATATGTTTATAGGTAGTTACAACTTTTTCACGTTTAGCCATGGAGTTGGTAGGAAAAAATCCAAAGATTGTTTGAATGATCATCTTACTCCAACCAAATCTGCAATAAATGAGACAGAAGACACTGAAAAAAGTCGTTTTGATAATGATATTTGAACAGTTAGTCGCTTATTTTCGAGGAGGGTTGGTTCAAACATAGCTGTTTATCACAAAACTGCTACCACAATTTGGCATTACAACATGCTTAGGTATGTTGTAGTATGATGGAACTTTCCATTTTTACAGTCAAACCCTTTCTGTCAGGTATGTTAAACGAATTGAAATTTTCAATTTTTGTCTCCTAGACTAAAGAAATTTTGTAATGATTAGGCCCAGATTGTATTACGGGTGTTCCTCTATCCTGCTGACTTTTTACCTGTTAGTTTCTCAGTCAAAAATTTAATCTGTAAACTTAATATTTCATTGTAGCATAAAGCTACTCACTGTTTAATCTGCATATTTTGAATGAAGGTTATCTCATTATCAAACATCTTTTAATTGACTTTTACTGTGAATGCCATATTCATTCGACAAGATGAAGGTTTCTTTTCAAGCATGAATTTGTAAAGCAATGTTGTTTTATTGGTGTAAATGAATCCTGAAAACATCCCAACAAAGGCACTCATTCTTTCTGACTATTTGTCTCTCACCAATGGGTTGATAATCATAGACCTATGTGAGATAGCAACTCGAGGCTAGGAAAGGATGTGATGGTAGTACTAGTGTGGGAAATACCAAGAATCCATTGTAAGGTGCTCCGGCCATCGCAATATAACTGAAAAAATGTTGAAAGCGACGTAAAACTGCATTCAATTAATCAATCAATCCACAAAAACATGTATATTTTTGTTTATTTCAGAAACTATTTCACCAGTTTTTACTGGTCGGTGCTCTGTTGTTGTTGACTCCATTAATGTATGTAAAATATTACCAAACCAGTACCAAACTTGTGGTCAAACATCTAGGTGCTTATTGTGTGTTCATGTCAGTTATGTGTTATGGGGCTCCACTTGTCTCCCTGGTAAGTGTTCTTGTACTGAAATATATAGTGTTGGGCAATCGATTTCAAATCACAATCAATAATTGTTGGAAGAGTAAATAAAATAATTATATAAAGATCGATTGTACAATCGTTTTCTTAGAAATTATTACAGCACTCCCAGTCTGTATTATTCCTTAGAAAAATGGAATATGAAAGATAAGTTAAATGCATGACCTTAAGACTAATCCTGCAGATTTTTCTAACAACTCCATGGCTCAGCTTGCAACAGTTGTAACTGCCTATAAACATATAGGCAGTTACGACTGTTTCATGCTGAGACACCAAACTAATGTCAGTTCTGTAAACAATATATAATTGCTTTCATTTAAGTGTTAGGAACTGATTAGAACAGAACATATCTTTTGATACGTCCAGGTACAACAATGTACAATAAGGACATATACAAAATAACAAATGTAAAAAAAGATTAATAACTTCTGGTAATACAAATATTTGCAATAGGTTAGATGACAAAACCTTAGCTTTCCGAGGGATATCCACGATTTGAATTATCAGTGAGTTGGTGGTAGTAATTTTGATCAAGTAACAAGTGAATTAATTTGATGGAACATGCAGAGTATAGTTTTTGGGGTGTAACAAATAAGGCAACTACAACCTTATTAAGCTATAGTTGCAATTTTTGGTCGTCAGTGAACGCAAGCTAATCTCTAACCTTTTTAGACATTTGTCTGCCATCAATGATTGGATTATGAATAACCATAGTGGGATGAGCAGTCAGAGGCTCACAAAGGAACTTGAAGTAGTGCTGGTGGAATAAATACCAGAAATTCATTGTTAGATGGTACATTCAATGCAATATGTCTGAAATAGTGTTGAAAATGATTTTATATGCCATTCAATCACTGCATATAAAATGGGGAAGGGGGTTATATATGCTGAAGGTAAGAAATTAGATTGATGGGAGACCATAATAAAATCAAACACTTTTATAATCTGTGATTATCTTTGCATGACAATCTGAAAAAGCATTAACCTTTTCCTACTTTTGAAAGTTTGAGACTGCTCTAAATTGAAAGAAACTTGTCAACAATAAAAGTAGGTTGCAGTTTTATATGGAAACACCTTATGCTGTAGATAACATTGTGTGGATTGGAAATTGCTTGTTTTCCCCAAATTAATCTTTCAAGTTCAAAATCACAGAAATTCGTATCCTACCAACCGGGTTGATTATTGTAGACCTATGTGGTAGAGCCGCTGGAACCTAGAAAAGACTGCTGTAATATAACTGAAAGATTGTTGAAAGCAGCTTTAAACACTATTCAAACAAACAAACAAATCAAAATCACAGAAATGGTTCATACAACTTTATTAAATCTTTTGTCTTTGACATTTCAATAGCTCAGTACAAAACTGTTGTACATTTAGGCTGTTGGAACTGGTTTGTGCTGAGCCCTGATTGTTTTTATATTTCACAGGGTGATATTATAAAAAGTAAAAGTACAGAGAGTCTATCCTTGTTACTTACAACAGCTAACTTGGCCCTGGCTGGCCTGTGGACTATGTACGGGGTAATTATAGGTGACAGATATGTACAAGTAAGTCATAAAGATTATTTCTTGATTTTTAACAACTGCTAATTTAGCCCTGGCTGGCCTATTGACTATGTACGGGGTATTTATAGATGACAGATATGTTCAAGTAAGTCATTAACACTATTTCTTTAATATTAACATCAGCTAATTTAGCCCTGGCTGGCCTGTGGAATATGTACGGGGTAATTATAGGTGACAGATATGTACAAGTAAGTCATATAGATTATTTCTTTAGAATGAACTACAGCTAATTTAGCCCTGGCTGGCCTGTGGACTATGTATGGGGTATTTATAGATGACAGATATGTTCAAGTAAGTCATTAACATTATTTCTTTAATATTAACATCAGCTAATTTAGCCCTGGCTGGCCTGTTGACTATGTATGGGGTATTTATAGATGACAGATTTGTAGGTCATATAGAGTTTTTCTTCATAAATGCATTGTATTTAACTGCCCTAGGTAGGCTGAGAATTTTGTACGAAGGATTTGAATGAGATAGACATATCAATAGATTCCATTGCTAGGCATGCCAACGAACAACATTATCGTCTTTTGGATGAGACGTTAAGGTCTCGGACCCGTAATAGTTTTGCAACTTCTCAGAAGTAATGAATTTTAACTGTGTTGACCGAGGTTTCCTAATGATTTTCATTAGGAAACCTCGGTCAACATAGTGAAAAATCATGAGTTCTGAAATGTTGTGAAACTATATACAGTCAAACCTGTCTTAGCGGCAACCGGTATTCAGCAAGCAACCTGAGTTAAGCAAGCAGTCACCATGTTCCGAAATGAACCAACTGTACTGAAATTGACCTGTATTGAGCAAGGGCCTGTCTTAAGCAAGCACTTTTTGAATGTCCCTTGGGTGCTTGCCTAAGACAGGTATGACTGTTATTGTTTTGTATGTGTGTAAGTAATAATTCTTCCTTTATATTCATACATTTTATTTATAAAAAAAAAAGGTATTCATAATTTCAGGGTGTTCGCTAATACAAGCAAAATATAAAACTCACTTTTATAAAATTGAGATTTGTAGGAATTCTTCAAAATGTTAATTATGCCTTTAAATTTACCATAACATATTTTTCAGGCTCCAAATTTTGTTGGAGGTTCCTTGTCAGTTATACAGCTAGCTTTATTTTGTGTTTATCCAAGACGTCGTGAGAAGGGCAGAGTGATTCAGACTTGATAACTTGATCTGGTACAAGCTGGTCTTCATAAAACAGGGCTGTGCAATGATATTATTGACTCCATAACATTTATTGTGCAAATCATATTTATACTTTTGGTTTTTAGCTCCACTGGCCGAAGGCCACTGGGGCTATTTTCATGGCGTTGTGTCCGTCGTACGTCCGTCGGTCTGTGCATCATTGGGTCCATGCATCCGGTCGTAAACTTTTTCTTTAAAAATCTTCTCCTCAGAAACTACTGGATGAATTTCAACCAATCTTCACAGGAATTATCCTTAGGTGACCCTTTTTCAAAGTTTTTCAAGAAGTTTTGATCCAATGAAAAACATGGACTAAATGCGCATGGTAAAATATGGTAAAAATTTAGTTTTCTAAGACTATTTGGACCAGTCTTAAAGTTTGAAAACCAGGAAAGGGTTTTGAGCTGGTCTTCATAAGACAAGGCTGTGCAATGATATTATCAGCCTTCTATGACATTTGTTGTGTAACTCTTTCTTATAATTTACTGTTAAGTCCTTGAAATCTACTTTCCTGTGTTTCTGTAAAAATAAAGAATAATATTTTGTGAAAGCAATAGAAAATGCTTGTGATAAGCAATTTCTTCTTTTTCCAAAATATTGTCTACAACAGAGGATTGTTTCCGTTTAATTATATGTGACCGTCACACGAAAAAAACCCATCTGGGAAGTGTGTAATGTGTCGACCCTTGTCAGACTGCGTGGATTGCGCAGACTGACTAGGGTTGAAACTTTTTGTAATTTACTGAATTTCTGAATCTAGTATAATCAATCTACCTTTCTTAAAAAAGAATTTTTTAAATGCGACCTCTGGTTAGCCTGTTCTAGAACCAATATCTTTTTCAAATATTTATCTTACAAAGTTCCCAGATGGTCCCTTTATGCAGGACATATTTATTTTTTTTAAGCACTATGCCAGTGTCTTCTATTTTTATGCCCCCATATCGAGAGATCGGGGGCATATTGTTCTACTCATGTCCGTCTGTCTGTCTGTCCGTCCGTCTGTCTGTCCGAAAACTTAACCAAACTTAACCTTTGTCTTATCAAGAGATCGCTGTTACGTGGGCATTCGTGTTTCACAAACACATCCTGTTTTTTATCTTTTTCTAGTCTTTTCAAACGTGTGCCATTCATAGGAAAAAAATTGATATAGATAACCTTAAGGGGCGCAATTTACCTAAAAATGCCAATTTTTCATATGATTTCTGTTTACTACCAAGCATTTCATTGGTTGACCTTTAATGCCCAGTATTGATAAGATTTTGGGCAAACTGTTTTGCTCTAGTCTGTCTTTCATTTTATAATCCCATTTATCTGTCTGCAAAACTCAAAAGGCTTAATGTTGCAAATTACTTCAAGTCTATATGATGCATATCACTAATATGCAACTGCCATTACTAAGTACAAAACTATCTAAGAAGTTCAAGATAATCTAATAGGATCAAAGTTGTGTATAAAAAAATGCTATTTTGGTAGCTTGGGTGTTCAGTAACATGTTGTGCCATGGTCTAGTAGTAGAGCATTTGCCTCTTGATCAAGAGGTCTGGAAATAGATTCCTGGGAGGGGATTTCGACATTGTTTCTTTCATTGGCTCACTCATTAAGTGTGAGCAGTGGTGAATTTTTTAGGAAGCAGAATCTAGAGGGATAAATCAAAGTCGAAGAACTTGTTTCCAATTGATATGAAATAAATAGGTTTAAACCTATGTCTTGTTTTTACTATGGTTCATCTTAAGTACCCACAATATATTGTTGTAAAGTGTTATTAAGGCTGCATCTTGTCTCTTATTAGCTTTAACTTGCCATATATATACATTATTTGCTACTAAAACTTACTTTCTTGTATACTAACAGTAAAGTTTAATATTGTCAGCTTTAAAAAAAGGAATGCGGGGTGTGGAGTTCCCATACCTGACTTGTCGGATTTTGGTTTTTTTAGCCAGAAAACAAGTAGATTTTCTATGGGAACTTGTCCAAGGACAAGTGAAATCAAGAACAAAGTCGCCTACTTTTCCATAGTTAAAAGCTATATGTCAAAATGCTTTTCAGAATTCATTATCAGTGTTTAGTTGGAATAGAAAACATTAAACAGGGATGTCCTTAAGGCCTGTAAACAATTGCTGTACTTGTTGCTTAAAATCTGTCTAGTTTTGAAAAATAATTGCTTTTCAATACTAAAATTTGCGTCACCAAATGGAAAACATTGTAGAAAAGAAGAAATTGCTTGTCAAAAGCAATTTATTCTTTTCCAGAAATGTTTTGCCTGCAATTTATCCCTTAAATTGCTAAAATTCAATTTATGGTTTTCATGCAGGACCTGTAATTATCAGGGAGGACCTGTTATACTTTGTGCTTACAGGTCCTTCAGGCTGGTGGCAAAAAGGAGTAAGGGTAAAACCCTGTTAAAGAAAAATAGAAATTGCTTTTACAGATTGAAAAAAAAAAGCTGTAGTTATGGGGTTTTGAAATAAAAAAACTGCAATGTATTGGTGCTATGTGACAAAATAGTTGATTATTGGTTCATTATTAAGAATGTTTTCATTGTATTTTATGAGTTCCTGTTAAACCTAGTCTTAATTTTTATGACAGTTTTTTTATGAATAAACTTTTAATTTTGATTATAACTTAAGTGTTTGTGTCTGCTAAAATCCATCCTTAAGGTAGTGGACCCACAATTGTTTTGAAATGTTCCAGAAGTCATGAACTTTAACAGTGGTAACTGAGGATCACTAATGATTTCATCAAAGGACACCTCGCCTAAATCTGTGAAAGATCATGAATTCTTTAATGATGGGGTACCATTATGGGTCCACTACCTTTAAGGCCCTGCAAATTTTGGTTATCTCATGTGGTAACATGTCTTGATCTCAATCTTTGGGTTTGATCCACACCTTTTTTGACTTTCATCTAGATGGCTCAGCATGAAACAGTTGTAACTGCCTATATGTTTATAGGCAGTTACAACTGTTTGGCACTAAGCCATCGAATTCTGTCATTTGTCATCTGACAAAAGTCATTATGACTGAGTATGACTGAGTCTATCAATGCGTGCTTATATGCTCAAATGGAATGGGCAAATAAAGGCCTGAATTAAATTTTATGGTTGTACTTTTAGAGAAACAAAAAGAAACTATGAGTGGGTGCAGCAGCTGTTTGACATGTCCTAAATATCAGTCATAGGACAATTTAATTCATGACCTTTACTAAAAAACTACTAACTCACTTATGTTAAAATTTTTAATAACAACTCAAAGAAATTAACCCTTTTCATGCTAAACTCAGAATTTTCCTACTTTGGAAAAGGTATACCTCATAGGTTTCTGTCAATCTTGTAGAAAAAACAATGGAAAATGAATAAATTGCTTTTAAAAAGTGATTTCTTCATTTTCCACATTGTTTCTCAAAGCTATTTTCTAGGTGTTTGTCAAAAAAGCTGGTGTAGGCTATTTGTTGAACCCTTTACCAGATAGCAACATAGTATGTTCTTGTTTAATTCCTGATTTAACCCTTGTCATGCTGAATTAAAAACCATGGCAAAATTATGTATTAATCCAAGTGCTTAAAGCTTTGCATTTCCTAATTGTGAGTCAGCATTTGATTTTGAAAATATAATTTCTGAAACTTTTCAGGTTTAAAAAAGGAAAATTAGGTTGTATGGACTAAGATCAGACTGCACATTTGTGCAGGCTGATGTTTGTCCATACCTCCTGCCAAAGTAGGAATATTCTGGGATCAGCATGACAAGGGTTAATTGGTAAAGAACCTATTCTATTACATTTCATTACTTGTGATGTGCCATACGTTTTTAGATTACTATTACAAGTAAAACTTAGATTGTATACATTACTTTATTTGTGACTTGTCAGACAAAAAGGGACCATCTGGGTAATACTTAAGGTAGCGGTCTTAGTCAGACTGCATGGACTTAGTAGACCAGCAAGGGTCAAACTTTTTAAACTTTTTCTTAATCTAAAGTGATCATTCTACTTTCCTGTATAAGAATTTTTGAAATGCGACCTCTTGTTTGTCTTTTGTGGAACCAATCTCTTTACAGTGTTCCCAGATGGTCCTTTTTGCCTGACGTGTCACGCTTGTAACATATTTTTTAAAGTATCTTCCATTGCATGTATTGTAAAGTTATTTTGTAATGAATACAATTTCATTCTGAAATTCTTTACAAACCAATACTTGACAATTTATTTAGAATGGGATCAGATTCATATTAAGCACAAACAACAAATCAACATATTTAAAGTTTGAAATGAAGAGCCAAAATGGGTAAAAATAATTTGCACAAAATAAGAAAGCAGCTTGTGTCATAGCACATCTCTCTTGGGCCAAATCTTGCTCCAATAGCTTGTCCATAGACAGCTGTCTAGTCAACTCCCTTACCGGTATGATTCAAACTATTTGGACATAGTTTGTAACAAAAAATGAAGACCCAGACCAAACTGCAGCTTTATTAGTGGGGCTGTTTAACCCTAGAAGACCTAAGGTTTTATGATCACCTTGGCAATGTTCCTGTTGGTGTTGGCATTTGCATTGCCGTGACAAAATTAAACCTTGGTCATAGCTCTGTTGTTATTGAAGATATCGTCATGAAACTTGGCATGTGTGTTTTCCATCACAAGAGCTACCCAGACCATCAAGGTGGATAATTCTGAAAGCATTTTTTGCAAGAGTTAGGCTTCTTTTTTTATTTAGAATTTTTCCAGTATTCTGCACCTGCAGCTGAGCGTTGCACCTGTAAGAAGTGCCCTTGTTTGGTTTTAGAATGTTTGTCTTTCCCCAAGCCTCACTTGGAGGATACCACTCTAACAGTAATTATCCAAATTTCTGATGTCCAAAATCTTTAAGGTAATTACAGTATCGTTAAATATTATTAATTTCTAAAACCATTGTATTCACAATTTGTTGTATGGCTCTATTGTTAACCATTTGCGCTTTTGCTTTTGCTAGGTAGATACATGTATATACTATTTCTTACTTATCTAAAATTGAAAAGTCCTCTTCTTTTGCTATGAGCCTTTGTGTAATATTTCCAACAATTTCATAGTATATGAGTTATAGATAATGAGCAGCCTTAAACAATTAATTAACCCTTTGCTGTTTAATCCCTGCTTTTTACGTGTCTGTGATTTTATGATTGAGAAAACTGTGAAAAAAGAAGAAATTGCTTCTGTCAAGCAATTTCTTCTTTTTCCACACTATTTTCTACCCTACTGGATGGTTATTTTTTCAAATTAAATCCACTTTAAATTTTCGTCTGCAAAACCTTTGAATTTTGACAGGTCTAAAATTTTGTAAAACAGGAAAGGGTTAATACATTTACAATATTTACTGACTACCTGAACAGTAGTTGAGTGTTATCTATCTACAGAGTACTTAGGGAGATGGTCAGACTGTTCTGATGCACAGGCTGGTCTTAGACTTTGCTTTGTACGAACATGTAATTGTTGGAAGTGTGGTGAAGTGGTTCATAGAAATAATACTCTATTTGGAAAGAAGCTTATATCTTCCATTTCTGAAATTCCTACCTGTATCTGCTATTAAATATGCAGGTAATTAAAAGATTGCTTGAAAGCCCTAGACCTTTGACATGGCATAGTGCTTTATATATCAAAATGCCTTTTGCCTACAAAATATTGGGTTGTGGACCTAAGGTAGAAACTTTGTAATTGGAAAAAATGTGGATCATTTTGACTTTCCGTGGATGACGATACACTTTGGGATTACCGAATATTACATATTGGCCAAAAATTACAAGCCTTTCGTTGGCATTTCCAACAGTTTGAAACAATAACAAAGGACACAATGTCAATCAATGAATGTCTAGAAAGATCCATATTGAAATTAAATGGGTGGCTGCCAGTCTATAGACACTTTGAGACCTAATCTATCTTAAAGCACATGGTGAAGATACTAACAAGTCTTTACCTAGGGCTTATTTCAAACGTTGGAAATCTCACACCCAGGCTATATGATGACTATTGAGTTATTGATTTGCCAGTATTAGTTTTTGTCAGATTAGTTCAGATTGGTATTTTGTTAAGATGTATACTTCTTTTATGATTTTTAAGATTTATTTGCATACTTTTGTCTTAGTTGAATTTATGGTGCTATGAAATTAAGTGAGTTGATATAAAAAGAAAATTTTGTATTTCCTGAAAATCGGGGGGGGGGGGGGGGGGGTAATCAAAAACCAATTTCTTTTTAAGTGTAAGAAATAGAGGATATTGTACATGTTGTTGTGAAATACCAAAATTATTTAACATGTCATCTTTAAACAAATTAATTAGAGGCTTTGATGAGTTTTCAATCATAAGATGATGAGTTTAATAAATGTGGTATTCAATGAACACTAATTTGATATTCTTTTTATGACACAAATTTCTGCAATTAATCAACAAAAGTCTTAAAATTCAATGATTTGAATTTTTCATAGAACATATAACAGTGTTTGTAAAATGATATCAAATCCATTATGACAAGTTAAACAATTTTGTATTTCCACACCTCTCTCTCCTGTCACAATCCTTATGATTGTAAGACAATGGTTCAAAATTTAATTTTGTTTGTTAATATGCAAGCTTTTCTTACCACAACTTTGTTTGCATCAACACAAATTCAAAATAGCTTTAACATTAGTAAAAGGTGCATAAATTGGTAGGAATATGAGTCCCTGAGTTGAGTTTTGTAGATTTGTCTATGTAAATCTTCACAATTATATTTTACTAATAAAATTATACATATATCTCGTTAATTTGTGTAGTATTTTGCTGTTGATCTTACCCACACTGTGTAAACCCTTGCATCCAGGATGACAAAACAGTGCTCTTTTCCAATCTTTGCACATGCACATTTGTGCATTTGCACATGCACACAATGTGCAAAGTGGGGTAAAAATGGTAACTGTAAAAAAGACAAACAGTTCACACCGTTTCTTTATTCTAAATGCAGGACAGTATTTAAGTCATATTGCAGAATCTGGTGCACATACTTGTGCTCTAATTCCTTTTCCATATATACGAGGGGCTTGTTTTTCCTAAACATATTATGATCATTATTTTTCAAGCCAAAAATTAAAGTTTTTTCTACAGTAATAACTAAATATGGAATTATGACGTGCATCATCTCATTGGAATCATCTTCCAATGAGATCTTGCAAGACAAAATCTAACAATGAATGAATACACCATGTACGATTTGTGATTTTGTCTTATGATTTATTTTTTTGTAAGAGGTTTAGTAAAACGTGCCCCAGCTTCTTATTGCCAAAGACATTTTACCTATTATTAGCCCATAAGTTTGATATAAATCTTTTCAAAGACCTTAGTCAACTGACTAACGAAAGCGGCTAAATCAAGGATGAAACTTTCAACCACAGTCATAAGTTTTAAGCCCCACATCCATAGATCGCGGGTAAATTGTTTTTGGCTTGTCTGTTTGCGCATGTAAAACCTTAACATTGGCCATAACTTTTGAATGGAAAGTGATAAAGCCTTCATATTTCACATGATGATTGCTTGGGACAAGGCCTTTCTGCTTATACCAAGCAAGGTCAAGTTTGTGAAAAATTACAACTTAAACATTGGCCATAACTTTGGGTTGGTAAGCAATAGAGCTTTGATATTTCACAAGTATATTCCTTGTTCCAAGACCTTTCTGTGAATACTTAAGTCAAGGTTTCTGTCAAAGTCATTTTTTCGTCAAGATCACTACTTTTCAACACAAAAACTTTAACATTGGCCATAACTTTTGATGGGTAAGTGATTGAGCATTCACATTTCACATGTGCATTGCTTGAGACGGAACCTTTCTGTTAATACCAGGCTCAAGGTCATGTGTTGGGGTCAATTTTCGAGGTCAAATTTGAAAAAAAAAAATAACTTAATTAACACTGGCCATAACTTTGGATTGGTAAGTGATAGAGCTTTAATTTTTCATGTGTGCATTGCTTGTGACAAGACTTTTCTGTTACACTTAAGTCAAGGTAGTCTGTCAAAGTCAAGGTCATTTTAAGGTCACTATTTTTCGACATAAAATCTTTAACATTGGCCATAACTTTTGATTGGTTAGTGATAAAGCCTTCATATTTCACATGATGATTGCTAGGGACAAGACCTTTCAGAAGGCACCACCTTTAAGGTCATATGTTGAGGTCAATGTCATTTTCAAGGTCAAATTTTGTAAAATTAAAACTTACTTTAACCATAACTTCCGGTGGTTGAGTCATAGAGCCCTGACATTGCCCATGTGAATTGCTCATGACAAGACCTTTGCATGCATAAAAAAGTCAATATAATTGATCAAGGTCAATGTCATATAGTGGAGGGCACTCATTGATGACATAAAAACTTTAATATTAGGTATAACTTTGTTTGGTAAGATTCTTACCGATGAAAATTGGTGTGAAGCAGAAGTTTTTGAAAATCAAACAACTTAAATTTAGGATTTTCATATTCATGTCTGAAAACCACAGTCTGAAAAAATGGTAGTTGCTGGGGCCTTCATGTTTAATTACACGTTGTGTTACAGGTCCCTTCCCCTTCGAGAATTCTTCCACTATGAATGTTTTTCCCCATAATAAATCAATATTCCTTGTAGAAACTAGGTCATGTCTTGAGAAAAAATATTTCTAAAACAACAATACGATTTGATGTGGGTATATTGTCTTAGCAGTAACAAGCAAAGACTAAAACACATGGTTATTTACACCAGTGTTTGAATTCTATCGGAAAACTATTCAAAGCAGCTTAAATGTTGTAAAAATGGTCCTACAAGTTCCAGGAATAGTTTGGAGTTGTTATTGAAAGCGCAACCCCTACTTTTGATGGCCTGCCTCAATAGACCCAATTTGGGCTGATAATTGACATCAGAAAAAGTCTAACCATTTTATTAGCTCGGCTGCTTTCAAGGAAAACTCAAGGTATTATGATCACCTTGGCGTTGTTCGCATAGGCGTCGGCATGACAAACTTTAACCTTGCTCATATCTTTTGAATAGTTAAGTGATGAGTCTTCATATTTGACATGATCGTTGCTTGGGACAAGACCTTTCTGAAGGAACCAAGTGTAAGATCATCAGTTAAGGGCATTTTTCAAGGTAAAATTTCTTTTAAAACAATTAACCTTGATCATAACTTTTGAATGGTAAGTGTTAGAGCCTTCATATTTCACATGATCAATGCTTGGAACAAGATCAAGGTCAAGGTCATTTTTCAAGGTCAATGAATGAAGCTTGTCTAAAAATTGTTCTACTAATGAGTGTTCTAAGGGTATGTAGGTTAATGGTAATGGAGTATTGTGGTGCAATGTTGGCCAGACCCCTTGGATTATTATAAAAATAGTTCTAAAGAGATTTCAAAGTGTTGTTTTTCAGTCAAAGTAAGCTTTGTTTAATGAAAGGCTAGAGATGTTAAAGCGAAAAAGGTCCTCTTGTTTTTCTACCTGATACCTTCAATTTTCATTTATTTCCATTGTTTTCTGCATTCCCTTTCACAATGGACCAGTCTTAAACATTAGTTCAGAGGGGGGGATATTCTGTAAAGGTCAAAGTTGAAGGTCAATGATTTGCATCAGTTTTGTACTTTTTAGTCCTATCACGGTGGTAAGGTACATGTAATGTATCTCCCTACTTTTTAACTAGCCTTGCTTCCATTCTAGTCATGATTTTGGCGCAAACTTGCTTAAAAGGTGTGTCTAGTCATAAGGAAGATCCTTAACCCTTGTCATGGTAAACCTGGAATATTTCTGCCTTGACAGGAGCTATAGACAAACATCAGTCTGCACATATGTCTATATACTACCTTTATTTCCTTTTCTGAAACAAAAGTTTTAAAATTTGATTCTCAAAAATAATACCTACTCGCATTTAGTGCATCCAGTGCTTTGAGCACTTTGATTCTGTTGCAATTTTGCCAATATTTTTTATTCAGCATGACAAGGGTTAATGACTGGTGGCATTCAGACTTGTTCAATGAAAAATCCTTTGTTACAACTCCTAGAGGCTACTATTTAAGCCAATTTTCAAACTTGCTGAAAATGTTAACCTGAAGTTGATCAAATACCTTTCCAATATGGTGACAAGCTTATCAATGTCGTAGGAAAGACAGTTGGTGTGCAAATAAGAATTCAGGTAAGCAATCTAGGGCTAGGCCAAACACAGCAGTCAATTGTAGCAAAAAGGTGCTTGAAAATAGAATTATTGTCCAGGAACAACTTAAGTTGTATAGTTTAAAAAATTTTGATGTAAGCTTTGACCTTATCCAAGAGACAAACTTCATTGTTAAAACACATGCTGATAATCAAAACATAGTGACTTCAGCTTTAACTAGAACTGTCACAGAACGGACTTATACCCCCCACAAGCACTTTATCAAAATGCAAGTGCAATTAATGCAGGATGTGTTTGTAACAAACATTGAGGTCATATGCAGCATTTGCATGAAGTTTCATAATTCTGGTTAAAAATTGAACAAAAATTGACTGTGACCTTGACCTTTGTGACCCCCCAAAAAAGATAAGGGCACTTCCTTGGGTCATAAGCAACATTTGCATAAAGTTTCATAATTCTAGGTCGCTTGTTTTTTTAGTTAGAGTCTGGAAACGAAAATTGAAGAAATATTGACTGTGACCTTGACCTTTGTGACCCCAAAACAATAGGGCACTTCCTTGGGTCATAAGCAACAATTGCATAAAGTTTCATGATTTTTTTCACTTGGTTCTTGAGTAAGAGTCCGGAAACAAAAAGGCTTCAGACGGGCAAACGGACGGATTGTCTGACGGACGGATGGACAGACAGACAGAAAGACATGGTGCAACCAACATACCCCCCTCTACTTCATAGGTGGGGAGGTATAATAAGCTTGGATTACTATAAAATTTTATTGTCCAGTATAGGTAAACAAAAGTAAAAACACAAAACTAAAATTAAACCTGTTTTATTCCAAAACTGGTCTGTATCACAATGATTATTTCATAACAAAAACAACAACAAGGATAAAACAAAATTTGTCTCTGAAGCACAAATGCCCACCTTAATGTAAATTATGTACTACAAGTTTGACCTTGACATAGTCTTTTACTTAGCCATGTGCTTGCATTATATTTCAGTGGCTGGTGCACCTAGCCAAGGCTTCCTTATATTTACCCACGTCAGTACAAAAGTATTTCATTAAAGCTACCTACACCTTTTCCCACTACAAATCATTTGCTTGTTGGTAGGATAAAAATGACTTGTGTGGCTATGGCTTTTATTAACTGTCAAATTAAAGTTGACTTAGAAAGGGATGGAACTAACAAGTCTAGGATTGACAGTCCATTCTGTTACGGTCTAGATTAATCATGTTGAGTAATAGGAAAACAACAAGTTCTCATGTTAAGCTTTAGAAAGACAGACAAAAGTAAGACAATATGCACCTTATCTTATTGATTTGGCATCAAAAAAGTAATAAAACAATCTAGTTTTGAAATTCATGGACAGGGCAGTCAAAGAAATGCTCATGTGAATCGATAGGTCTGTACAACACTATAGAAAGTGCCTATATATCTATAGGCACTTACTAGTGGTGCACTTAGCCCTCAAAATGTGCTCATTACATTACATAATTATCAAAATGTTTGTTCAAATTAAAACATTAAATGGCAAAAGTTTTGTCATGGGGAATTGGGTTAAAAACATCCTATAGTTTGTCTCAACCTCTAATGTTTTCTGTGATTAATTGATTGAATGGAGTTTAGAGCCACTTTCAACACTTTTTCAGTTATATTGCTGCGGCTGGAGCACCTAACAATGAATTCCTGGTATTTCTCGCACCAGTACAACCATCACATCCTTTCCTAGCCTCCAGCTACTATCTCACATGGGTCTACGATTATCAACCCATTGGTGAGACACAAAAAGTCGGAAAGAATGAGTGCAGCCGTCGAGGATCAAACCTGGGACCTCTAGAATGACAGTCCGACGCACTACCAACTGCGCTATGACGGTGGATATGTTTTCTGTGACTTTTCTTTAATTACTACAAATCTAACCAGTTCCTTAGTCTATCTATTAAAGCTATAGCTAGAGGGGGTATTTTTGATTCTATGTTTAAGTATTTCAATCAATGATAGTACAAACACTATTTTATTGGTACTCAATGGAATTGTCTTGACAAGATGATTCCAATGATTACACACAACATAGGGTTTCATTGAGAAACAAAGATTTTAGACTGGCTTTACCTCCTCATCTGTAGCTCTGAATCTGTAACTAAATAAAACAAATTATGGAACTTCAGTTAATCTTGTCACCATGTCTACTAAGCTACCATTTTCATTAAGTAACTGTTTCCAAGAGCCTTTTCTTTGAATCAAAATATTTCAAAAAGTATATTTTATGAGTCCAATGTTGTTAAAACTCATTAGAACCGCCTCAATGAGACAATTCTATTGAGTTTTAACAACATAGGATTATTGAGAAATGTACAATAAATTACATGCATATTCAATCAATATAATCTCTATAATTTGTTAAGAAAATGTGTACTAAGCAGCCATTCTCTTTTTGGTGTTCCCTTAAGTGGTCGCTTAATACAAGTTTTACTGTATTGTTGAAAAGGGTTCATGCTTCTTGTATCTTCAAAATTTTCTCCTTTGTTGTTGGTATTAAGGTAGTGGACCCGTAATAATTCAGCAACGTTTTGGAAGTAATTAACTTTAACAGTGTTAACCAAGGTTTCCTAATGATTTTCATTAGGGAACCTTGGTCAACATTGTGAAAGTTCATGAGTTCTAAAATATTTTGGAACTATTATGGGTACACTACCTTTAAAGTAACCGAAATTCATCCAACAAGTGCATAAAACATCAAATTAATCAGTGATAAATGTTCAGTATGAAATGCCTTATTGCTTTTATAAAGATCACAAAATATTGTAATAGATACAATTAGACTTCTTGATTCAATGCCATTGAAAGACTTGTTTCAAATCAAAATGGAATTTCTTCTATTCTCATTATAGTTTCTACTTTAGTATCATCAACCAAATACTTACAAACAATTTAGCCTGGTCATTGTTTAAAATCTTGCCAAAATCCTGCATCTTGATGCAGAAACAACGCGCCAAAAGTAGCAATTTGTCTATGGGCTTAAACAATTCCTCAGGTTCAAGGTTTTCACCAAACAACAAATAACTTCAAGCAATCCCTATAACCTCAAGTGTTTTATATCCGATTGGAAATAAAAACCATAATACCACACCAATCCAAATTGAGGGGTCAGCGCAACACTATTGTAAGTGCCTGTTATTATATAGGCACTTACAATAGTGTTGCACTGACCCATCAAAATGATTTCATTAGGAAACCTTGAAAAGATCACAAGTTCGGAATTCTCACATCTTGTGGGTACTGATTGGAATAGTCTTGTCGAGGTGATTCAAACAAGTACCCACAATATAGGGTTACAACTATAACTGTCGCAGAGCAGACTTATACCCCCCACAAGCGCTTTGTCAGAATGCAAGTCGTCGGCTACGTTCTATAAGGACGAACCCGGGAAAAGCCTACTTTTCAGGAGAAGGAAAAAACTTAATATCTTTTTACCTTTAAACACTATTACAACCATTTTGGTCGAAAACGTTTTAAATCGAATCACTATATATATTATCTGCCGTCATAAATATTAAATTTTGTCTCAATAATGAGTTATTTAAGAAAAACAACAAAAAAATCGTCAAGTACGTCATTTTTTCACTTAATTTTTACGGAACAAAATGCCGTATAGACAAAAAAAGGCATAAAAGATAAATGCATGAAAAAAACTAATTAAATTTGATGTTATATAAGATATAGGACAAATCGCTTGTAAAAAAATTTTTTTTCGGGTGCATACGAGACCCCGAAATCCGTTGAGTGAGACGTTTCTCAAAAAAAGTGAAAAACACATATAACAATTTTTATGTATGTAACTGAGACACACGAATTATATGGCCTGGGTAAAGGTTGTCTTCTTTTTCAAACTGATCTTAAAAAATAAACTTTTATCATAAGGAAACATGAACAATTATCAAATTTGTCAATACGTCATTTTCGAACTTCACTTTTCGACCACTTCCGCTGCGAAAATGACGTATCTTACAAGTTCAAGAAGCTTTTTTGGGGGGATACGATTAGCTATCAGGTCCAGCATTTTCGCAAAAGACGCGGGAATATCATTTGTGTGCGAAAAGGCAATAAAAGAAAAAAATGGAATTTTGCATATACGTCCTTATAGAACGAAGCCGACAAAGTGCTATTTGTGCAGGATGTATTTGTAACTAATATTGAGGTCATATGTAGCATTTGCATGAAGTTTCATGGTTCTAGGTAGCTTGGTTTTTGAGTTAAGAGTCCAGAAATGAAAATTGAACAAGAATTGACAGTGACCTTGACATTTGACCTATATGACCCCAAAACAATAGGGAACTTCCTTGGATCATAAGCTACATTTGCATAAAGTTTCATGCTTGTAGGTCACTTGGTTCTCGAGTGAGTTGGGAAATGAAAATTGAACAAAAATTTACTGTGACCTTGACCTTTGACCTATGTAACCCAAAAACAATAGGGCACTTCCTTGGGTCATAAGGAACATTTGTATAAAGTTTAATCATTGTAGGCCACTTGGTTCTTGAGTTAGAGTCCGGAAACGAAACTTGAACAAAGGCTGACTGTGACCTTGACCTTTGACCTATATGACCCAAAAACAATAGGGCACTTCCTTGGGTCATAAGGAACATTTGTATAAAGTTTCATGATTGTAGGTCATTTGGTTCTCGAGTTAGAGTCTGGAAACAAAAAGGTCTACGGACGGATGGACAGACAGACAGACATGGTGATACCAATATACCTCCCTCTACTTCATAGGTGGGGGGTATAATGAGAAGTCAAGATAAAAGAGTGGTGCTTTCCTTTCTTACCTGAACCTATGTTAGTAGGCAAATACATGAAAAATATCATTAAATATTATCCTATTTCCATGGGAAATTACTGTTCACAAATTGTCTGGATGCTAAATCCAGTTATCAGAGCGATGAATTAGTATTTTGGATGATAAATGTTAACAATACTTGCAGAAATCCTTCATTGAGCACTCACAATATTTTTGTTGAGAAATGAACGTTTTAGACTGCTTTTACCTCTTTTTTCTGTACTTCTTTTGGTAAGCAAATATATGAAAAAATATAACCAAATTATTACTGTTTGCAATATCTAAATTCCATAATTACTCTTAATTCAATCATTTACCATAAGAATTACTCTTAATTACATCAATCAAGTTACTCCTGATTCAATCATCCAAATTTCTTTTATCTCAATAATCAAAATTACTCCTATTTCCATCACCAAAACTACTTCAAATTACATCATCCAAATTACTCCATCATTTAATTTGGAATTCATCAAAAGATTTAAATAATATTTGCACAAATCCTTCATTGGTGGTACTCATTTGAATCATCTTATCAAGATGATTCAAATGAGTACCAACAATATATGGTTTTGTGGAGAAATGGAGATTTTAGACAGGTGTTATCCTATCTTATCTGCTCATCAATTAGTAGGCAAATGTATACAAATTATATAATCTTAATCCCTCCTGTTTCCATTATCCAAATTACTCCTATTTCAATAATCCAAATTACTCCTAATTGCATCATCCAAATTACTCCTGTTTCCATAAAGATTTTCAAAATGTTCACAGATTTTCCTGTTTCCATCATCCAAATTACTCCTAATTAAATCATCCAAATAACTCCTAATTGCATCATCCAAATTACTCCTGTTTCCATAAAGATATTCTAAATGTTCACAGATTGTCCTGATGCCAGATCCACTTTTTACACGCCTGATGGAAGCTGTGTGAGATCCATTGGGATTCTAAAAGATTGTAGCGCTCTGTGCTCAGGTACAAGGGCTTGCCTCGTCTGAAAATAATTTTGATATAAATCTAGAATTTTAAGTATCAAAATTTAAAGTGATATAGGTAACAAAAATTGAACAAAAGCACCACTAATAGATGCCTAAGCTTGGCTGTTGGTTGCTGGATAGTGGATAAAAAATTTAAGTAACAAGAGTGCCATAGTCACAAAATACGCCGCAACTTTGCTGCTGTTTCTTGAAAATAATAGTAGACACTACTAATTTTTACAGAACCAAATTTAAAATGACCAAGTTTCATTTAAATCAAGAGAAAAAGTTAGGAGGAGTTGCCTTCACAAGGCTGCAATTTCAATAAGCCCTAGACACTAAGTTTTAAGGGGGCATAATTCAGGGAAATAAATGAGCCATAAAATCCTTGATCCATGTACATCTACAAATTATGGTGATGACATTGACCAAGTTTTATTTAGATAAAGACAAAAAGTAAGGAGGAGTTGTGTTCAAAAGGCTGCAATATCAATAAGCCCCAGATACTAAGTTTTAAGGGGGCATAATTTAGGGAAAAATTAATGAACCATAAAATCCTTACTTCATGCTCATCTACCAATTTCGGTTATAACATCCACCAAGTTTCATTTAGATCCAGCCAGAAAATAAGGGAGAGTTGCATTCACAAGGCTGCAATATCAATAAGCCCCAGAGACTAAATTTTAAGGGGGCATAACTGAGGCAATAAGCCCCAGAGACTAAGTTTCTAAGGGGCATAACTCAGGCAAAAATCAACGAACCATACAATCCTTCCTTCATGCACATCTACCAATTGAGGTGATAACATTGACCAAGTTTCAAGAAGATCCTGCCAGAAACTTAGGAGGATTTGCATTGACAAGAAAAGTTGACGGATGTTCGGACGGACTGATGGACAGATGGACGGAGAAGATGACATCAATATATGTCCACCTCGGTGGCGTTTAAAAAATGGGCATAAATTTACACAAAATACATCTAGAGGTATTCCTCTTGATAGTATGGATTGCTTATTTCATAGTGAATATGTGTGCCAAGATTCAAGTGAATGCATTTTTGTAAAATCAGAGATATCACAAAATCTCAAGATTTTGCATGCCAATGAGGCCAACACCCACAACAATATCAAGGCTCCGAAAACAGCCAAGCTAATAATATTTGAGTCAGTAGGCAAATTTTCCCACAGATTCAATTATGTGCTAAATGCAAAATTTAGCAGTCTGGCCAGGACAGACCCCTAGTGTATTCAGAGCAGATTGCGTAGAAATCACTGATCAGACAGGTAGGTGGTACAGGCTAATTTAAGTCTTAACTTTGCACACAAATTGATTTGTTGGAAGTTTCACGCACAAGCTCATTTAAGATTGATAATCGATCAACTAAATGACAGTTAAAGCAAATTTCTAAGCTTTTCATAAGGATAATTGTGATTTCTCTGTTTTATCACATGATAATTTCAGTACTAAACTAGTAAAGTAATCAAAATGGTGTACTATTGTTTTTATAGATTTTATGCAAAAAGGTGCCATCAAGTGAGAAAAATTAAGGTCCCAAACAAAGATGAAATCCGTATTCATCCAAATATTACATCAAGATATAGCCTGGTTAATTTGACCCGACTTTGACCTTTGTGGAAAAATGCTTCCATAACAATTACTGATATATCTTATCAATTAACAAAATGTATAAAACATTCAATATCGTTTGTTATTCATTCCTATGAAAGCACGTGCAAAGCCAAGTAGGAATAATCAGATTTTAATTCATCTAAATAGCAGGTTCAAGTCAATAAAACTGCACTATACATTACCTATATATAATCGCATGAACATCCTCACCATAATGACCATCTCTTTGTTTAGGATGACAAGACAGTGCAAATTGTGAAAATGCAAAGTGGAATTTAATTTGCAAACAGTCGGCACCGTTTTGTCATCCTGAAGGTAGGAGACCCTAAATAATTTCACTACAAGAAGGGTGCAGTACCTTTCTCTTTCTTCTATGCCACATAGATACGGATAAAACTGACCCAAAGTTACTTGGGCCACTGAAGGTAGTGGAACCTTAATTTTGGAACTCATGCACTTTCACAATGTTAACCAGGTTTCCTGATGAAAATCATTAGTAAACCTTGGCTTACCTTAGCTAACATTGTTAAATACTTCTGAAACATTGGGAACTATTACGGGTCCACTACCTTAAGGTTCCCTTACAGGTCCCCAATAATGATGGTACACCCACCTGAGATCTCTATCCTCTTCTCCATGTTCATCTAGGTACACTGACCCCCAAAGGGTGGCTCTTGGGCCTCGCACCACTATTATGGTACTTGAGTTGACCAACAGGAATATGCCAGTGCCTGCCCCACACTCTATAGAATGCTGTTAATATAAATTTGCTGATTAAATGAGAACTTCCTTGATAATTTCATTCAATCTATATTTTTTCTCCTACAAGTTTATTCAATCATTTTGCTTCATGACAAATGAGAGCTAAAGGAAGAATTAATTGAAACAAGTGCATGTCGTATTGCGATGCAATACAGGAGTCTCCCACCAGATAACAAAAAATCCTTTCTTATAATATATCTCCTACTTACTAGATCTATAACTGTATTCAAAATTTGAAGTTGCTAGCACATTAGGTTTTGAACAAAATGACCCAAACAAAAATATAAGAGTAAAAACAACCAATGGCAAAAACTCCAAAAATGGGCGGAGAAGAACGATTCTTGTACATGCCACTTGTCCTCAATGAGATCTATAAGTGTACCAAGTTTGAAGTTGCTAGCACTGATGGCTCAGGAGATATGGTCCGGACAAAAATGTCAGGATAAAAAACAACAACGGACAATAACTAAAAAAGTGGATGTGGCAGAGTAACAGTTCTTGTGCATTACACTTCTTCAAAGTTTGAAGTTGCTAGGGCTTATGGTTTAGGAGATAAGCATGGACAAAAATGTAAGGATAGAAACAACAAAGGGCAATAACTCAAAAAAGGACATGGCAGAGTAACAATTCTTGTACATGACACTTGTCCTCGATAAGATCTATCAGTGTACAAAGTTTGAAGTTGCTAGCACTTATGGTTTAGGAGATATGATCCGGACAAAAATGTAAGGGTAAAAACAACAAAGGGCAATAACTCAAAAAGTGGGCGTGGCAGAATAATAGTTCTTGAACATGACACTTATCCTCAATAAGATTTATAAGTGTACCAAGCTTGAAGTTGCCAGCACTTATAGTTTAGGAGATATGATCCGGACAAGAATGTAAGGCTAGAAACAAAACAAGAGGGCCATTGGCCCTGAAGCGCTCACCTGATGCATATTGTTTACAAAGGAAGCAAAGTGCCAACACTACTCATTTACTGGCTTAACAAAAGTCAAAGATATCAAGAAGACATACACTTGAGTCAAATATGCTGCCCCTAGAGTGCACACAAGGTTTGTCTAAAATTTGACCCCTAGACCCCATTTTGACCCCACTTGACCCAATTTTGATCTATACCGAGATTTGATGGAGACAAACATTCTGACCAAGTTTCGGGACATTTTGGCCAAAAATGTGGCCCCTAGAGTACATAGAGGGTTTGTCTAAAATTTGACCCCTTGGCCAAATTTTTGACCCCACTTGACCTGATTTTAAACTTGACTGAGATTTGATGAAGACAAACATTCTGACCAAGTTTCAAGACATTTAGGCCAAAAATGTGGCCTCTAGAGTGCACACATGGTTTTTTAAAAATTGACCCTGTTTTTGACCCCTATTGACTCAATTTCAATCTTGAAGGAGAAATGATAGAGACCAACATTCTGACCAAGTTTCAAGACATTTGGGCCAAAAATGTGACCTCTAGAGTGCACACAAGGTTTTTCTAAAATTTGACCCCTTGACCCGATTTTGGACCCCACATAACCCAATTTCCAACTTGACCCAGATTCGATGGAGACAAATATTCTGACCAAGTTTCAAGACATTTGGGCCAAAAATGTGGCCTCTAGAGTCCACACAAGGTTTATCTAAAATTTGACCCCTTGTCCCAATTTTTGCCCCCACTTGACCTAATTTCGAACTTGACCGAGCGTTAATGGAGACAAACATTCTGACCTAGTTTCAAGACATTTGGACAAACAATGAGGCCCCTAGAGCGCATACAAGGTTTTTCTAAAATTTGACCCCTTTACCACATTTTTGACCCAACTTGACCCAATTTTGAACGTGACCGAGATTTGATGGAGACAAACATTCTGACCAAGTTTCAAGACATTTGGGTTAACAAGAGGGCCATAGTGGCCCTTAATTGCTCACCTGAATTAACAATCTAAAAAAAGTTTTTTGACCCCATGACCTAGTTTTTGACCCCACTTGACCCAATTTGGAACTTGTCCGAGATTTCATCAAGATATTCATTCTGACC
Source organism: Fragum whitleyi (assembly GCA_948146395.1). Classification (NCBI taxonomy): domain Eukaryota; kingdom Metazoa; phylum Mollusca; class Bivalvia; order Cardiida; family Cardiidae; genus Fragum; species Fragum whitleyi. Next base: position 21,128,936 of record OX411556.1, read on the forward strand.
AATTTTCAGGTTGATTGTAGCTAAAAATAGGGTCTCTAGAGTGGCCACAAGGTTTTTCTAAGATTTGACCCTGTGACCTAGTTTTTGACCCCACTTGACCCAATTTCAAACTTGTCCGAGATTTTATCAAGATAATCATTCTGACCAATTTTCAGGTTGATTGGGCTTAAAATATGGCCTCTAGAGTGGCCACAAGGTTTTTCTAAGAAATGACCCCATGACCTAGTTTTTGACCCCATTTTGACCCAATTTCGAACTTGTCCAAGATTTGATCAAGATAATCATTCTGACCAATTTTCAGGTTGATTAGGCTAAAAATATGGCCTCTAGAGTGGCCACAAGGTTTTTCTAAGATTTGACCCTGTTACCTTGTTTTTGACCCCACTTGACCCAATTTCAAACTTGTCTGAGATTTTATCAAGATAATCATTCTGACCAATTTTCAGGTTGATTGGGCTTAAAATATGGCCTCTAGAGTGCCCACAAGGTTTTTCTAAGAAATGACCCCATGACCTAGTTTTTGACCCCACTTGACCCAATTTGGAACTTGTCCGAGATTTGGTTAAGATATTCATTCTGACCAATTTTCAGGTTGATTGGGCTAAAAATATGGCCTCTAGAGTGTCCACAAGGTTTTTCTAAGATTTGACCCTGTCACCTAGTTTTTGACCCCACTTGACCCAGTTTCAAACTTGTCCGAGATTTTATCAAGATAATCATTCTGACCAATTTTCAGGTTGATTGGGCTTAAAATATGGCCTCTAGAGTGTCCACAAGGTTTTTCTAAGATTTGACCCTGTGACCTAGTTTTTGACCCCATTTGACCCAATTTCGAACATGTCCGAGATTTGGTCAAGATATTCATTCTGACCAATTTTTAGGTTGATTGGGCTATAAATATGGCCTCTGGAGTGGCCACAAGGTTTTTCTAAGATTTGACCCTGTGACCTAGTTTTTGACACCACTTGACCCAATTTCGAACATGTCCGAGATTTTATCAAGATAATCATTCTGACCAATTTTCAGGTTGATTGGGCTAAAAATATGGCCTCTAGAGTGTCCACAAGGTAAATGTTGATGACACACGACGCACAACGGACATCAAGTAACCCCAAAAGCTCACCTTGAGCACTTTGTGCTCAGGTGAGCTAAAAATGTGGCCTCTTAAGTGCACACAAGGTTTTTCTAAGATTTGACCCCTTGACCCCATTTTGAACTAGACTGAGAGTTAATGGAGACAAACATTCTGACCAAGTTTCAAGACATTTGGGCAAAAAAAAAGGCCCCTAGAGTGCACACAAGGTTTTTCTAAAATTTGACCCCTTGACCTCATTTTTGACCCCACTTGACCCAATTTTGAACTTGACCTAGATTTGACGGAGACAAACATTCTGACCAAGTTTCAAGACATTTGGACCAAAAATGTGGCCTCTAGAGTGCACACAAGGTAAAGTTTGACGATGGACAATGGATGACGGACAACGGACGCCGGACAGCAGCCCATCACAATAGCTCACCTTGAGCACTTCGTGCTCAGGTGAGCTAAAAAGGGCAATAACTCAAAAAGTGGGTGTGGCAGAGTTATGGATCTTGAACATGACACTTCTCCTCAATGAGATCTATTAGTGTACAAAGTTTGAAGTTGCTAGCACACATAGTTTAGGAGATATGTTCCGGACAAGAATGTAAGGTTAAAAACAACAAAGGGCAATAACTCAAAAAGTGGGTGTGGCAGAGTAACGGTTCTTGAACATGACACTTCTCCTCAATGAGATCTACAAGTGTACCAAGTTTGAAGTTGCTAGCACATATGGTTTAGAAGATATAGCCCGGACAAAAGTGTGACGGACAGATGCACAGACGGACAGACAGACGGACGAACAGATGGAATCGAGTAAACCTATAGTCCCCCAACCGGTAACCGGTGGGGGACTAATAACTAAATCTGTCACAAAGCTGACTAATACTCCCATCAGGACTTTGACCCAGTTCCACACACTATTTTTTGACAAAAGTCAATTGTAACCTTGACCTTGTGACTCAAATGCAACAGGATAAATTTTTATGTTTTTATCTTAGTAAAAGCACTGTGAGAGATAACAAGATATGTTTGTGAAACACTAATGCCCCCGAGACAGCAACATTTAAAAATTTGACCTTGACAGATGACCTTGTCCATGTCACATGACCTTGGTACATGCAAATGACCATCATTAAGATCTATCATCATACCAAATAAGAGCATTGTATGTTGAATAGCCTTGAAGTAATTGGCAATGTTAAATTTTTTGGTTAAGTTTTGCAAACATACAGAAAGACAGACAAACAGACAACAGTAAAACAATATTCAGCCGATCTTTCGATACAGGGCCAAAAAATATTGCTTTAGACCAGAAATTTCTTTTTCATAAAGTATCTTAATTTTTTAATTAAAGAGTGGTATAAAAAGGCCTGAGAGTGTAGAATAGATTCAAAAGTTTTTAAAGCAGTTTCTATCCTTATTTTGAAGGTAAATCCATGTGAACCAAACCATCAATACTTACATGTACACATTCAGATAAATGCTGTTGTCGACAACACGTCTCTCGGAAGCAGAGATACACTCCACATATGAGACAGATACATGGTTCCTTCGGGATGTTACTGCACACAGGACATTGTTTGTTTCTGTACGCCTCAAATATCTTGTAAAATTGATCTGGTAATTCTATCAGGTGGGGACGGAACCATCTACTATTCACTATCAACAAACTCTGAAATAAAAATTTTCAAAACTCACTTTTTAAGTACTTTGCTTGGTATATTGAAAAACAAATTAAGCATGCTTTATTTTTTCTTCAATTATTTAGTAATTGAAGATTATCACTTGATAATGCCACAGACAAACAAAAATAATTGCTATAGAGACCACAAGTTTTGAAATCTATCTTTTTTTTAAGTTTATAAAAATAAAATTGTTTGTTTTATGTGTAAGATTGATGGCTTTCATTTTTTAAACAACTAAGCTATCTTTTCACTTGTAGCTCCAAAATAATAATATATAGCCATTTTTCCCACTCAATTATAGAAAAATCACCTTGCCTTGAAACAAACAATTATTCTTTCATTGTGAGTATTATTGGGCATCATACACTCAAACAATCTATAAAAAGCATTTAGTCAGTCATGAGATGCAATCCTATCCAGCTTCTTTTCAATTTTCACAAAAGTTCTCACTTCCAATATTTCACACATGACTCACTCACCTTGCCATCAGCAGGATGTTGATTCACAAAGTTGATGAGGTCATTACACCAGGCCCGTGTCAGCGTGTGAGGATCGTCAATCACCCAGTGTACACAGGTGGCGGCACTAGTTATGCTTCTCGGCTCTATCACAGACTTGTCTATCACATTTAATCGGAGGTACGCAACCAAATACTGGAATTCTGTCAGATTCTGTTGAAAAGATAATGCAACTTCTTTCATGATTTTTGCTGGATAATCACAAAATAGCTTTCAATTATCATTTGATAAAATCAGCGCCTACAAAGTGAAATACCGAAAACTTAAATCCCGCCTTTGATCATTCATCATATCTGATATTATTAGCGTTATATAAGCTTTACAAAGTTCTCCCATGGGGATATTTATGTAAACAGTCAAAGAGCTTCCATTATCAACTTTTAAAGTGCTCTAAAAACAAGATGTGTTTGTGAAACACGAATGCCCCCGTAACGGCATTTTTTTTCAAAGTTTGACCTTGACAGATGACCTTGACCTTGTCACATGACCTTGACTTTGGTACCAGCGGATGCAGATCATTGAGATCTATCATCATGCCAAATATTAGCTTTGTATCTTGAATAGGCTTGAAGATATTGGCAAGGTTAAGTTTTCGGGTTAAGTTTTCGGACATTTGACCTTGACAGATGACCTTGACCTTGTCACATGACCTTGACTTTGGTACCAGCGGATGCGGATCATTGAGATCTATCATCATGCCAAATATTAGCTTTGTATCTTGAATAGGCTTGAAGATATTGGCAATGTTAAGTTTTCGGACAGACGGACGGACAGACGGACGGACGGACAGACAGACAGACAGATGGACATGAGTAAAACAATATGCCCCCGATCTATCGATGCGGGGGCATAAAAAGTTTTCTTTGTGTTTATTAAAATTCTTTCAAACCTTTTCAATGATCAAGCAAAATGCATAACTAAGGATTTAACCCTCTAACAGCTCATTTGACATATTTTTTCCCAAATTAGGGGCCCAGGATCCCTTCTCCTACGCATAAACAGAACCCCTACTGATATTGGTCTAAACTGTCTGTCAGAGATCATTATAAAGCAGGCAATATGTGAAAGACAGAAGGTTAATCAAGATTACAAATTCTTTTTCTTGCACAAATGGTGTTTTACACCGAATAATAAGCCATACCTGTCTTGGAGGGAACTCATCATGGAAGATATGGAATTTAATCAGGGCAGCAATCTGTAGGAAATGCTCACAAAGTTCTTGTACAGTGGACTCTACACTCTGAGGGGACCACACACTCTGGCAGATCTGTAAATTTACACAATATATTAAATAGGAGAAGCAATCTGTAGGAAATGCTCACAAGGTTCTTGTACAGTGGACTCTACACTCTGAGGGGACCACACACTCTGGCAGATCTGTAAATTTACACAATATTTATTTTACATGGGTAGCAATCTGTCGGAAATGCTCACAAAGTTCTTGTACAGTGGATTCTACACTCTGAGGTGACCACACACTCTGAAAGATCTGTAAATTTACACAATATATTAAATAGGGTTAGCAATCTGTAGGAAATGCTCACAAGGTTCTTGTACAGTGGACTCTACACTCTGAGGTGACCACACACTCTGACAGATCTGTAAATTTACACAATATATATATTAAATAAAAAGTAGCAATCTGGAGTAAATGCTCACAAAGTTCTTGTACAGTAGACTCTACACTCTGAGGTGACCACACACTCTGACAGATCTGTAAATTTACACAATATATATGTTAAATAGAAGTAGCAATCTGTAGGAAATGCTCTCAAAGTTCTTGTACAGTGGACTCTACACTTTGAGGTGACCACACACTCTGACAGATCTGTAAATTTACATAATATATTTCATAACAGAATGGAACTTTGAAAGTTTAGTAAATGCACAAGTCTTACATCTGTTTACTATTTTATTCATTTCAATGAGGATAAAACAAAGGGTCAGACACTTGTTTCTTTACTGGTCTTAATGAATACCAGGTCTTATCATACATACTAGTGAGAAACAATTGATTCTAATCACTATTAAATGTGTGTTGACTGATGCTCTGTAGTGATGGGCAGATTAGTTGATTTTAATCGATAATCAGTTTGTTTTGGCTTCTGATTCATCCACTAAGAAATTTCATAATTGATTAATCGGGTCCTACCATATAAATGAAATCCCTTATACTTTTGTTTACAGAACTGACATCAGTTTGATATCTCAGCATGAAACAGTTGTAACTGCCTATACGTTTATAGGCAGTTACAACTGTTTCATGCTAAGCTATGGAGTTGGTAGAAAAATCTGCAGGACTAGTATTTAGGTCATGTGTTTTGATTAACCTTCATATTCAATTTTTCAATGGAATGATACTGGGAGCGCTGTAATAATTTCTCAGAAAGCGATTTTACAATCGATCATAAGTCGATTTACTCTTCCAACTAAAAACCAATTATCGATTGAAAATGATTGTCTAACACTAATGCTCTGTGTTTAGAGTGTCCTGAATAACAACAAAATCCGCCTCAAGTAGAACTTCAACCCTCAACCATCCAATTCGAGTAGAAGGCGCTTGGCATTCTGCCATAATGTGATTCAAATTCAACCTTGCCAGGGGAAGAAAATCTTTATTTCATCAATGACCTTGACCTAACACAAACCCCTCTGACTGAACTTTTCTACATTACCTAATAATAATTTAATTTTAGATGTGTTCACCAAGCCTCATGTATTCTCACTGACTGAATAAATTGGTTTCATTTCTCAATGAAGACAGTTTTTGATCATGCAGCTCTTTTGTAAGCTTCCGTGGAAAGAATCAATGTAATTGAGGGCAAAATTTTTACTCTTTTACTTCAAGGAATTAAATTATAAGATATGAAGAGAGTTTTTGTTGATTTCATGGAGTTATGAAACTATAAATTAAATCACACTCATGTATGAATCCTCTTTGCGTATTCTTACAGTGTGATTAGGTTTTTAGTTTCATACCTCCATGAAATCAACAAATACTCTCTTCATATCTTAAATGAGATTGTAAACTACATACAGCTGGCAGTTCAAGGTCATCCTTTTCAAAGAGGAAGCTGGTTCCTAGTCTAGTGATCACATGACTCAGCATTCCTTCTAGTGTGTTAAATGGCACCTGTAAAAAAAAAATCATTAAAGACTGTTAAGTGAAGTTTATAAATCAACCCATTATAACAGGCTTTCCCTTAGTACTCTAAATATTTACATATAATTAAAGATATGGAAAAAAGGTCAACCAATTTCTGGCCCAGATCTGGGCAGGGAGTTAACTGGTAGCCCGCTATATCAAAGTATCTCTCAGACAGTGGGTTACCAGTTTACATCCGGAGTAGACTGGTCCCAATGTTGAATATGAAAGAGGCATAGAATAGGCTACCCTATTTCTCCTAAAAAAGCTCTGGGGAGATATACATAACATGGTCAGGGAGCCTTTATTTAGTATACATGTTCTGTTTCAAAAAAATCATTGAACTTGTCTTTTTATTTAACACCACTTGTATAGGAATTTACATAGAACCATGAACTTACATGTCGACCCTTCTTCCAGGCTTCCCTCTCATCCTCCGTAAATTTACATGTTATCACAGACAGGGCTTTTATGAATACCACATTGTATAGAACTCTCACCATATACTCATAATGCTCTGGAATCAGAAAAAAATATTTATATCATTATTTCTTTAATGCCTGTCATTGGTTTATCGAAAAATAACAGTTCATTATCAATTTATAATCTCACTGCCAAAACAGTAAAATTACCCCAAAAAGAAGGTTACCTGCTTTCCTTCACTTTACTCCCTTAAATGTTATTGAAGCAGAGCCAAATAAATGACATTTTTATGAATGTTGCCAGGCAATTATGTGCAAAATGGTGCACTTTCAGTAAAATTTATTAAAAAAACAACAACATTTTTTTCCACATTTTTGCATTAAAGAAATATATAGAATAATTGTTTTCTAGTAAAATTGATTAATATTTCAGTTAAGGTACTGGAAACGTAATAGATTTGCAACATTCCCGCACTCATGAGCTTTCACAATGTTGACAAAGGTTTTCTGATGGAAATCATTAGTAAACCTCGGTTAACACTTTTAAATTTCATTACTTTTGAAACGTTGTGAAACTATTACAGGTCCACTACCTTAATGAACAACAATAGCTTTATTTTCACTCATAGCTCCACCACTGGTGAAATTGTAGATTTTGTTTTCACAGTTACGCTGAAACAATTATTCTCTATACCTTAGATTTTCTTACACAATAAATAACTTGATGATTACAAATAAAAGAAGTTGAAATCTTAAATTGAATGAGACAAATCCAAGACTCAGCCAGAAACAGTTGTAACTCCCTATAAACATATAGGGAGTTACAACTGACTCATGCTGAGCCATCGAAATGAACCATCAATGTGCCTACACTCAGCTGTTGGGTGCTGGATAAAAGATAAAAAGTCAAAGTAAACAAGATGTGTTTGTGAAACACGAATGCCCCAGTAACAGCGATCTCTCGATAAGGCAAAGGTTAAGTTTTTGGACAGACGGACGGACGGACAGACAGACAGACAGACAGACAGACAGACAGACAGACCGACATGAGTAAAACTATATGCCCCCGATCTCTCGATACCGGGGCATAAAAAAATGGGCACAAATAGCATTTAATGCATCTTGATTTATCCCTCTTAACTTCAAAGGCTGCTCTTTTGATAGTGAACATGTGCACCATGATTCAAGTAAATGCCTTAAGTACTACCACAGATATCACAAAATGTCCAAGTTGTCACATGACGAAGATCATGATGTTAACAACAACTATGATGCCAAGACTTTAGCAAAAACTCAACATTTCTCCAAAAACAGCCTTGCTAATGAAAAAACAGTCTACTCGTTATTGATTCCAAATGTATTGAATATTAGATCCAAAAAACAGTAATTCTAGCACAATTCTAAACATTGCTAAATTCAAAGTATTTGGGTTTATTTCAACATCATATACAGAGTAATATATCAAGTCATTACCTCTTTCTATAGTTGCTGGAAGTGTTAAAATCAATTGGATGAGTAGAGAAACTGGATCCTTCAACAACAATGGTACCTCTTTGTGGTACAGTGAAATGCTGGAAATAGTATGGAACATATAGAGGATAATCATTTGTTTCAGAGTAAGATCGATTTACATTCATTGAGTGAACAACAAAAGCTATATGTTCATGAAAATATAGCTTTTGTTGTTCACAAAATCAAATATAAATCGATATTACTCAAAAACAAACGATTATTCTATTTCTTTTATTCAAAAATGAGACAAAATGTGAAATTTCTAGGACATATTTTCGTAGAGCGCGTCATTTTGCTCGTGATTGCTATGCAACGTTCATTGTGAAGTCACTTCTTTTGCCCCACATAGATGATGTCAGTAAAATGCACAAAAGCAGGGTATAAAATTTTGATAATTTAACTGCTTTTACGTTGAGAATATTTTAGTGATATTCTGCCGATACTTCTCGATAAACCACCAACAAGAGTTGTCCGCGGACAACGTAGCTCGCCCAAACAGCTGCTTGTCACAAAAATATATGCAAGGTTAAAGTTTTTGGTTAAAGATTTTTGGTTTAAGTTTTTCTATGTCCACAAAGGGTCAAGGTCAAGGTCAAATTGTCAAGGACCTTTGTCTATGGTGAAAGCCTATCACCTAATGAGTGTGCATATGAAGTAATGATGTCTCTAGTTTAAAGCTTACAGAAAATATAAGCAAGGTTAAAGTTTTTTTGGTTAAAGTTTTTGGTTAAAGTTTTTGGTTAAAGTTTTTTTGAAAGGGTCAAGGTCACAGTCTAAAGGTCATTTTGACATGGATGTTGGTCTCAAATGAAAGCCTATGCCCTAATGAGTGTTTCTGTAAAAAATAAAGCCTCTAGGATTAATATTGATAGAAATAACAAGATGTGTTTGTGAAACACGAATGCCCCGGAACAGCATTTTTTTTTTAAAGTTTGACCTTGACAGATGACCTTGTCACATGACCTTGACTTTGGTACCAGCAGATGCGGATCATTGAGATCTATCATCATGCCAAATATGAGCCTTGTATGTCAAATACTTTTGGAGAAAAGGCAAAGGTTAAGTTTGGTTAAGTGTTCGGACAGACGGACGGACGGACAGACAGTCAGACAGACAGACGGACAGACGGACATGAGTAAAACAATATGCCCCCGATCTCTCGATACGGGGGCATAAAAAACCTTTAACCTAATGCGGACGCCGACACCGATGCTGACGCCGACATCCGGGGGTATGACAATAGCTCTTCTGAGACTTTTGTCCCGGGCGAGCTAAAAAGCATTAAAGAAAGAGCAATTGATCTTTAGTTATCAAGAGTCATCAAAGAAAAAAGATGTGTTGGTAAATCACTAACATTAATGCCCTAGAAACAGATTCTTTTTTTCAAGTTAAAACCTTATGAATGACCTTGAACTTGACTGTTGACCTTGACTGATGATATTTATGCCAAGTTTGAACTTTGTATCTTAAATACTATTGAAGTAATAGGAAAATGTAAAATTCTCAGGTTTAAGTTTTCAGACAGACTGACGGCAGTGATATAATATGACCCTGATCTTTTAAAGCAGGGGCATACACATAATTTAAAAATGGATGGATTTTAATTCATACTTATAAAGTTTTACTTTAGAAATTAAGATTTTTAATAAGTGAATGGGCTATAAAACATGACAATAAGAGATTTCAATGATAATAACACCAACCCACCATGTTGACTCTGCCGAGCAGGATACACCAGTAATATGGGACCATAAGTCTGTGTATGGTTTAGTTGTCAATATCTTACTGTGCATACTTAATACATGTAGTAAGGGTACTGAAATGTATGTAAATGTCATGTAAACTGGAAACAAGTTGGCAAATTGTCAGAAGACATGCCAGATACACTGCTAGATCTCCAAGTCTTGAATTCAATTAAGTTTGAGAGAAAGATTTAGAGGATAATTGTTAGTTTCAAAGTAAGATTGTTTTATATTTCATTGAGTGAACAACAAAAGCTACATATTCACGAGTTGCAAAGCCAAGAGTTAAAATATGGCTTTTGCTGTTCACGAATGAAATATATCTTACTTAAAAAACAAACAATGATTCTATTTCCTCAAATCAAAAATTAAACAAAATAGTAAAATTTTAGGATATATTTTCCTAAAGTGCCTCATTTTGCATGTAATTGCTATGCGATGTTCATGTTGACATCACTTATTGGGTTCAACTTAGATAATGTCAGATAAGGTGAAATGAGCAATAAGGTCAGATGGGGGGAAATGAACAAAAGCAGGGTATAAGTTCTTGGTAATTTCACTTGTTAGACAGTGAGATTATCAACAGATAATCTGCTGTTATTTCTCAATAATCTACCAAACAGCATTAATGAAGGAGAGCTGTCATTGTAATAAATCTACTTACAAAAACAATGCTTTTTGGCAACAGGTAATGGTGCAGATAGGTCACCTTGTCTCTGTAGGAGTTCTAACTCAAGGTTTGTCCTAGAATGGAAATGTACAAGAATGATTCAAATAGATTTGCTTCATAATCTTTCTTGTTCAATTTTTATCACAAACACAAAAGAAATACATTTATTTCTGCCTGTGCATGACATTTTCCAACAACTTGACTGAGGTACAAACATAGCAGCTGCCTCGCAAAGTGATAAGAAGTTTAGCTCTATGTCCAAATTCCCTTTGAGATATAAGATCATCTAAAGAACACACAGTAGAGACTCTGGCCAGACTGTGCAGATGCACAGGCTGGCGAGAGTCTTTGCTGAACACAGATATGAATTTGTTGGAAATGTCACACACAGCCTCATTATTTCTTAATCCTTGTACTGGCATAATTAATTCCTTTTTCTTGGGGTGCTCAATTCCTAATCTAAAGACGAAGGAGCCTTTGGGCGTGATTTCCAACAATTGCAAATATGTGCAAAGCAAAGACTCTAACAAGCCTGTGCATCTGCACAGTCTGACCAGAGTCTTCATTTTGCATACATAGTTAGATACATAGTATCTGTAGATGATCAGATAACTTAATATTTAAGTTTGTGGCTGTCTAAGCCTCTCAATGTTTGTACCTTATAAAAAATTCAAATTGTTGGAAATGGCACACACAGGCTCACTTAGAAAAGTAATTGATTCATCAATCTGTAAGGTGTCAAAAATTTCTTTAAAATCAATGGTATAGAAATGGATACATCTAAAAGAGTACCTTGCAACAGAGCAGACAAACAATAAAACACTCTCGGAGGTCTGTGACCTTGTATAGGTTTTAAATGCTCCATAAGTTGTGTTTGTCAAGTCTTCCATCATCATGCCCATGGCCTTTGTAACCAAGGATGATCTCTGCAGAGAAATACAAAATTTAATAATATGACCTATGTCGCGGGAGTGATATAATCCCGTTGAATGATTTTGATATTACACAAGTGTTATTACACTAGTGGAATAACTATGCAAATGAGCTGGGAATGGATATCAATATTATATTTTCATTGTGAAAATGACTTCATAATGCATTTGATGACGTCATTTTGCAAACGGTGTTATGTGTTTTGCGGAAAAACTTGAATGAATAAATTTCTGGAATTTCCCTGTTTTATAGCTAAAAATCAAGTCATATTATAAACAGAATATCAAATTTGAGCTCAATAAATACCAAATTTATTAAACTCATCATCTAAAACAGATAAAAACTTGGCACAGCCTCCTTTTTATCTGTTTAAAGATGACTCTTTAAATAAATTTGGTATTCAATGACCTCTCATTCAATATCCCCTATATATCTAATGTTAAAGGAATAAATAGTGCAATGATGTCATCAGTATTTTGTTTTAGCTTCAAATAGCTTTGAATAGCTTTATATGTTAAACCATTAAGTTTATCATTTTTTTAATTTAAATAGTTTGTTATAGAAATTATTAAAGTAATAATTCATTGGGACATCCTAATGAGTCATTGAGATGCATAAAGTGATAGTTTAAGGAACAATGAAATAAATTAATTTCAATGGCTCAGCCCAGAACAGTTGTAACTGCCTATAAATATATAGGCAGTTACAAGTATTTTGTGCTTAGCCATCTATAAACTTACAGGAGTTATAGGCCTCTTGACCATCATATCAGCCAGGTCTAGGGCCATCTGTTTGGGGTCTAGAGAGACAGGTTTAGTGAGTGTATATTTATTCTCCTCTGGTAGTATGGGTATCACAGAATTAGACAGCTGTAGACACAGGGGACAAGCATACTCTCCTTTATTGACTAGTAGATTCCTGTGGATACCCTGGGTCTGGAAATAGAATTAGAATATTACAAAGAGTCACTTTAGCAGGTTTAAAGGCAGCCCTGCTATTCATCTTTAAAAAATTACAAATTCTATCAACGTGTTAATAAAAAATAATTCTTGTTACCTCTTCTAGGAATTATCAAAAAAAAGATATGTTTTAGGGTCGTTATAGGAATACGTAAAGGGACAAAACCTGGGCATTAAAGGAAGAAAACAAGGATAAATAAGTAAAATCATGTGACATCAACCAAGGCTTTTATTACATATTCTTGGTCTGGGCCTATACACTCTATCAGCTTCTGTGTCTAACATTAATATAGAGCATCAATATAGATGTTGATCCTATTCCTGCATTAAATTTTGTGATATCTAAATCTGCAAAGCAATGCAATTTTTCTGGCATATTAGTGTTTAAGAGCTAGTTTTAAAGCATTCCTATGAATCATTTTGCAATCTGTGTTTGAATGAAAATTATAGTCCTTCTTTTTTGCTAAAATAGCATCAATTCAGGCGTTTTCAGGTGTAAACCTTTGCATTGACCCTCAAAATGTTTTAAGTCCTCATGCTTTCAACCATTTTTCATGTCACTTCAAATATCAACCCCCTCAAAAACATGAATTAACCCTATATTAACCAAATCTTAGTCAGGTGACCACGACATTAGCAGATTTGTATTCATAAATGCAATTAATACACAAAATTAGATTGATTGATTGAATGGAGTTTTACCCCGCTTTCAACATTTTTCCATACAAAATTAAAAAAATGGTTTGAAAGTAAGTCCTACTGTTTCTATGCCTTATGAAATTGACTAGAAGCACATCACCCAGAAAATGGAAGAGTAAAACAATTGCCTATATTCCATAAAGGATCATGAAAATAATCAGCAGAAATTGATAGTATATTTTCGAAAAAAAAAATCATTCATTTAGCATGTAATCTATAACATAAATGTAAGATACTAGAGTAGCAGGAGATAAATTTCATCTTTGGTATAGTTTAAGGATAGATATTTCTTTTTATCTTATAACTATTCAAATATACGTATGATAACATCCAATATGATATTTTTTTATGATATCACAGTCATTTTTAGAACAAAGATATAATGCGGTTATTTTTAGAAACTTGCATTTCAGTAAGAAACATCGATGAAAACAAGACAAATAGAGGTCATAAGATAAATTTAATACATACTTAGTGTATTGTATGAAAAAATATCTTACTCGGTTGTGAGAATTGACAATTGTCTCGGCAGAGCCTCGACAATTATCAATTCACTTAACCTCGTTAAGTACGTAATATATATATATATATATATATATATATATATATATATATAATACTCACCACTAGGGATGCCAAGTAAGATGTATGACAATCTAAATGTAGATAGTGTCCACAGGTCTGTACAGTCACTCCACCTTCCCAGCCGATATTCACTGAGGTCTGACAGGAAGTCTGAAATAAATGTAAGAGGTAAATGGGAATCTAGATGTAGATAATGATTAAAGATCATTAATGTCACTCCACCTTCCCAGCCTATTTCATTGAAGTCTGACAGCAGGTCTGAAATAAATGTTAAATTAATTAGCTGTATGACAGATGACAATCTGTCAATAATGTCCACAAGTCTGTACAGTCACTGCACCTTCCCAGCCTATATTCATTGAAGTCTGAGATAAATTACTAGGATAAATGTGAAAATCAAGAGATATATTGCAATTTAAATGTAGATAATGTCCACAGGTCTGTTCAGTCACTCCACCTTTCCAGCCTATATTCCCTGAGGTCTGACAGGACGTCTGACAGAAAAGTTAGAATCAACAGATGTATAATCATCTAAATTTCAAAAGGTCTGTACAGTAACTGATGTCCAAGCCTAAATTGACCAAGATCTGGTGACTGATAGGTAATTTAACATAAATCATGTTAGAAATAATTTCAAGAGAGGAAACACTTGTCCTATAAATAGGGAGAGAGTGATCAATGAAATGAGCCTGTGCATGAAATTTCCAACAATTTCAAATAGGCGCAAAGCAAATACTCTGACCAGTCTGTGCATCCGCACAGTCTGTCCAGAGTCTTTACTATGCGTTTAGTAGATAGATAAGGTCTCACAATACCTGTAGACCAACAGGTAACTTTATATTTACAGTATGTGGTTTTCTGCATTACTCAAAGTTTGCACCTCACTAAAATTTCAATTTGTTGGAAGTGTCATGCACAGGTTATATACAGCACTATTATGGAATAAAAATTCTTAAAAACATTCTCAATAATTCTAAATGAAGGATAAGGAATATAGAGAATAATATGAACATCTGCATGACATTTCCAATAATTTGTCATGTGCCTGAAGCAGAAGCATTAAGCAGCCTGGAAAAGCACAATGTGCATTTACAAGATTACATGACTGTCCAAATGCCCTTTGAGACCTTATCTATCTACAAATTGCATAGTGAAGACTCTGGCAAGTCTGTGTGGATGCACAGGCTGGCCATTGTCTTTGCTTGTGCACATTTGAAATTGTTGGAAATGTCATTCACAGGCTCATATGTCTTTAGATATTAATGTTATACGGTCAAGGTTTGGAAAACTTATCATGACAAGGCTTTACTGAGTCCTGATAATTTCTCTTGTAATCAGGCAGGTGATATCAGGATAATTTAGCCTTCATTACATGAATAACAAGAGCTGTCGGAGGACAGCGAAGCTCGACTATTTCTAGTGCTGGATAGTTACGGCAAATCAATATCAACATTGGAAATTCAATAAAATGAAAGTCAAGAGAAAAGAATCTTTGTCCAGAGGCTGATATTATGGTCACAGAAGCATGTGCAGAGTTTCAAAGCAATAGCTTTAGTAGGAACAGATATACAACTAACATAAAACATTTGCACGTAAAAACTTAACCAAGATTTTCTAAAAGGGTTAAACTTCTACTAAATTAAATATCAGAGTAATGAATCGTTTTCTGTGGGCTAAAATTATGGTCAAAGAAGCATGTGTAAAGTTTCCAAGCAACAGCTGTAGTAGAAAAAGAGATATTACACAAATACAACATTTGCACGTAAAAACTTAACCAAGAATTTCTAAGTCCATATAGGGTTATAAATCCACTAAATTCTATACCAGAGAATTGAATCTTTATTAAGAGGCTGTTGTTATGAACATTTAAGCATGTGCAAAGTTTGAAAGCAATAGCTTAAATAGAATTAGAGATATAACTGATGTACAACATTTGCACGTAAAAACTTAACCAAGAATTTCTGAGTCTGAAAAAGGTTCAAATTCCACTAAATTCAATATCAGAGTTATAAATCTTTGTCAAGAGGGTGATATCATGGTAACAGAAGCATGTGCAGAGTTTCCAAGCAAAAGCCTATGTAGAAATAGAGCTATAACTGATGTACAACATTTGCACGTAAAAACTTAACCAAGAATTCTAAGTCTGAAAAGGGTTAAAATTCCACTTAATTCAAAATGAAAGTATTGAATCTTTGTCTAGAGGCTGATATTATGGTCACAGAAGCATGTGTAAAGTTGCAAAGCAATAGCCTTAATAGACACAGAAATATTACAGATAAACAACATTTGCACGTAAAAACTTAACCAAGATTTCTAAGTCCGAAAAGGGTTAAAATTCCACTAAATTCAATATCAGAGTAATGAATCTTTGTCTAGATGCTGATAATATGGTCACAGAAACATGTGCAAAGTTTCAAAGCAATAGCTTAAGTAGAAATAGAGATATTACAGAAATACAACATTTGCACGTAAAAACTTAACCAAGATTTTCTAAGTACGAAAAGGGTTAAAATTCCATTAAATTCAATATCAGAGTAATGAATCTTTGTCAAGAGGCTGATATTATGGTCACAGAAGCATGTGTAAAGTTGCAAAGCAATAGCCTTAATACAAACAGAAATATTACAGATTAACAACATTTGCACGTAAAAACTTAACCAAGATTTCTAAGTTCCGAAAAGGGTTAAAATTCCACTAAATTCAATATCAGAGTAATGAATCTTTGTCTAGATGCTGAAATTATGGTCACAGAAGCATGTGCAAAGTTTCAAAGCAATAGCTTTAATAGAAACAGAGATTTTAAACACTTGCATGTAAAAACTTAACCAAAGCATTACGACGACAACGACGCTGACGCCGACGCCCGGGTGACTGGAATAGCCCCCCTATTCTTCGAATAGTCGAGCTAAAAACGGTTTCAGGGCCCGAGGTTATAAAACTTTTGTCAGGCTCAACTGAGAATTTTCTCAAATTTTTAAAATCTAATAAATGTATGAAAATTAAAGGAAATAATTATAAGTTGTTATCTATAACAACTTATTCATATTATCCTTTATTTTCATACAATTATATCAGTATTATGACTGAATTGTGGCTTTAATTTCAAGTTAAAAGTTGAAAAAATTTTGAATTGAGAATGAGAAAAGTTTTATAACCTCGGGCCCAGATACCTTAAATCCCCTTCTTTTTCAATAATTAGCAATGACATTACCTCTTCAAAATGTCTAAACATGGTCTCCAGTCGTTTAGTCTCCACTCTAGAACATGTCGTAATCCTGTGTCTGTTCTTGTCCTTGAGAGCAAGTGGTTTCCTGCTGTCTGTTTGTGGTCTATGACCCAACACTGAAAGTTATCATGAATTTCTAACAGGTATCAAATGAGAAAAAGATGTGGAAGATTCAACTTATGAAATGATAGATCTCAATTGTTACACATTTTCTTCATTAACTACAATATTTAATATCTTACAATACACAAACTTCTATTTCTATTGCTAATATATAATGGGATTTGTGTGATATATTTTGTACCATTTTAGATTTGACCAGATACTTACTAGTCCCCTAACAAACTGTTTGTTTGTTTGAATGAGGTTAACACTGTTTCAACAATCTTTCAATATATCACCACGGCTGAAGAACCTAATGATTTCTCACACCAGTACCACCATCACATCCATTCCTTGCCTCCAGCTGTTATCCCAAATAGGTCTACGATCATTGACCCAATGGTGGGAAACAAATAGTCAGAAAGGATGAGTGCCACAGTGGGGAATGAACATTCGACCTCTAGATTGACAATCCCCAATTCTACCAACTGCGCTATGACAGCTTTTGTAATTCATGAAATGATATATTAATTGATCTTAGTGAAAAACAAACAATTTTTTTTTTCCTTAATGCGAAAATGAGACAAAATGTGAAAATTTAAAGCCAAATTTTCATACGTGGCTCACTTTGCATGTGATTGCTATGTTACATTCATGGTGACGTCACTTTTTGGGCTCAACTAAGAAGACGTTAGATAGGGTAAAATGAACAAAAGCTGGGTATAAGTTTTTGATAATTTCACTGGAAAGGCAGTGAGCTTATAAAATGATAATCTACCATTATTTCTCGATAAACCACCAAAACGCATTAACAAATAAGTATTCATCTTTTGTCATCTTTAAACCACTATTGGAATCAATGTTGATATGGTATGTTTTGACTTTTGTCACCATGGTCTAATTGTGTCACTTTGGCCACCCTAGCTAGGTGGCAAAAATTGAACACACAAAAATACCCCTAATATTGACACTGGTTTTCCATGCCAGGTGGCAAGAAAGCCACATCAAAATAAAACCACTACATTTTGGATAAAAGTGGCAAAAATAAGTTTGTTTGTTTGATTGAATGGGGTTTTATGCCGCTTTTTAACATTATTTCAGTCATATTGCAGCAGCTGGAGCACCTAACAATGGATTCCTTGTATTTCTCACACCAGTACTACCATCACATCCTTTTTCTAGCCTCCTGCTGCTATCTCACATAGGTCTACGATTATCAACCAATTGGTGAGAGACATATAGTTGGAAAGGATTAGTGCCACCGTCATGGATCAAACCCGGGACCTCAAGATTAACAGTCTTATGCCTAACTAACTGTGCTATGATGGCTGCTGTCGGCAAAAATAAGACAAGAATCTATCCAAAATTATGAATATATTCCAAACAACTGTAGCAACTTACCACTGGAAGCTTGTAGAAACACAACCAGACCCACTGTCCTGTCAGCAGTAGATGGAGTACTCTGATTACAGATGGTGCAGTCATACAGCACTTCATCTACAGCCATCTTTTCTCTAGAATTGGAGTCAGTACTGGAAGAAGGACCGGCATCAGGGGTATCTGAAATATTTACACCCATTTTGTATGAATAGGTTTTAACCCTTGTCATGCTGAATAAAAAACCTTGGCAAAATTATATATAAATCAAAGTGCTGAAAGCTCTGTTTTTCCTAATTGTGAGGCGGCATTTGATTTTGAAAATATAATTTTAGAAACTTTTCTTGTGTAAAAAGAAAAATCAGGTTGTATGGACAAAGATCAGACTGCACATATGTGCAGGCTGATGTTTGTCCATACCTCCTGCCACAGCAGGGATATTCTAGGAACAGCATGACAAGAGCTAACTTTTGAGAATATTCCAGTCATATTGTAGCTACTAGAGTACTTAGCTATTGAAACCAGCCCTGCGTTCAGGTTGTCAAAAGGGTGCGAACAGTTTGCAGATAATACCCTGCTTTCCAAGCAACTGTATGTGCAAAGCCGAGAGTATATTGAAATATTTTTGCACTGCTTGGTCACCTTGAAAACAGGTCTGGTAATTTTCACATCCTAGAAACTTCTTTATTATTTCTTAGCCTTTAGTTGCTCTTCAAATTTAGGTTTTCAAACATCACCCACTAGTTGGAGACAAACGTCTGAAAGGATATTAGCTGTGGCCTCTGTTTAAACCAAAGACCCCACAATTAAGGACCTGTTTGAGTGGGGTTCTAACAGTAACTCATGTAGGTGTTATCTTAAGCATGTATCAATAGATTCAGGTTATTGTTTACACTAGTATTATGTATACAAGTTTTAAAAGTCTAAAGCTGATCATCCCACTCTAATTGACTATTTATCCACTTTTTGACAAGAGAAAAATTGTGGGGAATGAAATTTACAATGAGCAGGGATTGAAGGGATTTTCTGAATAACAAAATGCATTTGTGAAACACAAATGCCCCCTGAATGACAATTTTTAAACTTTTGACCTTGACAGATGACCTTGCCCTTGTCACATGGCCTTAACAATGCGTATCATCAAGATCTATCATCATACCAAATATGAGCATTGTATCTTGAATAGCTTTAGAAGTAACTGGTTTTGTTAAAATTTTTGGTTCAGTTTTGTAGACAGACAGATGAACAGACAAACAGAGGGACAACAGCAGAACAAAATACCCCTTTCTTTCGATGCCTGGGATTAGAAATTTATAAGTCAGAGTACCTTCTGTCTCCATTGTCTGCTCCATAAAAGCTTTCTGTTGAGATGCAAAATCAGCCATCAATTTTTGTTGTCTCTCTCTTGCTCTTCTTCTCCTAGAATCGGGGAGTATAAGAGGGGGGTAAAGCCAGTCTAAAACCTTTATTTCTCAATGAAATCCTGTGTTGTAGGTATTCATTTGAATGGTCTCAATGAGACAATTTCAATGAATACCAACAACAAAGGGTTTGTACTATTATTTTTGAAATACTCTGGTCTAAAATCCAAAATACCTCTTCTATCTTTAGTTCTGGTATAACCTGTGTTCCTTCAGTAAAACTGGGGCAAATCATGAAGCTTGATATAGACCTAGTAAACTTTGGTTTGAAAAGATTTTTTTTAGAGATTTCTGTTTTGAAAAGAAGTAAGCTTTACCTTTATTTGTTATCATAAAAAAAAACAAGGGGCCCAAGAGGGCCTGTATCGCTCCACTGGCTTTTAAATCTTTAGACTTTCATTAAATAAAGCTTACTTTAAATGAATACATTAACACTCCGAAACCTCCTAAGACCTATTTTATAATGATAAACTGGTTCTGGTTCATATTGCACCAAAATACTCAATCACAATGAACCTGCAACCCTTTACCCATCTTATTAAAACATAAGGTTCAGAAGGAGATGTCATTCAAAGATTTAGGACTCAAAATAGGCCCCACCTTTGACGCCCATATTTATGGACCAATCAAAATTTCTTGAACAATTTAAGTAAATAGTTACGCAAGAAACATTCTGGTAAAGTTTCATTGAAATTGGCAAAGTGGTTCCTGAGGAGAAATCGTTCAAAGATTTTGGCCTCAAAATAAGCCACACCCTGCCACGCCCCTATTTATGGGCAAATCAAAATAATTTTTGAAAAGAGACTCTCAAGGAACATTCTGGTAAAGTTTCATTGAAATCAGCCAAGTGTTTCAGGATAAAATATCATTCAAAAATTTCAGGCTCAAAATAGGCCCCGCCCTGCCACTCCATATTTATGGACCAATCAAAATTTCTTGAACAATTTAAGTAAAGGGTCACCCAAGGAACATTCTGTTAAAGTTTCTATGAAATCACCCCAGTGGTTCAGGAGGAGATGTCGTTCTAAGATTTTGGGCTCAAAATAAGCCCCGCCCTGCCACCCCCATATTTATGGGCCAATAAAAATTTCTTGAACAATTCAAGTAAAGGGTCACCCAAGGAACATGCATGCCAAATTTCATTGAAATCGGCCCAATAGTTTGGGAGGAGAAGATTTTTAAAGATTTCAAAGTGAAAAAATGCCACGCCCATATTTGGGGGCCAATCAAAATTCTTTGAACAATTTAAGAAGGGGGCCACCCAAGGATCATTTCTACCAAGTTTCATTAAAATCCACCCATTGGTTTTAAGGAGAAGATGTTTAAAGAAAAAGTTTTTGCAAGGACGGACGCACGGACGCACGACGGACACTCCACCATGACAATAGCTTGCTGGCCTTCGGCCAGTGGAGCTAAAAATGGATTTGTGAAATTTTATGACCCCCCCTTCTCACCAACAATTTTTTGTAGAATTTTGACCTTGAAAGATGACCTTGCAATCTGAATCAGCAGATGTTTATCATTATCTATCATCATACAAAGTAAAAGGGTTGTATCTCGAATGGGCTTGAAGTGATTGTCAATGTTAAGTTACCAGACATGGAAAAACAATATGTCCCTGATAAATTGATGTGCGAGCATCTTATTCTAATGGCAGTACTATATCTAAGTTTGTTCAATAAATTTTTGACAGGCAGATATAAGTGAAAAGAAGTATGAGAAGAAAATGCCTGTTACCTTTCTTCATTGTCCACTGGACTTTTACCCTTTTTAGAAGAGGACCCTTCTCGTGGAGACTGGCCCTTACAAATCTCCTCAACAGCCCTAGCACAGTCCGTGTTCTGCTGACACAGTCTATCTAACAATCTCTGAATATAGAAGGCTCCATCACCAACATGACCTTCAGTTGAAGACCTCTTTGACCTTGACATTGGCACGTAGGATCCAACTTTCCCACTTATCTTAGCATGAAGTTTAATAAGTATTGTCAATAAGTTCTCGTTTATTGGAACGTTCTGAGTCTTGGCAGGTTCTGTTGAGACACCCCTAGAGTCATATTTGGGTAATGTTTGACTGGTTGTGGGGTGTATCGGGACTATATTGGGTTGAGCACTTGAAGCACTGGACAGGGAGTACATGGTAATGGCTGGCATCTGTCCTGAATGAGCTGCTGTGATGGGTCCACTGGAGGCTGCAATACAAGAACAAGTTTGTTTGTTTGTTTGTTTGAATGGGGTTTTATGCCACTTTCAACAATCTTTTAGTTATACAGCAGCTGGAGCACCTAACAATGGATCCCTGGTATATCTCATACCAGTACTACCATTACATCCTTTCCTAACCTCCAGCTGCTATCCCACATAGGTTTATGATCATCAACCCATTGGTGAGATACAAGAACAAGACAAGCTGGTGTGAGAAATTCATACATACATACTCTGACACTATGGTGATTAACTTCAAGTCAAAATTTTTCTGATACAATTATCAAGATTTCTCTTTCCATTTTCTCAATCTTATTAGGCCTAGTGCCAAGTACAGCCATTTTGAATATCTATAGATCATCGAACGTTGATAAACAGACCCTAATTCACCCAACTCATTTGAATATATATAGGATAATCGGTTTTTACAGTGTAAGTTGATTTATATTTCATTGGCTGAACTATAAATGCTATATTTTCCAGAGTGGCAGAGCTACAAGTGAAAATATAGCTTTAGTTGTACAAAAAATGAAATATCAAGTGAACCTACTCGAAAAACAATCAATTACTGGTTAGAGACCAATTCTTGCCAACCACCCAGGTTCACGACAAAGACAGAAAGGAAACCCTTTTAAATTACAAGTTATGTTGACAAGCTTGTGTGTAATTTTCTTCCGAAAAACAACCAAGCTAAACATTTCAAGAAATATATCTCATAATGATACTAGTATCTTGTGGCAGGACCAAACCACCATATACGTTTTGCTAAAGTACTAAACACAGAGCATGTGGTGCTGTTTCGCATCTGTCCTGAATGAGCTGCGGTGATGGGTCCATTGGAGCCCATAATAACAAGATGTGTTTGTGAAACACTAATGCCCCCGTAACAGCAATTTTTTTTCATAGTTTGACCTTGACAGATGACCTTGACCTTGTCACATGACCTTGACTTTGGTACCAGCGGATGCGGATCATTGAGATCTATCATCATGCCAAATTTGAGCTTTGTATGTCAAATACTTTTGGAGAAAAGGCAAAGGTTAAGTTTTCTGGTTAAGTTTTCGGACAGACAGACAGACAGACAGACGGAGAGACAGACAGACGGACATGAGTAAAACAATATGCCCCCGATCTCTCGATACGGGGGCATAAAAATAAGATTATCTTTTTTAAGGAAAAGAAATCCAGGCACATCAAAAGGTCAGTGCAAAACTATTGTAAGAACCTGTCAATAAATAAGCACTTACGACAGTTTTGCAATGGCCCCTGCACTTCCATATGTTGGCTGACACTTGCCTTCATCATTCCTTAAAACTTCTATGACAACAAATTAAATTCTTTTTTGAAATTTATCTCCAGAGGGTCGTAGGAGCTTACATCAGATAATTTGGAGAGTTCTGATTACTTATTTGTGCATCTTGGACCTTGCAACACCGGTGTCCCTTCAATTCTTGCTAACATATTATGCTGTTTAAGGTAGTGGACCCATATTAGTTCCACAACATTTTGGCACTCATGAGCTTTCACAATGTTGAATCATTAGGAAACCTCGGAAAACACTGTTAACCCTTTGCTGTTTAAACCCTGCTTTTTACGTGCCTGTGATTTTATGATAGAGAAAACATTGTGAAAAAAGAAGAAATTGCTTCTGACAAGCAATTTCTCCTTTTTTCCACACTATTTTCTATCCTACTGAATGGTTATTTTTCAAATTAAATCCACTTTAAATTTTCGTCTGCAAACCCTTTGAATTTAGATAGGTCTAAAATCTTGTAGAACAGGAAAGGGTATAAGTTAATTTTTTTCCAAACATTGGTGAACTAGCACGGGTTAACTACCTTAATTTTTCGTACCTGAGAGAGCACTGGGAGCCAGGTGAAACATTTCCTCAAACGATGTGTCCATGGACATCATCATAACGTTGTTGGATTCAACTTTGACCTGAATTTCCACATCTCGGATGGTTTCCCTCACATTCTTGAAGATGTCACTTCCAGAGAACCATTCCTTATAGTTCCTGTCAGGTACATTGGCAGGGGATGGACGGGTCTACAAGATTCAATATTTTCTCAATAAACTCTGAAGCCATTTTTATACTTTTTTTGACTTGCTCAGTCAAGGAAGGAATTTTCTAGAATCAGAAGAAGAGGGTTTAATCCTTTGCTGTTTAATCTCTGCTTTTTACGTGCCTGTGATTTTAAGATTGAGAAAACATTGTGAAAAAAGAAGAAATTGCTTCTAACAAGCAATTTCTTCTTTTTCCACACTATTTTCTACCCCACTGGATGGTTATTTTTCAAATTTAATCCACTTTAAATTTTCGTCTGCAAAACCTTTGGATTAGGACAGGTCTAAAATTTTGTAAAACAGGAAAGGGTTAAGAAAGGATGATTTTATGATAAAACAAAATTCTAAAGAATAATAGGTAATATAGTTTCTCCACTTACTTCTCCTACATCATGTTGACAATTATATTGTTTACATTTTTAATTTTGCTGTGTGTGCAAATAGCACATTTGAATGCAAGCAAAATGATTTGTATTGTATTGTATTTGTATTGATATTTAAATAGGCATACAGCGTAATTTGTTCATAATCTTTAGTTTACTAGATTAATCATACATTTAAGAGATGAAGAGAGTATTTTTTCATTCTATTGAAGTATGAAACTTAAAAACCTAATCACACTCTATGAATACCAAAGTACCTTTTGAAACTTACCCTATGATTTGCTTCAGTATTTGGAACAGTTGCAGCCAACTCCAACAAATGAACAGCATAGTAGGCGATACTATCTGGTAGAGTGGGGTCTTTTAACACCTAAATATCATGCAAAATAGCAATGTTAAAAAAAAAATCATTCATGATATATATAGTTTAAATTGGTTAACCTTTTTGAAAATTTTAAAGTGAAAAAAAAAATTCATTCATATATTAGACCTTAATTAAAATGTATCCTGTCACTAGCTATAAATATTGCCTGATAAAAGGGAGTATGATAAACTTGTTGATATCAGGTCACTTGATCACGTGACAGCTTTATCTTGTCACTTGGTCACGTGGCCTGCCGGATCTTCTTTTGCGGCAATAAGGTCTTAAAACAGTCCTCTTTAACTCTTTTCTTTTTGAATTTGAGTGTCTATTTCTGATAAGAAAAAAATCCACTCGATTCTCATATGATTTCAAAATCAAATTGCGACCATTTCGATGACGTAGTACATGACTGACGACGTAATCCATAAAATTGTGATGAAGCTCATCTTGTGTTTACATTCACCATCGAAAACTGTCAGGGTTTTAAAACATCAAAATGGATTCAACGCTGATTCATTTTACAGAGGAGATTTTTTGAGATAGAAGCTTTGCATCTGATCTCAATCTATGTCCATCCTGTGATTAAGAGCAAGGAAGGCATTGAATTGAGATTTGCTTTCAGTTGCATAACAACACAACTTCGGAGAAAAAATGACGCTTGGGATTGCGAAAATTACCTGATTCATATCTTCTTAATCATTAAGGTATGTACATATAACTCAAGTTTTCTTTTGTTAAATATTTTCTTGCTACAGCATTAGGAATCCTTTCAATTATCGAGTTCTTTGGCCGTAAGCAATCATCCCACCTCTCCCACTCATATGATGAGGATTCACCTAGTATCGAAGTTGTAAATTGGGATCGGATTAAATTTTCCTAAATAAATAACAAATTGACTTTAAAAAAAAGATTGTAACAGGATAAATAGAATAGATAATAGGTGACTTGAGATGGAAAAGTAAAAAAAAGATTGTAACAGGATAAATTCCTACGCCTTGCCCGATAAACGTTTCCATCTCAAGTCACCAACCGTCTATTCTCTATTTATCAAGCATTGAAGTCTGTATTGACCTGATTATAACCTGAATCTGCTAAAATCTGTCAAATATCACCAGTTACTAGAAACCTACCTTATGTAAAACAGTGAAGAGAAAGGCATGCATTGTTCTACAATGTAAGATTCTATACATAGTCTTGTAGCATTCATCAATCTTTCCCGGAGGTTTGAAGGGAGGCCAGGGCTGGCTTTTACCCTGGTACTGAACTTTCTTCTTCACACTGTAGAGGAATATAAATATGGCCAAATGTTAGACTGTTCACAATCAAAGAGTTTACAATTGACAATTCACGAAGTATTAAGTTTAAACTAGAAAGCCATGAATGGCTTGAGTCGCTCCACAGGCTTGAAATTCTTGTAAAAGCAAATAAATGTTTTGACTAGATTTTTAGATATTTGGGGTTCTACTGATGTTGAAAATGATTTTCAAAGTTTCAACTATATAACAGATAGAGAAATGACGTCTGCTATTAAAAGACATATTTTTCATCAAATCAAAATAATTTTTGACTGCATGATAATGGGTCACCCAAAGATCATACCAAAAATGTTTGATTGATATCCATCATTTACATTCTGAGAAAATGTTTTTCATAGTTTCCACTATTTAACATAATGAGAATTGACCTCCACCCATAAAATGTATATTTTTCATCCAATCAAAATAATTTTTGGTACACTGATAAAGGGTCACTCAAGTATCATTCCAGGGAAATTTAATTGATATCCAAAAATCAAATTCTGAGAAAATGATTTTCAAAGTTTCCACTATATAACATATAGAAAACCTCTGCCCATAAAATGCATATTTTTCATCCAATCAAAATAATTTTTGGTAAATTGATAAAGTGTTACTCAAGGATCATTCAAGTGAAATTTGGTTGATATCCATGCAGTTACATTCTGAGAAAATGATTTTCAAAGTTTCCACTTATAGAGAAATGACCTCCGCCCATAAAATACATATTTTTCATCAAATCACAATGATTTTTTGTAAACTGATAAAGGGTCACTCAAGGATCATTCAAGTGAAATTTGGTTGATATCCATCAGTAACATCCTGAGAAAATGATTTTCAAAGTTTCCACTATATAACATATAGAGAAATGACCTCTGTCCATAAAATACATATTTTTCATCCAATCACAATGATTTTTTGTAAACTGATAAAGGGTCACTCAAGGATCATTCAAGTGAAATTTGGTTGATATCCATCAGTTAGATTAAGAGAAAATGATTTTCAAAGTTTCCACTATATAACATATAGAGAAATGACCTCCGCCCATAAAATACATATTTTCCATCCGATCACAAGGATTTTTTGTAGACTGATAAAGGGTCACCCAAGGATCATTCATGTAAAATTTAATTGGTATCCATTGATTAGAATCTGAGAAAACTCACTTTTTACCATAATTGGAAATTAGCCACGCCCCTTAAATCCATGTTTTTCATTGGATCAAAATCTCTTGAACAACTTTGAAAGAGGGTCACCCAAGGATCATTCCTGTGAAGTTTGGTTGAAATCCATCCAGTAGTTTCTGAGGAGAAGATTTTTAAAGAAAAGTTTACGACCGGACGTACGCACGCACGCACGGAGGGACGGACGCACGACGGACACAACGCCATGACAATAGCCCCATTGGCTTTCAGCCAGTGGAGCTAAAAATAGTACCATGAAGGGAAATCGTTGTGCAAACAAGAACACCACTGTGACAATATACGCTGCCACATGAAAATTTTAAAGAAGACCCTTTTTTAAGGGAGACAGTATGACACTAAGGAACCCTGACAATAGTGGAACAACATAATGATACTACTATAGGTCCACCTAAGTCTAAGTTTGGTTCATACACATTTACACTACTATACACTTTCATCGAATTGCAAGTTGGCTGCTATTTGACTTACATTCTCACAGGTACCCATTTGTACACCTTAGAAGAGAAGAATGCAGAGTTATTTTTTTGCTTTGAAAAATTCCAGTATTTCAGGTCGGTTTCGATCCTGGGACCCTTTTGTTCATAAAGTTATTGGCCTTACCACAAGGCCACATACTAAAATCAAAAGCACTGCCTAAGGATGCAACGCTCTGCTGCAGGTGCTGGATGATGCAAAAAATCTAAGTCAAAAAAGTATCATAACCCTTACAAAAATGCTTCCAGAGGTATCCACCATGGTGGTCTGGATAGCTCTTGTGATGACGAACACACATGCCAAGTTTCATGAAGATATCTTCAATAACATCAGAGATATGACCAAGGTTAAAGTTTGTCATGCCTATGCCAAAGATAAAACACTTTGATTGCCAAATGATATCACATTAACTCAATTTTCAAATGTATCTAACCACAACTTACTATTCTGTGTATCTATCCATGGCTGACTGGAAGTCGTTTCTGTGTACAGCTCGTAGTAATACATGGACAGGATTGAAATCAGACTCCCACAAACCATCTGTAAAATGAAATATGTTTGTAAAAAACAAGGTCAGAATTTATAATTATTGCCCCCAAATCTGATCATTAACTCATTAGAAGATGACATAATTGTGCATTTTCAGTCTTTAAACAAGACCATATCTTTTTGTGGGTTGTTTTACTTACCATATAATAAATGTGACCCATCACAAAAAAAGGGATCATCTGGGTAGTGTATAAAGTGTCGACCCCAGACAGTCTGTGCAGACTATGCAGACTGCCTGGAGTTGATACTTTTGGCACTTGGCTCAATATCTGAATCTTGAAAGATCATTCTACCTTCCTGCAAAGAGATTTCTGAAATACAACCTCCAGTTGACCTCTGCTGGACCAAATCCCTTTTAAATTTTTTTTTCTTACAGAGATCCCAGATGGTCACATTTCGTTTGGTGGATCCAAATTATTAATTTGTAGGGAAACTAGAAAGCCATGAATGGCTTGAGGCGCTCCACAGGCTTGAAATTCTTGTAAAAGCAAATCAATGTTTTGACTAGATGTTTAGATATTTGGGGTTCTACTGATATTGAAAATGATTTTCAAAGTTTCAAGTATATAACAGATAGAGAAATGAACTCCGCTATTAAAAGACATATTTTTCATCAAATCAAAATAATTTTTGGTAAACTGATAATGGGTCAACCAAAGATCATACCAAAAATGTTTGATTGATATCCATCAGTTACATTCTGAGAAAATGATTTTCATAGTTTCAACTATTTATCATATTGAGAAATGACCTCCACCCATAAAATGCATTTTTTTCATCCAATCAAAATAATTTTTGGTAACATGATTAAGGGGCACTCAAGGATCATTCCAGTGAAATTTGGTTGATATCCAAAAATTAGATTCTGAGAAAATGATTTTCAAATTTTCCACTATATAACATATAGAGAAATGACCTCTGCTAATAAAATGCATATTTTTCATCCAATCAAAATAATTTTTGGTACACTGATAAAGGGTCACTCAAGGATCATTCCAGTGAAATTTGGTTGATATCCAAACATTAGATTCTGAGAAAAAGATTTTCAAAGTTTCCACTATATAACATATAGTGAAATGACCTCCGCCCACAAAATGCATATTTTTCATCCAATCACAATAATTTTTTGTAGACTGATAAAGGTTCACTCAAGGATCATTCCAGTGAAATTGGTTGATATCCATCTGTTACATTCTGAGAAAATGATTTTCAAAGTTTCCACTATATAACATATAGTGAAATGACCTCCGCCCACAAAATGCATATTTTCCATCCGATCACAATGATTTTTCGTAGACTGATAAAGGGTCACCCAAGGATCATTCATGTAAAATTTAATTGGTATCCTTTGATTAGAATCTGAGAAAACTCACTTTTTACCATATTTGGAAATTGGCCCCGCCCATGAAATCCATGTTTTTCATTGGATCAAAATTTCTTGAACAACTTTGAAAGAGGGTCACCCAAGGATCATTCCTGTGAAGTTTGGTTGAAATCCATCCAGTAGTTTCTGAGGAGAAGATTTTTAAAGAAAAGTTTACGACCGCACACACGCACGGACGGACGCACGACGGACACAACGCCATGACAATAGCCCCAGTAGCTTTCAGCCAGTGGAGCTAAAAAGCAAAAACATAGATATGTTGTTGATTGAAGGGTGAAAATGTACAATTATGTCATCATTCAATCTAAGTGTTTCCAAACTTTTAATATATTGCTTTGTTTGTTATTTCTTGTGGGGTGCTTTCTATCTTGTTTTATTTCAATATAACACTATGGTCACATTATGAAAGACTCCTTTAAAAATCATTTCAATTTGTTTTTTGTATATCAATTATCAATATCGATTCTGCTCTGTTTGAATTTTGTTTCAATCAAATTGTCAATCTTTGGGACATCACAATATGCCTGGACCAAGCTCTCCCCACAATTATAAATTGGATAGCAGCCAGTTTAGGCTAAGATCATACTACATGTCAGTGCAGGCTGATTTTAGTCTATACTGTCTACCAAGCCTTTGTCTATAACAGAAAATTGCTATAAACCGCAGGAGAAGGGTTAAAATGAGTAAGTCTTACAGGGAAGGACACTAACACCAGTCCACGGGCCTGAGATCTTTGGATTTTAGGGAGGACTGGTAGAAGTAACCATGATGCAGGTCCTTTAGGCCTGTAAGTAATGGTCATGTAATTTGCAATCTATCTGGGTTTTTTTTCTTTAAAGTTGCCTTTGTAATACCTTTATTTCATTATCCTATGGGTAACACTGTGGAAAAATAAGAATTTGCTTGTCATAAGCAATTTCTTCTTTTCCCACATTGTTTTTCTTACAATATTTTATTAAATTGCTAAAGATTATCCATAGTTTTCTTTGAGGGCCTGTTTTCATAAGGTAGGACATGTAAGAGTTAGGTCTTACAGGTCCTTCATACTGGCAATTAAAAGTAGTTAGTGTTTAATCCTGTTAAAGATTTTGCAATCACCAGTTACAAGACCTTTTAAGGTTGAGGGAAGGTGCATCTTGCCCTTAAATTTGGGGAAATACATCAGAAGAGGAAAGTTTACTATTTGATATTTCGGTAGAAAGCTTTTAACTCTTGACATTAAGTGTTTCATTTAGGTATATAGAACTAAAATTCAAGTCATTAACAAAGTAAATTGTCATTTTAATTCTAAAGGCTCAGAACTATAGACTGATTAAAGCTGTTTTTTTTTTAGGTTTTAGAATTTAAGCAACGAAATAATCTTTTAAAAAAGAATGGATGAACAATTCTAAGCAGGAAAAAAAGACATTTCTTGTTTCAGTGGGGAAAAATAATTTTTCAGGGGAAAAATGGAAGGGAAGTGATGTCTAAATGGCCCCAGTTTCTTAGTAAAAAACATACAAGTTACCTGATATTTAATCAACATACCTTTCGGAACATAAGTGCCCTGTTGCAGCCCACTCCCAGGTTCAAAGTTTGGAGCTTTATAAGTGGCCACATCCTTCAGTGTGGGTTCAAAAAGATCTTTTGCGTGGCCAGGTGTGCCTGACTTTTCTGGCATCAGATCCATCAACTGACTATGATGTCTGTCGTTGACGAATAATAGGGTCACCATCTCCAGACGAGTCAGCTCTCTCTCATCCATACCTAGCAAATACAGATCACATTATTCTTTAATGCTTTACAGTGGATTTTCAAGAAATAAAATGATGCGGAAAGGGCAACGTAATGTCAATCATTCAGTATAAGTTTTCTGTAAATCGGATGCAGAATTGTTAAAAAGGATTTTTACATCTTGACCCACCTTTTTTAATGACATGTCATCATAAGTCCAAACAGCAGAAATATGCACATGGACAGATGAAAAGGAATATTCTGTGAAAATTTTGGAAAAATTCATCAATAAATAAACAAGAGGACCAAGATGGTCCTAGATCGCTCACCTGAGTCTCTTTGACCCCTGGGACATCACACCAATTAAATAGGCAGATGCCATAAAGGATATAATTTCTACACAAAAACCATATGTTTCATGAAGTTTGGGCCAAAATTGTGGCTTTTAGAGTAAAAACAAGAAAATTATCATTAAGACCCCTTCTCCCATGATATGGCATGGACCTTTCCCAATTTCAATAGGGTTCATCCTTGTGACCTAGCCAACATCCTTACCAAGTTTCATGAAGATTGGGCCATATTTGTGGCCTCTAGAGTGTAAACAAGAAAATTGTCTTTAAGGCCCCTTTTCCCATGATTTAGCATGGGTCCTTCCTATTTTCAATAAGGTTCATCCTTGTGACTTGGCCAACAATCTGACAAGGTTTTATGATGATTGGGCCATATTTGTGGCTTCTAGAGCATATATAAGAAAATTGTCCTTAAGGCCCCTTTTCCCGTGATATGGTATGAATCCTTCCCATTTCAAATAGGGTTCATCTTTGTGACTTGGCCAACATTCTGACCAAGATTCATGGAGATTGGGCCATATTTGTGGCTTCTAGAGCATAAATAAGAAAATTGTCCTTAAGGCCCCTTTTCCCGTGATATGGTATGAATCCTTCCCATTTCAAATAGGGTTTATCTTTGTGACTTGGCAAACATTCTGACCAAGATTCATGGAGATTGGGCCATATTTGAGGCCTCTAGAGTGTAAACAAGAAAATTGTCATTAAGGCCCCTTTTCCCGTGATATGGCATGGATCTTTCCAATTTTCAATAGGGTTCATCCTTGTGACCTGGCCAACATTCGAACCAAGTTTCATGGAGATTGGGCCATTTTTATGGCCTCTAGAGTGTAAACAAGAAAATTGTCATTAAGGCCCCTTTTCCTGTAATATGGCATGGATCTTTCCCAATTTCAAAAGGGTTCATCCTTGTGACCTGGCCAACATTCTGACCAAGTTTCATGAAGATTGGGCCATATTTGTGGCCTCTAGAGTGTAAACAAGAAAATTGTCTTTAAGGCCCCTTTTCCCATGATATGGCATGGATCCTTTCAATTTTCAATAAGGTTCATCCTTGTGACTTGGCCAACAATCTGACAAGTTTCATGGGGATTGGATCATATTTGTGGCCTCTAGAGTGTAAACACTTAAATTGTTGACGGAGGACGACGCACGACGGACATTCACTGATCACAAAAGCTCACTTTGAGCAAGATGTGCTCAGGTGAGCTAAAAAAATACAGATTACAGTAAATTATCATGTGATAAATTCACTTTTCCAGTGAAATTATCAAAAACTTATCCCCTGCTTTCGGTCATTTCACCCTATTTGACATTATTTAAGCTTAGCTGAAAAAATGACACCACCATAAGTGTTGCACAGAAATCACCCGCAAACTGACACACTTAAAGAAGACTTGTCCTAAACTTTTTCACATTTTGTCTCTTTTTTGTATTACACAGTTTTAAGAAATTCAATAATCGCTTGTTTGTTTCAGTGTAAGACTAATTCATATTTCATTGAGTGAACAACAAAAGCTATATTTTCATGAGGAAAATATACCCTTTGCTGTTCACTCAATGAAATAAAAATGGATCTTACAATGAAACAAACAATTATCCTCTATATATATTGACCTACAAATTAGCATTTTGTGAAAACAAAACTATGAGAATGGAAAACCGATTTCATGACGACAAACTTTGAAACCAGCTAATAGTGAAAACATTTCAGGTTACACATTCATTGAAAGATAAACAAGAGATGTTTGTCAACATTTATGCCCCCCCCCCCCCCCCCCCATAAAAGCAGGTCAATGGCCTATTCTTTGTCAATCAATAAGGGGCAATAACTCACAAAATATGATTAGTAGAGTTATGGTTCTTGTGCACTGCACTTCTCCTCAATGAGATCTATCCATCTGTGAAGTTTCATGATTCTAGCTTGCATGCGTTTTGAGATATGCTTTGGACAAAAAACAGGTGTACTGAAGGATGGACAGACCAACCTACCGACAGGTGCAAAGAAATATACCCCCTCTTTTCCAAAGGGGGGAATAACAACAATTATAGGAACAAAAGCCTTGTGACAAACTACGCAGAAGTACCAGGACAACTGCTATTTAGCCAGCAATATTTTGACCATAGAATTGGATTTACCCGATTTAAACATTTGATCTTGAGCTGTGACCTAGATCTTGGAGCTATATGATTTTTTTTTCGAATGTCACATTTATTAATGATGAAGAACAATTCAATTGTGCCACGCTATTTTAAAATCAAATTTATGCTCCAGGCAAATTGTATTTTAATATGTGACCTCAGTCTGTTACTTTTACCTTGGAGCTATCTATATTTTTTTTCAAATATCACAGCTAATCAGATGGAGAATAATTGTGTCAATTTATTTTGAAATCTATCCATAGTACTTTTTTAGTAAGAAGTTTAGTAAAATGGGCCCCAAGGCTGAAACTTATCAATAGTGGAACAGTTTCTTATTTCAGAATCAACATTTTACCTTGCTTTATCAATGGCTCAGCATGAAACATTTGTAACTATCCAAATAAACATACCAAGATATGTCCTAACAGAGAGCAACATTGATAGAAACTGTAGAGCCCCTTCTACCATGGATATTTCTTGTTCTTTTTCTAGTTTATAACTTTTCACACCCGGTGTTGTACTAAAGGATAACCAGTCATTGATGTGGTATCTGAAATAGTAGACATTCCTTAAAATATCAAATAGAACGAGAGGCATGTCGGACATGGCCATCCCCTGCCATTATAGCTTTATAGTAAAGTGAAGCCTATTCAAAGGGCAATAACTCCAAAATTATGCAAGCAAGAGTTGTAGTTCTTGTGCACTGCACTTCTCCTCCATAAGATCTTTCCACCTATAAAGTTTCAAGTTGATAGCTTATATGCTTTAGGAGATTTGCTCCGGACAAGTATAGTGATGGAATGAAGGACGGAGACCATTACTTTATCCCCTTTGCCGAACAGCAGGGGATAATAAAAATAAAACATTTGATTATATCAGATGTAACATTCCTCATAATCAATTTGTGTAATGACAAAGTAAATTAGCCAAGACTGTGGTACCTTCTTATCTATACTGCAAATATGTCATCAGTTTGAACCTAATATCATTATTTTACAAATGTTGCTACACATTTTTGGCAATATATAATAGCTAAATTATTTAAAGAATTCAAATTTATTGATCCGTTAACCATAAAGAGATAACTTCTATCAGATTCTTAAACTCATGATGTTGATCAAGCAGGGTACGACATTAAGGGGAGTCCAGGAGTCCAGTAGTCCTTGTTTATCAGTTGTGACTTCTTCATTTTGAAAGTAAAGAGTCTGAAAAACTCCTAGGATTAAATGACAATGTTTAAACAAACACTCAGGGAAATTTTCTTTCAACCCTTGTCAAAACTGTAGATCTTCTCTCTACAAAAGTTGTTGAAGACAACATAATTGAGCCTGTGCGTGACATTTCCAACAATTTTACATGTGCATGAAGCGCAAACAATGAGCAGCCTACGCATTCACACAATTCATTCACACATATTAATTACTAGGGTGCTTGACTGTCTAGAGTAGCTTGAAACATTATCTATCTACAAAAGAAAGTGAAGACTGGTCAGACTGTGTAGATGCTTGACGCACATTTCAAATTGTTGGATATGTCACACACAGGCTCAATCATGCTTAAATCTTGTAGTTTTTGAAAGAAACCATCTTTTTTCCCAACAGGAGATATTTTTGGAAAAGAAGAAATTGCTTGTAAGGAATTTTGTCTTTTCCACAATGTTCTTCAATTATGAAAATTTCAGACTCATTACTTAGAGTTTGAACTCATTGATTTCATAAGTTGGGAGTCCAATTGACACCTTATTCACAGACAAAAGTGTTGATTCCTTTTAAGGACAACAGCTTACCTATCAAGGACAGTCTGTACAAAGTAATCAGGATCTAATCGACAAGCACACACCTGAAATGAAATAATTGTAATCCATCGTATCAAAAGGAACCATCTTGGAATCACAACAAGAGCTGTTGGAGGACAGAGAAGCTCAACTATTCCTAGTGCTGGATAGTAACATCAAATCAATATCGTAATTGGAAAATTCCATTTAATGAAAGTCAAGAGTAATGAATGAAATCTATGTTTAGATGATGATAAGATGGTCAAAGAAGCATGTACAAAGTTTCAAAGCAATAGCTTAAGTAGACTGCGTGGATTGAACTAGCTGACTAAGGTCGAAATATTTTGCCTTCTACTGATGAATAATACAATCATTTTCAAACTGAGAGCTCTTGTTTAGCTCTGCTGAATCCAATCTCTTTTTCAGCTGTTTTCTTAACATAGTTCTGACAATTCCTTTTAGTGTGATGGGTCTTAACTTGATTAATTGCCTTTCAAATACCACTAGTTATACTTTACAGTGACTTTGTAAAGTTGAAAAAGTTTTGCAGACTGCTGAAATTCAAGTTATCTTCAACAAAATGAGTTCACATTGACATTAGAGGATAATTAACATCAATAAACATAGAATAAATCTGATACTTTATTTTCATGATAACAGTCTAAAAATAAACTGCAATGGGACTCAATATCTAAAACCCTTTATCATAATGCATAATTCCATTAGCCACACTTCCCATTGTTTATCACTGGAGCTCTGTTCTTCATAAGTTTGGACTAAGAGTACCAGAGTCACTGTATGTCATAACATGAAGCCTGTATTGACCTGATATTACCTGCCTGATAACATAAAATGACATCAGGTAGTCAATTTTTAGAAACAATTTGCAGGATCAGGATTTCAACCCGAACAACTTTCATTTGAATTTCTTGTTTTAAAATGTTTCATAAATTCAAAGTACAGAAGAATAGTGCTTGATAAATAGAATAAAATACTTACGTCTTAAAATATCAATGTTATCTGGTCTCGGCTGCAAGGCACTTATCATGACTCGGCATAGCCTCGTCATGATAAATTCTCCCAACCTTGACCAGATAACATTGACATCTTAAGACACTAACATGTTATTCTCTATATATGAGACCATGTTTATGCCCTTCAGAATATCACCAAGGTCATGCAACTAGGAACATTCTGTGAAAATATCACCCAAATCTATCAATAATTGTACGATAGGATGGGTACACAAGAAATTATAAGTGACTCTTCACTCAAAAAGGGACCATCCGGGTAGGGCATAAAGTGTCAACCCCAGTTAGACTGTGCGTACTGCGCAGACTGACTTTGGAAGAAACTTTCCACAATGCGCTTATTTTCTAAATCTAGCATGATCAATCTACCTGCCAACGAAATGATTTTTGAAGTGCGATATCTGGTTGACATATACTACACACAATCTCTTTTCAAATATTCATTTAAAAAAGTTCCCAGATGGTTCCTTTTCATGTGACAGGTCACATATGTATAGATACATGTCCACCTTGGGTAGTATATAAAGCCCTCGGGCCCATTTTACTAAACAACTTACGATCATTTTTTGCGTAAGACTTAAGTAAAACAGGCCCTTGGTGAAACTAAAGCTGTTGCAAAGCATAGTAATTACCCCACCAGAGGATTATCTCAGTTCCAGATTTTTTTTTGACAAAGTTCAATTGTGACCTTGACCTTTGACTTTCCTGACTACAAAACAATAGGGCACCTCCATGGGTTATGAGTAACTGTTGCATAAAGTTTCATAATTCTAGGTAACTTCATTCTTCAAACCTTGAGTTAGAGTCCGGAAACAAAGGGGGTCTACATATGTAAAGATGGATGGATGGACAGTGTAAAACCAACAGACCCACCTCTACTTCATAGTTGGAGGCTATAATAAAATACAAGTTATAGGTTTTTACACTACATCAAAGTTGCTTACCTGCATTAGGTATATGTCTGCATCCACCATAGAATAGCAGAAATGACATTGAACATATGTCATGGCCTGTCCCCTGATTTGTACACCATTTCTCACCCACATACTAGAGTATATCTCAGTTATTGCAACCTGAAATAGAAAAATACAACCACCATAGAGTTACAACAAGAGCACAGTCTATGGGTATCTATACTTGGCTGTTGGAGGCTGTATAGTGGATTTAAAACCTAAGTTGAAAAAGGGAATTTACACAAAATGCATCTACCGTTATCCCTCTTAGTATAGGTTGCTTTTTTGATAGTGAATGTATGTGCCAAGTTTCAAGGGATCGCCTTAGGTAGAACGTGAGGTTTCACAAAATGTCAAAGTTTTGGCACTTGGACGCCAACAACAACCATGCCCCTGAGAATAAGGCTATAACATTACCTTCAAAAGCAGCAGAACTAAATATAACATTGAACAATAAGTAATGGCTTATCCTCAAAACTAGACTTTATTTCTCACCCAGGTACTAGAATATACATCAGTTGTTTTATTTCATTTCTATAAAGTTTAATTTAAGATGATTCCACCAATTTTTGTGCATTCTGATTGGCTAAAAAATTGGTTTTATTTCTCAGCAAAAAATAATTTTGAGTATGCAGCTATTTTGCAAGCTTCTGCAGAAATCTTTATAATTTTTGCTTCATGATATCAAATTATAAGATATGAAGAGAATTTTTGTTGATTTCATGGTGGAATGAAACTAAAAACCTAATCACACTCATTTATGAATCCCAGGCAGCATATCCACCAATCCTTGGCTTTCTGTTGTTTCTCTCATCAACAAAACTATAAAATTTATCTGAGCCACCAGTTGTCCTACTCCTACTAATAAATTTAACAGAATTCTGTAATTCAAGCCCTTGTGTGGTCAAAATTACCTGAATTTGCATAAGGTGTATGAGTAAAGCCTTGAGCATCCTCTCAGGAGGGACTATAGAAATGAAATCCAAGCCTTGTAACTGGATACCTTGTACCATAAACATTGATAAATATCTGTGTAACGGAAGGTGAAAGGAAATCTGCAGGGGGTTGGGCTGAAAAATATAGAGTGAACAGATAAGAGGGGGTAAAGCTAGTCTAAAGTATTTATTTCTCATTGAAATCCTATGTTGTTGGTACTCATTTGAATGGTCTTGATGAGACGATTCCAATGAGCACCTACACTATGGAATTGGTCCAAGAGTTATTGATATAATTAAATTTGAAAATCCAAAATACACCCTCTATCTATAGCTCTAGAGGGTTGGGCTGAAAAATATAGAATGAACAGAGGTACAGACAAGAGGGGGGTAAAGCTCATTGAAATCCTATGTTGTTGGTACTCATTTGAATTGTCTTGATGAGGCTATTCCAATGAGCACTCAAAATAAAGAATTGGTGCAAGTATAATTGATATAGTTAAATTTAAAAATCCAAAATACTCTCTCTTTCTGTAGCTCTTACTGAAACAAATTCAATATGTTACTTCCTCTTCACAATAATTACCTTTATTCATTTTTTTTTATTAACAATTGAAAATAGAGCAAAAGTTTCAATCTTTCCTGTAAATTCCCTATGAGTTTATAATAAATCCTTGACATGTTATATTTGGAAAAATTATATTGTAGGTTTCCTCTTTCCCACAAAGTATCAAGGCATACATAAGTAGGTGGGGTGAAAAAGAACATTGTCCATGGCAGAGAACAAACCTCTGACCACAAGATCAGTAGTTCACTGCACCAACAACTGCCCTGCGGCCTAAGATGTTGTACAGATAACATAGCTGAAAAGAACAAGCCCTGAGTTCAGGCTGACAAAACTGTGCAAACTGTTTGCTAATTATACCCTGCTGTGAGTGCAAGTGCAACATGCAGAGCAGGGTATAATTTGCCAACAGTTTGCAGGGTTTTGTCATCCTGAAGGCAGGGAAGTACCCTCTTAACCATAAAAGTATTTAAAACTAGACTGACACAAAGCAGCCTAATACCCCCCTATAAGTGCTTGTCAATAATGAAAAGCCATTTTCCATCGAAGAGCCATAACTCTGTCAAAAGTCAATGGATCATAACCAAATATCACTTACACATCTCTGCCTGATACTGATCACATCTGCAAAGTTTCAATGAGAATCGCCAACTAATTGCTGAGAAGACTTTCAGACAGAAAAAGCTACAGACGGACGGACCGACAGACAAGCTTACACCTATATACCCCCATAGTTTTAGGGGCGTATGATTATTAATTCCTTAAACCACACAATTGTGGTATGATGCCGATGAAATTTTACCATTAGGAATAACCAAATCAACTTACATTAGAGGATTCCTTACAACAGATGGCATCAAACCAGTCCTGAAGTGCATCTTGACAGGCCTGTATCATGGTACGAGAGTATTGAGCTGTCTCCTGAAATATGGGGGATTGGGAAATGAACATATTATTATTAAGACTGCCATATGCAGTCACCTAACTCTGTTAACCCTTGTCATGCTGAATTAAAGCAAAGATTTGCAAAATTGCAACATAATCAAAGTGCTCCAAGCACTTGATGCATAAATTGTGAGTAGGTAATCATTTTGAAAATAAAAGTTTTCAGCTTGTATGGATTCAATAAAGGAAAAACAGGTGGTATAGACAGAGATCAGCCTGCACATATGTGCAGGCTGATGTTTGTCTATAGCTCCTGCCAAGGCAGGAATATTCCGGGTTCAGCATGACAAGGGTTAATTTCATACATTTGGTGAGCAAAAATCTAAGCTAAGCTGAAACAAGATGAGGTTCAGGGGTTTAAGGGATGCCAGTTTTGTGCATCTGAGATGCAAAATAAAGTAGCAAGGACCCTCAAAACTATGTGATGTGAGTCCCAAAGACTCTCTGAAGATCAACCTCAGAAAAGGATTGAAGATCCTTCAATCCTTTCCTCCTTAATATGAGACCAAGTTGTTAATATAGTTCCATCAATTTATTTACACTTAACCACAGAGTAGCTCCAAAATTGGCATAATGCAAGATTATAGCCTATAAGAAATAGTCTACATCTAAAGCATTGACTACCAAAATTTGAGAAAGGACCCCTAAGATCCCAATTATTGGTCCTTTTGACCCTTTTTTGTTGATGTAAGACCAAAACGCTGAGGTTGTTAAACACCAGTGCCCCTACTTTACCTATTTTTCAAAAAATGTTACTGAAACAAAATGGAAAACAGTAGTATAATCAATGTTTAAGGTTTTAAAAAGTTTCCACATATCTGACCTCGAGTTTTAGAATGAACACCTTACAATATAGAGCATCTGCACAAGCTGCTTCATGCACTGATATTAAAGTGTTCAATTTTGTCTCTTTTGTTTTATGTTGTTGTTGTTTAAAGCAGCTCTAAACATTCTTTCAGTCAAATTACAGCCACTTGAGCACCCAAAAATAGATTCCTGGTATTTCTCACGCAAGTTCTATTATTACATCCTTTCCTAGCCTCCAGCTGCTATCCCACATAGGTCTGAATTATCAAGCCATTGGTTTTAAAATTGTTCCACATGTCAAGAAGTCTTGTTTTTATTCATAAGAGGCAAAGTCTTCAAGGGTTAAAATAACTTTTTGTTTTGTAATTGGACCCATATTTTAACAAGAGCACCGCAAGCAAGTGCCAACACTCGGCTATTTATTATTTCTTAGGCAAATGTAAATAAATGAACTTGGTACATACAGAAAGGTCTTGTTCCAAGCAATGATCATGTGAAATATGAAGGCTCTATGACTAACCATTCCAAAGCAATGGCCAAGGTAAGAGTTTTAAAACAAATTTGACCTTGAAGTGCCCATGACCTTGACTGATTACCTTAACTTGGTACCTACAGAAAGGTCTTGTCCCAAGCAATGATCATGTGAAATATGAAGGCTCTATGACTTACCATTCAAAAGTTTTGGTACAGGTTAAATCTTTAAACAAACTTTACCTTGAAAAGTGCCCATGACCTTGACTGATTACCTTAACTTGGTACCTACAGAAAGGTCTTGTCCCAAGCAATGATCATGTGAAATATGAAGGCTCTATGACTAACCATTCAAAAGTTTTGGTACAGGTTAAATCTTTAAACAAACTTTACCTTGAAGTGCCCATGACCTTGACTGATTAACTTAACTTGGTACCTACAGAAAGGTCTTGTCCCAAGCAATGATCATGTGAAATATGAAGGCTCTATGACTAACCATTCAAAAGTTTTGGTACAGGTTAAATCTTTAAACAAACTTTACCTTGAAAAATGACCTTGACTTTGACTGATGACCTTGAACTTGGTACCTAGAGAAAGGTCTTGTCCAAAACAATTATCATGTGAAAAATGAAGGCTCTATCACTTACCATTCAAAAGTTATGAGCAAGACCTTGTTCATGTGAAATATTAAGGCTGAATGACTTACCATTCTAAAGTTATGACCAAGGTTAAATTTTTAACAAATTTGACATTGAAAAATTACCTTGACCTTGACTGATGACCTTGAACTTGGTGCCTACAGGAAGGTCTCATCCCAAGCAATGAGAATGTAAAATATGAAGGCTCTATGAATTACCATTAAAAAGTTATTACCAAGATTAAATTTTTTGAAAAAATTTCACCTTGAAAAATTACCTTGACTGATGATCTTGAACTTGGTACCTACAGAAAGATCTTGTCCCAAGCAATGTTCATGTGAAATATGAAGGCTCTATGACTTACCATTCAAAAGTTATGACAAAGATTTATTTTTCTGAAAGAAATTTGACCTAGAGAAATGACTTGACCAATGACCTTGAACTTGGTACCTACAGAAAGGTTTTGTCCAAGAAAATGATCATGTGAAATATGACAGGTCTATGACTAATCATTAAAAAGTTATGACCAAGATTTATTTTTCTTAAAGAAATTTGACCTTGAAAAATGACCTTGACTGATGACCTTGAACTTGGTACCTACAAAAAGGTTTTGTCCAAATAAATGATCAAGTGAAATATGAAGGCTCTATGACTTACCATTCAAAAGTTATGACCAAGATTTATTTTTCTTAAAGAAATTTGACCTTGAAAAATGACCTTGACCGATGACCTTGAACTTGGTACCTACAGCAAGGTTTTGTCCAAAAAAATGATCAAGTGAAATATGTTGGGTCTATGACAAGCCATTAAAAAGTTATGACCAAGGTTAAAGTTTGTCACGCCCACATCAACGCCCATGCCTACACCAACACCAACACAAACGACACCAAGGTGATCATTATACCTTGGGTTTTCTTCGAAAACAGCCAAGCTAAAACCAAGCCGAAACAAACATACCCTTCCCTTAAGGTGTGAGATGAGTGACCACATGGGGGATGCAGAAATCTCCAGTTCTGCAGTAAATGCAGCGTAATATGTGTCTGGTTCAAACTCAACATGCTGATGTAGTTCACGCTGATTTAAATTCATACCTGAAAATCAAATTCATCTATCAAGCTCCATTAAATTTTGATTTATACTAATTCTAAGTACATGTTCAGTTTACAAATATGAAACATAATTTTGGTTGAAAATCTATATCCTTGCAATTTTCTCAATAATCCAATATTGTACAAACTTATAAGATTCATCTATATGAGACAATTCTATAGGTGTATTTTCAAAACTTGGCTCTGACATAGGCGCTGAGTCAATTACCGTAGGTATATCGGGTATATTTAACAAGCATATGATAGGAATCTAACCGTATCTGTTCACTTCAATTATGAAGATACATGTAGTGAGTAAGCCTTGCGATTTAAGACAAGTAATTACTTTCCTTTGAAAGGTCAATTGTTACTTTTAAAAACATAGGATAAGTTTGTGATCATCCAAGCAAGATTGATTGTATATCCTAAAATCCCATTTACCCCTTTTATCTGTAACTTTGGTACTTACCCTGGAAGTAGGACAACAGTTCTAGCCACATACTGACAAGTTTTGGATCGGACAAGAACTTGTGTGAGACGGGTCTGTGAGACAACACATTGATCAGATCGCTGATAATGGGCCAGTAACAGTGTTCCTTCATTGCCTCCTGACTACAGTCAACTATCATGTGGAAATTCTGGTGAGCATCTGCAAGAATACTGGTGAGTTAAGTAGAACCAAACCTTTATTTTAAATACACGTAAGTTTGAAAATTTACATAATGATAATCAGATTAATCTGTAAAATGTGAGCCTTACACACTTTTTCTTTTATTATGTCTAATCATGCAAAAGGGATAGCGAGAAACTTGGTGAAACAATTAAGAGTTGAAGAGACTATTTTTTTATTTTATGGAGGTATCAAACTTAAAATTTGACATGTCATGAGTTGCAAACGTTGGGCGGCCTAGACATCCACATGGTGCTGACAGTAGCTGCCTGTCTGTCTAAAGATACTTTTAGACCTTATCTAACTTTAGAGCACTAAGTGAAGATTCTGGTCAGACTGTGTGGCTGCACAGGCTGGCCAGAACCTTTGCTTTGCACACATTTGAAATTGTTGGAAATGTCATGCACTGGCTCAAATAAGAGTGTATATGACCAGTATGTCTGACATCAGCCCTGCATTAGGAATGACAAACAGTGCTAACAGTTTTCCAATTTTACCCCACTTTGCAAGCAGTGCACGTGCAAAGCGGGTATAACTCACTGTATCACTGTTTGCACCGTTTTGTCATCCTGAACACAGGGCTGGTACCATAGAACATCATATATACCATTGGAGAACACAACATTTACCTTGTGACACGTTCAAAACAAAGAATCTACCCAGAAAATATTTGTT
Organism: Fragum whitleyi; assembly: GCA_948146395.1. Lineage (NCBI taxonomy): Eukaryota > Metazoa > Mollusca > Bivalvia > Cardiida > Cardiidae > Fragum > Fragum whitleyi. Next base: position 21,173,692 of record OX411556.1, read on the forward strand.
GAAATTACCTTGTAAAGTACTTTCCGTGAGAATTCCCTCTATCATATTATTGAGACTAACAATGAGTATATACAGTAGGTTGTATTCATCCACCATTTTACACGCTATCTGCTCGTTACTGAACAACTGTACACTAATGTGGAGTACTCGGTTGAGTACGGTGTGGATGTCCAAGGCATTGACCAGAACACGAGATATTCGACTGTAGTGTTGAATAAATGCTTTTGTGAAAGCCTCCTGAAATACAAACAGATCATAAGTAGCTTCATGTTAGATAAGTTAATTCATTTTAGGCATATTATAAAAATGACATGTTTGCAAGAGATATACCACCATTAACTGATAAAAATGTATTACTTACAGTTTGAATTTAGCTTTCTATAGAACAGTTTTATCATGCACCTGCAATATATTCCAATATTTCCCCTAAAATTGCAATTTTCCCCTCATTAATCAATATTCAAACCTTTGCAAGGTTCCCATTGGAGTATTCATGTTAACAATCAAAGAGCTTATGCTATCCGCTTATAAACTGCTTCTAAAATATCTTTTTTTTAATTTATTGAAATATTTATATGTATTTTCAGTAGTCAAGCCAACATGAACAACTTAAAATATTTCACCTGTAACAACTCATTCGACACATTTTTTCCCCAAATTTGAGGCCCTGAACCCCTGCACATAAGAAGAACCCCTACAGATGAGAATGCCCTGGACAATTTCAGGAAACTTTGTGCTTGGTTTAGACACAAGATTGATTGATTGAATGGGGTGTTACGCCGCTTTCAACATTATTTCCTTTATATTGCGGCAGTTGGAGCACCTAACATTGGATTCCTGGTATTTCTCACGCCAGTACTACCACCACATCCTTTCCTAGCCTCCAGCTGCTATCTCACATAAGTCTACAATTATCGACCCATTAGTGATAGGCAAATAGTCAGAAAGAATGAGTGCCACAGTCGGGAATCGAACCCAAGACCTCTAGTTTGACAGTCTGACGCGCTACCAACTGCACTATGACTGCGGCTTAAGACACAAGAGCATATATCGATTAAAGGTAGCACAGAACTACAGATAGAGGGGGTATTATGGACTTCAAATTAGATAATTTCAACTACACTTACACGAACCCTATATTGTGGGTGCTCATTTGAATTGTCTTGACTTGTCTCGACAAAATAATTCAAAAGAGTACCCACAACATTGGGTTTCGATGAGAAACGAAGATTTTAGATTGGCAATATGCCCTCTTTTCTGTTCCTCTGGAAGCAATATGTAAAATATGAGCATTTGAATAAATTCAAAATATTAATTATGTTTTTGTTAAAACTTTGATAAGAACTTCAGGGTTAATGGTTTAAAGTTACAACTTTGACATAAAACAGACTATTTCTAACAAATAGTCCAGTTTATTGTGCAAAAATGACGGGGGTGAGGGTTTGGGGGGTGTCGTATTTGTAAACATGTGAAAGTGATTCTCACACAGCACCGTTTAACAGCATTGCCCGCCTCGAAAAATTCTAGCTTATTTTGCGATAAAGCGACCTTTGCGATTTGATTTCAGGCGAAAATAAATGTTTTTCATAATCATGCAGCGTTGTACGATTAATAAGAGGCATAGCTGGTTCTAAAGTACTCGTATTCGGCGATAAAATTGCTTCGACGAGTCCCGTTTAAAGTGTTGTTGTCTTCGGACACACCATATTCGGATAATGATTTTGCAAGGCTTATTTCATGGCTATTATCGTTAATAACGTAATTTATGAAAGCAATGCCCTCTTTCTATCCTAATTGTTTACCTTACTCCGTTAATCAAGAAAAGCAAATCCAATTAAGGGAATGAAACCCAACGGGCGAAGGTATTGGAATTTCGTGTCCTAAGGAGTGGCAAACACTCGTTATTGGTCGGTTGTTATTTCGATTTACAAGTTATCTTTATCTGCAAATGACCTGGTAAAAGCGGTTTAGTCGATTTAGTGCTTGTACAATATGTAAAAGGTCTCCAATAATTGAAAAAATTACCAGAATATCAATAGAACGTATCCTCTTTTCTCCAAGATTTTTGCATCTGAATAATAATAGCCATGTGTGGATTGATTAAAAGTAAACACCAAAATATTTACTTCATTTTCTATTGCAGTGGTATGTTATCAAATGTAAAATATATAAAAATGATATTCAACAAATTTATATAAAAAAAATGACTATAATGTGCATTAGGGTGGCCACTCTTATCCTGACTAGAGTTTCTCATTGGACTTGTGGGTCTGATTGAAAAAGGTTTTGGGCTATGAAAGAAAATTTGTCCCAATACTTCTCTCTCTTAACTAATTTTAACAAAGTTAGTCCACATGATAATTTTTAACAATCAGATTTGCATAACTTGCAACACAAACACTTTTTCAAGCATGGTAAGACGAAGCTAGTTGGCAATTTAAGAAAAGTCGGTAATTTCTTTAAATTCATTTACTAGTTACTCATACAGGAAAAGAAAACATAATTTTAGATGTTTTCTTTCTTCATTTTCATGTAAAGTAAAACTCTACTCAGTAAGATTTTTCAAAAATCCTCAAGACATTGAGTTCACTGCCAATAATACCACTAAGGGAAGTCAGGCAGTACGTATAAATAGATACCTTTCAACTATAGCACATACACACACACAAAAAAAAAAAAAAAAAAAACAAAAAAACAGGGTCATGGGTCTTATCTTGACACAGCCATTTACAGACTGAAAAGCTTGGCCAAGATCACGGGAGGTATCATAATTGGCCTCCTTGATGGATTTCTTTATGGTCTATGTTTACCGTGCTCAGTCATTGAATAAATAATATGAACCAACTTAATAATTTTTTAAAAAAATTAAAGTAGAATATACATTCAAAACATGTTTCAATAGGGATTTTTTTTTCTCAAGGGGACTTTAAGAACTTACTGCTCTTTCAATTGCTTTTAAACCACACCAAATTAAATTCTATCAGATGAGAAAGTTGGACACATTGTGTACATGTATTATTAGACTTGCTATTCAATTTGATCTGCCCTCTTTTGGGTATTATCACTCCAGTATTATTTCTACCTGACATGCCAGTAGGACTGGCAGTTTTTCTTTGAATCTTAAAATAAATAGTTTGGCTACAGTTGGTAAGAGGTCACATTTCAGATTTTGTGAATTTTTCACAAATTTCATTGCACTTTTTGTTTGAGATAGTAGCAAGAAAGAAGAAGCTTTATTTTAAAGTGATTTATCTGTTACTGTAAACTCCCTTAAATGACTTAAGCAATTTAGGAATCAAACAATGTATTAATAGGCATTTGTATGATGGCCTCTCTCCATTATTACACTTTATGTATTCATAGTCATGGCATACATGTATAAATTCATGAAGGCTAGGTATTCTTTAGAGTGTTTGCTGGCTTGCGGTCAATACATAGACTCCTTGCTGTCCAAATATGGTTTGCACTTTTTGGGCAGTTTTTGGAGCCCCTCCCACATGGGTTTTGTACTGTGGGTGGGTTGGTGGCTTGGAGGACCATATTCCCTCAATGCATATGACCTCAATGGGTGTTGAGGGGCAGTAGGGGCATGTGGTGGGTGCCACATGTGGTTTTGGCCCTCCTGGTTTAATTTCATATTGTCTGCAGCCGGCAAACTGAGGTAAAAAGAGAGGGCAAACACACTGACTGAAGTTACATTCCATTGAAATATTATCGATAGCTGTGTATTGGTTTGTAAACCAATAATTGTAACCTGAATAGGGATTTAGGGGTACAAGATTGTAATTGCAATTCATCAGTCTTGATTCTGCTTCTTGGAAATAAACCAGTACTCCAGCCAAATGTAGGGACCAAGGAACCTAGATTGGTAGTTGCTCCCAAATCAAACTTTCGCCTCCTGACATAGAATGCGCTGCCCCTCCTCTCAACCAAGGCCATCTCTTTGAGCAATGAGTTCGCACCTTATGTAAACAATTCCAGCTTTGGTTAGATATCACATGCTTGCACATAAGCAGCTGCTTGGGTTGCTACTTTTTTACCTTTCTTAAGATATACTTACGGAGATGGGCAGCAGATGCCTCTATATAAAGTAAATATATCAAACATGCTTCACTTCTGCTACACCTATTTTCTTTTTACCAAACATAGAAGTTAGAAACATGCATAACTGTATTAGCTAAACAATCATAGGTACTTATCAAAAATACAAATTCAAATTGAATTGTACTTCACTGCAATTCATTTTTTCTTCTACATATTAATACTGGTGTGGTTTAAGCATACTAAAGCTTTCATTTTTCATACATGGGATTTGTTCAGGGCTTAATGGATTGTTTTTCTGTAAATAATATTTGCATTAGTATATTTCAGGTGTTTGGATTTCCTACAGATAACTTTTACAACATTGGTAGGAGATTCATGTGAAGCACAATGGATCAGCTGCAAAAAAACTCCGATTGGCCAAGTTACACAAAGCTTTCCAACTGAAGTGCCTACACTTCAGTATTCTTGAGTTTTGGTTATTCATTTAGGTTCTAATGAGCCAAAACCATTTTACTATTTAAATTTTTTTTTTTTTTTTTGTTTTTTTTTTTGTTTTTTTTTGAAGTACAGTCGGGACTCACCTTTCACAATGACTAAATAAAGATTTTGAAATGATGTTTATGCTTTTATGAAACTATTCTAGTCATAATACAGTGGGTTTTGCTTATTCATGTGCTTTTGTTACCCATGAAATTAAAGAGGAACAATATTCCCTTTAAGCAGTGAGCAGAGGCACCATATAGATTAAGTAAATGTGCTTTTCTGTTTGTTTGAAGGAGTAAAACCGCTTTTAACGTTCAACAGTCATATCATGGCTGCTGAAACATAAAACCCATCAGTAGCGATATTGGTGATAAGATTTGCCGCCAATAACAATGTAGCCTTATTGTCAGAACAGACTCCTTTGACAAAGTAGTTTTATGATAATTTGGGTATAAAGATATAGGTAGCTTTGAAAATCATGTATCTGTAGTATTCCTTAAAAGGTGCTATATGAATTTTTACTTAATGGCTGCAAAAGACAGGCAAATTGTAGACTATCATAGTATGTAATAAATGTAACCTCTAGGAATGCAAAACTGTGATAAAATATACTTGTCAGTAAGAATGAAATGTAATTTGAAATATAATTTATGCACTGTGAGATAATTGCACTATCAAATGTAAATCATTTTGCAACCTTACTACTTATTTATCTAATAAGCAAGCATCCTCTATTCGGAATTTTGGGGCGAACAAGTTCGTGTGGCTGAAAATTCCTGGGGGTACCATGTTGTATGAAATTGTCAAAGCTGTGTGTTGTATGAAATCGTCAAGGCTGTGTATACTTTAAAGCTTGTGCTGGCTTGCAGTCAATACGTAGACTCCTTGCTGTCCAAATAGGGTTTGCACTTTTTGGGCGGTTTTTGGAGCCCCTCCCACATGGGTTTTGTACTGTGGGTGGGTTGGTTGGTTGGAGGACCATGGTTCCCTCAATGCATATAGCCTCAATGGGTGTTGAGGTGCAGTAGGGGCATGTGGTGGGTGCCACATGTGGTTTCGGTCCTCCTGGTTTAATTTCATGTTAGCTGCAGCCAGCAAGGCTGAGGTTCCCTTGGGGGTTTTCCGCCTGCGAACAAGATCTATCCGCCACATTTCCAATTTCATTATAAATAGAAAAATAAATTTAATATTTAAGATTGTGATTCTTTATCGTCATTTTCGTTTCTTACAATAAAACAGACTATTTCTAACAAATAGTCCAGTTTATTGTGCGAAAATGACGGGGGTGAGGGTTTTGGGGGGTGTCGTATTTGTAAACATGTGAAAGTGATTCTCACACAGCACCGTTTAACAGCATTGCCCGCCTCGAAAAATTCTAGCTTATTTTGTGATACCCTCCCGCCCTCCCTTATCTTGGATTGTTATTCCTTTTCTCAATTTGTTATTCTATTTTCAGATTGCAAAGGACAGCTTGGAAGGTCACAAGATTCGGTCAAAAAATTCACAATTTATTTGATTTTGGACTTAAACTAAGAGCGCTCACTATACAATATTTGGTTGCCAATGCAGTGTTGCTATTGATTAATTTATCTTGTTTGCGGGCGGAAAATTCCTGGGGGTACCATGTTGTATGAAATTGTCAAAGCTGTGTGTTGTATGAAATCGTCAAGGCTGTGTATACTTTAAAGCTTGTGCTGGCTTGCAGTCAATACGTAGACTCCTTGCTGTCCAAATAGGGTTTGCACTTTTTGGGCGGTTTTTGGAGCCCCTCCCACATGGGTTTTGTACTGTGGGTGGGTTGGTTGGTTGGAGGACCATGGTTCCCTCAATGCATATAGCCTCAATGGGTGTTGAGGTGCAGTAGGGGCATGTGGTGGGTGCCACATGTGGTTTCGGTCCTCCTGGTTTAATTTCATGTTAGCTGCAGCCAGCAAGGCTGAGGTTCCCTTGGGGGTTTTCCGCCTGCGAACAAGATCTATCCGCCACATTTCCAATTTCATTATAAATAGAAAAATAAATTTAATATTTAAGATTGTGATTCTTTATCGTCATTTTCGTTTCTTACAATAAATGATCTGAAAATTTAAAATTCATCTCCGCAACATCTGTCTATTTGGATCACTCTATAATTCTGTAGTCATTAAATGGGTTAACACATTTTACATTACCTTGTAGTCCATGTCTGGTAGTAAACTCAGCAGTAGTGTAACAATCTTCAAGGGGAATTCAAACTTCACCATCCAGAATACTAACTCTTCAAGGAACGATTTGTGAGACAGTTTTTGGTTTAAACCAGCCATTTCTAAGGGAAAAGAAGCAGAAAGATCAAGATCTGTTGCAAAGTGAACTAACACCCCCATCAGCGCCAAAAATTGTTTTCAGACTAAGTGCAATTGTTACCTTGACCTTTGACTTCATGACCCAAGAACAATAGAACACTTACTTTAGTTAGAGACCAGAAACAGAAAAGGTTGACAAAAGGATGGGCAGGCAGACATGGTGAAACAAATATATACTTCATAGAGGGGTATGAAAATAATAATGTGGCAATCAAAATTTCGAACTTTTTCATCCTTCTTCTCATGATCACAGCTTATTTCTTCTGAACATAAAGCTTTTCCACACAGTAAAGATTAAGATAAGCATGCAAAGATTTGCAGACTGATCTAGCTTACACTGCTTGTTTCTGCTCAATTATTGAGTTAGAGTGTTTGAAATGTCCTGAAAATTGACAATTAGTTTTAAACAATATTCAAATTCAGTATGATAAGGGTTCAGAATATCTCTGTGTCATAAATTCTTATTTAGGCGAGCCATTCCTGTAAAAAAAAATTACCCGTTTCTAATTCTTAATATCTTAAATGGGTGACCATTATATTGTAAGTATAGTTTGACTAAACTTGTATTTTGATCTCTCAAAGGCAATATGCAAATAATTTGTTTACCTTCCTTCTTCATAAAGCACAAAGACTTACAAACTTTGTACATACAAATTTTTACACCTCAATATACATCCTTGTGTACATGAATTTCATTCAATTAAGCTTTTTTTTCCCAGAAAACTTCAACTGAAAAAGGTAGGGGGTAATATAACCAAAAATTTATCCTAAGGTGTTTGAAGACACTTTCTTTATTTCTATAGATATAGAATCCTTTTTAAGACAATGAACCCTCTTCGCTGTAAAGTTCTTAAATATTTCCTAATGTACAGAATTTATTCATTATTGTAGTATATGAATCTATGTCAAATGTAAGTTAACCCTTGTCATGCTGATCCTGGAATAATCCTGCTCTGACAGGAGGTATAGACAAAGATCAGCCTGCACATATGTGCAGTCTGATCTTAGTTCATACCACCTGAATTTCATTTTCAAACCAGAAAGGTGTAACACAATGCATACAAAATCAAAACTCACTCACATTTAGTAACCTCCACATGCTTTTAGTACTTAGATTTTACTTTTATTTTGCAAAGATTTTAATTCAGCATGACAAGTGTTAATCTAAGTGAGATAAGGAACTGAGGCTTGGGAGGAATGTCATTGCAATACTGGTGTGGGAAAACCAGGAATGCATTATTAGGCTCTTCAGTCACCGAAATATGGATAATATACACTTAATAGTAGTGTTAACCCCATTATTGCATAAAATGTATGTTTTTGGATTGTTAAAGGCATACCTTAACAGACAAACCCAGGCGTTAACCGGAGAAAACGTGGATTAATCATTAAATTCAAATGTCATTAATGCCCGATTTTTTTTACTTAAATATCCTAAATCAGGGCCTAAACACTTTATCAGTTTCTTTGTGTAACATTACCATAAGGCATACCTAAAGATGTTGCTCTTAATCCCACATTAAATTGTGTGACGTCATAAATTCACTAAGCAACGTCGGTATAAACAAGATGGACGGTGTAAAACATGACCCCATTTAAGTAGATTTGTAACTGGTTTTATATAGCAATTTTTGTTTGAATTTATACTCATATATCTTTTTATGCAATAATAGTGCCAATTCACTTTTTTTCGGGCGTTAGATTTGCAGAGACCCTCAAAATTCTTTAACACCCTTGTGCTTTGCACTCGGGTGTTTAACCATTTTTTGGGTCTCTGCAAATGTTAACGCCCTCAAAAACGTGAATTAACCCTATATTCAATATATAAATGTGAGTCTTTAAGGAATCTCTCCTACCTTCATAATCAGCAAAGCCTCTTGGACATGCAAGTGAATTAACGGCAGCTTCATAGTTAGTCTTGCTTTTCACATAATATCTGTTAGAGCCATCTGCTAGTTCTTCAACTGATAATGGAAAACAATCTTTCCCTTTCATTTCATAAATTATAGACTGGTCAAAATCAAAAGGGGTTGCAGAAGACAATGAAAATTGAGTCCATTTAAAAATAACATCCTATTTGGGAAAAAATATTTTGGGAAAAAGGAGAAATTATATGTTTAAAGCATTTTTTCATCACAATATTCCAATTACTTCTAATAGAATGCGTGCTGCAACTAGCTGCTAGCTCCTTAACAAAGCGATTCTAAAAGCTACCATCCACTAACCAGTGCTGTTGAAAATATTGTAGGAAGAAATGCGACTTGTTACAAGCAATTCTAAAAGCTACCATCCACTGACCAGTGCTGTTGAAAATATTGTAGGAAGAAATGCGACTTGTTACAAGCAATTCTAAAAGAAACCATCCACTGACCAGTGCTGTTGAAAATATTGTAGGAAGAGATGCTACTTGTTACAAGCAATTTCTTTTTCACTTTTTCTACAATATTTTATAAATTTAAGGATAACACAAAGAAAGTTTAATATAACACCTGCCTGCCATTAGTTTAGTATACAATTCCTCATTGGTGAGAGCATAGGTCATGACCTTCCTCATGGCCGCACCCATATCACTGAGACTGTGTAGAAAACTGAGAAAATGTTCGGCATCTTGCATTGTCACTAAGTAAGTATCCAGCAATTCTTTAAATAGAAATAAAATTATTGTCAAAACATCATAGCCCAAGGTTATAGAACTTTCCTTATTCTTAAACCAGACTTTACAAAAATTTCAGATAGAGATTCAAGCTGAATATCTGTAAAAGGAAAGGTAATAAATCAATGAATATAAAAGATAATATTAATAAGTTGTTATCAACTTATTAATATCATCTTTAATGCTAATACAGTTATTCAAATTCTAAGTTTGAGAACAATTCCAGTTGAGAATTAATAAAGTTCTATACCTTGAGCCCAGATGTTTATTACAATTGTGAAATATCATGAGGCCTCAATCACTTTAACCATTTGAAAAGATAATGAAAAGGTAATGAAAATAAGCAACCTAAATACAATGACCATAACCTTGTTATCTACATAAAGGCCTTGTTACAAGCAATGAGCATGAGAAATATGAAGGCCACATAACACTCCAATGTTAAGTCCTTTATTATAATTCTACACAAATTTGACCTCAAAAAATAATCTTGGCTTTGACTAATGATACAGAAGTTGATACCAGCATGAAGGCCTTTTCACAAGTATTATTCATTTAAAATAGTCTATATAAGTTAAAAGATATGGCTAATGCTTACATTCTTATGTTGAATGTGAGTGATCTTGACGAAATAACCTTGACCTTGGCTGATGATTTGACTTTATTCACTTAAAGTTCTTGTAATAAGCAATACACATGGGAAATATCAAGGAGGTTTTATTACTTACCAATTCAAAGATATAGCCAGTATTTAAGTTTTAAATTTTCACAAATTTGACCTTGAAAAACGAACATGACTTTGACTGATGACCTTAAAGCAGGGATCATTTTTGGGAGAGATCTGTGCAAATTCTCTCATTTTTCTGCCAGAAATCTCATTCAAAGCTGCTAAATGAGAGAAATATCTCAAAGCAAAATATATTTCTGACAAAGGATTTGGTTCCATTTGCCATTGAAAACTCAGTATTTCTCATTACTTCTGACTGGATGAGATTTTTTGCACATGAAATTCTGAGCCAGACTTAACCCTGCCTTAAAATTTGTACAAATAAAAAAGTTTTGTCCCAAGTAATACATATTTGAAGTATGAAGGCTTTATCTCTACCATTCAAAAGTAATGACCAAATTTAAAAAGTTTTTTTTTGTAGACAAAGGAAATAACAGACAACACAGAACCAATATGGCCCCTATCTATCCATTTGGTGGACATAGACATTCAACATAAATCTACCAGAACTACAGATAAGAGGGGGTAATGCAAGTCTAAAATCTTAATTTGACATTGAAACCCATGTTGTGGATACTCATTTGAATCGTCTTGATGGGACAAATTCCAATGAGGACCCACAACATAGGATTTGTGCAAGCATATTTGAAATAAGTTAATTTGAAATCCCATATACCCCCTCTATCTGTAGCTCTATAAGCTCTATACACTCATCCCTCACCTGGTTTAGAATTATCCCTCAGATGATAAATAAGTCTGCGAATCAGTCTTGGCATCATGGTCTCTGACACTGCCATTAGATCAGCAGGTGCTTGTTGTTGATGTTGCTGCCTATCTGGTCCATGGCGATGACAAAACCTGAAGTTCAAAACAACACATGAAGTAAGATATTATTTTCATCAAAAACTCCATGTTTAACACCTAAACTGTAGATTATGCATACTTAAATTGAACTGAATTTTGGATAATGAACAGGGCAAAATGTTGGCAAATTATATCCCCCTTTGCATGCAAGTGAAAAGCTGAGTATTATTTGACAGTTTGACATGTTTGTTTTCCTTAACCCAGGGTAGATAAGCCTTTTCCTCCCATTACTTAAATCTTAGTGGCACTTTTTTAAAAATATCCTTTTAGAATGGTCTCAGTGAGATGTTCCAAATGAGTACCAACAACATAGGGTTCAAGCTAGGAATAATGAAATGTATAAATCTGGAAGTCAAAATATCCCCTCTATTAGAAGCTCTAGAAAGCTCTCTGACTGTGAAACAGAATGGCTCTAGAAACATTAATCAACCTTTTCTTCTTTTCCCACAATATTTTCCAATAAAATATACCCTTACTTTTAATTGTCACCTACAACCTCTATACATTTGGAAAAGTCTCAAATATTGAAAAAGAAAAGGATCATGAGAAATATAATACAAATCACTGGCTCATTGCAAAAAAGTTGTAACTCCCTATAAACATATAGGGAGTTACAACTGTTTCGCACTGAGTAATCAAATACATTACCCTAAGGGATTCATAACACTGACATCTCCACAATCACAGGCTCCACCTGCTTGACTACGAAACATGTTGAAATCATGACCCTCATGGTTTCCTGCTTGGAAACACTCGGCACACAGAGACATGGACGGAGAGACACCACAGGTCCGACATCTGTATGCGACGAAATTGGTTGTCCACACCAAACCACATGTCACAGCATTGTCATAATTTCTCACTGTAAAAGAATATTCGGCATTTGATCAAAATTTGCACTACTCTCTGATAGTGTTTTTTTCTCAAAAGTTTTGAGAACAGTTCTGAAACCAGGCATATTGCGTTTTTTTGTCTCTTAAGACATTAAAATTAAAGCTGACCTAAGAAACAACATCTTACTCTAATTTCACCTTATTATATTTGGAAAGGTCGTAACTTTGGCAAATTTTGAACTCTTCTTTTGCTGTGTTTCACTTCTTTGCTCTTTTCTCCCACATTTTTGCGTCAAAATGATAATGCCTGCGGATGAATTAGGCATAGAATGCATTGATTTAAGTTGAGTATGACACTACTACTTTGGTTTTGTATTGCAGAATTATGTTTTCTAATGTCAAATAAGCAAAAAATGAAGATTAGTCAACTTATTCATTTCAAATCTTTACTCAAAAGTGCAAAAGGGTGGCCAGTATAGATCTTTCAAATGTTTCTCATTGGATTAATGCAGCTGATGAGAGAGGTTTTTAGGGCTTTGACAAAGAACTTGCTTCATTGGTTTTCTCTTTTTCTATGACTAACATTTAGTAAGTTTACACAACAATCTTCAACACTCAAAATTGCCTCAGTTATGCTCTTTTCTCCTAGATTCATGTGTGGGTATGAAAACATCTGCATGTGCATTGACTAAATAATCATGTTATATTACCTAAAATAAACAAAAATTAATACTTATCAATATGTTTGTTTAGAAATATTACTCGAAAGAACACTGGGGATGACCATTTTAAATTTTCAAGAGTTTCTCATTGGGGCTAAGACTGAGAGACTCGCTCTAACGCATGCACCTTAGGGATACTGACACAAACATTATTTTCAAAGATGCCATGACAAAGCTAATCGGCCATTTTAAGTAATTGGCTAATTACTAAAGTTTGGTCATTACCCAATTTCCGAAAATGGCCAACTAGATTTGTCAAAAAACAGTCATTAATATGTTGTTGTTTATGCTTTACTTGCCTAAGGATGTAGCTTTTGCTAAAAATAGCTATAGACAGCTGTGATGTCATCAAAACAAATAAATTTTGAGCAGGAAAAAAACTTGGCCACTTTGTATGTGTGTGTGTAGACACAGTCTCATTAAGTGAGCAGGGGTTGACACTAACTCCTGAGATTAAGGAGTCAATTGGACTCCTTAAACATGAAATTAAGGAGTCCAAGCTCAATGTAAGGAGTCCTAAATTTCATAATAGGGAACATGGTGGTAAAGAAGAAATTGCTTGTTATAAGCAATTTCTTCTTTTCAAAAATGTTCTTCCAAAGAATAAGGTTTTTTTCTCTCAAAACACTACAGGATGCAAGCAATTGTTTTCTTCAACAACTTTTGTAGTGAAAAGTTTTGGAAAGTGTTAGAATGGATGCTGCTCTGTGCATTCGTTTTTCAATACATTCTCTTATAACCCTTGAAGTCTATTGGACTTCTTACTTGAAAATGAAATGAGTCCAAACTGGTAAACAAGGAGTCTCGGACTCCCAGACTCCCCTTAGTCTCTAACCCTGGTGAGTCATCCTTTCTTTAGGAATGATTGAATGTTTTCATAAGGACCCATTCATAACACATGAAAGAATCAGTTTTCTTTTATTTGAGACCCATCAAAACGAAGGTTAAATGAAGAGCAATACTTGGGTTACACCTGTAGATAATGGAAACTGCACTTCATGTGTTACAGTTATAAGTCAAAAGCCGTGTTCTTGAACTTGACCTTAAAAAAATGTAAGTAATTACTCAAATCTGTTCATTTTAGAAGACTACTCTGAAATATATTAGATAAAATTTGATTATTTTGAATTTGATGTATAAATCCCCTTTAACATATCAAATTTGACCAAAACATATGAATTATTTATAATATGACCTACGTCGTGGGAGTGAAATAAACCCGTTGAATATTTTTGATATTACACGGGAGTTATTACACTAGTGGAATAACTATGCACTCAGAGCAACTAGAAACGCTAATTTGTAACCGCAAATACGACGTCATAATCTATTGTGACGTCAGTTTTAAACGGCGTTATAAGTTTCACGGAAAATGGAAATGTTGAATTTCGAGAATTTTGACGATTTTTCGATCATATTATAAATAGAATATAAAATTTGTGCTAATGAAATACAGAATTTATTAAACTCGTCATCTAAAACAGAAAAAAAAACTTGGCGCAGCCTCGTTTTTTATCTGTTTATAGATGACTTGTTTTATAAATTTGGTATTCCATGACCACACATTCAATATCCTCTATATATATTATGCTTTCTTAGCATAAAATGTGAAGGAACTATAATGTTGCCAATCTTTGATCCTTTGAAATGAATCTTTTTTTTTTTTTTGATAGCCATGGATAAAAGAAAACCCATGGCATATCTCCCATACTGGAGAAGAAAACTTTCTGTAGTGATCTATTCGTCCCCAGCATCTGGGCCTTCTGTCGCCATTGTTGCCAAATGCGAAAATCAAATGGATTTGGCAATAAAAAGAATGAAATTGGCGAAATGACTGACAAAAAAAAGAATCTGAACTTTGACCCATCAGTGATTATTGATGTTGACAAAGGCTGAGAGGATATAGAGTAGACACGCTCACGAGTGACAAGCAGTTATTTAGGTAATATAGGCATGTGTGTCAACTATTAACCCATAACACTTCTGTGATTGTTTACAAAAATTAACTATCAATAAAATGTGAATTGACATTTAAATATGATCCCCCCTCAAAGATGAGATTTATACAAAGAACATAAGATTTTATCAAGCACAATTTTTAGAAGAAAAACGGCTCCAAATTGGCTCCTTAAACCCAAATTTGGCTCCACTTTTTCCGATTTGGAAAAAGTGTTGGTGAAAAGGAATTTCAGTCCAGAGAAGGCTCTGTCTAGCATGTTCCAAATGTAAACAAAGCCCTTTTCCCGATAATCGGAATCTATTTTGATTGAGTCCCATAGTCGTAGTTATTAATATTTTTTGCGTCGTTTACACCAATATCCCAAAACAATCTATTTCCAGTCACAATATGTTTTCTGTCACTTTTATGTTTTACCATTCAATTGCAATCTTTACAACGCCACCTGTCCTTGTGTACATGAATTGTTAACAGAAGCATCAAAGATGCACAAAAATCAATTTTAGCAACTTCTGAAGACAATAAATGGCACAAAGTTATTCTTTATATCAACCAATCAAATTTCAGTTAATTCTACTATGTCATCTTTTTCTCGTTCGTAAAAATAGAAATAACAGATTTTTTGCCTTGACTTCAATGCCAATTTTTATTTGTCTGTTTGAAAGGGCTATTTCCAGGGCCACCTAAATTATTTGCATTGGACTTCAAGTTTACTATGCAAAACTGTAACTTTTCTCAAAGAGGAGGATTCTTATCTATCAAAAACCCTCTCTTCGCCTAGTTGTATTTTTCAGAGAAGGAAACAATTCAATGATTAAAGCAGGAAATAAAATATTAAAAGTCAGAATCAAGATCATTTCAAACCTGAATGTGTGGGGATGTCAGTAAAACTTTAATTTGAATTTCTCTGCTTTTTGTTAGAGAAAACTCGAAAACATTTAGGGGGTGTGCTCTGCTGCTAATAGAATTATCAAGTTGTAGTACCTGCTAGATAAAGCCTGCAAAAATGGTTTTAGATTATAATACGTGAAAAGGTCAAAGTGGAATCCCTGTGTTCATTATCAAGATGCACAAATCTAGGAGAAAAGAGGATATATATTTTGGCCGAGTTATTCCATGGGCCGAGTTGATTGGAAATCCCCCAGAGAGCTCAATCCGTTCTTGAATATCTTTATTGTGTTTGCTTCTGCAAGTGTGGGACAAAATATTTCCCGCACATAATCACCCCACCCCCAAAAGCCCTCCCTGACAATTTCAAAATATCACATGTATGATATCTAGATTCGGATTGACAAACATTTTCCCATTTGCTGATCAAATCATTGAAACATCTTTATACAGAAAATAATCTCCAGGTTTATCCAAATTATTTGCCTGTTTTAGCGAATTCTTCAAATGTGTTTCCCCCAGAGATCAGCCAGCGACACCAATCCAAGGTCTCGTAATCGTCGATCTGTTTGCCTCGCTTTTCGGGATCAAGCAAGATGTCCAAGAAATCGAGTAGCCTGTGCGGATCTGGTTGCTTGCTGCATTCTGATTTCATAGACAGGGCAACGCTTCTTTTGCTCCGTTTCAGGAGAGCCGAGGTCTCCGGAGCCGCTGCCATTACAATGTTTTGAAGTTATATTGAAGAATCTTGGGTAAACAGAAAACTTGATTTTGCAAATATGAGATTAATCGAACAAAAACAAAAACGACGGACAAGTGTATTTTACGGCCCCATTTACGGCGGTTTAGGGTCAAAAAGGCCCAATGACAAAATGGCCCGAGTCAAAAAGGCCAACTGTGAAAAAAAAAAACCAAAAAGGCCCACTGACAGAATCGAATAAAAGAGAGTTAAAATGTCAAAGATATTTGAAACATTGCAGGTATATGAAGGCATATTTGTAACATTCAAGAGTGTACCTTTTTTGACTTGGCCTTTTTGGTCAACTCTGAAAGTGGGCTTTTTTGACCCGGGCCTTTTTGTCAATGGGCCATTTTGACCCGACACCATTTACGGCCCTATTATTACTTCACGGCCCAACTACAATATCCTGCAGAAATCACCAAAACACGGTAAAAATCTATGCGAAAAACAAATTTATATTTCTTCTGTTCATTTTTATAAATCAAAAATGTCCTCGAATAACCAAAAAACATTTTTAGGGTATAAATATTTATAATCTAAAGAAGACTCATTTGAGTAGAAATTTATTGTTTCTATTCAGTATGATTTCTGTACTGAAACATGCTTTTTCATTTAAAAATGTATATATTTTTTGAATTGAAAATGTCCCTTTAAGGCACATTTAAAATTAAAAGACCTAATTACAATTAATCAGATTTTAGAAAGGGCTTAAATAAATATCTTTTATTTGCAGAATTTTCTTTTTTTTTTTCTTTTTATTTTATTACCCTTTTATTTGTATGTCGGTGCAATTTTATTTTCAACCACAGGAAATAAATGATGTATAGATTAATTACAAAATTATAACATGTTCATCATTTAACGAACCATGCCGAGAATATCCTGCACCAAAACTCCCTTTTAAGAAGTAGTAGCAAAAAGACCCTATCTCTCTGATTGTCCGTTAATACCCCATTGAAATTGTCAGAGAACAGTAGACCGTCTCGTCTTTGTTGTGTATGCGGTTTTAATTACCCTGATGGGCACCGAGAAGCCATAAATTTATTCAGTCGGATTGTTGGACACATTTTCATTGTCTGCCTGGTCTTTCACTTTATCATTGCTTACAAATGGCCAGTTTAAAGTAGAAAAAGCTGTGTTACTTTGTTTTCTTTATGGTATTCGATTCTATTTCTTAAACTTATTTAAATAACAATTATACGTTACTTCAGGAATGCACAGAAAGCAAAAAGAAAAAAAAAACAAAAAAAAAAAAAAAAAAAAAAACATAAATTCTTGCTTACGTCACAAATTTTTCAATACGTAGGTCTAGTATTGAACTTAAGTTGTAAACTTTATATCAAACCTTAAAAATAAGACAATTTGAGAAAATAAAAAAAATGCTCAAAAGATTGGATTGGATCGATCAAAGGTTGATTAGAAATGCAGTCGGGAAATACCGTCTTCAAAATGCTTTTTTTTTCAATTAACAACGTGCAAAGATTTTTTTTCAATAACACTATTTCTGCGAAAGAGACCATGTTATAGCAGTAAGGCATTAGAATATTGTAATATGGTATTGGGTTATGGTAAAAGGGAAGATTAAACATTATTCTTTCCCATGCTGATTTCTGGAACAATCCGGGATCGATCGTTCAGTTTGAAATTTGTCATCTTCTATCGTTTTGTTAAAAAAATTACAAAAAATATCCTAACTAATCTTCTCCTCTATCTGTCTGAATTTATTTTTTCCTGTCTCTTTTCTTTTTCTGTCTCTCTTGCTTTTTCCGCCTCTCTGTCTGTCTGTCTCACTCTCTGTCTGTCTGTTTGTCTGCATGCCCTCTCTCTTTCTTGTTCTGTCTCTCACTTTTCATCTCTCTCTATTTTTCTCTCTCTCTATCTATCTCTCTCTCTCCCTCTCCCCCTCTCTCTCTCTCTCTCTCTCTCTCTCTCTCTCTCTCTCTCTCTCTCGCTCTCTCTCTCTCTCTCGCTTTCCACATTTTTGTTCCGAAAGTTTCCGATTATGTAGTTATACTTGTAGTAGAGTTTATTTTATAAAACAAGAAATAAAAAAAAATAAAACAGAAGATTTATTGTATACAAATAGAGTAAAAAAAATCCTATACGAATCCTCTACGAAATTGACTTGTTTGTTTTTATAAGGTTAAATGCCATTTTTTAACACTATCACAGTTATATTGCGGCGGATGGTGACCATCACATGATTTTCTTTCGTTTCTCACACCAGCGGAAGAATCACAATCTTTCATCCGAGTCATCAACTGCTTATTCCTCTTAAGAATAATACTTATCAAACGTCCTAGGTGGGAGAATAATGACTCGTGTCACAACGACTTTTGTTAATTTTGCCGTCTAAATCTTGCCAAGTCGTTGTTCGAACTCTCGAACTCTCAACCCAGGATTTGCAGCAAAAATCGTTACCGTTGAGCTAGCCTGACTCGACTCTCTTAAAAGTTCGGTATTTTATTTCGGTAACACTGGTTGGGAAAAATAAAAGCATCTTCCATTGTAACCATAGCAACGCAATCAAAATTTGATATGTCCAACAATCAATTACATGCAATGGTCATTTCATTCCCATTAATAACACATCTGGAACCATGTTTGCGGCTCGAATTAAACATGTGGCCTTAGAGTCTTTTGGAAAGAAAACAAAATTTGAAGTAAATAGAAGGAAATGCGCCCCGTGGAAGCTCTACGATCTTTCTTTTTGGAAAGATGAGTTGTGGTGGGGTGGGGGTTCAGAGATATGATGATGCGTTGTTGAATGCTTTCACGCCTAAACTTCTATAAATGATAATGCAGAACATTAGTCAATGTCTCGCTTCCTTTCATACACAAGATTATACATTTCATCATTTACGCAAGAAATGTTACTTTAACGTTCGAAGGCTCTTATTTAAAAAATGTATACAAATCCTGACTAGACTGTGCAAAATGATCGGACTGACCGAAATTAAACTTTTTTACTTTTGGAACATTTTCTAAATCTATTCAGTATTCATGTATTGAAATGCAAACGATGATTGGCGAGCGACATGCTGAGTATAGCAAACAAATATAGCAGATTTTTTTTTTCTGTCATGGTTTATTATGAAACACTGAAGCCTTTATCTATTTATTTTAAAATATCAGTTTTAAAGCGCCAACGTCCGGTATGTTCAAGATAGGCCGCACGCTATCCTGAACACTTTTTATGATTAACGTTTTCTATTTCCTGAATGTTCAGCTAACTTTCAGCTCACCTGAGCACATGGTGTTTCATGGGGACGAGCCTTTTTGATCATTGAATGTCTGTCGTCGTAATTGATCTTATTCTGCAAAGGTCGAAAAAGCTACCTCGAAAATATGATTTCTATAGATGGTGCAACTAAGGTTGGGTTTTTTTGTATTTTTTTCATGTATAACATGACAGTTGGAGCACCCAACATTATATTCCTGGTATTTCTCGCATCAGCACTACAATTAAAAATTACTTCCTTTCCTGGCCTTCAGGAGGGAGATGAATGTAAGAAAAGATATGTGCCGCCGTTTCGGTCATATTTAGACTACCGTTCACTTTCACTGAATTAGAGTGTTTCAATGTAACAGTCATAGATAAAATCAAACCATTGTCTGTGAAATTTCAAAACCACCCATGTTGCAATTCTCAAAGTAGTAAAAATGGTATATCGAAGGCTTAAACCTCGTATCTACAGCTTGAAAGAACGTGAGTTACGAGGAGTGACCACCTTCAAAGAATCAAGCAATTCTTCGACCGTCTCAGTGATGCAAAATTGACTATTAATCTTGGAAAAACAGAATTTTGTCATGCTACTGTTACTTTCTTAGGACATCTTGTGGGACAGGGTCAAGTTAAACTTTTAGAATCTAAGGTCAATGCTATCTCTGAGTTTCCTGTGCCTGCTACTAAAAAGCAACTGATGCGATTTCTTGGTATGGCTGGCTACTATAGAAAGTTTTGTAAGAATTTTTCTATAATAGCTGAACCTTTAACAAGTTTATTAAAGAAAAAGGTTAAGTTCAAATGGAATGATAACTGTCAAGTTGCCTTTGATCGCTTGAAAGCCATACTAAAGAGCACACCAGTTCTTTTAGCACCTGATTTTGACAAATGTTTCAAATTAGCTGTTGATGCAAGTGATGTGGGTATTGGTGCTGTTCTTTTGCAAGAAGACGTTGACGGTATTGATCATCCAGTTTGTTATTTTTCTAAAAAATTAAACAAACATCAGAAAAACTACTCCACCATTGAAAAAGAATGTCTTGCTTTGATTTTAGCAATCCAACATTTTGAAGTTTATTTAACATTTGCAACTTCTCCTATAGTTGTATTCAGTGATCACAATCCCTTAAGTTTTCTCCACAAACTTAAGAATCAAAGATTATTGAGGTGGAGTTTGTCACTTCAAGAATTTGATCTTGATGTAAGACACATTAAAGGAAAAGACAACATTATACCAGATGCTCTGTCAAGAGTCTGAAATTTTGATTTGTCTTATCTTTAATACTCAAACTGCATTAAACAGTTACATTTCACTATTTTTTTATATATATGTATGTATATATGTTTGCATATATATCTCTTTTTTCAATTCTTTTGATGAAAATTGTTTGTATTTTCATGCTAGATGTGCTGAAATGTTTCAACAAATCATGATATTATCAATTGTGTAAAGTATATTATCATTGTATATGCTAAAGATAATGCAAAAAGAAAGATTTATTTCATAAACCTTTCTTTTTTCTTTCAAGGGGGAAAGTGTTATATATAAACCTAATGGTTTTTACAGTGTCTATTTTTAGAATTAGTCTGGGGATTTTCCAATATCTCTTGACACTGTTAGGTAATATATATGTAGAAGATTTTAGATTTTTCTAGAAAGAACTTTTAGAAAGTGATTCAGACTCTAGAGTATTCTTATGTTCTATGCTATTCGATATTGTTCTAAGGTATTATATAAATGGATTCCTACAGCATTCTTGGTTCACTTGATTTAGACTAATGGTTTCATTTAGAAGTACTGTGTTAAACTAAAAGGGGATTTCTTGTTATCTTAAACGTGTGTTTGAAAGCGTGTTTGATTTTTAGTTCGGACAGTATCGGACTTATTATTTGTGGACCAGAAACTTAATTCATTTGGATCTAAAATTAAAACTTTAGGATTAAAAATTCAAGGTATTGTAAATTGTTTTTGTATTAATTTCATATTGTCAATAATTCTGGTATTATTGTCAATAAATATTGTTAATTGTAAAGTTTGTTGCTGGCTTCTTTGTTCTTGTTACATTGGCACGTAACAATATAAGAGAATAGCAATCAAACTTAGTTAAATTATTGCACTGAAATGTTCAAAATCATGGTTTAAATTCTTGTAACAATAAATTTTGGTATATCGTCGGCTAGAGACTTAAACCTCGTTTTTTACGGCTTGAATACACTGGGGCTATATGAGATTTTGGTCGCTCACAGACGATATGATTTTAGAGTCCCGGTAATAACCGGTTGAGTATCATGCTAAGGTTTTCACATGGTATTTAAAATAACATAACCAACATCATACGGTAGCCTTTCGATGTCCGTGCGGCGATCGTGCGATGCCTAGACGACGTGTCTACGGACTACGCTCTCCGTACGTTCTTGCAATTTTAAAAATTTGTATTCCTATTTCTTATAAAAAAATCGCAAGGTCCTGCGACACCCGTAAAACCATGCGATGATCGCATGGACACCGTATGTTGCTGCACGGGCGTCGCACGATTTTTGAATTGTGGCGAGTTACGGGCGCCGTACGGGCTCCTTAATCTAAATGTAAACTAGGCTTTACGGACACATACCGGTATAAGAAATTGTCAAAATAGAAATTAAATATGACCATGGTTTTAAGATGAGCAGTTTTTTCGAGTCAGAGACTCCCATATGGTAATTAGGACTCGCAAAACTATCCGATAAAGCCGATAAAGTGCCAGGAACCCTCTTTTTTATGCCTCTTGTCTGCTTTGTACTAGTCGACTTACAAAATTCTATTCTGCTCTGTTGGTTAAAAAAGATACGCAATTCTAAGCACAATGTATTGGTTAAATAACGAATCTATGGAAATATTAAGAAAAAGAAAGGAAAGCAAGAAAAATATATGATCAGTAAATTTTTCTCGCAAGTCAACATGTCCGAAAAATGCATAATCCTTCCTGATTTTTTTTTTATTTCTACATGTGCGCAACACCCAGACTCAGATCTGTCTCTGCATCCGCACATTCTGATCAAAGTTTTCAAATATCAATCTCTCAAATTCTCGCCATTACGCAAAAATAAAACGTTTTGAAATTAGTATTTTTACTAAAGGTTACATCACATACGATTGTTTCATAATATTTCTTTTATAAAAAAAAGTCTCTTGGTAGTACATTTAGCAACATACACTTTAAAATCGGATTTTAAAACAAAATGCATGTGAGGTGTATCATTTTGATTACTCAATTGGTATATCAGATTCTTGATTTTGTCAGACATACATTAAAGTATTGGAAAGTCTAAGATGCTTGGCAAAACTGAAAACAACCTCCAGTATGAATTGTAGCTATGGCAACGGAGGTATTTTGACATATCTCACTAAATTTGTGAACTATTAATTACATGTAATGGTCATTAATAAGGGCAGCTGGTATTGAATCCATATACATGTAGCTTTAGAATCTTAGATTACATGGATAACATGTATTCGAGGAAAATGTTTCGTTTTCACACCAAAAATAGAAAATACATCATTCTAAATGATCTTGTAAAAAGAGAAGTGAGTTGCAAATATGACCTGTAAGGCGATAAGGAATCTTCTTGGTACTGCGTGACGAGTCGATTATAGCCAGACTGTGCGGACTGTTCACAGGCGTAACATTTTGCCTTTGGCTTTTTTTCTGAATCTGTGATGATCTTTCTTCTTTCCAGTAAGAAAAACTTTGAAATGCGAACACCGGCTGACCCTCTACTGGAACCAATATCTCTCCAAGATATTTATTTTACGAAGTTCCCGGGAGGTCATTTTTGCATTCCTTATCACATAAATTGCGAGTATTGTTTATTCCATCTCGCTTTCTTTCGATAAAATATTTTCATTTTAAATACAAAATAGAAATTTCAATGACTTCAAAAATCAAACAGGGAATAGTTATGGTTTCTGTGCATTGTGATATCATTTTAAAGGATCTTTTCACCACTGAAGCTTGAAGTTGATAGCAAATGTAACGTAAAGTGCCCTAAAGTCGTCATATGTAGCTTTCTAAGTACTATAGGTACCTAATGTCGTCAGATAACTGTTTCCCTGCTTCGTTTATATTAAAATGGAACCATTCGTGCACATTTCTATAGGAGAGTTGATTGTTATTGTTTATATTGAGAATTTCCCGCGCATGCGCATTACTGGTAGGCAGAAAGAGTCAGATCTCTATGCGAGAAGACAATCAAAATTGGTTCAAAATCAACCGTTCATTTAAATTTAAGATTTAAAGAAAATTAAATATAATTTGTACGAATGTTTCTCGTTGATTTAAAGAATCTCTTACGTAATAGCCCTTTATAAGCTTCCCGAGATTGGACTCTTTCGTCCGACTTATTGAACGAAGCTGCCATGGACGATAGATCTTTTAGCTATTTAGAATTAGTTTTTTTGACTCTTTTAATAATGCATTTGTTTAGAAAGATTGTAACCTAGAATCTTTGTATAAACATGGCCTAGGGTATGTCTTATATAGACGCTCGAGTTGCGCAATTTAGCTCGAAGGACTCTTAAACACGTGTCCGTGGTTTAGCGCAAATATTCTTCCTTTGTAAACTTGATGTTTTCTTTTTGTCAATTTTCACGTCATTCATAAAGAAAGTTGACAATTATGTATGAAACATAGTAAGTGTTTAGGTTTTCAAACATTCGTAACTCAGTCTACAGCACTCATGAAAGTTCTGACAAAGCTGTAGTTGCACCGTTTCTGTAAACAAACCCAGAAATAGTTATATTTTAAGATTTTTATAGAGTGTTGGATAAAAACGGCGGTGGATGAAGGATTTCTATGAATTTGTATGACATGAACTAAATAAAAAAGTTTGAATCAGATTAATCGGTTCATGGCGTCGAGTAGAATAAAACTTCGTAACTACAGCCGATCGAGATCTGTTGTATCCGTAGTCGCGCCGTTTTCAAGGGTAAATTCAGACGAAGTGGTGATACGTGATGAATGTTATTCGGGAAAACGTAAGATGAATAAGTAAAATTGATTAACCCTTTCCAATAAAGTAATTTTACCGAGTAATAGATGACTCGGGTTAAACAACGTTTGCGGAAGAGTGACTTGTAACGTTAATTCGTTCACTCGCCAGAATTTCAGAACTTTCTACTTATTTTTCCTCACATTCATTTTATATTTTTGTTTTTGAAATGTAGTAAAAGTCGTCGTTGAGCAACAGAACATCGCAAAACCATTTTATTCAGGCTGGATTGCGATGTTTCGTTCGCAACCAACGCTTTCAATTTCAAGATTATTTTTTTCGTCTGGTCGGGGTAAAAATAGAAGATTTACAAAAGAACGATCGCATTAATTCATCTTTAACAAATAAAGAAATTACGTATGCTTCAATTTCTTTCCTATCCGTTAAAATTCGATTTTTTACCCTCTTATTATTCATTGGGAACTACATAAAGCAAAATAGAAAAATGCTTCGGAGTACATTTTCGATTTGGCGGCTCCCATTTCCCGCTGAAGCAAACGCTGCGTTTCAGATATGCAGTAGGCCTAACTTATATTTGATTAAAAATTATCCCGGCCTTTTTTTTCAAATTAGAGGAAGAACTATGAGAATTGACAGCTTGTTCAATACACGGAAGATCGATCTACTAAATGAACGCGGCTCAGAATTGAAAAATCATGTGGGCCTTATTTATCGCCGCTGAAATGGAATCTTA
Organism: Fragum whitleyi; assembly: GCA_948146395.1. NCBI lineage: Eukaryota > Metazoa > Mollusca > Bivalvia > Cardiida > Cardiidae > Fragum > Fragum whitleyi. The sequence continues at coordinate 21,198,892 of OX411556.1, forward strand.
AATGAAATATTTTATCAAAAGCTTGATTTAATCTATGACTGATAAGGCATTAAAAGATTTGTGTCAAATGAAACTTCACACTTTATATCTAATGAATAGGTAAAGTTGTACCCAGATGAAAGCAATCAATCAGTGGCGTGTGCATCGTCACGGTTAGATCAATTAAAATTTGGCAAGTGTTATAGAAGTTTGTCTTTATGACACATGCAAGTGTGTGATTAGCGGCTACTGTTTTATGACATGGGCAATACCGATAAGCGCATCAGGTTACGGTCAGATGAAGGGATTCCGCGGCCGTATTGTATGGGTCATTGCGTTAGACACAGCGAACTTTGTGACACATGTTTGTGGTAATAGCGGCTAATATTTTTATGTCGCATAATGAAAATTCTTTGATAGGATTTTACAATATAACTAAAAAAGCTGTGAAGTCGGCAGATCGTGTGTTTGGCGTCATTCGTTTATTATCTTAAATTAACCAATTTTCTAAATGTGCGGGGGACTTTTTACGGAAGCAAATCGGTTTTCAACAGTAGGTGTTGTTCTCAAAATTTACAGATTAAACTAATAATTGGATTAATAATTTTAAGACAAATAAGGGAAAGGGCCATAAAAAACTTTCCCAATGTTTGAAATTTCTGTGACAGGATGAATAACGGAAATGGGATAAAGCAAAATCGGCATTGAAACTCGAAGCAGCTCAGTATAGGTAAGATATACTATATTTCGTTTATGAGTGAACAAAAAAACGTAAATACTGCTTAATTCATGTCGAATGTGCGATATATCAGTTGCTCAACAGCGATTTGTTTGCATTCAATTGCATTTCCGGGTGGTTATCTTTCGACGAGAAATATTCTTTTCACAGTCAATGTCATGTGATGACAACTGCATAATCAAAAGGTGGGATGATTTATCTAAATTTTGACACCTTTGTCAACAGGGAATAATCATTAGAAATGTACAATCCAATAACTTGAATATTGGATATTTTACTATTTGTGTATGCAACTGGTAGATCTTTCTGCCTACAGCGATTACCCGGATGTAAACATCACGTGACCCGTGACGTCACCGTCAACTCATGTATATATAAATATTGATTCTAATATTTAAAACGTGTAAGATATTGGTAAAGAAAGAAGGCGGGGGTCAGACTGACGACTTTAGGACATGGTAAACCTAAAGTCGTCATGACCAGGTGCCTATAGTCGTCAATAGGTCCAAAAGTCGTCATAGACTATAAGCCTGTAAAAATAGTCCACTTTATAATAAATGAACACTCTAAAACGTGATTTATTTCATTTTCTATGCAATAATGCATTATCGCTCCCAAACCAAGGGTTACATATGATGTGGGAAAATTAGATACTACAGAAATATATATACCGTTTACCTAAGTGTAACCTAAGAGTGATAGCATCTTTAGGCTTAAAAACAAGAAATGGTAGTATTGTTGCGAGAAATAATTGACACGCATTGATAGGTGCTCCAGCCACCGCGATGTGACTAAAAGATTGTTCAAAGCGTCCTTAATCCAATTAAGATAAAAAAAGGTCTCGTCCAAATCAAGTGCCCTTTGGTATCTCGATTTATGATTACTAGGCATCAAAGTTTTGTCCTGATCCAAATTTAAACAATCTTCTAATATGAATATGGTTGAAATAATTGAGAAAGTGCTGGTAACGGATAGTTTTGGGGTTAGTTGCATTGTTCACAAAGGCCCTTTTCACCAACTCATTACTTAAGAAGTTTTAATTCATTCAAGCTATCGGTGAGTTATATTTCAAGGGTTATGTGGAGCCTGCAAAATCTCTAATGAAGTGTGACACTGACCTTTGCATTGAGGCAAGGATTTATTCAAATAGCGATTCTAACCTTTGACACTAACACCAGTGCATTTTTTTTCAAAATCAACCGATAGGCTTGAAGAATACACGTCGAAAAATATTTTCATTGAATTTGTACTTGGATAATATATTTTTTCGTCCGTGAATAATCCGCCCTAACCTTCGCCTTGGGTGAAATTATTTTTCTACTCGGAATACGTCATGTTTATTACACTGACTGGCAATTTGTTTCTTATTGTATAACATAGCTGAGACGGAAATAAAAACAATAATGGCCTAATGCCGCAAAATGAAATATGAAAATAGAATAATAGGCCTACGTTACGTATTTCATGTCCTTTTACAAGTTCTCTTACTGTATGGATTTACGAACATGTGATTTTGTAAATTTCAAAGCAGCATACACTGAATTCAATGAATTCAAGTAGTGAATAACATAGACAACTTCTTCTTATTTAATTTGGTTAAAAAACACTATGGAAAAGTATAAAATGCTTGATACAAATAGTTTTCAAAAAAAAAAAAAAAAAATAATAATAAAAAAAAAATCACCCATAGTATATAAATTTTGAAGAGTTGTATATAGTATTTTTTGAGTTATCGACCAAGCAAAATCATTTTTAGAAAAATAAAATTGCACAGTGTATCAAGCCCATTACCCTTAAGTCAAAAATGTTCTTCTTAACGCATTTACAAAATATATTATCACACATTGATATAAGAATGATATAATACAAATTTATTTTAATTCGACTGCACTGTAACGAGCGCCTTTCGAGGGTCGCTCTCGAACATTCAATCCTGGTGTTTCAATGTCCCAAAGAGAGAGGCAGATGATTGAGTGAGGCTTATTCATTTTAAGGGGTTTGTCCATAAAACACACCAAATCGATGGTAGCACTGGGACGGCGGGCCTTTTACATGTCAAGATCCGAGTGCCTATACCACTAGGCCACCGAGAAATTGATTCTAGTGCGTGTTTTACCCTCTCTCTCTCTCTCTCTCTCTCTCTCTCTCTCTCTCTCTCTCTCTCTCTCTCTCTCTCTCTCTCTCTTTTCTAACGTCCTTACCATAGCGTGTACCCGTATAAGCGACGGTTAGTTATTAGCGGAGATAGTGCGAGAATACATTATGACACTACTGTTGAGATCAGCCGAGGTTCTTTTACTTGATCGACGTAAAGCATCGGCACACGGGGCATTGGGTTAACGTCTCATCCGAAAGACAATTAATGTGTGCTAGTGTGCTTGCCCGGGAATAGAATCCTTGATATCAGACTTCATGTCGTTAACCTTTGAAGTCAGGTGCTCTTAAACTGACTTACAGTGCTGACTAATTGATTCTAGAAACCGAACCGTTGATGTATGTCCTTAACTCGTCATCTTGGACCTAAAGTCGTCATCAAGATTCGAGTTAGTTTATTCAGTAAATATCTATGACCAAGTAATAAAGGGAAGTCATACACTTAGAAAAATATATCATTTGAGAATCGGAGTTATCCCCATAATTGCTCACGTGGTGGTTTGTTTACATTCAGCTTTCGCGCAACAGCATGTGTCTTTCCCAAACAACTTCGCGCGTTTCCATCTCTAGTGCGAAAACCATGAGTGCGGAACACTGGGCGTTTTTCAGTTTATTGTAAAAGATATTAAATGGCCAAACAGAAAAAATGAAATGAAAAACATTAATCTATAAAATAATGACGTTAAGTCTTTCTTCAATTCAATAGTTATGACAGAAAACGAGGTCACAAAAAAGTGACGACAATAGGACACTGACGACTTTAGGGCACTTTACGTTACATACAGAGATGCTCCGGAAAAAAAATCTGAGTCATTATAATAACACAAAGGACAATAATCCCAAAATTATGCAACAAAAATGTTGTGGTTCTTATGCACAACTTTTCTCCTTCAAAGGTCTAAGGCCCGGTGCCACTGCACTAACGGATGAATTGAGAATGCAAAGCGTATGAAAATCTTACAATGCACCGAAAAGATTATTTGTAAGCGTACATGTGTATGTATTTATCGTTTAAAATTTATTGATCCGCGTTGTCTTTTGTCTTTCAGCATACGAGGAACATACGACATATGCATCCGCCCTTTCATCTTGTCGTACCAAAAAATGGGCTATATTAGAAAAAGTAGACAACAAACATTTTTGCTCTCCTTTACCACCAGTTTGCCCTCCTTTCTTTGTTCAAAACTTTATAGCCGCCGTCATAGCGCAGTTGGTAGCGCGACGGACGGTCATTCTAGAGGTCCCGGGTTCGATCCCCGACGGCGGCACTCATTCTTTCCGACAACCAATGGGTTGATAAACGTAGACCTATGTGAGATAGTAGCTTGAGGCTAGGAAAGGATGTAATGGTTGTACTGGTGAGAGAAATAACAGGAATCCATTGTTAGGTGCTCCTGTCGCCGCGATATAGCTGAAATAATGTTGAAAGCGGCGTTAAACTCCACTCAATCAATCAATCAATCAAAGCTTTATTGTGTCGAAAGTCATATTTATAGTCATATTTACTCGTTTGTCTTGGAAAGAAAGCGAATGAAAATATGTCCTTATGTTAACGGGAAAGAAGAAAAAAATAAATGAATCTTTTAACCCCGTATATAATTCAAATATGGAGGCTTGATTCTGATGTTTATTTTCCCCTGTTTTCTGCAACCCAATTCGCGCTAGCGAGGACTCAAATCTTGCAACGAGAATACCCATTGTTATCTGCTTCTACAGTTAACAACATCGTGAAATTGATAAGGTGAACATTTTTCGAATGATTTAGGAATGAAATTGAATGAGTGTGTGGATCGAGTTTTGAGTGAATTAAATGGAAGGTATTCCTATATCGCAAATTTTGTTCAGGATGAACACAATTAGCGATATTGATGAATGCTTTCCAAAATTGAAGGCATTGCCTACTTGGGGTACTCACGATGATCGGCGGGCTTCCTTACTAGCATAACAATATCGACGATGGATTCTTTAACTCTCAACGATTTTTAACCTACAACTTTATAACGTTAAACCTTTTTTTTGTATTCAAATTATGGGTTGCCCACCAGCCTGTCATTTTTGAAAGCGAGCTCAGTATGTCCGAAATTGAACGATCACTAGCCTGGATTCTGCTCGCGGTGAGTGCATTTAACATCCTGTACATGAAGCTGGTTTTTTACATGAATTGTGACCTGTCTGGCAATAAGGGGTTATCTTGGAAATGCGAAAAGTAACGATCCCTGTCAGGCTTTACCAGCTGTGCGGACTAACTATTTTAACTCAGACCGAATGGAACTTCCTTCGATGGTTTCATGATGCTTCGAATCAAAAGGTAAACAGGGTGTGCAATTATAACTTAACTTACCATTGATTTTTTTATTGAAATTTGTAACAATTTTCCAGTCATATCTCGGAAGCTGGGGCTACTGACCATGAGTTCCTGGTATGCCTCTTACCAAATTACCGATATATGCTTTCCGAATCTCCAGCCACTCATTCCACATAGATTTACGATTTTAAACCCGCTGATGCAATACATATATCGGAAGCTATGGGATATAAGAAATATGATCCTCACCCCACCCCACCCACCCCATCCCTTCCATGATTCCGAGCCTGATGCGCTCCGACGGTGGCTCTACTTAAGTAAGCGACATTTTATTACATGTCCTTCATTATCACGTCGGTTTATTTAACGACAAAAATCTAAACTTTGACATTTTGGGGAAATCTCGATTTGTCAGTTTTCCTTAGTGTATGACTAAGTTTCGTTTACAATAAACTTGTACTTTGTATTCACTAGCTCAATGTTGTTCAATGCTAGTGCTTTAAAAAGTGATATCCTTTGTACGTGATACATATAGAGAAAGCCAATCACATTACACGAAAATTTGCTATCCTTTAAATATCAAAATTCAGTTTTGTCACTAGTATGATTATAGAGGTTTCTTTCAGTCAAATCACGGATTTCAAATTTCAATTCAAATGTTGTTGTTTGAAAAAGATGTGAAGTTAGTGTTTTTGTTGTCAAAAATACTTTTGAAACATGAGAAATTTCTTAACTAAAGTGTTCGTGTAATGTGTCTATGTCTCCGAAATGTGTGTGCTCATTACAACCTCCTATGCTTGATGGTGATCACCATGGCAACTAACCCAAGAATGTCAGTTTCTTAAAATTTTAACATAAATAATTGCTTTAGGTGTCAGTAAAATAATCACCTGTTTCTTGTCTATGCATGATTGGTAGAAAATTTGCTGGTACATATAGAATGGAAGCACTCTACCTGATTTTTTTTTTTTTTTCAAACTATGAAAGTTGATAATTATAATTTGTTGAATACTATTTCTCTTTAAAAAATAAATTTTCGACCTAAAGACTAGCCTGGCTCCCATGCTGTCAGTTAGTTTTAAAATTAGCAAGGTAAACCACTTATGTGTAACTATTTTATTTCAAATTACCTCCCATATTCTCAAAAACTGACAGCCTGGTCAACTCTGCAGAGCTTACTCCCAGAAATTCCTGGAAGAATTTGACCCCTCGGTCAGGTCACAGTTTTACTGATGTAAGCCAACCCTAGTGGGAACTCTTATGACCCCTTAATGACCCTTATCAAATAACACAGACTGTACCTGGTCAGATATCTATTGCCAGAAAAAAAGTTTAGAAAGAATAAAATAGTTGATGAAATCAAAGTACTGTAAGCACTGTAAATCAGTCATCACTGAATGGTTTGACAGACTGTCGCATTTCAAACTTTAGAAATTTGATAAACATCTTTAAAAAAAATAAAAATCTAAACAATATAAACCTAGCATGATAGCCCAAGATGGCTCACCAGAATTCAAAGTTAAGATACCTGTTAAAACATGAAATCTATAAATATCAATCGATCAAAGACTTATATTAAATTGTCTTCTTTTCAGACAACTAAAGGTCAACTTTTGAATTTAAAACATAAGTTAAATAAATCTTTTTTTAAAGAGTTATGTAACAATCATAAAAAAATTTGGCCCGGTGAGCGGATAAGAAAATTGTCAGGAAGGCCCATTACCCTTGTTTTTAATGGACCCTTCCCATGTTTAATCGGGGACTTGCATTTGAGCAGAAAAAAAATCTAAAAAAGTTGCATGCAGATTGAACTAAATTGTGGCCCTGATAGAGTGATAACAAAGATATTATCCTTTAGGCCTCCATCCCACTCTTTTCAATGCGACCTCCAAATTTTCAATAGGGTTCATCCATACGACCTACAAAATCATGGATATTGAACCAATGTTGCCTCTACAGTGTTCTCAAAGAAATTACCGTTTTCCTAATCTGGTGTTTTCAATTGGTACCTTACCACTTTCGATATTCTATCCTTGTGACGGGACAATCAATCTGACCAAGTTTGATTAAGATTGGGGCAAAATTGCCCCCCCCTAGAGTGTTTACAAGGATATTTTCAAAAAGGCTCCTTTTACCATGTTTTCCAATGGAATCAATCCATTTTCTATATGTTTTATCTTTGTGACCTTACCAACTCTCTGACCAAGTTTCATGAAGAATGGGCCAATATAAGGGCATCTAGAGTGCTTATGAAGAAATTTTCAACTAAGTCTGTCAACAGACATTCAATAATTACAAAAACAACCTTTAGCATAATGAACTTAGATGAGCTCAAAATATTCCAGTTGCAAGAGTACAAAGAATATTATTTGGCTTATCTGTTGGTGTTTTAAAAGTGAATGTCAAAGAATGATTTTGGCCAAGATTGATTATTTAAAACCTGATTGAGATTGCGCTATCCTACACTGGGGATAGTCGGGATTTGCTGTCCTGTGACAGCCCTTTTGATATCACGATTGGAATAATATTAAACTAAAATGAATGTACACCATTTGTTGAATTTTAACCAAGGTGATGACAACGTAAATTCGCACAAGGAAGAGTTACAAACGCATAAATATGGCAATCCTAAAAATCAAAATTTGAACATATATTGCACTCAAAGAACATCAGATCATACACATTGGTTTTGGATTTAATCAAGAGGGACTTGCAACATGGCTTTCCATTGGGTATACACGCTGCCTTAATCCCATAGAGTTGTTGTGCTCTTACTCTGACTTACATTGAATTCTCATTTTAGGTATGAGATAGTTGATAGAGATAACCTTGGCATATCTTTGAGATGTTGTGTTCGAATAAATTCGAAAATGATGAGGGGTGAATTGACCACAAATTTGACTTGATCATAGATGGTTACCTTATGGCCATTGCTGATGAAGAAGTTGACAACCGGCTTATAAATTCTATTGTTGCTATTTTTAGCATTGGCTTGGCTAATATCTACTTAGTATAAGTCAAAGGTCATAATGGTATTCAACCAAGAGGAAAATCTTGTAAACATAGACTTTCATCAATGTTTGAATATTCATCATATTATCTTTGTGTTATTTCACCATTTCTGGTGAAATTTTGCTGCAACACAGGGAAAGGGAACATCATCTCAAATTTCTTCTAAATTCAGCTCCTCGTACCCGTGTGCATGCATTTGCATGAAACTTTCAAAGAATGTTCCTTCTTAAAATTATAAAAATTATAAACTTTGAGCATATTCTCTGTTTATTGATTATGTTGTTTCACAGAAGTATTTGACCTTCATGTCAAAATTCTAGAAAACAAAACCCCTATCTCATTTATGCATAAATTTGCGTGAAACCTACAGAATGTTTCTTTTCCTGTGACTTTTGGCATTTTGTCCTGTTGGTAATACTTTGCTACGTCACAGTAATAAAAGGGTGTTCATGTCACGTAATATGTTTTCATATTATATCTAAAAAGGAAATTAGTCTTGCCTGGATAATATTTCCTACATTTATGGCATAGTTGCTTTCTTTGGTGAGTACATATGTAACACAAAGAGTATGTTTGGAAACACCTAGGGTTAAGGTCACATGTCAAGGCCAAGCAACAAATATTGTATGGGGCATATCTCGATGATTTATATGAATTGATTGCAAAATAATTTTGCACAGTTTTCGCCCTTGTGTCATGGGAAAAAATTGTTTGGATACGCCCAATTCTAACGCCACAGTTGAACGTCAAACGACAAGGCTGTTCTGCAGCATGTTTTCTTCATTTATGACATGATTGGGTTTCAAAATAACTTTGTACAGATATTCCCTTTGGTTAGTACTAGTATTATTCCAAAAAGGTTGTTTGGGTTGATAGCATTATTTGCAGGGGTATCTGTGACTATTAGTAATTATACATGTATAGTTTATATATGAGAGAAATGTACCTAGTAAATCTGACCAGAGACTTGATTGATTGATTGATTGATTGAATGGAGTTTAACGCCGCTTTCAACATTATTTCAGTTATATCGCGGCGGCCGGAGCACCTAACAATGGATTCCTGGTATTTCTTTCACCTGTACTACCATTACATCCTTTCCTAGCCTCCGACTGCTATCTCACATAGGTTTACGATTATCTACCCATTGGTGAGAGACAAACGTCGGAAAGGATATTTGCCGCCACCGGGGATCGAACCCACGACTTCCAGATTGGAAGTCTTATGCCTAACCAACTGCGCTATGGTGGCGGCTATACCTGAGACTTGAAGAATCAAGAGTATATACAATATAAAATGTTATGTATGCTGCATCTAGTGTTGCCCTTAATTCTATACAAAAATATTGTTAGAGTAATGTCATTTCTATTGGTTACCATGGAAATGCATTGCTTTTAAAAAGAACTTAAAGCAACAGTTCGCGTTCAGAGTAAAAAAAAAACGCTCTATCGTGAATATTCTTTGAATATTTTTTCTTGAATTAGTATTATGAAAGATGAGTCACATAAAAATACAAACTAAAGGACAAACGGCGGCTTTTTGTGAAACGCATGATCTGCTGTATAAAGTAAAATATGTAAATGAGGTTTTGGTCACATGAAATACGCCTCCGTGCATGAGCGGTATATAAGTGGTATTAAAATTGGAGTTCGAAATGTTGCGAGTCTTAAATATTATTCAAGTTAGGCCTATATTAAGATCATCACTTCATAATCATTTATATAACGGAATATTGGAATGACAAATACAAACTTATCTTTAAGAATAAAAGTCTAGTTTTTGTGTACATTATAAGTCGTCTTAGATCATTGTTTTGCGTTTGAAAAATGTTCACGAACACAGACGGGGACTTTAAGCAATAGACTCAAGTGACTTCGAGCAAGTTAGAACAATTGTCAGAATAGACTTGATATCAATCAGAGATGTACATATCATATTGATTTTTACCATTTTTGTAATTCTTTTGTCCTTTGATGGCATTTCTATTTGGGGAATTTAATTTTAGTTTGTACTCAGCAGAATCATATTTTGGATGTTATTCATCATTTTTGTTACAAATATATTTGATGGTTGCTTTTCTCGTTGTCGCTAATTTAACAAGTCTGATGTCACAACAATTCCAGACATTGTAACTTTAAGAATATCGTATTGGTATTTTTTATGGAGATTTCTCTGTCCAAAGTTAAACATGAACATGTTAGTGAAACGTTTAAAACTTGGTTTCATATACTTTGTACAAACACTTGAGTAAAAGGCGAAATTTGAATGTCGTCTACTATTAATTTATATGTTAATAGAGATGTCATTAATTTTGGTAACTGCTTCTTAGTTTGAAATTATATACTTCTATCATTGCAAAATAAATCATGTTCACATAAATTTAGAAATCTTCAGACCTTCATGGCAGGTGAGAGCTTCAGATTAATTTTCACCTGATTCATACTGTTTGTTAAAAATAAACATTTTCTCAAAATATTATTTTCCATGACATGGACCTGGGACTGTATTAATCACTTTCTGTTGTAGCTCTGATTATATTTTTTTATTTTGATTTTATTATTTTTTGTTTGAATCTAGTTAATATTGAATTATAATTCAAATCAAAGTCCTGGTAAAATACTCTTGGTAGTCAGCAAATCAAGCAAATCAAGCTTTTCCTTACTATAGCCCTGTCTAGAATTTTACATCAAGATGACCTTACAGATTAAATAATCCATTAGAAAATGGAAAATCAGTCCAGATAATGATAACAATCTTGTTATTGTAAGACATTCCATGTCACTATATTGACCCTTGAATAACCTGCTAACTGTAAACCTGTGCATTGGACTCTGCAGAGTTTACCAGTCCCACTGATCGGCTAGTCAGAGAATATAAGCTGATGAGAAATTATCTTTCTCTAGTTGAATTTTGCTTTTTTTCACAATACTTCAGATCAGTGGGACGGGAGCCAGTCTACCTAAAGACATACATGCATTATTTTTAAATAAAAGAAATCACACGCTGTAATTATAACCCGAAACAGCTCTTTAGTTGTCACAGAGTTCTAGAAAACAATACCCTGTCAATACTTTTACAGGTAATGTCCCCGGTAAATAAATATTTAACTTCGTTAGGATTCGAACCAAGGACCTCTTTGTCCAAAAGCGAGAGCTATACCGCGTTGCTATAAAAAGCTAGCTTGTAGGACAAGGCAGAACAAAACCCCTTACACATAAACCGGCTACCATATATAGTTAAAACAAAAGCAATCATAACATCATAACTACAGTACAAACTTTAGTTACAAGGCAGGCGAATTTTATAAAAGGATTTTGTTAAGAAAAAAAATACGTAATTAACTTCAAAATTCAAGTTTGGGTTTTACTATACAACGTTGCCAATTGCATATTATCAATTAAATAAATCATTCGAATCTTCTTCAAAATGTAAGCGATCTGGATGTGTTGTAAGTTCATGTTTAACAGAGTTTCTTAAAGGAACAAAACATATCAAAATTCCAAAATAAGATTTTGAGACAAACTAGACACTAACACCAGTTATTCCTGGATATTGATGTGCAGTGGATATATTATATATAACAGGACATTAAGAATCAGGCTCGACCCCTAGCTGACTAAAGAAAACAAACCCCGGGAGTAATGGCTATTAACGGATAACAAGTCAGATTTATGGCATTAGTCCCAGTGCTCATTGCACCTATTAGTGCGGTTCCTTATGTACGAAAAAGGGGTCCCGTAGGATTTTCGTGCTGAAATTGATTTTTTGGTTTTAATTGATTGATTAGGGGTCAAGTAATCACAAACTATGCGGGTCCAAATTTTCTGAGCATATTCCCCGATTTTATGGGCTCTCAAAGGAGCCCATATGAACAAAATAGGTATTGTCCTAAAAAAGGGCTAATGAGATATGTATTTTTTTCTAAAATAATTTCTTTGGTTTAGTTGTGGATTGCAGTGAAAAAATATACAAAACTCCATGTTTTAAAAGCTTATTTCACCCTTTATGGGCTCTCACAGAGCCCAAAATGGCAATTTTGGTGTTTTTATATAAGTGGGTTAAGGGAAATCACCTTGTTTGTTTCGAGTTGTTTTCTTAAGCCCTGTTTGGTATTTAGTGTGGGTTTGTGTTGAAATACTTGTAAGTCCATGTTCTCCAGGGTCATTTTAGAATTTGTGTGGGCTCTCATAATAGCCCATATGAGCCGATTGGGATGTTTCCTTAAAAAAGATTCACAAAAAATGACATTCCTTTGACTTTTCTATTCAAATTAAGTTCATTACCTAGCGTTGGTTAGTGTTGATGTCAATTATTTTTTCAATTTTTAACTTTTTGATTGGCTTTGAAATGAGCCAATATGAACAAATATAGGAGTTTTTGAAAAAAATATACCTCTGTATGGTGCCTACTAGTACCACAAATGGTACAAAAGTATATGAATCATGTTTTCAAAACCCATACAGTTCAAACATAGTGAAATTGACAAAGTGAATGATTGTGGAATTATATCGAAATGAAATGGAATGAGTGGGAGGAGCGTATTTAGAGTGACTTTTAAGGGAGGTAACATAAAATCGCTAATTCCGTTCAAAATATCCATTAATTCTCTTTAAATGTTTTGCGAATGAATGATTGGAGCGTCGAGGGAATAATTTTGTTAGAAATATCTTTCAATTTCACGATGTTCTTAATTGTACACGGTGCTTTGGCGCTAAATGAAACCCATAAGAGAAGGTTTATTTTTGTGTGTGAGTTTTTTTTTTTTTTTTTTGCATAATGCAAATATACGATAGATTAAAATAATGAACTACATATTTCTTAAGATATTTTTGTTTTAAATGTTGTACCACAAATGGTATGAATGCTCTCTTTGGGTCGGAGATATTCCGTTCAAATTACCTCAATTTTAATGGATTATATGGACCCTTAATAAGCCCATATGAGTCAACATGGTTACTTTGCCAACAATTTGGTTCAAGAAAAGATTTCTGAAGAATGGCGTTTCTGAAGCCTTATGAGTTAATGGGCGCGGGTCTCGGTAAAGCATATGTAAATCAAATTTTCAAAGCCCATACATCTTTCATTGACGCTTAATGAAGGCCATAAGAGCATTTTTCGGCATTCTGTAAATGTACGACGGAATATGTTTTTATTCAATGTTGTATTTTTGCTTTGGCATTTATAAGTTCGCACGAATAAAAATCACGTCGTCTCTTTTTTTGCTATAGGTTTGTCTGCTCTGTTTCAAATTGTTTTACTGCCCTTTAACGTCTCGAGTAAGATCTATATAATGCCCAGTTCGCTTATGCGTATAAAATTAGAACTGTATCAAACAACAAGTTCATCTATATTAAGATTTGTAGGTAAGAGTTATAGATGTGTGCATCAGCTCTCTTCCTTTGAAATTTCTATCGATAGACACACAATTGCTGTTGAAACGAGGTTTATACTAACGGATTATTGAGTCCTTACGGATTGCCATACTTATAAGCATTCTCAAGCATGCATTCGCAGGCAAAACGCCTGTTTCAGTTAAGTACATGTTTCCCTACTCACAGACACTCTTATGGAAATGTCTATTAGTATATTTCTCATCTGTTCTGATAAAATTTGCTGCATTTTTAAAACAAATAGTGAATCTTCCTAAAACTCAAGTAAAAGAGGAGAAACTTAGACGCATGCATATGGTTTGCTACGCTTATTACAGGCAAATTCTTGAAACATATATATAGTTATATTTTCTTTTATCTATTTTGTTCAATTTTTCATAGAAATCAGTTACCAAAAATTCATGTCATTTACAACAACTTTATCAATTCAACTCGTTATGACATGTTATAATCTCTAAACAGGTGCATTTATGTCTATAAAAGAAACATCATGCAGTTTTGAATTTAATCTTGCTGCCTCGGGAAATGCATATTTGGTAAAGAACATCATTGGGAATGGCCATCTGATTCTTGTTTTAATTTTGCAACCTACCTAGTGCACACGAAAGCCCTTGAAAAAATGTCCCTATACATTGGATGCGTGTAGATATTGAAGGTTTGTTAAAGAAGGGACTTTCTTGGTGACCATATGTATATACTAAAAAGGCGATGCATATCAAGATAATGATTACCGGTATTTACTTTAATACCACGGAGAAAATAACGGACTAAGGCAAAGTGAAGCTGCTCTAGTATTGCTTGATTCACATAAATGAAGAAAATACTTGGAATGTTTCTCTATGGCATATATGCCTTCAAAGAAATAGAAATATTCTATAAGTTTTCCTAAGTGTATAGGTTGAAAATTAATATGGAAGAACCATTAGATTAGATATGAACGGACATTTTTATTACCGCTTCAAGTGCAAAACTCCTGCAGATCACTAATCCGGTAACAGCTCGTTCAAATCTAAAGAAACGGACTTTGACCAACTAGTTTTCATTGGTCATACAAGCGAAGAGGTAAATGCTGCTTAGAAATGACCAACGATATGTATGTTGTTTTGGTTTGGAAGACGTGTGAAACATGCACAGTGACAAGGAAAATTTCTTTAAGCCAAAACAGAATTAAAATGAATGTTTTTTACCAGTCATTTCAAAATAAGACCCACAAGAACAGCTTGATAACATCGAAAACTTTGATTTATTAATGAAACGTTTAAGTCATAGAAACAGCTTCTGTGATGCTTCTGTGATCATAGAAAATATTATCATTCTTTGCACTGATCTCGTGACTATTTCAGTACGAAACAACTGTGGCAACTGAAAATAAGATATAGTAAAGTGATCGTGAGGTCGGAACACTAAAGATAACACTGTTACAGATCGAGTAATTGTCTCCATCAGTAAAATTGTCAAGAAGTTGTGTTTTTTATTCAACAAAAGTAGTTTAATTCTCCTTTTTGACCTTACACCTCTCAATTATCTTGTATCTTACAGTAAAGTCAAATCTATCAGTAAAAAGGGAGTGGTGACCATAGATGTGTGCTTACAGCTACTCTTTCACAGTTCTTCTTCAAAGAACAAATACACATCTGGTTCTTAGATTTGGAAATTTGTGCATTTTTCGATGTTAAGAAATCGCACATGGGTATGGCACTAACATCAACTCATTTAAAAAATATTGTAGCTTGCATGTTCGAATCGGCAAGGTCAGTGACGAACCAGTCTTTTTTTATCCAATCTATTAATTACGAAATTGTTAACTTTCATCACGTATAATGTTTCATTTTTCGCATGTTTAGATATGAAGGTTCCCAAATGACAAATACTTCGACCTTTACCTTTGAAATAATGGGACAAACAGACGGAATTACATGCGTAAATAGTTTACTATAAATTATTTGTGAATTATTTTAAAGGCGTTAGTACTCGTAGTTGCTTTATTTTTTCAGGATGGAATTCAGGTATGCCCGTCTTTTGTTTCTTGCCTTACAAGATCGAATTGTTTTATTGTAGAGTTTTTTTACATGATAACGTCTTAATTTCCGAATAATTAATAAAAAATTCAAAAATCGCATTTCCCAATCTGTGAAAGTGCAGCTTTAATATAGCAAGTTTGATACAGTCGACCGGGGTTGCATATTATAGGTATTTTCGACTACAATGATTTTAGTCTTGTGTGAGAAAGCTTCAAAGTATGGAGTAGTTTCTTCATATATTTGAAGGATATTCAAACCAGCACATATGGGCTTCCCCAAGCCTCAATAATCATATGTGGGCTTTGGATATTTGATTCAGATTTTTTTTCTAATTCTATCCTCATCATAACCGTACTTAATTCAATGAGGCTGGAGAAATGTTTAAGACAAGAAATTGATTTTCTCCCACCCATTATTAGGCAAAGTATTAAGAGATTTTCGATCTACTTTTTGTTTCAACCAATAAAGAATCATTTACAGCAATTTTTGTACCCATGAACATCATAAGAAGTGCCGTTTTTCTTTAAACCCAACTTCGGAAACTGATTGTCCGGCTCCTATGGGATCATTTGCAAGTAAACCAAAAGGAATATTAGACTATTAAATATCGGCTAATTGTTTATTATACCAAAGCTATTTTTTAAAAAAAAACCAAACATGCTGAAAGTAATTGGGGAACGGTTCAACCGCAATGAGAATAACCTTTTTTGTGACCCTTATTCAAAAAATTACCCAAATCAGTTCACATGGGCTATTATGCCGGTGAGCCCATTAAATCCTGACATGATCATAGAGAAATAGACATGTGAGTATTTCAAGGCCAACAAACATTTTGTACTAAATAAAGCTTAAGAAATCATCTCTAAACAAAAATGTTTTTCCTAAACCCATTAATAGGAAACAGTCAAAATTGCTATTTTGGGCTCTGTGAGAGCCCAAAAATAGTGGAAAGCCTTTGAAAAATGGGTTACTGTATTTGCTTATATGTTCTAACACTAAATACATTGTTAAACTAAAGAAAACATTTAAGAAGAAAAACAAAACGCCTTTCCTGAACCTAGTATTAGGAAAATACCCATTTTGGCCATATGGGCTCCTTTGAGAGCCCATAAAATCGGGGAACGGACCCAAAAAATTTGGACCCGCATTGTTTCCGATTGCTTGACCCCTAAACAATCGATTAAACACAAAAAATCAATTTCAGCACGAAAATCCTACGGGATTACATAAGGCACCGCACTATATCTACGGTCTCCGGTGCATTTCTTAAAAGGGAGCAATATTCTTCGCATGTTTGTATACCGTGCAAAACGATTTTCAAGAGATGATCTACTTGCCTTCAGAGAGGGGGGGCATATTTATAAATCATTTTATTTTGTTTAAAAATGCTTACAAATTGTATTATTCTGCAAAATATTCGAAACCAAAGTCTAAATTTTCACCACAAAATACAATTAAAATCATTCTGATAATTAAAAAGAACATAAAAGTGGCGACCGTAAATTTTCAGTAGGGCCGTAAAGGGCCGTAAAATACACTTTAGACCAAATGGGAATTTGACTTGTAGACTGGTACTACTGTGTTTGCTTCGTTTTGAGATTTCAGCAGCAGCCATCGATAATGACAAACAAGTGCACTCTCACCCCAGTAGTTCTCACATCTTCGACATATTTACGACACACCGTTTAATAAAAATAATAATCACCAGGAACATGTTTCGTAAGTTAATGAAATGTTTCTTTCATTGTTGTAAGCTGGTAATAAATATTTGTTCATCATTTGGATCTGACAATGAGCTACGCACAAGACAAGTGGCCGTTAGCTCAAGATACGCCGACCTTGTCACTGGACTAGTGGTTTTGCCTATAGGCCAGCTGTCAGAAAATGCCTAGTCAGTCTTCCCAGATTAATTCATACCAACACCAATTATGATTGACTAGTTTGTGACTCTCATGTGGTGGCAGGTTTTCATTAGTTGTGTAATATAACTTTTTTGTACAGATTAGTCAGTAAGGTATTTGAATATAGATCCTTAATAGATCAAAGAGCTCTACTGTCAGCAGTGTTTATTCTAGGCTGGGGATTGTCCCACTTTTTGCAAAGATCTCCCATATTTTCTAGATTTGTGGGGGATTTTTACTATAAACAAAGAGTTTTGAGGAATTACAGACGTTTCGTACCATAACCATGACTGTACCAGTTATTTCATACCATCGTATTCGAGATTTCGTACCATAGTATTAGAGATTTCTTACCATAATGTTGGAGACTTCGTACCATACTTCTTGCATTTCCTACAGCTTTTTAATTATAGTTTTTTTTTAAACACAAATCAAGAGAAAAAAAATGTTGTAATCATTTCATAGTTTGAATGTTTTAAAAAAATATTTTGTGTATGATATAGATGACAGAAAAATGGGTCTGGTATCCCAATATCTCTTAACCTTGAGATTTTATCAGCTTATACACGCATACATGAAAATACCAAGATTAAGTTACTGTATTAATTTTAGCAAAGTATTATATTTCCTTTGAGATTCAAAGAATTCAATAAAAAATGGCGTAAATGTTAATCTACATAAATGTATTAAATTTCAAAGATATATTCAAATAATATTCTGTGTAATGTTAAACCATACCTATTGTTAAATCATATGTTTGATTTATGACTGAATTTGTGAAAAAAAAAATGAAATGAAATAAGTCAGTATCACACTGCGAGCAATAAATACAAGTAACAACTTAAAAATAAATATTATTCTTTTGGTGACTTTTTTTTCACTCAGATTAATAATGAAATACATGTATCATATTTCAATACCGTGTACTCAGTCATATTTTTTAAGGCCTGATGCAGTCAACTCAAGCAGTACATGTAACTGAACTCGTCAGCCGCGCCCCGACAATACATTTAAAGGTAAACAGCAAACAAATTTCCATTCATAACTACTCATTATCAATAAAGCAATCGGCAATTGCTCAACATTTCACACCTCATTTGACTTCTTTAATGGTTGTTTGTAAACTCGGTGCAATCATCAAATTATCTTTCATAGTATATGACATGATACAAAAACTCCAATCATTTGGTACGAAATGACAAAAACATGGTACGAAATGACCACCATATGGTAGGAATCTCCATAGAAATTATGGTACAAAATGGTTATGGTACGAAACGTCTGCATATTGTTTTGAGTACCAGTTATTTCTCAATTGCTTCCCATTTGTGCTAAAATCCCACGTTCTTATAAAATCCTAGAATAAACACTGTGTCAGAGTGTCAGTGTCATAGGCAGTTACAACTGTTTCATGTTGAGCCATCAAACTGATAACGGTTTGAAAACAATGTATAATTGCTGTCATTGATGTGTTAGGAACTGATTAATCGATTATGAAATTTCTTAGTCGATTGTCACAATCACAGGCCAAAACCTACTGATTATCGATAAAAATTGATTAATCTGCTCATCACTATTAAGTACATCAGCTGCCCGGGATGCATGACCAGATTCTATATGCTTGTTGTTACCCGAATATTGTTTCAGTGAACGGAGAAATCTCGTTTATTCATTAATATGATGCTGTAATTACGAAATTGTATTGATTTAGAGAAAATAAAAAGGATTGTACACACAGTAAATTTGATATTTACCCGGACACTATTTATGATATCTTATTAGCAAAAGCCACATTAGTTGTCCTATTTTTAAGCTCACCTTGAGTACGATGTGCTCAAGGTGAGCTTTTGTGATCACTGAATGTCCGTCGTCTATGGTCCGTTGTCAGGCGTCAACAATTTAAATGCTTACACTCTAGAGGCCACAAATATGGACTGATCATCATGAAACTTTGTCAGAATGTTTTACAGGTCACAAGGATGAACCCTATTGAAAATGGGAAGGATCCATACTATATCACAGGAAGGGTCTTAATGACAATTTTCTTATTTACACTCTAGATGCCTCAAATATTGTCCAATCATCATGAAACTTTGTCAGAATGTTTCAGGGTTGGCAAGTATTGACCGGGGCGATTTTAACCAGATGGTTTTAACCTGTTAAAACCGCCCCTGTCAATACTCCTGTGTTACGTGCCAATGTAACACGAACAAAGAAGCCAGCAACAAACTTTACAATTAACAATATTTATTGACAATAATACCAGAATTATTGACAATATGAAATTAATACAAAAACAATTTACAATACCTTGAATGTTTAATCCTAAAGTTTTAATTTTAGATCCAATTTATTTAAGTTCCTGGTCCACAAATAATAAGTCCAATAATATCTGAATTTAAAATTAAACACGCTTTCAAACACACTTTTAAGATAACAAGAAATCCCCTTTTAGTTTAACACAGTACTACTAAATGAAACCATAAGTCTAAATCAAGTGAACCAAGAATGCTGTAGGAACCCCTTTATATAATACTATAGAACAATCTGGAATAGCATAGAACATAAGAATACTCTAGAGTCTGAATCACTTTCTAAAAGGCCTTTCTAGAAAGATCTACAATATTCTACATACATTTACCTAACAGAATCAAGAGATAGGAAAATTCCCAGTCTAAAAATAGACACGGTAAATACCATTAGGTTTATTTATAGTTTATACATAACCCTTTCCCCCTTGAAAGAAAAAAGAAAGGTTTATGAAATAAATCTTTCTTTTTGTATTATCTTTAGCATATACAATTACACAATTGATAATATCATGATTTGTTGAAACATTTCAGCACATCCAGCATGAAAATACAAACAATTTTCATCAAAAGAATTGAAAAAGAGATATATATACAACATATATACATAGATATAAAACAAAAAAAATATAGTGAAATGGTACTGTTAAATTCAATTTTATATTAAAGATAAGACAATTCAAAATTTTAGACTCTTGACAGAGCATCTGGTATAATGTTGTCTTTTCCTTTAATGTGTCTTACATCAAGATCAAATTCTTGAAGTGACAAACTCCACCTCAATAATCTTTGATTCTTACTCTTAAGTTTGTGGAGAAAACTTAAGGGATTGTGATCACTGAATACAACTATAGGAGAAGTTGCAGATGTTAAATAAACTTCAAAATGTTGGATTGCTAAAATCAAAGCAAGACATTCTTTTTCAATGGTGGAGTAGTTTTTCTGATGTTTGTTTAATTTTTTAGAAAAATAACAAACTGGATGATCAATACCGTCATCGTCTTCTTGCAAAAGAACAGCACCAATACCCACATCACTTGCATCAACAGCTAATTTGAAACATTTGTCAAAATCAGGTGCTGAAAGAACTGGTGTGCTCTTTAGTATGGCTTTCAAGCGATCAAAGGCAACTTGACAGTTATCATTCCATTTGAACTTAACGTTTTTCTTTAATAAGTTTGTTAAAGGTTCAGCTATTATAGAAAAATTCTTACAAAACTTTCTATAGTAGCCAGCCATACCAAGAAATCGCATCAGTTGCTTTTTAGTAGCAGGCACAGGAAACTCAGAGATAGCATTGACCTTAGATTCTAAAGGTTTAACTTGACCCTGTCCCACAAGATGTCCTAAGAAAGTAACAGTGGCATGACAAAATTCTGTTTTTCCAAGATTAACAGTCAATTTTGCATCACTGAGACGGTCGAAGAATTGTTTGATTCTTTGAAGGTGGTCACTCCATGTATCTGTATAGATGATGACATCATCAATGTATGCGTCACAGCCATCTAAGCCAGCTATAACCATATTTACAAGCCGCTGAAACGTCGCAGGAGAATTTTTCATCCCAAACGGCATAACTTTGTACTGGTACAGACCAGTTGGAGTAGCAAATGCTGATACTTCTTTAGCCCTATCAGTGAGCGGAACTTGCCAGAATCCTTTGAGAAGGTCAAATTTGGTGACATATTTAGAATTACCGACTTTGTCAATACAGTCATCAATTCTTGGTATTGGAAAAGAGACAGTTTTTGTCACAGAGTTCACTTTTCGATAGTCAGTACACATTCTGTATGTTCCATTTGGCTTTGGAACTAATATACATGGTGAACTGTAATTACTTTGGCTGGGTTCAATAAAGTCATTCTTCAATAAGTAATTCACTTCATCTTGAAGGGCTTTTTGTTTCACTGGATTCATTCTATAAGGATGTTGTTTTATTGGTTGAGAATCTTCCACAATGACATCATGATATATTTTATCAGTTCTTGTTGGGATGTCAGGAAACAAGTGTTCATATTCATTAATCAACTGTTTCAGCTCTTCTCGTTGAGATGGCTCCAAATGTGAAAGTTTGTCGTCAAGATTCTTTAGTATTTCAGAGTTCTCAAGTTTAGGTGGACCAGGCACAGATTTTTCACTAAAGTCTGAATTAACTTCTGATTCAATCATATTTGATTGTTGTGGGACAGTGTTTACAACTGTAACTGGTTTTGAAATAGAGCTATCTCTGTCAAAATACTTTTTTAACATGTTTACATGACACATTTGTTTATTTTTATGCCTTCCGGGAGTATTGATAATATAATTCAAATCACTTGTTTTCTTATCAATAGTATACGGTCCATAATATCTTGCCTGTAAGGGTCGGCCAGGTATTGGCAAAAGAGCAAGGATCTTAACACCTGGTTCAAATTCCCTATCAACACTATGCTTGTCATATCTTGCCTTCATTTTGCTCTGAGATGATTTAAGATTTGACCTAGCAACCTCACGTGCCCTAGACAGTTTATTTCTGAAGTCAGAAACATACTGTAACAAGTTCAAGGGTGTTTCATCATCAGCAAGAAATTTCTCTTTTAAGAGTGTTAATGGCCCACGAACAGAATGACCAAAAACTAACTCAAAGGGGCTAAAGCCAAGAGATTCTTGAACAGATTCTCTGACTGCAAATAATAGCAAATGAATACCTTCATCCCAATTTTTATCAGTATCAAAACAATATGACCTTATCATATTCTTTAGGGTCTGATGAAATCTTTCTAAAGCACCTTGACTTTCAGGGTGATAAGCAGATGACCGATATTGCTTGATACCTAATTCATGCATAACCTGTTGGAATATGCCTGACATGAAGTTTGATCCTTGATCAGACTGAACTGATTTTGGAAGGCCAACAAAAGTAAAGAACTTGACAAGAGCCTTAATAATTGACTTTGCCTTAATGTTTCTTAAAGGAATTGCTTCTGGGAAGCGGGTAGAAGCACACATAATTGTCAACAAATATTCAGAACCTGACTTGGGTTTTGGTAAAGGACCAACGCAGTCTATTATTATTCGACTGAAAGGTTCATCAAAAGCTGGAATGGGTTGTAACCTTGCTTTTGGAATAACTTGGTTAGGTTTCCCTACCATTTGACAAGTGTGGCAACTTTTACAATATTTGGAAACGTCCGATTTAAGTCCAGGCCAAAAGAAATGAGTCATAATCTTGTGATAAGTCTTGTTTACACCTAAATGACCAGACATTGGACTTTCATGTGCTATACTAAGTATTTCATGGCGATATGACTTTGAAACAACAATTTGGTGATGAACAGCCCAATCGTCATCAGCTGGGACATCAAATGGTCGCCATTTTCTCATCAGAATACCATTCTTTTTATAGTAACAAACAGGATTCTGAGACATTTCTTTTTCGGGTAATGCCCTATCAATTAACTTTGAAATCTCAGGATCATTTTGCTGTTCCTGGATTAACTTTGACTTTGAATGCGTTTCATGACCTTGGTCATTTGACCTTGGAGATGACTGACAAAATTTTGAAGAGTCTGTCTGAGTATCAGGCAGACTAAGATTAAAAGACTTTTTAATCTCGTCATTGAAATATTGACCAACAAAAGTATCAGTTAAGTCAATATCATTTGAATTTTTCAATGAAGCTTTTTTAGCCATACCCCGAGTTACTGCACATGAAGGGTACAAATCAGGTATTTCCTGCAAAATAGGATCATCTGTTTGACCTACATTAGGTGTGTCAGTTACAAGAGGATTAACAACAACCTTATCTCCAGCTAAGTCATTGCCTAGCAATAAATGTACACCTTTAAATGGTAAAGAATGTTTAACACCAACAACCACAGAACCAGTAACCAAATCTGAGGACAAATTAACCTTATGAAGAGGAACATTAATAATACCACACTCTACACCCTGAATAAGGACACTAGTACCAGACGAAGTCTTCTCAGAAAAAGGCAGAACATCTGCTAAAATAAGAGATTGAGAAGCTCCTGTGTCTCTTAAAATTTTAATAGGGGTAGGTGGGCACATATCACCTGAAAGTGATACAAAACCATTTAACATGAACGGTTCAAAAATCTCCATACAGGAATCAGAATTTGGTTCTGCCTTAACAATTGAATTTAACTCAAAAGAAGGCTGTGATTTAGGCTGAAGGCTGGTGAGCCCTGTAGGTTTGGCTGCACTCAGTTCCTTCTTCCTTTTTAATCTAAAACATTCTGAAATAAGGTGACCTGGTTTTTTACAAAAAGTACAATGTACTCGAGATAAGGGATTTTGAACATTGTTTTCACCAGTAGACTTTGGTTTAGGTGAATTCGATTGACTAGACATGCTAGATGAATCACCAGACATAGATTTATTTTGGGGATGTGAGGAAGCAGGTTTTGCTTTATTAACAAAGGAATTTTTGTGTGTAAGGTAGTAATCATCAGCAAAGCGAGCTGCTTCATGTATAGTTTCAACATTTTTTTCATCTAAATGTGACTTAATGTCAGATTGAATGCATTTTTTGAATTGTTCAATTAATATAAGTTGTCTAAGATTATCATAATTTTGGTCTATTTTCTTAGAATAGCACCACCTGTCAAATAATTTTTCTTCTTTTCTTGCAAATTCAACGTGAGTCTGGCCAGATTCTTTTCTACAACTTCTAAATTGTTGTCTGTATGCTTCTGGAACCAGCTCATAACCTTTAAGAATGAGTTCTTTTACAGTTTCATAATCATTGCTTTGTTCTGTTCTAAGTTGCGAATAAATATTGCGGGCTTTTCCTACTAAGACACTTTAGAGAAGTAAGGTCCATTGCTCCTTTGGCCATTTCAAGTTATTTGCAACTTTTTCAAAATGTTCGAAATATGTATCAACTTCATTTTCTTGAAATTTAGGAACAAGCCTAAAATGTTTTGTTACATCAAAATAGTCATTATACATATATCTGGGCTGATTTGCTCTATCTTGAATTTCTAATTCTTTTAATCGTAATTGAAATTCTCGTTCTTTTTCTCGCTCTCTCTCTGCTCTCTCTTCTTCTCGTTCTCTTTCTTCTCTTTCTCGCTCTTCCTTTTCTCTTTGAAATTGCCTTTCTTTTTCTTTCTCTTCAATTTCTAATTGTGCTCTTTCTCTTTCAATTTCCAATTCCTTCTCCCTTTGTTGAAGTTTTAACAGTTCAAGCTCTCTTGAGCTTGCAACTGATGGAACATCAACAATGAGAGATAGAGCTTTTTCATCAAAAATGTCCTCATCAACAAAATATTGAATCAAAATATTTTTAATTTCATGCTTTCGCAATGAGGACTTGACTTCTTTTAATTCATAATGCTTGGCAAGATTGAGCAAATCAGACTTTTTACCCAAATTCAATAGCTCCACGGAAGGTTCGTGCGTAAATTTTTCTAAGTCAAAAGACATGGTAGCTTGTTGCTGTATTCAAATAAGAATGTAAGATTTTGATAAATAATAGTGAAAGTACACTCTAGATTTATTAAAATTGAAATATGAAATTAATTTCTTAAATAATTTTGAACAGCAGATTTAAATACAGAATTTGTTTGATTTGTTTTGTTTTGTTTGTTTGCTTGTTTGTCTGATGTTCGTATCCCGGACGAGCCCCCAAATTGTTACGTGCCAATGTAACACGAACAAAGAAGCCAGCAACAAACTTTACAATTAACAATATTTATTGACAATAATACCAGAATTATTGACAATATGAAATTAATACAAAAACAATTTACAATACCTTGAATGTTTCATCCTAAAGTTTTAATTTTAGATCCAATTTATTTAAGTTCCTGGTCCACAAATAATAAGTCCAATAATATCTGAATTTAAAATTAAACACGCTTTCAAACACACTTTTAAGATAACAAGAAATCCCCTTTTAGTTTAACACAGTACTACTAAATGAAACCATAAGTCTAAATCAAGTGAACCAAGAATGCTGTAGGAACCCCTTTATATAATACTATAGAACAATCTGGAATAGCATAGAACATAAGAATACTCTAGAGTCTGAATCACTTTCTAAAAGGCCTTTCTAGAAAGATCTACAATGTTCTACATACATTTACCTAACAGAATCAAGAGATAGGAAAATTCCCAGTCTAAAAATAGACACGGTAAATACCATTAGGTTTATTTATAGTTTATACATAACACCTGAAAGTGGTCAATACTGGTCAATTCCCCCAAAAACAGGTGGTCAATACTGGTTAATTGAATATTTTAGTTGGCTGAGTGAGATTGAGTTGCCAATTTAGTGTTAATTACTTTATGAAATATAGTGTATGTTATGCACATACTGTTTATATATGGACATACTGGTTTATCAATATTTCATACAAAAATGAATATAATAATCCAACAATATAATTAATCTTCCCTTAAAACAATCTTTTTAAGTTACCCAGTGTTTCTTTTTCGTCCAAGTATACATTAATATTTGGGGCTCAACTTCAGGAAAGAATTGAAGACTGTTTCAAGCAGTCTTAAAATCTTTTCTGAAGTTGAGCTCAAGAGAGTCTATGGGACTCACATCAGAGTTTTGACAGTCCTTTTTGTGCCTCAGATGCACAAAATCTGCGTCCTTTAAAACCCTGTGGCACTCATCCTTTTTGACTATTTGTCTTCCTCCAATGGGTTGGTAATCGTAGACCAATTTGGGATAGCAGCTTGAAGCTAGGAAAGGATGTTAATTGTTATGGTAATACTGGTGTGAGAAATACCAGGAATCTAATGTTAGATGCGACAGCAGCCACAATATAACTGCAAGATTGTTAAAAGCGGCATTAAACCCCAAACAAACAAATTATTTTGCCTGTCTAACAGGTGTGTCTACCACGGTCCTCTTGATTTGTAAAAATCTTCCTTCCAAAAACTTGCAAAGTTTCGCACAATTTGAATTTGATTGAAGGAGGTTAAAATTAATTGCTTTTAACTA
The DNA here is from genome assembly GCA_948146395.1 of Fragum whitleyi. Classification (NCBI taxonomy): domain Eukaryota; kingdom Metazoa; phylum Mollusca; class Bivalvia; order Cardiida; family Cardiidae; genus Fragum; species Fragum whitleyi. Next base: position 21,225,663 of record OX411556.1, read on the forward strand.
AACATATCCTTTTGTGTTGTGTTTTAAAGGCATTGGACACTTTTTCCTGTTTTTGTTGTCCATTTAGGAATTCAATCTAATTAATTCTGTAATTAAAGTTTTAGAATATTTGAAATGTTTGAATATTGGAAGTTTTGAATATTCAGGACTAAACCACAGTTTATGTTTATGTAAATGCCTATATATCTAACCCTTGTCATGCTGAAAAAAAATCTTGGCAACCTTTACATATTAATCAAAGTGCTGAAAGCTCTGGATTCTCTAATTGTGACTCAGCATTTGATTTTGAAATTATAATTTCTAGCACGAAGTGCTCAAGGTGAGCTTTTGTGGTCAAGTGATGTCCCTCATCCGTCGTGCGTCGTCCGTCGTGTGTCATCAACATTTACCTTGTAGACACTCTAGAGGTCACATTTTTTGCCCGATCAACCTGAAATTTGGCCAGAATGATTGTCTTGATGAAATCTCGGACAAGTTTGAAATTGGGTCAAGTGGGTTTCAAAAATGAGGTCACAGGGTCAAATCTTAGAAAAACCTTGTAGACACTTGAGAAGCCATATTTTTTGCCTGATCAACCTGAAATTTGGTCAGAATGATCATCTTGATGAAATCTCAGACAAGTTCGAAATTGGGTCAAGTGGGGTCAAAATTGAGGTCACAGGGTCAAATCTTAGAAAAACCTTGTAGACACTCTAGAAGCCACATTTATTGCCCAATCAACCTGAAATTTGGTCAGAATGATTCACTTGATGAAATCTCGGACAAGTTTTAAATTGGGTCAAGTGGGGTCAAAATGAGGTCATGGGGTCAAATCTTAGAAAAACCTTACAGACACTCTAGAAGCCATATTTTCTGCCTAATCAACCTGAAAATTGGTCAGGATATCATCTTGATGAAATCTAGGTCAAGTTTGAAATTGGGCCTGTGGGGTCAAAAATGAGGTCATGGGGTCAAATCTTAGAAAAACCTTACAGAAACTCTACAAGCCATATTTTCTGCCTGATCAACCTGAAAATTGGTCAGGATAATCATCTTGATGAAATCTAGGTCAAGTTTGAAATTGGGCCAGTGCGGTCAAAAATGAGGTCACAGGGTCAAATCTTAGAAAAACCTTGTAGGCACTCTAGAAGCCATATTTTTTGCCTGATCAACCTGAAGATTGGTCAGAATGATCATCTTGATGAAATCTAGGTCAAGTTTGAAATTGGGTCAAGTGGGGTCAAAAACTAGGTCATGAGATCAAATCTTAGAAAACCTTGTAAGCAGTGTAGAGGCATCATTTTTTGCCCAATTTACCTGAAATTTGGTCAGAATTTTTCATCCTTTCTTAATTCTTCTATAAACAATTTTTGACAGTTCATTCAGGTGATTGATTTAGGGCCACTATGGCCCTCTTGTTCTGGTTTAGAAAGGAAAATCAGGTTGTATTGACTAAAATCAGACTGCACACATGTGCTGACTGATGTTTGTCCATACCTCCTGCCAAAGCAGGAATATTATGGGATAAGCATGACAAGGGTTAAAAGCACTTATGATAGTTCTGTGCTTATCCCTTGTTTTGTGATGATTAACCTGAAGTTAGGGCTACAGATAGAGGTGGTATTCTGGATTTAAATTAAAATATTTCACTAGTCACTGCTAAAGCCCTATTTTATGAGTACTCGTTGAAATCACCTTGTTAAGACGATTCATAAGAGTACCCACAAAATAGGGTTTCATTTGGAAATAAAGATTCTAGACTGGAGTTTTCTCCTCTTATCTTTACCTCTGTGAAGTGATTTCATGAACCCTTATCCTGCATAGTTTTACTTTTTCTTTATCAAAAAAATAATTGCCAACTTTTGTCACATTTCAAACAATCTGGCATAAATCATAACCACAATAGATAAGTACAAAGTAGGCTGTGCCGGCTAAAATCAGATTGCATGCATCGTACAGTATTCCACACAGGCCCCAAGACCTGTGGATTTTAGGGAGGAATGGTAGATGTAAGTTAACCATGCTGCAGGTCCTTCAGGCCTATACTAGTAGTTAATGGCAGTTAACTTAGCATTTCAAAGCTGTTGTGTTTTGAAAAATAATTTGCTTTCCAATTCTAAAATTTATATTGTCAAGTGTATAGTGAATATGCCAACTGCTTCGGCTTTAACCACACCCCTTCTGGTACTGAAGACATTGTAGAAAAAGGAGAAAAGGAGAAATTGCTTGTCAATTTTTTTTTTCTTTTCCAACAATATTTCCCATGCAATTTATCCCTTAAATTGCTAAAAATCAGACATGGTTGTCATACAGAACCTGTTGTTATCAGGGAGGGCCTGTAATATAAAAGACTTTAAATAGGTTCTTCAGGCTGTTGGAAGTTAGTACATGTAGTTAGTGTCAAACCCTGTTGTATTATTACAAGGCATAAACATAGCAGAAAAAGAAAAATAGATGCCGGTTTAAACAGTTCTTCTTTTCTAAAATTGCTTTTTCAACCTTTTTTCTCTTTGGTTAATCCTTCTCTTTGGTTAATATAAAGATATATCAGGATTGTGGAGTAGATGGTTTAATCTGATAAGTGCAAGTTTTTCAGTTATAATTAAGATGATGTGGGTCAACGACTTTTGATATACAAGTGTATCTATAACGATCAATGCACATTGGGATACTTTTCGATAGTTGATAAACTGTGAACAAAATATCGTACCCTCACATGGCCAGCCATGTGCGTTACAGTCTACACTCATACTTGTCGCTTGTTGAACACTGGATTAAACTCTTCACAGTCGTAAGAAATATTGTTGATTTAATTCTTTAAACCTTGTAACTACAGCTTTATTTAACTGTAGTTATGAGGTTTAAGAACTACACCAACAGTTATTTTGAATTTATTTTATTTTCAATATTTATAAATTTACATAAAGATCCAAAATATAAATAGGGCAGTTTTGAATGACTGAATAACGAAATTTTTATGTATTGTTGAAAAGGGGAAAATCTTATCTAAAAGCCAGTTGATCAACATATTATTGTCTGAGGAATTATCAGTTTGTGTTAAACATTTTCTTAGGAATTTGAATTAAGTCTGTTTGGAAATCTTATCCCTTTCCATAGTACAAAAGCCATTGTTAAGAAAAGAAAATTATAAAATTGCAACTTTTTTCCTTCTCATAAGTTAACTTTTAGCCATATTGTTCAAGTTTTTCATCTTTGAAAGGTTTGTTTATTTTACAAGGCATTGATTCTACCTCAACCTAGATTCTTGCTTCCTATGGAAAAGAGGTTATCTGAAAGCAATGGTCTGAATTTTTGTCAAGCAAATAATGTTTTCTTTTCTGAAAGATGTTTGAAAAATGATCATTGATGATAAGGCTTATATATCTGAATAATCCAATGTATTTTACATTTGAATTTTAATTTTCAATTTTATTATGCAACATGCTTGTTGTTTTCAAGTTTTAACCTTGGAAAATATTCATTTCCTTAGTAAAAAAAAGGTTAAATTTTAACGTACGTAAATTTTATGGCCTTTTTATGAGCTTTTTTCCTCCTCTAGTTTGTTATAATTACTAAATGTATTGTGATGCACCTGAAATTAACTAGACCGAAAAAGGCGCAATATGAGGCCTATCCAAACTTGTAATCAGAGTCTGAAACAAATAGTTTATCCCTAAAATCAGTATGGTCTATCCCAGAACAATCCCTGGATCCGCAGGTTTTGTGTTTGACCCTTAGACGAGGGTTTGACCCCCAAATATATGATATGTTACTTTGCCCCTTAAAAAATTCTTCCAAGGGGGTCATTGTGAATAATAATATTCTACACATCAATTTCTTATTTAATATCTTTAAAACCAAAGTTCAATTTACTCTTAAACCTATAAAATTCTAACTCATGATTAGCTCTTTCTAGTTGTTTGACCCCTTTAAATTCTGTTTTGACTCCTGGAATTTAATGGTTAAGAGGTCAATGACTGGATCCTTATTAAAAACACTAGCACAGACCCTGATACTATGCAGCAGGGTAGCCACAATATAGGGTTTTATGACTATCTACCCTTGTTCACAGCATATTCATGCTGTACTCGCATCTTTGACAGATTGATTGATTGAATGGAGTTTAACACCGCTTTCAACATTTTTTCAGTTATATTGCGGCGGCTGGAGCACCTAACAATGGATTCCTGGTATTTCTCAAACCATTACAACCACCACATCCATTCTTAGCCTCCAGCTGCTATCTCGCATAGGTCTACGATTATGAACCCATTAGTGAGAGACAAAAAGTCAGAAAGAATGAGTGCTGCTGTTGGGGATCGAACCCGCATCTTTGGCAGACAGAGCAGGCTAATAAGATCAGCCTGCATAGATGTGTAGTCTGATCTTGGCCTACACTGCCTGATTTCTACTAAATTACTGTGGAAAAATAATTAGCTGGATTGGTTGAAATGAACCAAAAATTTACAGTTTGTTCGAAATTAAGGTAAGAGATGAAGAGAATATTTGTTTGTTTCATTGAGGTATGAAACTAAAATTCTAATCACACTGTATGAATATGTAATTCATACATGAGTGTGATTAGGTTTTTTAGTTTCATACATCCATGAAATCAAAAAAAAAATATTCTCTTCATATCTTATGAATTTAATATCATGCAGCAAAAATGTAAAGATTTGTCAATAAAAACATATATTTTGGGTCTGTCTCTTTGTGTGGAAAAGGGCTTTGTACTCAGAATAGTTTTCATTGAGGAATGAAACCAACTTTTCAGCCAATCAGAGTGCATGATTTCTGATGGACACAACCAATATTTAATTATTTGAAATTCAGCAGGATAATGGTTAATTTTAATTCAGCAGGATAAGAATTAAAGAATAAGATTTTAGACTGGTATAACCTCCTACCTGTATTTTGTACCTCTTGAAAGTGTTCTGTAAAACCACTCTCATCAATTCATCATCAGACAAATTTCAGAATGCAATATTATGTTCCATTTAACCCTTTCCTGCTTTACAAAATTTTGGACCTGTCCAAATTCTAAGGTTTTGCAGACGAAAATTTAAAGTGGATTTAATTTGAAAAATAACCATTCACTAGGATAGAAAAAAATGTGGAAAAAGAAGAAATTGCTTGTCATAAGCAATTTCTTCTTTTTTCTCAATGTTTTCTCAATCATAAAATCACAGGGATGAAAAAGCAGGGATTAAACAGCAAAGGCTATAGCAATACCTCTGGTTTCTTGTATTTTGGAGAAACCTGAGGTATTGCTATAGCCTTGGCTTCTTCAATGTTGTTGTCATCAGCATGTGAAAACATTTTGTGATACGTTCTCTGGTTCCTCTGAAGGCATTCACTTGAAACTTGACATACATGTTCACTATCAAAAGAGTAACCTATACTATCAAAGGGATTAACTTGAATTTGGGTGAACTTTGGCCATATTTCAGCTTCGATTTTTTATCCTCTAGCGTAGGCTTCAGTAGGCTGTGCTCTTGTTCCAAAACCTTGTACTTACAACTTGATTAAAGCTGTAGAAGTTTAGAAATAAAACTTTGACAAAATGCAAAACAGTGAAATGGTTGCTGCATTCGAAATGTCCATTTCCAGGAATGGGTTTGTTTGTTTGTAATCTTATTCTTATCTATAGGACTTATTTTGAAAATTTAGGAATATATGTCATTTCTGTTATCATGATTGTACTGAGTACAGGTCACGTACTTAACCCTTTCCTGCTTTACAAAATTTTGGACCTGTCCAAATTCAAAGGTTTTGCAGCAGAAGATTTAAAATGGATTTAATTTGAAAAATAACCATTCATTTGGGTAGAAAATAGTGTGGAAAAAGAAGAAATTGCTTGTCAGAAGCAATTTCTTGTTTTTTCACAATGTTTTCTCAATCATAAAATCACAGGCACGTAAAAAGCAGGGATTAAACAGCAGAGGGTTAAAGAATGAGGGTGTTTCGTGGAGAAATAAATGATAAGATTTGGTGTGTGACATATCCAACAATTTGAAATACTGGTGAGGTTCAAACATTGAGTAGAGTAGACAGCCACATACTCTAGAAATAAAAAATTACCTGATGGTCTACAGATACTCTGAGAACTTATTTATCCATTGAGCACATAGTGAAGTCCCTGGTCAGACTGTGCACCCGCACAATCAAAGTCTTTGCTTTGGGCATATTCGAAATTGTTCATATCAGTACTTTTCATGCTGAATCCTGGAATCTACTACTTCTTTGGTATGAGTTACAGACAAAGATCAGTCTGCACATAATGTGCTGTCTGATCTTCCTCTCTTCCACCTGCTATTCTGTTTTAGACCAAAGAAGTTTGAAAATTATTTTTTCAAAATAAAAACATACTGGCAAAAAGTGCCTCCATTGTTTTCAGCACTTTGACTTTAATGCAACTTTGTAAAGGCTTTTATTTAGCATGGCAAAGGGTAAAAGAAATAACAATGACATTTTTGTTGTTCTGGACAAAAAGGAGAAATTTCTCCTTCTGCCACATTCTCCCTCTGCCACATTGTTTTCCAAGTGACATTTTTCCTACTTTGAATTTTTGTCTGCTACCTTTAAAATTATAAGTCTAAAATTTCATCATCTGATAATGGGTTAAACCCTTTATATAAGGTAATATATAGGGTCATTTTTTGTCTTTTTAGGTAACATCATTTTTTGTCTTTTTAGGTAACAAGAGAGACGGTGATCCATCAAATTTAGATTAAAACCTTGTAAACAGACTGGACTATAAATAATGATGAAACCTTCAAGGCCAGATTGACTGGTCGACAGTGCTCACTGGTGAAGGTAGGGACAAAATGGAGTTTATTATGAATTTTGATAGCTTATATGTACATATAAGAAGTCTAAAATCTATATTTCTCATTAAAACCCTATCTTGTGGATACTCCTTGGAATCATATCAAGGAGATGATTCCTATGAGTATCCACAATATAGGATTTATACTTATATTGTTGAAATAAATAAATTTGATAAAGAAAATATTCTTTCCATGAGTAGCTCTGAGTTTTTTTCTTTAAAATCAGATTGAAAATAATACAAAGTAAAATTACATTGATACCATTACAAAATGCTCAAAAAAAAAGAAAGAGAATTTCTGCTTTAACACAATTTATACTGGAAAGAGCTTCAAATTTCTACTTTAGTTTATTTTCCTCTCTAAATTTGGGCCTCTTTGAAAAGGCAGACTTTTGGTTATTGTTATGATTTGGCGACTGTGCTCACTGGTGAAGGTAGGGACAAAATGGAGTTTATTATGAACTTTGATGGCTTAAAGGTACAGATAAGAGGGGATATTTCCAGTCTCAAATCTATATTTCTTATTTAAATCCTATAATGTGGGTACTCATTGGAATCATCTCGATGAGATGATTTCAATGAGTATCTACAATATAGGATTTGTGCGAGTATTGTGGAAATAAATTGATTTGAAAACGAAAATACTCTCTCTATCTCTTGAGCTCTTGAGTTTTATTCTTTAAAATCAGATTGAAAATAATACATAATAAAATTGAATTGATAACAGTACTAAATGCTTAATGCTCAAAAAAGGAAATTTTCTGCTTTAACACAATTTTACTGGAAAGATCTTCAAATTTCACTAGAAGTTTATCTTCCTCTCTAAATTTGGGCCTCTCTGAAAAGCCGGGCTCTTGGTTTGTAATGATTGGGCTCTCAATCCTGAGGGTTGTTAGTCATATCCCAAGCATAGGTGACTGTCATCTGACATTTGACAGAAGTTTTTTTGACAAGTGTTGTTTGTCTACCATCAAAGGGCAACTGATTAGTAGTATGCCTAAATTGGATGGACATATGGAAGCTGGGCTAAAATGATGTGGTTTTACTAGTTTGAGAAACAACAAGAAGCCTTGGGTAGGTGTTCCAGCCACAATTAAATTGGAAAAGTGATGGAAGTGTATGTGTTTAATCTGAAACAAAAAAATAAAAATCGGACCAGTCTTAACCATTGTCATGCTGAACCAGGAATATTCCTGCTTTGGCAGGAGCTATAGACAAACATCAGCCTGCACATATGTGCAATCTGATGTTAATCTACACCACCTGTTTCTTACTTTCAAACCAAAATTGTCAATGAATTCAGTTTTTCAAATACAAATTGACAAACAACTGGTACTGCCAGTGCTTTTTATGCCCCCGATAGGGAGGCATCATAAATTTGACTTGTCCGTCCGTCCGTCTGTCTGTCCGTCCGTCATTCCGTCCAAAAACTTTAACATTGGCCATAACTTCTAAATCAAAGCGGTGTCGGGGGCATTGTCATCTTACAGTGACAGCTCTTGTTGTCCCTTGATTTTGATGCAAATTTTTAGCAGAAAATTTATTCAGCATGATAAGGGTTAAGTTTACTGTCACGATATGAAATCATTTGCAAATCGACCAACCTGTCTATCTTATTTTTATTTCAGACTTACACTAACTATCATACTCAAACATTCCTGAATCTCAAAAAGACTCCAATCTCACAAACAACAATGGGCCTCATGGATGACAATCTAGTTGTAACGAACATGATACCTACAACTGGGGCACATTATCTAGTCAATAACTCACACAATGGAACAGACCCCAGCTCCGACAATTTGTCTATTGACAATTTATACCCAGCAATATTTCAGTGCTTTGCCATTATTCTTGCCGGATATATCGCGGGGAGAGGGGGACTCATCACTGATCAACAGGGGAAAGGAATTTCCGTGTTGGTGTCGAAATTCTGTCTCCCTGCTCTCCTCTTCAGAAGTATGGTGACTCTAGACTTTAGCACAGTGAACTGGCATTTTCTGCTGGGAATCGCGATTTCAAAATCGGCGGTGTTTTTTGGGGTGATGATTATCACTCTTTTGGTAAAGAGACCAGTTAATCTTGGCTACGCAGGATTATTTGCTATATTTGCTACGCAGAGTAACGATTTCGCTGTGGGATATCCTGTCTGTAAGTAGCTTTGTCTCATTTAACCTATTCTAATAATAATAATAATAATAAAGTCTTTCTTTAATGAGGCAGCACAATTAACCCAGTCTTCCTGGTGGGCCTCTACAATATGTACATACAAATTTTTACATGAAACATTCTCACTTTTTGATGCCCCTGAAGAAAATATCTTCTCAAAACAGTATTGGAAATAAAGAAATGGCTTGTTACAATGCCAATGTATTCAATTTCTACCAAAAGGGTCAAAGAATTTTAAAAAGTCATGAATTGAAATGTTTTGTATTCAAATTCTGTCTAATTGGATAGGTCTGAAATTGTAAAGAAAGGGAAAGGGCCAGCCCATATTCCATTATTCTACATAATCCAGATTTATTCCAGCAATAAATAAGCATTGAGCAGACCAAAACACTTATCAGCTTAAAACTATACATGAGTTTGAAGCGTATATTCCTATGTCACTTTTGATTTACAGTTTCTATGGTCACAGGGTAAAGGTCACTGGATAAGGCTAACTATCTTTGCATGGGTTGGAAATATGACTTTTCTCCACTTGTCTATGGACAAGTGAAATGTTATTTTCTATTTGTCCAGGTTAAAATGAACTTGTCCACAAGAATGTGAAAAGATAGATTTTCAGGGCTTGTGTTAGTGTTTGATATTGGGGAGTCATTGACCCCTAACTTAAGAAATTCTGGGGGTCAAATATGAATATAAAGGGGTCAAATAGACAGAAAAGGCAAATTAAAAGTAGAATTTTGCATATTTAAGAGTCGCTTTTACTGCTTCTTGTAATGATATGAAATAATTAATTTATTGCACTTTACATAGTAATTTGTGAAAATCTTAGGTATAAAACCATGATTTACCACTAGTAATTCCTCTCAAGGGGGTTACAATGACCCCCTTGGGTGAAATTTCTAGGGGTCAAATTATGATATTATCAGATTTTTGGGGGTCAAAACCCGGATTTAAGGGTCAAACACGAGCCCTGGATTTTGATAAAACATTGTTTTTAAAGAAGAAAATGCTGGAGCCTAGCATTTTCTTCATTGAAAACAATTTTTTCTCTAGTTTTAGATAAACATTAGTCTAATTAATCTGTCAGATCTAGTTATTACCATTCCAATATTTACTGTAGTTATTACTTGTCTAGGGGCAAGGGGCTAAAAAAATTGAAAAAGAAAGGTCATGTCAGACAAGTCGGGCATGGGAACTCCACACCCCTGATCTATGTTTGACTTTGCCACATGTTTATCCTTTTATAACAGCATTTATCTAACTCTTTCATTTCTATCACAAGGTATGGCTTCTTCTCAAATTGAAGCCACTCATCATCTACAAATCTGCCATTTCAGAGAATTTGTACCAGTCTATGATTTAGAAAAAATGGTGGGAAAGGGTATTGAGTTTATTGTAAGGTTATTGAATATGCCTGTAAACATTAAGACATCTGAAATAATTCTTTAAGTACCCCTAGTCAAACACATCTGAAATAACCCTTTAGGGTACCCCTAGTAAAAGACATCTGCAATAGCCCTTTAGGTACTCCTTGTAAATCAAGAACTTGTTTTTTTCTGTTTCAGTAAGAGCCCTGTATGGAGAGACCAACCCCGAGTACCTACAATACATCTATCTGGTGGCCCCTATATCCCTAGTGATGTTGAACCCTATAGGGTTCACCCTGTTGGAGATAGACAGACAGAGGGAGGAAAGTCTGGCCTCTAACAGAAAAACAGGGACCTGTGTGTTGGTGCTTAAAGTGATAAAGGAGGTGCTCACTAACCCTATTGTGTTTATGGTGATCATAGGGATAGCCGGCAACTTTGTGTTTAAACAGAAAATGCCTAAAATTATAGATGATGTGTTGGAAGTGCTAGGTAGGTCACTGTTCACAAAATCAACTGTTTGCTAATTATAAAATATTCTCCAAATTGAAAGCATTCATTATCAGACATGGCTTATTAGAGTTAGGTAAAGCTAAAAGAAGTCGGGAAAATTAAAAAGGAAAATTAAATGTGGTCAGACAGTACAGTGTTTTTTCCAACAATGTTTTTAAAAAGGTTTTTCTATAGACATTATGGATCTTATAATTTGATAAAATATTCTTTGGATATGGATTTTTTAAACACTGACATTTATGCTGGTCTAAATTCAAAGCTAAGTCTGAAAGTAATTTCATGTTTGTTTGAATCTATAAGTGAAAAAAGAAATCTATATCCCCTTTTCATTCAGATTTTGTATATTAACTGTGTCAAAGAACTGTCAAACTGCATAGGAATTTGATTAAAGAAAATAAAAGTTAATCTTATGCTTAAGAATTATAGAATCATTCTTGATAATGCACAGTATTATTTCTGGAATGTTATTCGAAATGGTTCAGTCGAAACAGTGTAAAATTGCTGTTTCTCTTTTCATTTAACATGATAATTCTTAACCCTTACCCTTCTGTAAATAGATATGTTTCAAACTAATCACTAATTTGGGATCAGTTCAACCAATCTGGCTTAAAGTTTCAATCTGATAATTAAATAGAAAGTATGCAACAACTGTTAAGATCATACTTCACCTGTATGCACGCTGAATTTAATTTATAATGTCTGCCAGAGCTGTGGAATGTGCATAAATGTGCACAACATGTATAAACTTTTTTTTCAGGTAACGCCTTTAGTGCCTCAGCCCTGTTTTATCTTGGCCTTAGCCTGGTAGGGAAGGTCAAAGGTCAACTTGGAATTGGACTTGTGGTACCCTTGCTGCTAATTGGTGCTAAAACGTAAGTTTGCTTCTAAGTTCTTGTTTTGTAGAGAGGAGAGAAAGTTTACAATTTGGATCTTAATGCTAACTAATGCATGTTTTACATATAAATCTAGGAAATCAGATGTTGCAAAACTAAAATGTTTCTAGCTTAACACTTTCCTGTTTTACAAAATTTTGGACCTGTCCAAATTCAAAGGTTTTGCAGACAAAAATTTAAAGTGGTTTTAATTTGAAAATTAACCATTCATTAGGGTAGAAAATGGTGTGGAAAAAGATGAAATTGCTTGTCAGAAGCAATTTCTTCTTTTTTCACAATGTTTTCTCAATCATAAAATCACAGACACGTAAAAAGCAGGGATTAAACAGCAAAGGGTTAAGTACATTACTCTGCTTTTAATAAGGTGTAGTACAAGGATGTTACCTGAGAATAAGAGTCACTCTGGCTAAATAATTGAAATTCAACTTTTAAAATTTTAGATGGTTGTAATTAACACATTAATAACCAGTTAATTATGAGATTTTGTAATCAGTTATCTACATCAGCAGCCCTTACCAACTGATTGTTGATGAAATTGATTAATTAGCCCATCACTAGGACAGTAATCTCTATTGATGTGGAAACATTGCACAAAAAGCTTGTAACTTTCTTTCAGTAATAATTTAATTTTCATGGCTTTCTTTGATTGATTATGTAAAGGTATTTTTTATAAACATAACATAACATATATTTATTCAGTAATTTAGGCCCATGGCCCATTATACATACATGACATTTAGAAATACATTTTAAGAGTGACAAATTGGGTTACATAAATAATCATAATAGTATCTATAATATTACCAAGCAATCCTTTTTTCAATGCATCTAAACAGCATTACTTTATATTTTTTTTATCATATTAAATTTTGTGGATTTTCTTAAGTTTGAATGCTTCAATTAGATATTTGGCAAGTCGTTTGATATTGCCTTCTTTAGAGTCTAATAAGATTCTGCGGAATAAGGGTTTTGTTGGATATGAATTCTTCCATTCATTAGCAAAATAAAAACGTCTAAGCTCTTCGTAAAGAGGACATGTAAGTAGAAAATGAAATTCATCTTCAATGTAAATACATTTCGTTTCAAACACCAGTCACAAAATCTAAAATTGTAGTCAATGTTATTATGTCTGCCTTAAGCTTGTTTGAGTATTTTTCAAAATAGCAGGATCAAATGCTTAACAGTAAATTTTATTTGAGGAACATAATTATCAGTAGCTGACTAAAACCTTTCATCTGCAGCTTGTTAGACAGGGTTTTGTATGCCAAAAAATGATACTGAAAACAAATGCTTATATTAAATATCCCTTGCTTTTCAGCCTGCTGTTGCCTCTGATCACATGGCAAGTTGTTGGTGCTTTAGAGCCACGATCTCCAAACTCAACACATTCGCTGAGTATGTACGGTTTTCTGTACGGAACATTCCCATCAGCCCCTTCTGTGTTTATATACGCTAGTCAGTTTGCTGTGGCTCAAGATATTGTAAGTATTTATTCCATGTATTGAGGGTTTAGAGCAAGACTGTACTAAGTGTATATACATTGTATATACACTTAGTACAGTCTTTTACTAAGCCCTTGATATGGTTTCTTGAATTAAGTAAAAACAACATAGTTCACTGAATATTATATCACTATACATGATAAATCATTATTTGATGGCGTATGCTGGGTGTGTGCATTGAAAGCTCAGCAAATGCCTTTGATCATTAAATGTCTTATGAGAACATAATTCTTAACAAATTGTATTATAACTTTATTTTCCTATTTTATAACATCATAAAACTATCAATTTCCACTTGAAAGGGTTTCACAAAGACATCAGACAAATGTTGGCCAATGGTTTGCTTGACAATTTTAATTTCAGACAAAATTTTATAGTTTTGAACAAGTCATCTAATAATTTTAACAAAAGTCCTTTAACTTACTTCAGCAATTAGTTCTAGGCCCATGATAATAAAACTTTTTGTGTGGTCAAGTAGGAAGTTACTCAATCCTAGATTCAAGCTGTAATCCTGTTGTGAAAAGTAGGAAATAAAAGGTTATATTAATAGGGAATTGTTACAAATAACAACTTTGTTTACTATCTTTTGTTTGCATAATTATGCCCTCCTTTGAAGAAGGGGGGTATATTGCTTTGCACTTGTTGGTTGATTGGTCCGTTTGGTCAGTCTGTCCGTAGACCATTTTTTTTCGGAGCATAGAGCAAAAAGTATGCAAGCTAGAATCATGAATCTTCACAGGTGGATAGCTCTCATGTATGAGAAGTTCAATGCGCAACCATAACTCTACTCATCATATTTTTTGTGAATTATTGCCCTTTGGTGATTGACAAAGAATAAACCATTGACCTGCTTTTATTGGGGGCACATATATGGTTTACATACATCTCTTGTTTATCTAAATTCTAAGTAGTAGAAAAATTCACAGCTGGTAACAAAAAACTCAGACCCTGATCTGAAGGTAGCAACTGTTTTTTTATGACAGATAGCCACTGGTATGGTAGTGTGTACATTCCTGTCTGCGCCGCTCATGTTTGTCAGCGCCAAGATGATGACGGTTGTTGTTTATAGTGAGATGGATTACAAGTCACTTCTATTGAACACCTCCTTTGATCTTAGTGTTATATCTCTCTTCTTGAATGTAAGTATTCTGAGATTTAATGTGGATCTTGGTCTATGCTTTGCATTCATACTTTGTGATTTAGTTTCATACCTCTGTGAATTCAAAAAGTAATCTCTTCATTTCTAAAGTAAATTTGTTTTATGCTGATTGAAATTGATACCTTATGGCATTAATTTGCATTTATTTCGGAGGGAATTGTAGTACTGGTGTGAGAAATTCAAGAAATCCATTGATGCTCCATCAATGCCATAATTATGACCGTAAAACTGTTATAAGCCGTGTTAAACCCCATTCAAACAAACTAACAAAAAAAAAAACAGACAATAAGCAGTCCCTTGGTACATTGAGGTAAGGGACCTGTAATATTTCCACAACATTTCGGAAGCAATGAACTTTAACAGTGTTAACCAAGATTTCCTAATGATTTTCATAAGAAAACCTTGCTCAACATTGTGAAAGATCACGAGTTTCAAAATGTTGCGTAACTATTATGAATCCACCACCTTAAAGATGTTTTTTTTTGGACAGAGAAAGTTTTAGTCAGAAGCTTGTTACAGAGCATGAATTAAAGTGAAAACTCTGATCAGACTGTTTGAATTGATAGGCTAATCTGAGTTTTTACTTGCCACCTATATATAACCATTGGAATTGTCTCTCACTGTCAGCATGATAAGTTCAGTCAGTAGAGCACCCAACTCCAAAACAATTGAAGGTCAATCGCTTGGCATGCAAACTAAATAATTGTCTTTCAGATTACACTTTTAGCCAAGGTCCCGTGTGACTGCTTTACACTGAGCATGTTAACCCTTTCCTGTTTTACAAAATTTTGGACCTGTCCAAATTCAAAGGTTTTGCAGACGAAAATTTAAAGTGGATTTAATTTGAAAAATAACCATTCAGTAGGGTAGAAAATAATGTGGAAAAAGAAGAAATTGCTTGTCAGAAGCAATTTCTTTTTTTTTTCACAATGTTTTCTCAATCATAAAATCACTGACACGTAAAAAGCAGGGATTAAACAAAAGGGTTAAAGAACCATGATGGATCACAGCAGCAGTAGTTTTGTCATGTATCCTTGCACTATCCCTTGTAACAACTAACTTTCTTCTTGGGGTATCGCTCATACTGGCCTATGATATGGTAGCGATGATAAATAAACAGAAATACACAAAACACACTCACTGGCATTTTCATTCTGTTTACAGGTGTGGATCCTGGCTGTGTTGTTTTTCAGTAAGAAACATAAAAGGATTCCTCATCAGTTCTTGATAGTCTATGTGCTAACACAGGTAGGTTGGCAGTTTTGGTACAGCAAAACTCATATAGTCCAGCCTAGGCTCATGGGAGCAGTTTTAGTTTAGTGGTAATACCCTGGACTCCAGTGTCAGGGTCCCTTGTTTAGCCCTTAGCTTCTCCAGTCAGTTGTACTGAGGCTGGTCTCCACACTGTTAATAGCATTGTGAAATTGACATTAATCTCACTCACTGCTCCATTTATTCCAGACCATTCGATAATGCTCAAAATGACTAAAAAAGATAAGATCAACAACTTCATTCATACTTTTATGATTAGAAAAACAATCTCAATTTCACTGACATATTTGAAATTGTAAGCGTCAGATTGGTTCTTGAAGAAATTGGAAGCTATTATAGATCTTGTAAGCATATTTAATTAATTGGGAAGGGGGGGATGGAGGTAATGAATATCGCTTATTTTGTTCATCCTGAATATTGGATTACCTCCCTTAAATTTCACTCAAAACTCACCTTTCACTCATGTAATATTATTCTGAAATCATTCCAAAATTTAAACCTGTCAATTTCTTGATGTTATAAACTGCATGACCTTAGTTGTCAAATTGTCAATTATAACTTTAAACTCAATAGAACCAATTAAGAATCTTGGGTTTGATCTCGGGCATTGACTGTGAGCTTCGAAAATGTGGTATCTACAGCTTTATTATGCCCTCCTTCGAAGAAGGGGTGTATATTGCTTTGCACTTGTCGGTCAGTTGGTCTGTCCATGTTCATAGACCTTTGTTTGGTCTAGAGCCATAGACCGTTGTTTGGTCTAGAGCATTTCTCAAAAAGTATGCAAGCTAGAATCACGAAACTTCACAGGTGAATAGATCTCATTGAGGAGAAGTGTAGTGCACAAGAATGATAACTCTACTCATCATATTTTGTGAGTTATTGCCCTTTGTTGATTGAAAAATTATAGGCTATTGACCTGCTTTTATGGGAGGCATAAATGTTTTACTAACATCACTTGTTAAAGTTGTAGATACAGTCAAACCTGCCTAAAGCAAGCACCCAAGGGACATTCAAAAAGTGCTTGCTAAAGACAGGTGCTTGCTTAATACAGGTCAATTTCAATGCAATTGGTTCATTTTGGAACTCGATGACCGCTTGCTTAAGACAGGTTGCTTGCTGAATACAGGTGGCCGCTAACACAGGTTTGACTGTACAATGTATTGGTTGCCCACTGACAACCTTTATGTCATTTGTCTCCCACCAATCAGTAGATAATCATAAACATAAATGGAATAAGTAGCTGGAAGAAGGAAACTATGGATAGGTGGTACAGCTTTCATGATATGACTGAAATACTGTAAAAAGTGTTGTTAAACCTCCTTAAAACAAATATAGAATTACCCGGCAGAATTACTTCACTCTGAAAAAGTAAGGTGATACTTGACAAAATGTTTAGGGTCAAAAACTTAAATGTATTGTTATGCCCTCTTTGAAGAACCATAACTCAACTCATAATATTTTGAGAGTAATTGCCCTTTGTTGATTGACAAAGTATAGGCCATTGACCTGCTTTTATGGGGGTCATGAATGTTTTTCAAATTTCTCCTGTTTTAAATTGAAAGCAGTAACTTTGCAAATAGCTCGAGTCTGAAGATTATTCTTTCAATACATAACAGTCTGTTAATGAATTTAATGTTTCAGACCATGGCAGCCATAGGAATGATAGTGTATGATGGTGTAGACACTAAGTTACCCTGGCACCATTACCTACAATTTGTTACCGCCCTGGTTGGTGTGTTTGCTACACGATGTATCACGGCCGTCCTATCTGTAGTTCTGTACCTGATACACTGTAGAAGTCTGTGTTTTGTGTTGAGAATTAGAGTCTGGCTCTTCTTCTTTGGTATTGGGTGAGTAATATTTATGCCCCGCATTGATAGATCAACCCCGGGTTGTATAAAAGTTAACTATATAGACAGGAGTTATTTGCAACTTATCAGGGTTGTTGTTTCAACCATGATTGGCTGAAAATAATTTCTGGTCAGAAAAAAACCAATGATTATCTTTCATACAACTCGGCATTCGAGTATATTGTTTATCTAGTATCAGTCTGCCTGTCTGTTTGTGAAAATTTTACATTCAAACTTAAAATTTTCAAATAACTCCAATACTATTCAAGTAAAAATGCTATTTTTTGATAAAAAGGTTCCTCTTTTCAAACCTCAACACCACCTGATTAAAAAGAATAACATAAAAAAACAACAACAACAACAAAGACTTTATATTTAAATTAGCTTTTCAGCCACATGATGCTGAATTTGTCTATTATTTGAAAGGGTATCAGTCTACCCATATACTTGAATAAAATTGACCAGTTGTCCAATACACTGCAAATTCATAAGAACGCTACAGATGGTGTAGAAGAAACGAATCAGCGGAAGAAGGAATAAGTAGAGTCATTATACTATAAATATTTCTGCCTGCATCCCCCCCAAAACCAAGCAGACACCTTGGAATCAGTAATATAATTGAGAGCCTCTGGTTATATGGTATGTAAAATGTTGGATTAACATTTTACATACCATATAGCCCGCTTCATTATATTTGAAAATTTGAATCAGGAACGTCATCCATGATATTGATAAGGTTTGTTTTTATGGCTTTCTCAGGAATACAAAGGGCTGTCAAACTAGGAGTCTCGTGTATGAACCTGGGCCGGGCTAACTTTCATCTGACATTTGATGAAAAGTCAATGTAATACAAGTCATTTGCCACCCACCAAAAGGAATATGATAATTAGTAGGTCTTAATGGGATGAGCAAATGATGGCTTGGATCAGCTTGTTCTGGCTGAACTGATTTGAAAAACAATGAGAAACCAAGGGTAGGTGAACCAGGCGATAAAACCACAATTGTTATGAAAATAGCATTAATTCCCATACAATCATATTTACTTGTTTATTTCAGTGTCCCTATCCTAGGTACTGGAGGGCTATTATTGCTTGGAACACACCACATACATGATGAGATTGATCCTTCTTTCCATTACGGCATTGATCAGGTACATTCTATTTGTGACATGTCACACAAATAGGGATTGCCATTGAATTTTGTAAAAAATAAATATTTAAACAAAAAAAAAGATTGGGTCAAGTATATGGGTCAGCCTGAGGGCTTATTTTCCCTAATCATAATAAAATAGAAAGGTAAAAAAAAATCTAGATTCAGAAAATTTATTTTGATAAGTTTTGACCCTGGTTAGTCTGTGCAAATTACACGGTCTGATTAGTGTCAACATTTTTCAAACTTCCAGGTTGCCTTTTTTCTCCTAAAAGGTACCATATCGAAAAACATGTTTCAGAGCTGAGGATTGATTATCCACATGTACCATGTATAAATGATAAAAGTTATTTAAATTGTTTTTTGGGTGTATTCCTGGAATACAACTTTCTTTAGCTAGTTAGTTGTTTAACCAAAGAAATTGTGACCCATCATGCAAAAGGGACCATCTGGCAAGTGCGAAAAAGTGACAACCCTGGTCAGTCTTTGCAGACCAAAATCAAAATATTTTCTTAAGTGAACGTGTAAATGATCTGCAAAGTTTTGGAAGTAATGAACTTTAAGAGTGTTAACCAAGGTTTCCTAATGATTTTCATTGGGAAACCTCGGTCAACATTGTGAAAGATCATGATGTTCCAAAATGTTGCAGAACTATTATGAATCCACTTCCTTACTTAACAGTTATTCTACCTTTATATATACATGAAATCATTACAAAAAACTGCATCTTGTTGACATGTACTGAATTCAATCTCCTTTTTAGCTGGACTATTCGAAGAATAGGGGGGCTATTCCGGTCACCCTGGTGTCGGCGTCAGCGTCGGCGTAATGCTTTGGTTAAGTTTTTACGTGCAAATGTTTAAATTTCTGTTTCTATTAAAGCTATTGCTTTGAAACTTTGCACATGCTTCTGTGACCATAATATCAGCCTCTTGACAAAGATTCATTACTCTGATATTGAATTAAGTGGAATTTTAACCCTTTTCGGACTTAGAAATCTTGGTTAAGGTTTTACATGCAAATGTTGTTTATCTGTAATATTTCTGTTACTATAAAAGCAATTGCTTTGAAACTTTACAGATGCTTCTGTGGTCAAAATATCAGCATCTAGACAAAAATTCATTACTCTTATATTGAATTTAGTGGAATTTTAAACCTTTTCGGACTTAGTAATTCTTGGTTAAGTTTTTACATGCAAATGTTGTATTTCTGTAATATCTCTATTTATACTAAAGCTGTTGCTTTGAAACTCTGCACATGCTTCTGTGACCATAATAACAGCCTCTTGACAAAGATTCATTACTCTAATATTCAATTTAGTGGAATTTTAACCCTTTTGGACTTAGAAATTCTTGGTTAAGTTTTTACGTGCAAATGTTGTATTTCTGTAATATCTCTATTTCTACTAAAGCTATTGCTTTGAAACTTTGCTCATGCTTCTATGACCATAATATCAGCCTCTTGACAAAGATCCAATACTCTGATTTTGAATTTAGTGGAATTTTAACCCTTTTCAGACTTAGAAATCTTGGTTAAGTTTTTATGTGCAAATGTTGTATATCAGTTATAGCTCTATTTATACCAAGGCTTTTTTTTGGAAACCCTACACATGCTTCTGTGACCATAATATCAGCCTCGTGACAAAGATTTATTACTCTGATATTGAATCTAGTGGAATTTGAACCTTTTTCAGACTCAGAAATTCTTGGTTAAGTTTTTACGTGCAAATGTAGTTCATCAGTTATATCTGTAATTCTAGTAAAGCTATTGCTTTCAAACTTTGCACATGCTTCAATGATCATAACAACAGCCTCTTGATAAAGATTCAATTCTCTGGTATAGAATCTAGTGGATTTTTAACCCTTTTCGGACTTAGAAATTCTTGGTTAAATTTTTATGTGCAAATGTTGTATTTCTGTAATATCTCTATTTCTACTATAGCTGTTACTTGGAAACTTTACACATGCTTCTTTGCCCATAATATTAGCCCACAGAAAAAGCTTCATTACTCTGATATTTAATTTAGTGGAATTTTAACCCTTTTTGGCCTTAAAAATCTTGGTTGTGTTTTTATGTGCAACTGTTTTATGTTAGTTGTATCTCTGTTCCTACTAAAGCTATTGCTTTGAAACTCTGCACATGCTTCTGTGACCATAATATCAGCCTCTAGACAAAGATTCTTTTCTCTTGACTCTCATTTTATCGAATTTCCAATGTCGATATTGATTTGCTGTTACTATGCAGTACTAGGAATAGTCGAGCTTCGCTGTCCTCCGACAGCTCTTGTTAAAAGTCAATCTTACAGACTTCCCAGATGATTGTTATCTTGTGCAAGTCACTTTTGAAAAAGATCGTCACTTAATCGGTCTTGTCTTTACACAACATTTTCTGCCATAGACAAAGCTTTGGTAAATATGATGTTTTAAGATCAGCCTGCACAAAGATGCAGTCTGATCTTAGTCTTCACCGTCTGCTTTCTTCTGAATTATCACTGGAAAATCTGACTGAAGTGTTTCAAAATTGGGAATTTCATCTCAACAAAATTTAAATTCAGCAATGAGTTGAATTTTTGAAATTACATGAAGAGAGGAAACAGTTGAATCAATAATAACAGAAGGCAATGAGGAAAGACCAATGAGCCTGTGTGTAACATTTTCAACAATTTCGCATGTGTGCGATGTGAAGACTCAGACCAGCCTGTGCATGTGCACAGTCTGACCAGAGTCTTCACAGCAAGCTTAAAAGATAGCTAAAGACTTCATGTCTCTGACCTCATTTCGAGAATGTTTTAAATGTAGCGTGTGCTTGTCAAAACCTATCAATATTTGTCGGTCACGCACAAATGAAATTGTTGGAAATGCCACACACAGGCTCAATACAAAGTTTATATGAATTAGTTAACAATTACGAACCAGGGATGAAACTTTTGAGTAAATGATGATAAGGCAATTGATTGACAAATGAAACATTTTTTCTACAACATACTTGCACTTTTGTAAAATGACTTGAAAGTAGGCCAACTAGAGCTATTTAGAGCTTAATTGTTTGTTTCAGTGAAAGATCAATATATTTTTCATTGAGTGAACAACAATGGCCACAAAGTATATAGAAAGTTTTTGCTGTTCACAAAATAAAAAGTTTATTGATCTAATATGAAAAACATTTTTTTTAGCTCCACTGGCTGAAAGCCACTGGGGCTATTGTCATGGCCTTGTGTCCGTCGTGCGTCCGTCCGTTCGGCCGTCTGTCCGTGCGTGCGTCCACTTTTCTTTAAAAATCTTCTCCTCAGAAACTACTGGATGGATTTCAACCAAACTTCACAGGAATGATCCTTGGGTGACCCTCTTTCAAAGTTGTTCAAGAAATTTTGATCCAATGAAAAACATGGATTTAAGGGGCGTGGCTAATTTCCAAATATGGTAAAAAGTGAGTTTTCTCAGATTCTAATCGATGGATACCAATGAAATTTTACATGAAAGATCCTTGGGTGACCCTTTATCAGTCTGCAAAAAATCATTGTGATAGGATGGAAAAAATGCATTTTATGGGCGGAGGTCATTTCTCTATATGTTATATATTGTGGAAACTTTGAAAATCATTTTCTCAGAATGTAATAGATGGATATCAACCAAATATCACTGGAATGATCCTTGAGTGACCCTTTATCAGTCTACAAAAAATCATTGTGATCGGATGGAAAATATGCATTTTATGGGCAGAGGTCATTTCTCTATATGTTACATAGTGGAAAATTTGAAAATCATTTTCTCAGAATCTAATTTTTGGATATCAACCAAATTTCACTGAAATGATCCTTGAGTGCCCCTGTATCAGTGAACCAAAAATTATTTTGATTGGATGAAAAATATGCATTTTATGGGTGGAGGTCATTTCTCAACGAGTTAAATAGTGGAAACTATGAAAATTATTTTCTCAGAATTTAACTGATGGATATCAATCAAAAATTTTTGGTATGATCTTTGGGTGACCCATTATCATGCAGCCAAAAATCATTTTGATTTGATGAAAATTATGTCTTTTAAGAGCAGAGGTCATTTCTCTATCTGTTATCTAGTTCAAACTTTGAAAATCATTTTCAACATCAGTAGAACCCCAAATATCTAAAAATCAAGTCAAAACATTTATTTGCTTTTACAAGAAATTCAAGCCTGTGGAGCGACTCAAGCCATTCATGGCTTTCTAGTTTCTATTTCTTTTTACACAAAAATGTGAAGAAATGTGAACTTTTTTTGACTAATTACAGTATGTCATTTTGCATGTGATTACTGTGCAAGGGCATGATGTCTTTTATTTATTCCGATAATGTCAAATAGTATGAAATGAATGAAAGTAGGGTATAATTCTGTGGTAATTTCAATGGTTTGGCAGTGAGTTTATCAAGTGTTAATCTACCAATTATTTTTTGATAATCCTGTGAAAAGCATTAAAGAAAATTATTCCATATCTCTTTTAGGCGATTTTGTCACTGATCATTCTGTCCCTTTGTACCATCATAAATATAACATTCCTTGTGCTACGTCAACGAAATTCTCGCTCAATCAAGGACAGGAAATCTGTGGATGATCAGGCCCGTCTATACAGAAATAAATATTCCTCGTCGACAATACAGGAAGTAGATGAAGACGAGCCTTTACTCTCCGACAACTCAATAGCTGGTAATTTAAGAATTCATTTCTTATTTTTTAACTTCACAAACCAGAGTAAGGTTATTATGATGGCTCATTTCACAAAACTCCATGAGATCATTTTGATGGCTCCGCTGGACACAGTTGTAACCGTTTATAAACATATAGGCAGTTACAATTATTTTAGGATGACCCTTTGATTTGAAAATGTGATGGATTTTTAATCTGAGGGCCGTGACTTTTATTCCCTGTCTGTTTTAGACGTTGTCCTTACAAGTGAGCATATCAAACTGTATTCAGTCTCCCACCAATTGGTTGAAAATTGTAGACCTACATTGGAAAGCAACTGGAGGCTAGGAAAGGATGCAATGGTTGTACTGGTACGAAAAATACTAGGAAACCATTGTTAGGTGCTCTAGCTGCGATGATGTAAATGAAAAATTGTTGAAAGCCGCACAAAACTCCATTCAACCAAATAGAATCAAACTGTATTCAACGGAGCTGAAAATATTTTCTTTGTTTCTTTGCTATTATTGTGCATGATTAAAGATGTGACCTTAAGTAAACCTTTATCATGCAAAACCCAGAATATTCCTGCTTTGGCAGGAGCTATAGACAAACACCAGTCTGCACATATGTGCAGTCTGATGTCTGTCTACACCACCTGTTTCTGACTTTCAAACCAGAATTGTGAATAGATTTAATTTTTTCAAATAAAAATTTACCAACAGTTGGTACTTTCAGTGCTTTTTGCCCTTAGATTTTGATAAAAAAAATTTAGCCAAAATTTTTTCAGTATGACAAGGGTTAATACATATTAGTAGTCAAAGTAAAAGACTATCATTTTATTTCACAGAGGTCCAGATAAGAGGGGGTAAAACCAGTCTATAATTTTCAACCCTTTGTTGAGGGTACTCATCTGAATTGTCTTGATGGGGCTTTTCAAATGAGTACCAACAGCATAGGGTTTAAGTCTTGACTACTGCAATATTTAAGTTTGAAAACCAAAATACCCTTTTATCTGTAACTCTGGCTTCAGTCTTCTTCCTGGAAAGAACTTATTTTTGGACAAAGCCTTGGTTGGGGTATTTGTCTGCCTTGCAAAAGTTTTAGTTGTTACTGTGCAGTTCTGGTATTTAATTGTCTCTGTGATTTTATGCTTGAGAAAATATTGTGGAAAAAAGAAGATATTTCTCCCAACAATCAATTTTTCACTTTCCTAGAATATTTCCAACAACAGGATTGTGCCTTTAAATGGTCATATATTCATGGATGTGCGGAACTTCAAAAAAAGCAAATAGTCTAGTACATTGAGTTTACATTTGCTATAAGAATTTGTATAAGACAGTAATAGAAAATGCTCTAAAAACATTTCTTTGAAAACAGTTGGATGGCTCAAAGTCAGTGGAAGAGTGAAAATGTGTTATAAACAGAGGAAAGGTTGTAATTATGTATATTACCCAGCAACCCTTTGCTTATTACTTGCAAAATATATTCTGCAGTAGATCTTAGAAAAATTGAAATCAAACCTTTGCCATTATGTTATTGAATCCACAACACATTTCCCGTGACATTTTTGGATGCACATCTGTTTATTTTCTATTATAAATCTAAGCAAGAAGAGAGCTATAGATACAGTTAGTGATATATCATGAAATTGACACAAATTCCGATCAAAACCATTCTCAATCACCCAAACCTTTTAAAAACGCTCACAAATCACTAAAAAGATCAGATCAACAGCTTCATTCAAAATAAATATAGCTAGAAAAGAATTGCATTTTCTCTGACATAGTTGAAATTATAAGCGTCTGACTGATTCTTGAAGAAATACAGAGGCATTCATAGAATCTGTATGCATATTTTATTAAAGGGAGGTCATCAATATTGCTAATTTTGTGCATCCTGAACAAAACTAGCATCTTGTCAACATCACCATAAATGCTTTACTAATGATTGTTAAATAGTTCTACATTTTCTAAGCTAAAATGTTGTTTGCAGTTGCAAGTGCAGCCTTAGTTATAACCTTCTTGCAGGGTAAAGAAATAAGCATATCTCCACTTGTCCTGGAACGAGTAAAAAGTTTACTATTTATTTTTTACAGGATCAAAATGAAATTTCCCCTTAAAAGGGATGACTTAATTTGGAAAAAAAACCCAACTTGAATTTAAAGAGGAAAATCCTTGAAATGCTAATAGACATAGATAAAAATTTAGGATAGTGTTTAAGGTCCTCTAGGTCTTTCTTTATTCTAAATAGATCTAACAACTCTTTTTTTTATATTTGGCTATAAGTGCCAGTATATTGTATATGGGGAAAGACAAATATAATATTCTTTCTAAGGAGTAAGTGTATTAATTCTTTTTCTTTTTTAGAAAAAAGTGCGTTTTTTGTGGAACACTTCCATTTTTCATGATCTTGATTATGAATATAGCTCACCTGAGCACGAAGTGCTCAAGGTGAGCTTTTGGTGAGCTTTTGGGTTGACTTGATGTCCATTGTCCGTCGTGTGTCATCCATCGTCAACATTTACCTTGTGGACACTCTGGAGGCCATATTTTTAGCCCAATTGACCTGAAAATTGGTCAGAATGATAATCTTGATGAAATCTCGGACAAAGTCGAATTTGGGTCAAGTGGGGTCAAAAACTAGGTCACGGGGTCAAATTTTAGAAAAACCTTGTGGACACTCTAGAGGCCATATTTTTAGCCCAATCAACCTGATAATTGGTCAGAATGATTATCTTGATCAAATCTCGGACAAGTTTGAAATTGGGTCAAGTGGGGTCAAAAACTAGGTCACGGGGTCAAATTTAAGAAAAAACTTGTGGACACTCTAGAGGCCATATTTTTAGCCCAATCAATCTGAAAATTGGTCGGAATGATTATCTTGATAAAATCTCAGACAAGTTCAAATTTGAGTCAAGTGGGGTCAAAAACTAGGTCACAGGGTCAAATTTTAGAAAAACCTCGTGGACACTCTAGAGGCCATATTTTTAGCCCAATCAACCTGATAATTGGTCAGATTGATTATCTGGATGAAATATCAGACAAGTTCCAATTTGGGTCAAGTGGGGTCAAAAACTAGATCACAGGGTCAAATCTTAGAAAACCTTGTGGACTCTCTAGAGACCATATTTATAGCTCAATCAACCTAAAAATTGGTCAGAATGATTATCTTGATGAAATCTTGGACAAGTTTGAAATTGGGTCAAGTGGGGTCAAAAACTAGGTCACGGGGTCAAATCTTAGAAAAACCTTGTGGACACTCTAGAGGCCATATTTTTAGCCCAATCAATCTGAAAATTCGTCAGAATGATTATCTTGATGAAATCTCAGTCAAGTTCAAAATTTGGGTCAAGTGGGGTCAAAAACTAGGTCACAGGGTCAAATCTTAGAAAAACCTTGTGGACACTCTAGAGACCATATTTATAGCTCAATCAACCTAAAAATTGGTCAGAATGATTATCTGGATAAAATCTTGGAAAAGTTCAAAATTCGGTCAAATGGGGTCAAAAACTGGGTCACAGGGTCAAATAATAGAAAAACCTTGTGTACACTCTAGAGGCCATATTTTTGGCCCAATCAATCTGAAAATTGGTCAGAATGATTATCTAGATGAAATATCAGACAAGTTCATATTTGGGTTAATAGGGGTCAAAAACTAGGTCACAGGGTCAAATCTAAGAATAACTTGTGAACACACTTGTGGCCATATTTTTACCCCAACTACCTGAAAATTGGTCAAAATGACAATCTTGGTAAAATTTAGGACAATTTTGAAATTGGGTCAAGTGAGGTCAAAAACTAGGTCATGAGGTCATTTCTTAGAAAAAACATTTTTTTGGATTGTTAATTCAGGTGAGCGATTAAGGGCCACTATGGCTCTCTTGTATAATATACTCTTCAAAAAAAGTTCTTTTACACTGGTTAAACTTACATTTTTCTGAGTTCATGTAAAAACTTCGATAATATTGTTGATTTGTGAACTTTAATTATGGTTTAAGACTGTGACTGCGATTAATTACTGGACAGCGTTTCTAGATAGAGACGTCAATGTCAAATTATGTAAAATATGAACGTGCAGTTCAGGATTTACTGGACAGTCCTGATAGCTCTTCATTATGTTGTGGATGAAATGTCACTACATGTACTTGATTTTTATGCCCCCGTATCGAGAGATCGGGGGCATATTGTTTTACTCATGTCCGTCTGTCCGTCTGTCTGTCCATCTGTCCGTCCGTCTGTCCAAAAACTTAACCTTTGCCTTTTCTCCAAAAGTATTTGGCATACAAAGCTGTACACCAAAGTCAAGGTTATGTGACAAGGTCAAGGTCATGTGACAAGGTCAATGGCATCTGTCAAGGTCAAACTTTAAAAAAAAATGCTATTCTGGGGGCATTCGTGTTTCATTTTTTAAATTGAACGCCTAGGCACACAACTGTAATGAAAACGGAAGAACAATGTCACAAAGCTATTGGTCGCCACAAGGCAGGCTCTATAAGACAAGCCTTTGTAGATGACTTAGTTGTTTCGGACAGACTTTTTTGTACCTCTGGCACCGCTTTAACATAACTCACAGCATTATGTATAAAGCCAAATCAGTCTTACGCTGGATAACAAAGTTCGTCCAGGACGTGGAATAATGTTACGATATTTGGGGATTTTCAATCTAACTGCTATGTCTCTAGACCAATTTGGATCTTCGGTTAGAAACTATGGAACCAGATATGAGAGTTAGAGTTTGCCACTATAAGATAAGTGCGACATAACATGTTTAATCATCGTCTCTGTTACATATCTTTGATAAAAAAAGTAAATCTGTTTTAATACAGTGTGAAGATGCATTGACTTCACCAGCATTGATTGATGTTGCTCACAAATATAGATATTTTTGTTGAACTTAAAATCTGCATATAGATCATATCGATGGCTCAGCGCGAAACGGTTGTAACTCCCTATAAACATATAGGGAGTTACAACTGTTTCGCGCTGAGCCATCGATATGTCAAAGAACTTTTTTTTGAAGAGTATATGATCAGTATCAAGCAGGGATGTGCATGTCCTTTCTTGTTACAGTCCAGTTATGCCCTTTGATGAAATTGTTAGTTTCAGAGGTACAAATAAGAGGGAGTATTTCAAGTCTAAAATCTTTATTTCTTATTAAAACCTTATTATGTGGGGTACAGGTAGTCATTTAAGTCGCCTGGAGAAAACAATGCCAATAAGTACCAACAAACTAGGATTTATGTAAGTTTTTTTTATGCTCCCGGAAGGGAGAGCATATAGCCGCCGCTTCGTCTGTCTGTCCATCAGTCTGTAATTCCGTCCGTCCATCTGTCCGTCCGTCCGTCCGTCCGTCTGTCCCCACCTATTTCTCCTTAACCCTTGGGCCAAATCAAATGAAACTTACCATGTGAACTCCCTACGATATAGGGATGATGCATCTGTGACGTTTCTTGGATTTGAGGCCTCGTCACGGGAAAAGGGGACTTAGGGTAAAAAACAGTTTTTCCCTAATTTCTCCTAGTCTAACAGTCAGAATTCAGTGAAATTTCATATTTTAGTAGCAAATCAGATGCCCTTTACTATAAACAATTTGAAATTAACGTAAAAAAAAAAATATCATGGAAAAAGGGGGCTTAATGTTTGTTACCTTTACTTCAGCGTGTAAAATACAGTTATTCTTTCATTTTTCCTAGTCTTATGCATATCTCCTAAAGTATTACAGCCATCAACTTGAAACTTTATGGGTGGATAGATCTTATGGAGGAGAAGTGCAGTGCACAAGAACTACAACTCTTGCTTGCATAATTTTGGAGTTATTGCCCTTTGTTATTTTTGATACTTAGATTATGTCTGGAGCATACTTCCTAGAGTATAATAGCTATCAACTTGAAACTTTATGGGTGGATAGATCTCATGGAGGAGAAGTACAGTGCTCAAGAACTACAACTCCTGCTTGCATAATTTTGGAGTTATTGCCCTTTGTTATTTTTGATACTTAGATTATGTCTGGAGCATATCTCCTAAAGTATAATAGCTATCAACTTGAAACTTTATGGGTGGATAGATCTCATGGAGGAGAAGTACAGTGCACAAGAACTACAACTCCTGCTTGCATAATTTTGGAGTTATTGCCCTTTGTTATTTTTAATACTTGGATTTTATAGGAGGTAAATCTCTGACAGTACAAAAGATCCTTTATTCTATTAGGCTTCAGTTTACTATCAAGCTTTCATGGCAGGGGATGTCCATGTCCAACATGGCTCTTGTTTTTGTGACAATGCCTTATTCGGGGAGCATAATCCGTCTCTGACGGCTCTTGTTTAAATAATTTACAGGGCAATTTGAAATTCAAAATGTGCCCTTTATCTGTAGCTCTGAGTTGTTCTGACAAGAGCTTTTTTGTGTCCACTTGATTTCTCAATAACAAACAGATAGATTTTATTCAAGCACTAATGTACATTTATCTTATAACTATACAAATATCTGTATGATAACATCCCGTATGATATCACATAGTTATTTTTATGCCCCCGATAGGGAGGCATCATAAATTTGACTTGTCCGTCTGTCCGTCTGTCCGTCCGTCTGTCTGTCCGTCTGTTCGTCCGTCCGTCATTCCGTCCAAAAACTTTAACATTGGCCATAACTTCCTTATTACTATCAAAGCGGTGTCGGGGGCATTGTCATCTTACAGTGACAGCTCTTGTTAGAACAATGATATATTGTTTGTTATTTTTAGAAACTTGCATTTCAGTTAGAAACACCGACGAAAACAAGACAAATATAGGTTATAAGATAAATACAATACATACTAAGTTTATTGTATGAAAAAATATCAAACTCGGTTGTGAGAATTGATAATTGTCTCGGCAGAGCCTCGACAATGATCAATTCTCCCAACCTCGTTAGATATTTTTATGCCCCCGATAGGGAGGCATCATAAATTTGACTTGTCTGTCCGTCCGTCTGTCCGTCCGTCCGTCCGTCCGTCATTCCGTCCAAAAACTTTAACATTGGCCATAACTTCTAAATCAAAGCGGTGTCGGGGGCATTGTCATCTTACAGTGACAGCTCTTGTTTTTCATATAATACACATATTATATATATCCCTATCTAGGTTTTCTCATTTTTTTTTCTTTTGTTTTGTATTACAGCTGATGGAGGAGAACAGATCAGCCATACAAATAGCAGTGCCAACCTTTTGAGTGATGCTGAAGATAATGGGGCAGAAACTACACAGAAATATAAAACATGTAGGGACTGTACAGGGACTTGTGATACCAACTTTTATGGTGAAACGGGTATGTTTGAATTATGAATTAATTTCATTTTTGCTAGGATGTGTTGATGAAGAAAGTCTGATGGAGGAGTTATATGCAAAAGGTAAAATGCGAGGGCAGAGCTCAGGGATTTTTCTTTGCATATAACTACTCTCCAAATCAGACTCTATTCATAGACACATCATAGCTTGCCTTGGTGTAAGATTGTATTAAAACACTTCATCTGGATGTAAAATTAATGAAAAGTAATGATATTGACACTAGGAGAATTTCACAGAAACCGAAGCATGTCATTTTGTACATGGGTCATATGACATCAAAAATTCAACATTCAAACTAAAGATGATGCTGAGTAAAAAAAATGGGTGGAGCTCTCTGTGTACACATTTAAAACACATAACATGAATTTTGTGGCAAATTAAGTTCTATGTAATTTCTTAAAATATATATGTATGTTTTACACCATCAAGTTATAATCATAAATGATAACTATCACAATTAAGTGCCTGTTTATTCCTGACATCATTAGATTAGGGGCATATTTTTTATTGTTATTAACCTGTCTGTCCATTTAAGTCCTAAGATGACATCAAACTACTGTGAATCAAATGCTTTTGATACAATACTTCTATGAAGAATGTTAACTGGTTTTGTCAATATTCATCTATGACAAGGTTAAGGTTATATAAGTTAAACTTCATAAAGAAAAAAGAAAAAAACACACACACAAATGATTTGGAGGACATAAGTCTTTGGTATGAGAAGGAAAATAACAATGGAAAGTATTGAAGCTGACTTAAATGGTTAAAAATGACATCTTAATAGAACTCATAATCATACTATCAAATTTTATACCAGTTTAAATTTGGGAAAAAATGAATAAATGAATAAAAAAATCCTTACAGAAGTGAATTAGTCAATAATTATGCACCCCCCCCCCCTTGAAGAAGAGGGGATATATTGCTTTGTACTTGTTTGTCAGTCTGTCCTTAGACCCTTTTTTTGTCTGTAACATATCTCAAAAATTATGCAAGCTAGAATCATGAAACTTCACAGATGGATAGATCTCATTTAAAAGAAATGGACAAGAACTGTAACTCTACTCATCATATTATGCAAGTTTTTGCCCTTTGTTAATTGACAAATAACATGCCACTGACTTGCTCTCATAATTGTTTTGCGCTGAGCCAGCAATATGAAATCATTGATTTAATAAAGTCTAAATAGAAAATGGTTCAGATCTACTCCAAATTTGATCTCGGTCTATACTGTCTGCCAATGTTTTGGCAGGTGCAGGGCTGGTGCTTGACCTCCAAAATTCTGTAAATACCTTAATTTGACCCTTATAATTTTCTCCCAAGGGGGTCATTTAGATCCGCCTGACAGAAATTTTAAGGGTTTTAACTATGTGTTATCCTTTTCAATGAGTGATCTTATATCCTATCATAAGTTTTACAAATTAATTGCTTTCTTCATATCTATGCAAGAAAAGGTGAATTGTCTCTCAAAACTGCAAAATAATACTCTTGATTTGTTCTTTTTGTAGTTTTGACCACTTCAAAATCATTTTTGACCCCCAGACTTTCATAGTTGCAGAGTCAATGACTCTTAAATTTCAAACACTAACACAAGCCCCGATGTATAATAGTATCATTAGGGTAAAGAATGTAGCTTAGTTTCAGTACACTTAATAACTTAATATTAATGAAATACTAACTCCCTCACACCTCTGATAGCCCCAAAGACATACACCAAATCACCAAATTAAAAGTTCTTCAAATTTATTCAGGTCATCCCCGCACAACTAGTATAGAAGACATTGTCCCCTTCCCATCAGATACACAGAGAGGATTGAATCATAATATTAATCGCTCTGAAAGTTCAAGTAGTACTGAATCCTTTACTGACACGATACAGGATCAGTCATGCCGTAACGGAAAGTGTAGCTATCAACAACGTCAGAAATGTGCCGGTCTCCTGAGGTGCTATCACTCTATGGATAGGCAGGTAAGATGTTTACCTTTAACCTCTTGTATGGCCAAATGAATACTGTAATGAGCTCTGGCCTACTCTCTATCAACCACACAAGCTTAGTATGTATGGCTATATTTATATGTCCTCTGTTTTCTGTTGAATTATAAAGCCAAGGTTTATATTAACAGTTTACAACATAGTGAAATTGACACGGTGATTGATTTCAGAATGAAATTGAATGAGTGTGTTGAGTGAGTTTTGAGTGAAATTGAAGGGAGGTAAACCAATACGGCTAATTTTGTTCAGGATGATATTTTTTAGCTATATTTATTTTGAATGTACGGGTAGTTGGTGATCTTATCTTTTTTAGTGATTTTTGAGTGTTTTTGAATTGTTTGAGTGAGTGTTTGGAATGAATAAATTGAGTGCTGAGTGAGCAATTTAGAATGGTTTTGATTGAGAAGATTGTCAATTTTATGATATAACTAACTGTAATGTAAACTAGTCAGCCAGTGCAGAACACTAATAGTTAGACCAGCGGCATTACATTTTGCACTATCCAGATTAATTTTATCATGATTGGTAACAATTGAATAACTTTTGAAAGTGCTTTTCTGTGTTTGTCGTAAAACATAATCCAGAATTCAGCTTTTTATGCCCCCGATAGGGAGGCATCATAAATTTGACTTGTCCGTCCGTCCGTCTGTCTGTCCGTCCGTCCGTCCGTCCGTCATTCCGTCCAAAAACTTTAACATTGGCCATAACTTCCTTATTACTTAACATATTCGCATCATACTTTACCACAACATTCCTTGGTACATTACCTTTCTGTAGGCACATACTTTGGTGACCTTGACCCCTGGATGACCTTGACCTTCAACATAGATTGGCCATAATTTAAAATCAAAGCAGTGTCGGGGGCATTGTCATCTTACAGTGACAGCTCTTGTTGATATTTCTTTTCTTATTTCAACTATAAATGTATGTATATGATATGGTTCAGGTCAAAGTCATATTGATATCTCAGTGCAATACAATTGTAACTGCCTATATGCTGATAGTCAGTTACAACTGTTTTGTGCTGAGACATCTATATCCTCAATTATCTTATAACTAAACAAATATCCATGTGATAACGTCCAGTATGATATTTTTTATGATATCACATAGTTATTTTTAGCTCCACTGGCTGAAAGCCACTGGGGCTATTGTCATGGCGTTGTGTCCGTCGTGCGTCCGTCCGTCCGTGCGTCCATCCGTCCGTCCGTCCGGTCGTAAACTTTTCTTTAAAAATCTTCTCCTCAGAAACTACTGGATGGATTTCAACCAAACTTCACAGGAATGATCCTTGGGTGACCCTCTTCCAAAGTTGTTCAAGAAATTTTGATCCAATGAAAAACATGGATTTAATGGGCGTGGCTAATTTCCAAATATGGTAAAATGTGAGTTTTCTCAGATTCTAATCAATGGATACCAATTAAATTTTACATGAATGATCCTTGGGTGACCCTTTATCAGTCTACAAAAAATCATTGTGATTGGATGGAAAATATGCATTTTATGGGCGGAGGTCATTTCTCTATATGTTATATAGTGGAAACTTTGCAAATCATTTTCTCAGATTGTAATTGATCGATATCAACCAAATTTCACTGGAATGATCCTTGAGTGATCCTTTATCAGTCTACAAAAAATCATTGTGATTGGATGAAAAATATGCGTTTTATGGGCAGAGGTCATTTCTCTATATGTTATATAGTGGAAACTTTGAAAATCAATTTCTCAGAATGTAACAGATGGATATCAACCAAATTTCACTGTAATGATTCTTGAGTGATCCTTTATCAGTGTACCAAAAATTATTTTGATTGGATGAAAAATATGCATTTTATGGGCAGAGGTCATTTCTCTATATGTTATATAGTGGAAAATTTGAAAATCATTTTCTCAGAATCTGATTGTTGGATATTTGGAGGTCAATTCTCAATATGTTAAATAGTGGAAACTATGAAAAACATTTTCTCAGCATGTAACTGATGGATATCAATCAAACATTTTTGGTATGATCTTTGGGTGACCCATTATCATGCAGCCAAAAATTATTTTTATTTGATGAAAAATATGTCTTTTAATAGCAGAGGTCATTTCTCTATCTGTTATATAGTTGAAACTTTGAAAATCATTTTCATTATCAGTAGAACTCCAAATATCTAAAAATCTAGTCAAAAACATTTATTTGCTTTTACAAGAATTTCAAGCCTGTGGAGCGACACAAGCCATTCATGATATCATGCAGTTATTTTTAGAAACTTGTATTACGGTTAGAAACAACGACCAAAATAAGACAAAAAGAGGTTATAAGATAAATATAATACATACTAAGTGTAATGTATGAAAAAATTTCTAACTCGGTTGTGAGAATTGATAATTGTCTCGGCAGAGCCCTGACAATAATGAATTCTCCCAACCTTGTTAGATATTTTTATGCCCCCGTATCGAGAGATTGGGGGCATATTGTTTTACTCATGTCCGTCTGTCTGTCTGTCTGTCCGTCCGTCTGTCCGAAAACTTAACCCGAAAACTTAACCTTGCCAATATCTTCAAGCCTATTCAAGATACAAAGCTAATATTTGGCATGATGATAGATCTCAATGATCCGCATCCGCTGGTACCAAAGTCAAGGTCATGTGACAAGGTCAAGGTCATCTGTCAAGGTCAAACTTTGAAAAAAAATGCCGTTACGGGGGCATTCGTGTTTCACAAACACATCTTGTTTTTCATATAAAACACTAAGTACATATTATATTTACCTATGTTTTACAGATCCAAGCAGCAGATGATGTAGAGGTCCAGATCAAAGTACCAAGAGTGAAGGATGATTATCAAACTGAGAGATTTGTTGTGCTATTGTTAGTGTTACAGTTATCTATGTTTATGGTATGTAAGATTTATAGGATCTGTCATGGGATTTCCTCTGAGACAAACTTGTTTTAACCCTTATCTCTGGATTTTGTCAAAAAATAGTTTTCCACGATAATTGAGTGGAGAGGAGTCAGTGCAGACTTAGATCGAATTGCACATCTGTGCAGGCTAATCTTAGTCTATACCATCTGCCAAAGGTTTTGGCAGTGCAGGAATATACAGTTAAGAAGAGTTGACTAAGTTAAGAATTTGGAAAGATGTTTAAAAAAACCTACATTTTTTAACCGTTTATCCAATTCTGGAACTGCAAGACCAAAGAAATATTGTGGTTATTTTAACACTTTCCTGTTTTACAAAATTTTGGACCTGTCCAAATTCAAAGGTTTTGCAGACGAAAATTTAAAGTGGATTTAATTTGAAAAATAACCATTCAGTAGGGTAGAAAATAGTGTGAAAAAAGAAGAAATTGCTTGTCAGGAGCAATTTCTTCTTTTTTCACAATGTTTTCTCAATCATAAAATCACAGGCACGTAAAAAGCAGGGATTAAGCAGCAAAGGGTATAGGGTGAACCTACACTTGAATAAGGCCGCTGTCAAAGTGTAGTTGATATCCCTTCTTAGCTCATTTGCTTAGTTATTCCACTAGTGTAAAAAGACCCATGTAATACCAAAAATTTTCAACTGGGTTATTTCACTTCCGCAAAGTAGGCCATATTATTAAAAGGTTTGATTGCAACAAGATAATATTGTAAAACTTGTATTAAGCGATCAGGAATGGGACCACCAAGAAGCGACCGTTAAAGAAAATGGTTGCTTAACCCTTTGCTGCTTAATCCCTGCTTTTTACATGCTTGTGATTTTATGATTGAGAAAACATTGTGAAAAAAGAAGAAATTGCTTCTGATACTATTTTCTACCCTCCTGAATGGTTATTATTCAAATTAAATCCACTTTAAATTTTCGTCTGCAAAGCCTTTGAATTTGGACAGGTCCAAATTTTGTAAAACAGGAAATGGTTAATACATGTTTTGTTCATGTCAGAAACATGATTTTGATCAAAAATATATATATTATAGTGAAATTCTCAATAATCCTATGCTGTAAAAACTCAACAGCATCGTCTTATTTTTTTCAAAAATTTTGATTTAAAGATAGGGATTTTGAAAATGGTCGCTTAATAGACGTGGTCGCTTGTACAAGATTGACTGTACTTAATACGGCACTTATTTCTTTGTTGCAGGGTATATTTTTGTGTACTTGGAGACTTTTTAACAAGAAGACTTCAGGAATCTATGTTGAAATTGAGTTTTTAGACAGCTTCTTTAACTATGGACAGGTAAGGAATTTATAGTAGTGATGATTGTTTAAGGATTTAAACCCTTGTCATGCTGAACCCGGAATATTCCTGCTTTGGTAGGAGCTATAGACCAACATCAGGCTGCACATATGTGCAGTCTGAAGTTAGTCTATTCCACCTTGGTCTCACTTTCAAACCAGAATTGTCAACAGATTTATTTTTTCAAATAAAAATTGACCTACAGTTGGAACTTTCAGTGTTTTTGCCCATTGATTTTGATGCAAATTTTTAGCCAAAATTCATTCAGCATGACAAAGGTTAAAAGTAGTTACTTATAATGGATCTGTCGTCATATTGTGTTAAAGGAAAGCTGATCTTGACCAAGAACTGAAAAGTTATAGAGGGAGCCTTGTTCTTGACCTGTCTTGAATTTTATGATCATGTAATGGGCAAAAGTTGATTCTTAAAGTTTCTCTGATGCTTTTTAGTGGGTCGAGAAGTAATGGTAGACTATCATTTAATGAACTCACTGCCTTACCAGTGAATTTTTTAAAAACTTACACCACCCTTTGTTCATCACATCCCATCTGTAAGCAGAGCTCAATAAGTTACATTGTAGACAAATGTAGAATAGCAGCTGGAAGCAAGGCAAGAATAATTGTTTCAAGTAAGATTGATTGAATTTCATTTTGTGAACACCAAAAGCTCTGCCACTTGTGACAATATAACTTCTGTTGTTCAATCAATTAAATATCAATCAATCTTACACTAAAACAAATGATTATCCGCTTTGTTATGTATAATAGATATTGAATAAGTGATGATAAAAATTCTGAAAAAAAAGTGACTACTAACGCCTAAAAGATGGCCTTAATTTTGAGCCAACTATTAATGCTTCTGGTATTTGTCTATTTGGAAACTTCATATCGATACATGAAACATTATACATAAGAAATAACAATTTTGTAATTTATAGACTAGATAGACTGATTCCGTCACTGACCTTGCTACTTGAAACATTTAAGCTACAATTTTTTTTAAATGAGTTTTTGTTAGTGCCATACCCATGTGCAATTCCTAAACATCTCATAATGCACAAATTTCCGAATCTAAGAACCAGTTTTTTTTTTCCTATGAAGAACTGTGAAAGAACAGCTTTAACGTATGTCATATTATCAATTCTGATTTATTCTGCTTTTCAGTCCTTGGTTGTCTTTGCCATATTTGGTTTTGATACTCGACTCATGATTATTCCATGTATTAAAAGGTGAGTGCTAACACATACCTCATGCACATGTATTAATCCTTGTCATGCTGAAGCCCAAAATATTCCTGCTTTGGGAGGAGGTATAGACAAAGATCAGCCTGCACATATGTGCAATCTTGAAATAAATACTGATTAAGAATAAGCGCATTCAGTGCTTTCAGCACTTTCATTTTCAAGGAAACTTTGCCAATAATTTTATTCAGCATGACAAGGGTTAACTAAAATGTAATAGTACATGACCTTGATTTTCAAGATGGCTTTGCCAAGAATTTTATTCAGCATGAATAGGGTTTAATAAAATTAAATAGTACATGGCCTGTCATTCTTAAAGAGACAATTTTTAGCTCTTTTTTTGGAGAAAACCTGAGGTATTGCTAAAGCCTTGGTGTCATCATTGTCATGCGAAAACCTTAACATTTGATATCTCTGGTTCTTTTGAAGTCATTCACCTGAAACTTGGCACACATGTTCACTATCAAAAGAAGAACTTATGTAATCTATGCTAATTAATCTCCCCCTAATTAAATCATTATGAAACACTGTTAAAATCCTCGGCTTCTGAAACTTTGTGGAACTATTAGGGGTCTACTTCCTTAAGGTCAAGATTATTTTCCCAAGTTAATGTCACTGCTCAAACTTATGAAATATTTGATGGTCTCCTTTTTAAAAGTTTGTACTTTAATTTGTGTGTCAAGCAGAACTATACCTTTATTTTTTTTCAATTCATCTTTCATTCTTAAAATATTTTGACTTTCATTAAATTAATCATATCTTTATGCCTCTTTATAGATTAGAATGGGGCTTATTGTTTCACCATTTTCTGACTGTCTTGTCATTCTGTCCAAATTTCTGAATTACATAACCACAAAACTTAACATTGCTAGGTTATTGATTCAAGATGAGCTGCTCATATTTTGTTCCCTGATAGACATCATTGATTCTGCTGATACTAAGGTCAAGGTCATCTGTCAAAGTCAAAATTGTAGAAAAAATGGTGTTTCTGGGGTATAAAAGTTTTAAAATCATGATCTTGTTGGTTATATATATGTAGATTAAATAGATGTAGTTTGTTGTGCTCCAAGTTTTGCAATACAAGGTGAGAAAATTGGGCTAATGTAAAGGTACTCAGATTTTGTAGTTCTAACAAAATAACAAATATTTCAATTTTGAAATTTGGTAAGAGTAACAGTTTTTAGCTTGACTATCATTATCATCACCCAGTCCTCAGAATAGTTGATGTGCCAATCTCAATAAGCCCAGTCAGTACTTTTTAGAGTGTCAATTATGGGGTGATGAGTTAGATTCTTGTGTCAGACAGTCTGCATCTGACAATCAACATAGTTCAATTTCCTCATTTGTCTCTAGGCAAACTGTTAATCCATGGCTCAATACAAAACAGTTGTAAATGCCTATGCATTCATAGGCAGTTACGGCTGTTTGGCATTGAGCCATCAAAATGATAAGCAATATTTAGTAATTGTTGTGGAGTTAATTGCTGGTGACTAGTTCAAAAAATGCTTCACATGTTTACTTCAAAAAAACCCCAACCCAGACTGATATTTTAGGTTACTGTTTTACCCTTGTCATGCTGAACCTGGAATATTCCTGCTGTGGCAGGAGCTATAGACAAACATCAGCCTGCACATATGTGCAGTCTGATGTTAGTCTATACCACCTGTTTCTCACTTTCAAACCAGAAATGTCCATAGATTTAGTTTTTCAAATAAAAATTGACCTACAGTTGGTACTTTCAGTGCTTTTTTGCCCTTTAGTTTTGATGAAAATTTTTAGCCAAAATTTATTCAGCATGACAAGGGTTAAGCAAGAAATGAGAAAGTTCTTTGAAGTATACTCTAGAAAATTTGGTTAACACACTACAAAATTTGAGTACAATAAATATTCAATGTTTGGTTGTTGAAAAACCCAGTTCCAGAATCACAAGCTTCATTCTGAGCCTACAGAACAGATTCATTCATGTGATTAAAGTATTATCCCGCTGGACAATGGTTGAAAATTACAGGTTATGGGCAAAACCTTTCCCTTTTCTTCCCATCATAGCGCAGTTGGTATCGCAACAGACTGTCAGTCTAGAGGTCCCAGGTTCAATCCCTGAAGATTGCACTCATCCTTTCCGACTATTTTTCTTCCACCAATGGGTCGATAATCATAGACCTATGTGGGATAGCAGCTGGTGGGTAGGAAAGGATGTAATGTTAGCACTGGTGTTAGAAATAACAGGAATCCATCGTTAAGATGCTCCAGATGCTGCAATATAACTGAAAAATTGTTGAAAACGGCATAAAAACCCTTTCAATCAATCAATTAATCCCCTTTTCTCCAATCTGTCTTTGATCTTGATCCACACCATAGTAGCTAGCTAGCTAAATATTAGTCCATTACATGTGTCTAAATTGATAGCGTGTTGCATCTCAATAACGAGGTCCATTGCTTCCTTTGATCACTGGACACTGTCAAAGGGAAGTGATAGTGCATCAGACTGTCATTCAAAAGATCTCAGGTTCAATTCCCTATGGTGACACTCATCTTTTTCAATTATTTGTCTTCCACCAATGGGTTGATAATCATAGACCTGTTTTGAATAGCAGATGGAGGCTAGGAAAAGATGTAATGGTAGAACTGGTGTTAGAAATAACAGGAATCCATTGTAAGGTGCTCCAGCCGCTGCTATAGATCTGAATAATTGTTGAAAGCAATGTTTTACCCGGTTCATTCAATCAATCAATCACTTTTTCTTCTTTTTTCTTTCATCTTGATCCAAACCATAGTAGCTAGCTACCTTAAGATTGTACAAGTAATGTTTCTAAGTTGATAGCTTATTGCATCTCAAGAGGTCCTTTGTTCCCTTTATCCCTAACCACTGTCAAAGCACAGTGGTAATGTGTCAGATTATCATTCAAAAGCTCATCTTTTTGGACTATTTGTCTTCCACCAATGGGTTGATAATCATAGACTTATGTGGAATAGCAGCTGGATGCCAGGAAAGGATGTTATGGAAGTATTGGTGTGAGAAAACCAGGAATCCATTGCTAGGTGCTCCAGCTCCATCAAAATAAGTGAAAGATAAGTAAAGTGTATGTACTCTTTATTGTTTATGTTGTTCAGTTATATAGATTGCTTAAAAGACTGATAAGTTTTCATGTTTTGCTCTTTTTTTACCCCTTTAAAACCAGTTTTGACCCCCAGAATTTTATGCTCAGGGGGTCAATGACTCCCTAGTTTAAAAAGCTAGCACAATC
Source organism: Fragum whitleyi (assembly GCA_948146395.1). Taxonomy (NCBI): domain Eukaryota; kingdom Metazoa; phylum Mollusca; class Bivalvia; order Cardiida; family Cardiidae; genus Fragum; species Fragum whitleyi. The sequence continues at coordinate 21,266,996 of OX411556.1, forward strand.
CCTGATTTAAGAAAGAAAAATATTTCTCATTAACCCTTATCCTGCTTTTTTTTTTTTGTTAACTTTTGGTACATTTTAACCAGTCTGATTCAAGTTTCACCGATTCGATCCCCGGTGGCGGCAAATATCCTTTCCGACGTTTGTCTCTCACCAATGGGTAGATAATCGTAAACCTATGTGAGATAGCAGTCGGAGGCTAGGAAAGGGTGTAATGGTAGTACAGGTGTAAGAAATACCAGGAATCCATTGTTAGGTGCTCCGGCCGCCGCGATATAACTGCGAAATTGTTGAAAACGGCGTAAAACCCATTCAAACAAACAAATTCAAGTTTCACCGATATTTACATAGAAGACAGGGGCAGTGTAGGCTAAAGATCAGACTGCACATATATGCAGACTGATTATAGTCAGTAATGTTTTCTAAAGCTTTGTGTACAGTAAAAAAAGACATGAACAGCAAGAAAAAGGGTTTATACTCTCACGTTATTTATCTATTTTTAGGTCTGGCCTATTGCACTGGTAATTTCATCTTTACTTTATTTAAGTATTCAGTCACTAATTTTGTTGTTTTGATAAAAATCTAGTGCATGTTGGGATCAGCTTTTTAGCTCACCTGATCGCGAAGTGCTCAAGGTGAGCTATTGTGATCGTAGAATGTCCGTCGTTAGTCGTGCGTCGTCCGTCGTCCACAATTTCTTTAAACATCTTCTCCTCCTAAACCAGTGGGCCAATCTTGATGAAACTTGGCAGGGATGTTCCTTGGGTCAAGCTCTACCAAAGTTGTTCAAATGAATGAAATCCACCCTTAACTTTCCCTTTACCCTTAACAAAAAGGGTGAAAATATGAAAATCTTTCAAAATCTTCTTCTCTGAAACCAGAAGGCAGACAGCTTTCATATTTGGTATGTAGCATCATCTAATGGACCTCTACCAAGTTTGTACATATCAAGACCCTCGGGTCATATTTGGGCTTTGTCCGGGCCCAACCCTTTTTAAATAGAATCAAAGAGCGAAAATCTTTAAAAATCTTCTTCTCTGAAACCAGAAGGCACACAGCTTTCATATTTGGTATGTAGCATCACCTAGTGGGCCTCTACCAAGTTTATTCATATCAAGACCATTGGGTCATATTTGGGCTTTGCACGGGTGCATCCCTTTATCTGTAATGAGCACAAAGGGTAAAAAAATGAAATCTTCAAAAATCTTCTTCTATGAAACCAGAAGGCAGACAGCTTTCATATTTGGTATGTAGCATCATCTAGTAGACCTCTACTAAGTAAGTTCATATCAAGACCCTAGGATCATATTTTGGCTCCACCCGGGCGCAACCCTTTTTACATAGAATCAAAGAGCGAAAATCTTTTAAAATCTTCTTTAATCGAAACCAGAGGGCACACTGCTTTCAATTTTGGTATGTAGTATCATCTAGTGGGCCCCTACCAAGTTTGTTCATATCAAGACCCTTGGGTCATATTTGGGCTCCACCCGGGCGCATCCTTTTCAGCTCATCTGAGCACAAAGGGTGAAAATAGGAAAACCTTCAAAAATCTTCTTTTTTGAAAACAGTAGGCAGACAGCTTTCATATTTAGTATGTAGCATCATCTTATGGACCTTTTCCAAGATTGTTCATATCAAGACTTTGGGATCACATTTGGGTTCCGACCAGGTGCATCCCTTGGAATTAAAGAGCAAAAAGGCATATCTGTCTTGCTCTTTGCTGAAAACGTTCCATGGTATTGATCTTAGGCAATTATCTTCTTTTTGACATCTGCCTATCTAATTAATGTGATGTCCCAGGGGTCAAAGAGACTCAGGTGAGCGATCTAGGACCATCTTGGTCCTCTTGTTAAGTTAATTATTGCAGAATTATGCCCCCCTACATCAGAAGATCATGGGCATTTTAAGTTACTGTTTCTTCGTTTGTCTGTCTGTCTTTGTGCAAAGTTAACCAAAATCTAAAAAATGCTCATGAATTCAAATGCTCATGTCTGACATGATCATTTATCTGATTGATACACACCTTTTGACACCAAGGTCAAGGTTGCTTATCAAGGTCAAACTTGTTTGAAAAAAAAAAGTTCTCTTACGGTAGCATTAGTGTTTCACAAAATACACCTTGTTGGAAATAGAATAGTTGTATGTTGTAATTGTTTTCTCAAAGAAGCTTAGTCAAAAGCTGAAGCAGAAAGTTTGAAATATGCTATGCTAAGTATGAATTGACATGTTATTTGCTAAGAAGGAATATCTTATTCATTGTTTTCAAGCTTTTTGATTTCCTTTGCTTATTTTGTTCTTTTTGTTCAGTTAAAACTTATGCAGCTAACAGGGTTCCACACTAATGTCTGTGAGTAAGGAGTCCAGCAGACTCCCCAATTATGAAATCAAGGACTCCAAACTATAAGTAAAGAGTCTGAATTTTCATGTTTGGGAGAACTTTTGTGTAAAAAAGGAAATTGCTTGTAACATTGAATTTTCATGTTTTGGAGAACTTTTGAGGAGAAAAAAAGGAATTGCTTGTAACAAGAAATTTCTTCTTTTTCCACAATACTTCCTTACCAAGAATTGTAAACAGCTTTTTATTGGGGTTGTCCACACTTGGCTTTTTTTGGTCTTGATTTATTGGCGGGGATTAATTTTGGAGCATTTAACATGTACCGACAAAATAAGCATCTTAACTATTTTTCATTTTTCGCCATTCGTAACAACGATAGTATAAGAAGGGCAATTTTCCCTGGCTAATAGGTAGACATGTTTAACCCTTTTCCTGCTGTTTTTGGTATGTGTATACTGTATGCTGTTCACAAAGTATTGTCCAAGATCACACTGCATAGATGTGTAGTATGATCAAAGTATACACTGTCTGCTTTCTACTTTAATTATATTGGATAAAATCTTGAATCAAATTAACTGAAACTTCTAAATAAAAACCATGACATTCTTAGAAAGAAAGTTAAAGTTCAGTAGGATAAGGGTTAACACTTTCCTGTTTTACAAAATTTTGGACCTGTCCAAATTCAAAGGCTTTGCAGATGAAAACTTTAGATTTAATTTGAAAAATAACCATTCTGTAAGTTAGAAAATAGTGTGGAAAAAGAAGAAATTGTTTGTCAGAAGCAATTTCTTCTTTTTTCTCAATGTTTTCTCAATCATAAAATCACAGGCATGTAAAAATCAGGGATTAAACAGCAAAGAGTTAATATTGTGAGATTGAAACTAATCAGCATGCTATAGTGTTATCGTTTCTTTGACTAAAGACTATTAACCCTTTATCAGACTGCCTCATTGGCCACTTGTTCAAAATTGGAAAGAAACAATTCAGGCATCAATTTGATATGAGAGTAATACGAAAAGGAATTGTATATTATACTCAAACAGAAATTGAATTATTATAGAAAGAATGGCTTTTTGTTTCCCTGAATTCTCAATATTTACTTTAGTACAGACTTCAAAGCTAAAGATATTATTTTTAGCAGAATTAAATTAGTTTAAATCTTCGGTAGATTTATTGATAAAGAAAAAAAATATACTTGATGATCTCAAAAGCACTTTAAAAACAGAAAGTATTCCTATATATTTTATACTAAAGTTTAAAGATACAATGACGAAAGAAGTTTTCTATGGTTCAGATGGTTAAATAAAAAGTATTGGTAAATGAGATATGATTCTTACAGGGTAATAGACTAAGATGACATATATAGACAGCTCAGCACAAAACGGTTCTAACTCCCTATAAACATATAGGGAGTTACAACTGTTTTGCGCTGAGCCATTGATTTTATGTGACCTGTCACGCAAAAATTGGCTGTCTGGGAACTGAGTAGATAAAAAATGTGATCCGTCACACGAAAAAGTACCTTCTGGGAAGTCTGGAAAATAAATATCTGAAAAAGAGAATTGTTTGAGTGGAGGTCAACCAGAGTTCATATTTCATAAATTCTTACACAGGGTTGTAGATTGATCCTTATGGTCTCTTAGCACTTTACAGGTCTTGAAAAAGTTATGTGAACAAAGATATTTGAATTAGAAAAGACCAACCAGAGGACTGCCTTGCAAAAAAGGTTGAACATTCTAGATTTATAAAATCTAAAGAATGTAAAATTTAAGCTATAAACTGGTGGATACTCTGCATAGTAATTGCACATTCTTACTGGCCCTGCATTCAGGATGGCATAATAGTGAAAACTGTTTGCAAATTTTACCTTTCATTGCATGTGCACTTTTGTGCAAAGCAGGGTAGATTTTGCAAACAATTAGTACTGTTTTGTAATCTTGCACACAGGGCTTGTTTATCATTTTTTGCACTTCCCATATAGTTCTTTCTAGGGAGACGGGTCACACAACTGATTATACAAATCTCATAGGTGCATTCTTAGGGTTAAGACTCTTAAGATCTTTAATTGGAATGTTCTAAACTATAAATGTTGAAACAGCTTGAAAAAACATTGGTTTAAAAGTTCAAAATTCAATCTTGTACATAAAAACTTGTAGTTGGGATGGAGGTCTAAAAAATCTACTGCAATTGATATTTTCACCGCCATTGGTCAGTAAAAACTATTGTGAGTGCCTATAAATCTATAGGCACTTACTAAAGTTATGCTCTTACCCTTCAATCCATTCTGAAGAACACACCTCTATTTAATAAAAAAAAAAGATAAAAAAGCTGTAAATTCCATGTCAAATACTTCATAGTGTGCTCTTATTAAAACAACAAATCCAATAAGTGCCCACAACATTTGGTGGACATTTATTTTGAATTTGAAAACATCACCTCAAGCTGAAGCTTTGATGCCTTGTTTCTTTTACTTCAGGTGGAGAAAATGTATATACGGTACAGAAACAGTCCATATTCCACGCAAATCTGATCTGTCAGAGGAGACAATCCATACTTGTGAACAGTTTATGAAATATCATAAAGAGAACTGCTGTCATGATATTGTCAGAGATAGAAAGTAAGTGATGATTAACATGTTAACAGTTTATAAAATATCATAAAGAGAACTGCTGTCATGATATTGTCAGAGATAGAAAGTAAGTCCATATTTACATGTGAACAGTTTATAAAATATCACAAAGACAACTGCTGTCATGATATTGTCAAGAGGTAGAGGGTAAGTCATGACTTGCATGTGAACAGTTTATGAAATATCACAAAGAGAACTGCTTTCATGATATTGTCAGGAACAGAAAGCAAGTCATGATTTTCACTTCAACAGTTTATAAAATATCATAAAGAGAACTGCAGCCATGATATTGTTAGAGATAGAAAGTAAGTCATAATTTACATGTGAACAGCTTAGAGAATTGCTGTCATGATATTTTTAGCAATAGAAAGCAAGATAAGATTGACATGCCAATGCCTCAGTGCAAAAAATTGTTTTTGTAGGCAGTTGGGACTGTTTTTAGCTTAGCTTTGATTGTGAATCCACTTAACTAGTTGTATGTTACAAAACATACAAAATTTTGATTGACATATTCTCAAGGTATGAAGTAACAGATCAAAAAGAGGGGTTCTCCTGCAGAATGACTGAAAATCTGTTAATAGTTGTGTTCTTCCCCACTCAAATAAACAAAAAACTGTCTCTTCAATTTTCAATGAAGCTCTATATTGTAGGTACTCATTTGAATCGTTTAAAAAATACCAAAATAGGGTTTGTGAAATAATTTGTGCAAAAATTATATATATACCTTTCCACTGATGAGCCGTAAGGCGAAATGCGTTTGGATTTATATATTATCTTCTTCATTAAATAGTTAATTAAAGGCGTTTGAAGTCAAAGTTTTATTTTTTCTGTAAATATTGGCGTTATTGTATATAATCATACTTGTATGTTCTGTTGTTCTTGCTGCTGTATAACTCACGTGATTTTATATTGGTTTCATTTATATGAAAATGTTCACTTTTTTCTGAATATTTGAAGAAAACCCCATTCTTTGCTGCAGTCAAGCGTAATTGTTAATGAGCTAAAACAAGTCAAAAATATCGTAAAAGCACAAGTTCAAAAGAAGTAATTTACTTCTAGTAATGTCTTTTTTCAAGTATTTTAAATGCTATTAAAACATTGCTTAAAAATGAAAATATTATACATATTTTACTGATAAAATTGTATGAGTTATTATTTTAGGCAACATATTACCATATTGCCTTATGAAATCTTACTTTGTCCAATACTATTCCTACTTTGTGTCAGGTGAAAAATCGATAAAGCTTTCTTGTGCGATTCTAGAATTGTCTGGTACAATTCTAGAATTGGCAGACAAAGTAGGAATTCCTTCTCTGCACAGGACAATTCCATAATTGTACCGATTCTTACTTTGCGCAGAACATACGTATTGATTCATTGTCACCATATGCACAAACCCCCCAGAAGACTTAATTGTTCTATGACCGGAGCATTGAAAGGACCGTCACTTGGGGTCTTGTTTTAATGTCTCATCCAAAAAACAATTCGTTTGTTAGTGTGCCAGCTCAGGAATTGAACCCACATTATTGACCTTGCAATTGTTATGAATTCAGGTCTGGTACTCTACCATCTGAGCTAATATGGCTGAATTTACATTTACAGTGCTCTCAATAAGGGCCAAAATCAGGAATTTTTGTAATTCCATGTTGGCATTTCAGGAAATTTTTTTACGAAGAAAGGAATTTTTAACCCCTGCCCTTGCAATTCCCCCCCCCCCCCCCCCTGCACACACACCTTCCTTTTTCTGTACACTTTGTAAATGCTCGTTTCCTTGTTAAATGTAAGTTAAATTTTTTATCCCAAAGTCCATGATTCTGTTTGGTTCTCTAAGAATAAACGACTTCCAAGCCTTAAAACTTGTAGCTTTGACTTAAGCTATAGGGACGAGCTTTGGTTTCACAATCCCCTTTTATTACTTTCATTGAATAAATTGTGGAAACTAATATGAGAAAATGTGGAGTTTCTATTTGTAATCGGTCCTTAGCTGTATCTTGCATGGTGGGCCTAGGAAATGGGGCTTACTCAAATTTTAGTTACAATGTTTTGGTATCCAGCGATATTACGAAAATTAATGCAGCTTTGATTTTCCTCGGCCTGTTGTTCCAAAGGTGGTGAATGTTCTAGGTAGTGTGCCAATAAAACTTAAAGTTCTAAGCCTATTTAAACTTACGCAGAATTATCCAAATAGCAGAAGTCAAAAAAAATCGCCATTTTAAATCTCTCGTCAGACATGTTGCAGACAACTTAAATGACCTCATTGGGATTTCCCCACGTTCTCCGAAGATGCTGATTCTACACGTATTTAAACGAGGACAGTCGAATGACCTTTCATAAATGTTTTCCGGTAGCGTCTTTTTCACTTCGGATAATTTACCCATAGATTTATTCTAAGAGTTTTAGGAAGCGATATTTGGAAATTTTATCCGTCTGAGCTGTATGAACTTCGTTTAATATAAAGAATTTTCCCCTGATTTGAATTTTGTTTGTTTCAATAATCCTATCAAAGGACCCTCGCGATATGTATCCGACGAAGAAAGGTAAGCGGTAATGACGTGTCGCTAACCCAACAAGTCCCTAATCAGAGACTGGTTGTTATAGCGACAGTTTAATAACCCGCGCGTTACACATAGCTTAGTTTGGTCATCTATAAAGTGTATGCTCGCGTTGATTATCGATTTTTTTACACGTGTAGACTTATATTAAATCCTTTATATAGTAAATTCGTAAAACGTCCGGGGTCAAATTACAGGACATTTTCCTCGAATCTTGGACGTTTTTTTACGTCCGGGTTCGATTTTCCGTACGTAATTTTTGAAATTCTGGACGTACATTACATCGACGTCCGCTTATTGAGAGCACTGCATTTATAATAAGCATTTATATTATTTTCCTAGGTACCGGTTTAGAACCTACAACAAAGTATTTTGTGGGACTTCTCTCTGTGATTGGTTGATTGAAGTGGGCTTGGCCAGAGATAGACAGGAGGCGGTCTCATATGGAAGAACACTTCTGATTGGACAAGTCATATGCCATGTGACCAAAGAGCATGATTTCCATGATATGCCCTACTTCTACAGATTTCTAGAAGAAAATGAAAGTGATTAGTGTTTGTCTCAAATTTTATGTGAAAAGATTTTATTTAATTATGTTCTTTCTCTAAACTATTTGCTTATTCACGCTGGTCAACAGTAAGGAGTACATTGAACTCCTAACACATGAAGTGAAGAAGTCCAAGCTCAAAGTAAGGAGTCTGAAATTTCATAATGGGAGAACATATTGGAAAAGGAGAAATTGCTTGTTAAAAGCAATTCCTTCTTTTCCACTATGTTCTTTCAAAGAAGATGTTTTTATTCAAAATACTCTAAAAGCTCTAGATTTTTGGCAAGTGTTAGTGAGGAGACTTAACCATGTGGGTTTTTCTTTTCAAAATATTTCCAAATTACTCTTAGAGTCCATTGCTCTCCTTACTTGCAAATGGAAGGAGTCCCTACTGGTAAATATGGTGTCTCGGACTCGCCTCAGTGTTGAACCCTGATTCATGGATCAGCAGATTTGAATTCAAATGTCAAGATATTTTTTCATCATCCTGATGATGTTGCAATTTGCATTTGTGTGTTATTGTTTCTGTTGGTGCTTTTATGTCTCTAATTTTACTTAACCCTTGTCATGCTGAATAAAGTTTGGCTTAAAATTTCATCAAAATCAAAGGGCAAAAAAGTACTGAAAGTACCAACTGTAGGTCAATATTCATTTGAAAAACTAAATCTATGGACAATTCTGGTTTGAAAATGAGAAACAGGTGGTGTAGACTAACATCAGGCTGCATATATGTGCAGGCTGATGTTTGTGTATAACTCCTGCCAAAGCAGGAATATTCCGGGTTCAGCATAACAAGGGTTAAGATTTTTGCTCCAAACTTTTAGGAAGACAGTGATAAGCAAACAATGTTGAAAAAAAAGCATTTGCTTGTGATAATTAGTTCCCTTTTATAAGCTCACCTGAGCATAAAGTGCTCTAGGTGAGCCTTTGTAGTTGTGTGATATCCGTCGTCTGTTGTGCATTGTCAACATTTGCCTTGTGCACATTGTAGAAGCCATATTTTTTGCTCAACCTGAAAATTGCTCAACCTGAAAATTGGTTGAATTAATTTTCTTGGTGTAATCTCAGACAAGACATAAGTTTGTTCAAGTTAAGGAAAAAAAGGCTAGATCACAAGGTCATTGGGTAGCGTAGACAGCCACATACTGTAAATATAAAGTTACTTGATGGTCTACAAATACTTTGAGACCTTATCTATCTACTAAATCCATAGTGAAGACTCGGGTCAGACTGTGCGAATGCACTGGCTGGTCAGAGTTTTTACTTTGCTCATACTTGAAATTGTTGGAAATCTCAGGCACAGGCTTATATGTGTCTGTGACCTCAAAAGTGCAGTAACCTCAAATCAAATCAGTCGAACAACTCATCTTGTCATTTTTTTTATCATGTCTGGTACAGTTTCCACCAGTTTGGGCCAGTTTTGGATCAGTGCAAACCTATTGCAAATGCTTTATTAGTCCCCCACCGGTTACCGGTTGGGGGACTATAGGTTTGCTCGATTCCGTCTGTCTCTCTGTCCGTCCGTCTGTCCTTCACGCTTTTGTCCGGGCTATAACTTCTAAAACATATGTGCTAGCAACTTCAAACTTGGTACACTAATAGATCTCATTGAGGAGAAGTGTCATGTTTAAGAACCGTTACTCTGCCACGCCCACTTTTTGAGTTATTGCCCTTTGTTGTTTTTACCCTGAAATTCTTGTCCGGAACATATCTCCTAGTCTATGTGTGCTAGCAACTTTAAACTTGGTACACTTATAGATCTCATTGAGGAGAAGTGTCATGTTCAAGAACCGTTACTCTGCCACGCCCTCTTTTTGAGTTATTGCCCTTTGTTGTTTTTACCCTTACATTCTTGTCCTGAACATATCTCCTAAATTATGTGTGCTGGCAACTTCAAACTTTGTACACTTATAGATCTCATTGAGAAGAAGTGTCATGTTCAAGAACCATAACTCTTCCACACCCACTTTTTGAGTTATTGCCCTTTGTTGTTTTTAGCCTTACATTCGTGTCCGGTACATATCTCCTAAACTATGAGTGCTAGCAACTTCAAACTTGGTACACTTATAGATCTCATTGAGGAGAAGTGTCATGTTGAAGAACCGTTACTCTGCCACGCCCTCTTTTTGAGTTATTGCCCTTTGTTGTTTTTACCCTTACATTCTTGTCCGGATCAAATCTCCTTAACTATGTGTGCTAGCAACTTCAAACTTTGTACACTTATAGATCTCATTGAGGAGAAGTGTCATGTTCAAGATCCATAACTCTGCTACACCCACTTTTTGAGTTATTGCCCTTTGTTGTTTTTAGCCTTACATTCTTGTCCGGTACATATCTCCTAAACTATAAGTGCTAGCAACTTCAAGCTTGGTACACTTATAGATCTTATTGAGGACAAGTGTCGTGTTCAAGAACTGTTATTCTGCCATGCCCACTTTTTGAGTTATTGCCCTTTGTTGTTTTTACCCTTACATTCTTGTCCGGAACATATCTCCTAAATCATAAGTGCTAGCAACAAGAAACTTTGTACACTGATAGATCGTATCGAGGACAAGTGTCATGTACAAGAACTGTTACTCTGCCTCATCCACTTTTTGAGTTTTTGCCCTTTGTTGTTTTTACCCTTCCATTTTTGTCCTCTACTTATCTCCTAAACCATAAGCCCTAGCAACTTAAAACTTTGTACACTGGTAGATCTCATTGAGAAGAAGTGTAATGCACAAGAACTGTTACTCTGCCACATCCACTTTTTTAGTTATTGTCCGTTGTTGTTTTTTTATCCTGACACATTTGTCCGGACCATATCTCCTGAGCCATAAGTGCTAGCAACTTTAAACTTGGTACACTTATAGATCTCATTGAGGACAAGTGGCATGTACAAGAATCATTCTTCCCCGCCCACTTTTGGAGTTTTTGCCATTGGTTGTTTTTACTCTTATATTTTTATTTGGGACATTTTGTTCAAAACCTTATAAATGTGCTAGCAACTTCAAATTTTGTATACAGTGATAGATCTAGAAAGTAGGAGATATATTATAAGAAAGGACTTTTTGTTTTCCGGTGGGGGACTCCTGTATTGCATCGCAATACGACATGCACTTGTTTCAAATGCTTTATTTATACTCAAAATAATTTTGCACCGACCTCAAAATGTTCCTTACTGAGTTCTGAAATTTTAGTGACTATAAGTGCATCATCATACCCGCCTAAGAAAAAGAGGGGAATATATTGGTTTCACAATGTCTATCTGTCTGTCCATTTATCTATCCTATTTATCCTATTCCAGACTCTAAACTGAAGAAAAAAGTGACCTAGAAACACCAAACTTTAAAAACTTGTTGATCATGATCAAAAGAAGTGCTTGGTCGTTTTATTGACCAAAAGAAGTGCTTGGTCGTTTTATTGATCAAAAGAAGTGCTTGGTTGTTTTAATGACCAAAAGAAGTGCTTGGTCGTTTTAGGGTCACAAAGGCCAAGGTCACTAATGACTTTTGTCTCAAAAAAAGTTTCTGGAATTTGGGGCTATAAGTGATATTTTTTTAATTGAGGACTTAAAGCTTTTAAAAATATTTCTTGTTAATAATTGTTGTTATTTGAAGTTGTGTTATTTACAGTAAAAAGAATTTTGAAATAATATGCTTTGATTGATTGATTTGTAATCTCAGTTTAAACTACCTCTATTCTTTATTTGACTATGTTGGTTGATTTTCTTCCTACATTAGAAATATTGATAGTGAAAAACATAAAATACACAAAATGCAAGCTAAAGGTTAAAATCTCAATATCTGTGGAGCTAAAATGGTACATTTGTACAAGTATAAATTTTGACGTTTGCATGTTATTTCAACCCTTTAATCCAATATTTCTGGTCAGTTCTTTACTTTTATCTTAAAGTTATGTTCTGTAAAAGAAAATTTGATTTAACAAGCAAACTGCTTGTAATAAGCAATTTCTCAATTTTTATATGCCTGTAGAAAGCCAGGATGTATTAAGTGATCACCTGTGGTGTTCAATGTCCTGTAGGCTTGTGGCATCAACTTCTTTGTCCGGAGCATAGCTCTTTCACCTTATGTCCATTCAACTTGAAGCTTAGAAGCTATGTTCCTTTCATGATTGTGGAGTGGAGTGAGTAACTCTTGCTAGCTATTTTTTTTGTTTGAATTATTTCCCTTCATTGCTTTTCATACTTGGACATCCAGTAGTGTAATGGGTGTACCTTGTGACAATTTTCAACTTTGTTGGATATATTTTCTACAAAAAATATTGGTTTCTTTTCAAATTTCAACGTTTTTTCATTGTTGTCTGAAACCTCTTTCCATATGGTCCAGTCTGACAATAGTCTAAAAATAGAAAAGAAAGGCAGGGGTGTGGAATTCCCATGTCCAACTTGTCCAACACAGATTTTTCTACCTGCAGACAAGCACTTTTTTCTCTGCCACTTGTCCATGGACAAGTAAATACAAGGACAAATGTCAGAATGGTACTAATCAGATCTAAGAGATTGGTTATCATTATGATTAATATCAAAGGGTAGAAAATATTATTTGTAGGGATGGGAACGAATAGCAAAATTCATATTCGAATATTCGTTTTGAATATTCGAATATATTCGAATATTCGTTTTGATTCCATTCAAAATTGAATATCCGAGTATTGGTTATATCCGATTACTATTCCTTTTCTTGTTCGAGGTTATTTTAATTTGTACAAATTATGAATCATAAGAAAAGAGATTCAATTTGACTGAAATCGGAATCTCTGACTTCAATTTGCAGAAAAAAAAATTAGTTTGAAATATGCTTAAAATGAATGAAATTAAAATTTACTTTTACGCGACCCGAGACGTCATTTTATCTTCAAGGAGGGTTGACTTGCGTTTCTCATCCCCTGTGGAATGGTGAACTTACTTTGATGAGAATCCAATCACATCCAATAAAATTTGAATTATTTGTCTCGATTTTACTTTATATTACCTTTTCATGTGGCAATGTAATTTAGTACAGTGTAAAATGTGCGATCAAAAGTTTGTGAAACGTGGTGATTCAAGCGTTGATTGCAATGTTTTTGCGTCGACTGACCCAAAAATATATTTCAGAGTTCTCGTCTTCTGAGACTTTACAGTTTTTTTCACTTTTTGGTGATGTTTTATTAATTGTTGCACGATAGAACAGACACACTGGAAAAAGTTTATGATAAAATTCGAATCCGAAAAATACGCCGAATACTCGATGGACAATCATAGCGTCATAACTACGACGTGATTCTTATGAAAATATAATGAGTATAAAAGACAAATCGTTCGCCCATCGACGAATAGGGGCCTATCGCGAATCATTCATTGTTTTCTTCGACTTATTGTTGGTGAAAAGATAATTATTTGCTTTTCTTTTAAATCGAGTCAAGAGATGAATTATCATAACAAACGCCGCGCGGGCATTGATTTTCAAATAAATTTCGTTCAGGCGTAACGTCAATTGTTTCGACGCGTTTGAAAATTTGCAAATAGGTTTCAACTCCCCAAAGGTGCTATATTAACACATTCATACATTGGTTGATGTTTCACTGAAAGACTGATGATAACAAGATTTGCAACCTGTCATAATTATTGATTTTCCTGTACCTTCTTGACACTTATATTCATACGATTGAAGATAAAGTGAGAAAATCTTTTCATTATTTAGAAATTACTTTCCCCTTCTGTTACTTCTCTTTCCAGAAATTTAAGGCAAATGATCAAATTCAGTCTCATAAAAACGAATATTCGTATTCGAAAATCGTATTCGAATATTCGCGGGAAAAACGAATATTCGTTCCCATCCCTAATTATTTGTAATGAAGAAAATGCTGGAGTCCAGAATTTTCTTTTTTAAAAACAATGTTTTCTCAAAATTGATTTCATTTTCTTTTTGATAACATCTTATTTTCTATCTGGGATAAGAAGAAAATCTTTTACTTGTTCGTGGACAACTGGAGAAACACTGTATTTCGACATCCTTGAGAAAGGGTTTAATATATTCATGATGAAAATTTTATTCAAAGACTCATTGTTTAGATAAACATTTGAAAAGATGTTTGAGCATATGCATGACATTTCCAACAATTTCAAATGTGCGCAAAGCAAAGACTCTGACCAGTCTGTGCATCCGCACAGTCTGACCAGATTTCTTAACTATGCGATTTGTAGATAAATAAGGCCTTTAAGTATCTGTAGACATTTAGGCAATCATCTACTTACACAAAGTAACTATCTGGGCTGCTAAATGTTGGCAATGTCACACATAAGCTCATTTGTGTATATTCATTCATTGAAATTATTTGAATATAAATTGCTCAAATGGGCATTTTCTCAATTTCATTTTGTGCAATATTGTTTTGATGCTCATTTACTATATTAATAAAATCATGTGTACATGTTATGGCATTTTGTCTAAAAGGGTTTATCACAAAATATTCTGTTTAACTCTGACAGTTGGTGACCTTTCTGATGGATAAAGTTGATTCGAATACACTAACAAAGGGATCGCGGGAAAATAGTGTGCAAAGTCTTGACCTTTTACACTGATCAATCAATTGACTCGTAACAACCCAAAAGGACAAAAGTAGGCTGTGCTACATAGATATTTTTGCATTTTGCTTAAAAGTTGTTTCACAAAATATTCTTTTTAACCCTTCACCAAATTACTTTTTGTCCCCCTGCATTGATTATAAGAATAACATTGTTTTACAGGTGTTCTACTGTCTGTCCGTCTGTGACTGTCTGTTACTTCAGGATTCAAGTGATGATGCTTATATTTGGCATAAAGACTCGGGGGTGTGGAATTCCCATGCCCAACTTGTTTGACATAGGCTTTTCCACTTGCGTGCAAGTACATTTTTCTATGCCACTTGTCCGTGGACAGGTAAATACCAGAGCATATCTTGATACAGTACTAAAAAGATCTAGAAGAAAAGTCATCCTATTGTTTGTATCAAAGGAGAGAAAACATTGTCTTTAATGAAGAAAGTGCTGAATGACAGCATTTTCTTCATTAAAAACAATGTTTTTCTCAATATTTATCGGTCAATTTTTTCTGGGCAAATTCATTTTGATCCTGGACAAGTAGGAAATCGACTTTTACTTATCCATGGACAAGTGGAGAAAAGTTTTATTTCCACACCCCTGAGGCTCAGTTAATAAGTCAATTTTTATGCCCCAGCATCAATGGATTGGGAGAAGCGTATTGTTTTAGGTGCAACGCTTTTAGCAGGTGCTGGATAATGCAAAAATTATAAGTCAAAAAAGGGGCATAACTCAAAAAAATGCTTTCAGAGTTCTCCCTCTTGATAGGCTGGGTAACTCTTATGATGGTGAACACACACTCACATGCCAAGTTTCATGAAGATATCTTGGATAATAACAGAGACATGACCAAGGTTTAAGTTTGTCACACAAACACCAACATGAACATTGAGGCCAAGGTGATCATAATACCTTGGGTTTTCTCAAAAAACAGCTGAGTTAAAAAAAAAATCTGCAAACCTAACATTTTTCTGTAACCTTGCCACTATTTGAGAAACAATGCCATTATTTGACAAGTCAAATTTGTAAAAAAAAAAATCCTGTTTCAGGGGCATTAAATCTAGTGTTTCACAAACTCAAACTCATGTTGTCAGGTTTTGTGTTTAAAATGATAATTATATGCAAGTGCTCATTAACCCTTTGCTGTTTTATCCCTGCTTTTTACGTGTCTGTGATTTTATGATTGAGAAAACATTGTGAAAAAAGAAGAAATTGCTTCTGATAAGCAATTTCTTCTTTTTCCACACTATTTCCTACCCTCCTGAATGGTCATTTTTCAAATTTCTTCCACTATAAATTTTCGTCTGCAAAACCTTTGAATTTGGACAGGTCCAAAATTTTGTAAAACAGGAAAGGGTTAAAATTAATTTGTGTATATATTGTTTAGATAATCTTTTCAATTGTGATAAAACAAGACAGAAGTTATCTTTTGTTAAAGACATTATGTAAATTTATTTTGAATAAAAATGGAAGTCATGAAATCCTTCCTTATGTTGTCTCTAATTCCTTTTTTCTATGCTACCCAAAATTCCAGACTTTTCCATGATACATGGGTATTGGAACAAAAGGATATATTTTCCATGCTATCAATTTTCAACAAGGCTGGACTTTTTTCCGAAGGAATAATGCACACACAGAAAAAAAACCCTGGCTTGTCAAGTTATTTTAAGGTGGTGGGACCGTAATAGTTCCGCAACATCTTGGACCACATGTTCTTTCAAAATGTTAACTGAGGTTTCCTAATGAATATGATTAGGAAACCTTGGTTAACACATTCAAAGTTCATTACTCCCGAAACGTTGTGGAACTATTACGGGTCCACTACCTAAATGTTTACTTAGGGTCCTACCCACAAAGTATTGGTAGACAGTATAGACATTGATCAGCCTGTACAGATGTGCAGTCTGATCATAGCTTACACTGCCTGCTTTCTACTTATTTTTTGTGAAAAAAAATAGCCAGAATAATTCAAATATCACAAAGTTTTTAATAGAAGCTGATTTTTATCCCCCGCCATTCGGCAAAGGGAATGTACTAATAGTCTAATTCGGTCACTAAACTTATCTGGAGCATGTCTCCTAAAGTATAAAAGCTATCAACTTGAAACTTTATAGGTGGATAGATCTCATGGAGGATAATTGCAGTGCACAAGAACTACAAAAATCTCTTGCTTGCATAATTTTGAAGTTATTGCCCTTTGATTAGGCTTTAGCTTACTATCAAGCTTTGATGGCAGGGGATGGCAATATCCGACATGGCTCATGTGTCATTTGCAGTCACTGGGATGTCAAAGGAGTGAAAATCAATGGAAAGTGTAGCAATTATTGATCTAGACTTGTTGTCTAGGTCTCTAAAGCACTGTCGCATTATTTGAGCCACTATCAAACCACTAAGGTAGAGCATCAAACTATCATTCAAAAGGTCCAGAGTTCGATTCCCGTCGGTGGCACTCATTCTTTCTGACTATTTGTCTTCCACCAATGGGTTGATAATTATAGGGGATAGCAACTGGAGGATAAGAAAGGGTATAATGGAAGTACGGGTGTTAGAAATACCAGGAATCCATTGTTAGGTGCTCTAGCTGCTGAGATATAACTGAAAGATTGGTAATTGAAAGCATCATATTAAGATGAATAAAAATCTGATTATTCCTACTCACCTGTGCATGTGCTTTTATATGAATGATTAGATAACAGTAAGAGAGACATAGTTATTGCAACTATAGCTTGGCATATGTGTGTTGGTGTGTAAATTACTCTTCAGGTCCGTTTTTGTCCTTACAATTGCCTTTAAATTTTGATGGCCTGGATTTCAGATGGCCTCTGAAACACAATTGTGCTATTTGAAAGAAATCTTCTAATAGCCCTAGGGTCAAGTTTACAGCTTACAGTCAAATGCTCAACAGCAGTTGTCTAATGACAACCTTATACAATCATGTACTATGAATGTTATTTCCAAAAGTTTTTAAACTATACTGAACAACAAAAATAATGCATCACTTTAGTTTTTAGATATAACAAAATCTAAAGTTTGGAAGAATGGTTAAACCAAAATAAAAGTTGACCAATTATTGAGTTGTGACAAAAGGGATGGCACTGTAGACTAACGCTTTGAAGAGTTACAAACTCATAGAGGTAACAACCCCCAAAAATAAAAAATTTGAAATTAGAGTCGGCTTTCATTGCTCTATAAAGGTCGAGAGAGCGGGAGTTCGTGTGCAAAATTGCTCTCAAAGAATGTCTAACATGATGATCTCTGAATTTTACCAAAAGTAACTCCCAACGTGGCTATCTATTTGCTCTTCATGCTGCCTCAATCTGATTCAAATTGTGAGCTCTTTTGTGGACTCTGAATGCAAACTCATTTCTGATATGCTTGAGCTGAGTGTGGTTGGTGAAAGAGAAGCACCAGTGTTTAAGAAGGTGTTTGCAAAGAAAGTCCATAATGACACAGACTGAATGGACCACAACATTGACTTGCTTACGGGGGTTGTTTCACTATGACAGTTGCTAATGAATGGTTTGATACGCGATTCAGATACCTCATCCAGTGGTCCACTTTCATCACTAGTCCACAATAACCTGAAAACTGTGACCTGTAGAGTAAAGAATTCCTGGTGATAATCCTGCCAGCTCTCAAAGTTTGGTACTGAGTGTTGTTAAGATTGGCGTTTTAACCTTTCAATGGTCAAGTTATGACCCCTCATGGCAGGTGCAAGTGTCCTTGATTTTATTCATGTAAATGAATCGGTTCAATGTGACTTTTCATGATGACTTTCCAAAATTCAATTTTTTTGCTACTGCCAAACTCATAGTGTTGGCTTGATCTGATAAATGTCTACACAGTTTTCTGTAACCAACTTTATATGCTGGTTAACTCGTCCAACTTTAAAATCGTACTATGTATACAATCTTCTGCAAGAGCAGGAAAAGTGTTAATCATAATTCAAGTGTCTCTGTTCAGGTGAGTTTGGGCTCAGGAATAAATTTTACCACAATAAGTTACCTAGTGGCCTGACAAAATAAAGTAATGTCATAAATTATAAGCAAATCAATTGATTTCGGGGGAGATTTATTTGACATTCAAAGGTGATGCGTTATTTTTGTTGTTCAGTATACATGACCGTGTACATCTTAGAAGATCAAAGTTGATATACTGTACAATAACCTAGTCCAAGGCAATTAAGAGTGGATACTAGTTCATATACAACAATCTAGGGTCCAAAACCTTGCAACTACAGTCTCTTGAAGCTTTCAAGTCCTGGGTCCTGGTAGCACGGTCCATGTCTGGGCTTATAGGGCGTAGGCACAGCAAAGGCTTCACACTTTATTCCTTTATACTTATTGCAGAAGAAGAGTTTATAGGATTTGGCCAAAAAACTTTTTGGGCTTGCCTGTATGCTTTAACATTAACGCTTGTCATGCTGAATAATTTTGGATAAAAATTTGCATCAAAATCATAGGGCAAAAAGCACTGAAAGTACCAACTGTAGGTCGATTTTTATTTGAAAAACTATAAATAATTGACATTTCTGGTTTGAAAGTGAGAAACAGGTGGTGTAGACTCACATCAGACTGCACATATGTGCAGGCTGATGTTTGTCTATAGCTCCTGCCATAGCAGGAATATTCCGGGTTCAGCATGACAAGGGTTAAAATTGACTGGGCCTTGTTATAAATTAAACTTAATCCAAACCGAATTAATGTATAAAAGCCTGCAAGGTGTGACTAATATTTTTGAAGGGTTGAACACTTTGGGAATGGGAGATTTTTTGTGTAATTACCAAATTCACAAATGCCTGAGTGAACATACATTTTTGACAGTTTATTGATGATTTTCAAAATAGGCTGAAAATTAAGGCTAAGGGTAACTCTGAAGCCTGTGTCTAAAACTTGGGGCATTTTTTGAGTATGGGCATTTGATGAAATTTTAAATGTTCATCTGGTAAAGTTTTATGTTAACATTAGCATAGATGAGACATTGTACGTTCTAATACACATTCCTTGTTACCAAAAATCCAATATTTCTGGTCAGTTCTTCACTTTTATTTTAATTTTCCTTTACTTTTCATTTTATCCTTTCCTCTTTTTCCCCCTCTTGATTTTCCTGTATTTTCCCTCTTTCCAAGGTTCCCTTATGAAATTGTAGTATTCTAATTTCTATTATGGTTAGTATATGTTTTGATACAATGTGCAAAGATCTTTTCTAATCATTTTGTTATTTATTGAGAAATGTTTTCCTTTCCTTCAATTTAATTTTGGTCACGTGACACAGATCACTAACGTAAACTAACATGGCGGATTAAGGGCAAAAAAGTAGGAATTCTAAAACTTTTTATCATAAATAACACTTATCGTCTGTATATGTATTTTTTTCAGAACTTTATGATGAAGGTACTAGTACAGTTGGTTCATTATGAGTATTTGATTTTGCTACAAAAAAGTTCAAACACTTTTTGAAGACGATTTTTTCCAAAACTCCGACTCCCTTCATTCAACCTCCAAAAAATGCCATTTTTTAATTGTGTGCAGTACAATTAGAGCGGTCTTTCTAGAAGTCATGTAACAATCAACTATTGCATTTAGACCCTTCGAATTTAACGACTGCACTATTTCCATATTCAAAACATTTTACAAAATCAAGTGAAAAATAACTCTAAATGCCTTGATATCATTCACGCTAACACAAACCAGTACAAACACTCATTTTTCGTCAAGACACCCATAGAGTGGAACCAGCTCAGTGAAGACATAGTTTTTGCACAGTGAATACATAGTTTTTGCAAAATCAGTCGAGGCTTTTAAATCAGCACCTGACAAAATCTGCGAATAAGCGCACAATATGCGACAATCTCACATTATCTCAATGTAATTTTTTTTGCATCTGAGTTGTTAGTTCAATTAAGGTATAAAACTAAAAAAAAAAAAAAAAAATACAGTAATCACACTGTATGAAAATTTGAAGTGAATTCACATATGAGTGAGATAAGGTTCTAAGTTTCATAGCTCTATGAAGTTAACACATACTCTTTTGATAACTTAAGATTTAATCACAAGATGCAAAGACTTAAAAAAGAATATCAATAAATGCAATTTTTTTAATGGGAATGCTTTCAGCGGAAGTTAACAAAAAAATGTATATGATTGTTTAGAAGAATTTCACCTAAGATTAAAGAGAAAAGGGAATAAAAGACACCAATTGAAGTGATTTTTTTTAAATAAGAAAACGCATACTAAATAAAAGCTCCCTGACCATGCTATGTATTGTTACCGGGAGTGTTTATTGGGAGAAAGACAGTTAAGTGTCATTGTCCTCTTCATGTTGTTGTTTTTTGAGGGGATAGCACAAAACTTTTAAGTAAATAGCATTTGAGTCTGTGACATTTCCAACAATTGGGAATTTGCATGAGCCTCAAATATTAGGCAGCGTAGACAGCCACATACTTTAAATGTAAAAAAACTGGATTGTCTTCAGAAACTTTGAGACCTTATCTATCTACAAAATGCACAGTGAAGACTCTGGTCAGACTTTGGGGATACACAGGCTAGTCAGAGTCTATGGTTTGCACATATTTGAAATTGTTGGTAATGTCACACACAGGCTCATTTACAATAGTTTTGCCACAGCCCCTTTATTTGATTACAAGCTATCCTTCTCTGTTTTTAGTTCATGATGATGCCCTTTGGAAATCTAGTGAAGAAGAAAAAGTAGAAAAAAAAGTTTTAAAGAAAGAAAAAAGGAGAAAAAATCATCATGGAAAATAAAGAGCCAAACAGATCTGAAGAATTTTCCAACAAAAAGCCTTTACCGCCAATAGGTAACCTCACCTGTTCATTTGAATGAAACTTAACTGAAATTTCATCACTAATTGGTAATGTTTTTTTCTGCTGAAGTACTTTGATAAATACATGAAAATAAAAAAAAAAAAGCATTTTAACAGCTAAGCACCAAACTGGTGTAACTGCCTATAAATATGATTAAAGATGAGCAATTTCAAGTGAGTGATCAAAGATCAATTTTACATTGAAAATGATAGGAGATAAAGGTTTTTCAAATATCACTCTTACTTGTGGATTTATATTTACAACTGTTTCATGCTAAGACATCAATTTATGAATTATCTATGTTTAGAGTTTTATACAATTTAATTCTCATTTGTGCATGTCACTACCTAAAAAAAGGTTGTATTTAATATTCTGTGAACAGATTATCATTGATTGATATCAGATCTAGTATTTTTTCATGCTATCTAGGCCAACCAGAAGATCAAGACGGGCCTAACTCGGACTCCCAAACAACAGACAAATCAAAACAAGACGATGATAATAAATCAACAGGTGAGATCTATTGTATACTTACCAGAAGACATATTAAAGTCCATTCCATATAAATCATTGCTTTGATCCCCAACAGCCGCATTCATTCTTTCAGACTATTTGTCTCTCACAGTCACCAATGGGTTGATAATCGTAACCTATGTGAGATAGCAGCTGGAGGCTAGGTCTAAGGAAAGGATGTGATGGTTGTAGTATGTACTGGTGAGAGAAATACCTGGAATCAATTGCTAGGTGCTCATGCTGCTGTGATATAACTAAAAAAGTATTGAAAGCGGCATGAAACTCAATCAATCATCATAAACCATTGTCCTGCTGAATTTTAAATCTTGGAATAAATTCTATTAAAATGAAAGTGCTGAATGCCTGATGGAATTAACTAATTACATGTGAACAGGGTTCGACACTAAGGGGAGTCCGGGAGTCTGATACTCCTAATTTCGTGTTCAGGAATCCTTTACATTGCAAGTTAGGAGTCCTAGGTTATAGAGTATTTCCTCAAACAAATTATCAGAGAAATGTCCTTATTTTCTACCCATAAGTTTTTTTTATCAAAGTCTCAAATCTTTTTCTTATACAAAAGTTTTTCGTTGTATCTACTAATCATTTCAAACGAAAACAATCCTATACATGTATCTCTGTTGGAATTATTGTAGAAAAAGAAGAAATTGCTTGTTTAAAGCAATTTCTTCTTTTCAACAATTTTCTCCCCAAATTATGTAAATTTGGACTCCCCAATTTGAGCTAGGTCTCCTTCATTTTATTAGTTGCGAGTTTGTTTGATTCTTTTTTCTGGAACCCTAGTGAAAGTTTATAATTATTTTGATATCATTTTGAACCAATAATTTTCAAACGTTTTTTCTGTAACCTTTGTCATGTCATGGAATGGTCCTACTTTTGCAGGAGGTGTAGATAAAGATTAGTCTGTACATACACTACTGCGAAAGGGTCCCATTAAAATTACATTAAAAGACCATTAATGGCCCATGAAAACAAGGAAAACCATTAAAATGAGCCATTAGTCCTTGTAGAAAAATAATAATGGGTAACGCTTTTAGCCATTAAAATGCTAACTAATGGCCATTCTTTCATGATTTGGTCATTAAAAAACCATGAAATGCAGAGTAATATAATGGGCCGGCAAAAAAGTATTGGCATTAAAAAAGTAATGGGCCATTACTTCTTGTTTTAGCTTTATTCATGCCCATCAACTACTATGAATATTTTTTTCATGCCCATCAATCACCCATGAATGATGGCCATTAAATAAAAAAAAAGGCCAAATCATGGCCATAATAAAGATTGCTAAAAGTCACTGGCATTAGAATAAATTATGACAATTAATCATGGCCATTAATATATCATTGAATCTGAATCAGACCATTCATTGATTGTAATAAGATCAAGAAATACTGAAATTTTTTAAAGTTCTTTTATTTTGATTCATGCCCATTAACTACCATGAATATTTATTCATGCCAATCATTATCCACTGAAGATGGCCATTATAAAAATTCCTAAAAAACATTTGCTCTTTTAATTTTGAATCATGCCCATTAACTACCATGAACATTTATTCATGCCCATCAATCAACCATTGAAGATGACAATTAGATACAAAACAGTAACAAATAATGGCCATTATAAAAAAAACTCATTGGCATGACAAAAATCTTGACCATCACTTATGGCCATTTATATAACATACAATTATGAATCAGATAATTCATGATCATTAACTTTATTTAATGGGGATGAAAGGAATACAGAAAAGTTTTAACCTTTTTTTCTTTTTTTATTCATGCCCAGTTACTATCATTAACATTTATTAAAGGTTATCACCCATTTAAATGACGATAATTTTAATATTTAAAAATACCAAATATGATAAATAATAGCCATAATAAAAAAAATCAAGTCATTAATTGGAAAAAATCTCAAAATTAATTCTGGCCATTCATATGCTGTTGAATTCTAAATTAGTTTATTCATGACCCTTTACATTATTTGAAATGGGTATTAATTAATGAGAAATTAAATACAGAATTAAAGCTTTACTTACTTTCATTTTGATTCATGCCCATGACACAAACCATGAATAAGTCATTATACAAAGTCATGGCCAAGAGTTCCAGTCTAAAAGTGACTGTGAATCCAGTCTATGAAAATCCAACATGGCTGCTGTTTTCAAACAAAATTTCCAGTTAGAATGTTTTTTGCCTTATTCTCTTGTACATTGGGAAGAATAGCAAGCAGAAGGTATGTAAAAAGCTGAAATTTGATTATTTTGAATAGAATCTTGTACTGTTGGACTTAAAACAATTGATTTACAAAATATAAGACAAATTTTAAATGAAGCCTTCGAATTTGCAAAAATTGAAGAAAATAAGATTTTATTTTTTTTTTTAAATTTTTGCAATAAATAATTTTTGCAAATATACGCAAACTCCAATTAAACATTATTGCATCAATTTTATAGAAGAATTGTATGAATAAGATCTGTCAGGTTGTTTAATGTGTGTAGATTCATACTTATGAATTTTCAACCCTAGGAAACTAAAGATTACCAACATTGAAGGGGAAACAATAATGGGCATGATTTGTATTGATGGGCATTAAAATAATAGGCATAAAATTTTTCCATGGCCATCAGTTTTGGTCCATGACTGTTATTTTCTCCCCATTGTTTGGCCATTAGAAAATTAATGCCCATTTACAACATTTAATGGGTAAACTTTAATGGTCATAATTTGTCTATTAAAAAAAGTTAAGTACTTTTTCATGGCCATTACTTGGCAGATATTTTGACCATTAATTTGTCATTTTATTTTTAATGCCCATTACATTTATTTCAGAGTTTATGGATAATGGGCATGGTATAGCAGTGAAAATAAAATTCTTGCCCATTAATTTAAATTCATGCCCAGCACAATGTCGCTTTTAATGGCCACTGCCCATGAAAATGTGCCATGAAAAATATTCATGGGTCATGAATTTAGCAATTATACAAATTCATGGCTACCATTAATATTAATAATGGCTACCATTAAAAATCAATGCCCATCAATAACTCATTTTTGTAATGGTCATTATTTCCCCAGTAATTACTCCTGAAAATCTAATGGTGTCCTTTCTCAATTTATGGCCATGAATGACTTCTTTAATGGCCATAACTCTCCCAACAAAATAATTTTATGTTAAATTCATGGCATCTTGATGGTTTATTAATGCCCAGCACAATGTCGCTTTTTATGGGTGAGGTTAATGGCTCAAGCCATGAATTTTTCATGGCTGATTCATTGTTGATCTTGCAGTAGTGATAATGTATTGTGATCTAATTCTGATATCTTCTGATTTCTTTTTTCAAACTAAAAAAGTATAAAAGTTGTATTTTCTAAATAAAATCTGAATCACAATTAGTGAACTCAGTCATGTCAGCACTCTGATCTTTGTCTTTACCTTCTACAAAAGTAGAAACATTCTGAATTCAGAATGACAAGGGTTAAAAGAGATTGAAGATGCTTGACAATACACTTTACCGGTAATTGATTTTTGAAACTGAATGCCTTTAAAGGATAAAAAAAATTAAAAAAAGCTTGTTTCCTCTTGTTTTAAAAGAAAATATGATAATTGTCATTTGATCTATTAAGATCTATAGAGGAATTAGTCAAGGTACTGTAAACTTGTAAATACCGTAATGATGTTATTATAACAACAATCAATACTTTATCTATATACCAGTAACCATTTTCTCTAAACTGAATGATATAAAAAGAAAATAGAAAAATAGAAATTATATATTTTGCGAAAAAGACATGGTTTAGCATAATTGATAATGATCATCAAAATAGTGTCAAGGCAACTGAGATTGTACTATGACGTCATAATTATTATGACGTCATAATGACGTCACATTGGTTGTCATAGTGTCAAAGTGACGTCAACATTTGGGACATTGTATAAGGACATGCTGATGATATTATTATGTTAAAAAAAGGTCTTTGACTGAAACTAATGAAGATAACTGATGGATAAAAATGTGACAGTTATTTAAAATTTGAGTAACAGATGGAAAAAAGAGATTTTAGTGACAAACCAGAGACACTTGATGTAGACCATGCACCATGGAAATATAGAAGTATTTTTTTTCTTCTAACCCTTGTCATGCTGAACCCAGGATATTCCTGCTTTGGCAGGAGGTAAAGACCAAGTTCAGCCTGCACATATGTGCAGTCTAATCTTAGTCTATACCACTGAATTTAACCTTTTAAACCATAAAAGAATAACAGGTAATTTTCTTAAATAAAAGATACAGACAATATTACAATTTAGTTCTGTTCAGCACTTTGATTTGTTTAAACTAAAGAAAAACACTTCAGATACTTTCAGTTCAATATTTATTATTTCAAAACACACAACATTTGTAGTGATGTTACAAATTTGTAAATGTGTGTACATAAATAATAGTGGTACGCTCAAAGATATTACATGATTTTTTGGAGAATTCACCTAGCTTATTATTCAGCATATCCAGGCTTAATCAGAAACTGTGAATAATTATTAATAAAATGAAAAAATAAAAATAATAAAAATAAGATAAAAAGAAATGCAAACTTCAAATATTTTATAAATTTAAATTCTGAACAAAAAATATTAAGAGAAGAAATAAAATTGGTATAAACCAATATTGGAAAAAGGACTCTTTGTGATAATAAATTCAGTTAAAATCAGATTGATTATTACAAACATTTTCTTCAGACCATCAATGTAACAATGTTTATTCCACTAATCAGTCTTGTTTTCAAACGTTTTTTGTCCGACGTAAATGTTTAGATCATGCACCATAGACAGTTATACATATTAAAGTTTTAAGTAAATGCGGTGATAAGAAATACATGTAGTTTGTGGGTGATCAAAACCTCGTAACTCCAGCTTATTCAAGCTGGAGTTACGAGGTTTTGACTCCCCACGAACGAGTCAATTGGTATTGATCTCTTAGTGCAAACAAGTTGTAGAAGCCTATAAAAAGATAGGCAGTTACAACTGTTTCTTACAGAGCCAACAATAGGCTAAAAAGATGATAATAAGGTAAATGTGTGATTCAAAGTTTGATTGGTTGTGTTGTCAATTATAAAAGATTTTATTTTATTGAAATAGTTTTAAAAAAAAAAGATTTTCAAATACATGAAGTAATGTTTCCCATCTTTCAATCAGATTTGTTTGTGGTTTGAAACAATGATGGCTTAATTACTGGTAGTTTAACAATGCAAATTGATTTCATAGATTTTTAAAGAAAAATTGAATCCTGAAAATTATAATTATTCAGTCAGACTATAATGTACTCCACTTGTTCTTATTTATGATTTAAAAAAATAATTATGCAGATTTTTATTCTTGTATGGTTCTCTAAGTGTTCATCAAATGGCTAATTGTTGACTAGTTATGAGATACTTAAGATGGGTAGTATTGCAATAACTAGGAAAAACAAATATAAAGTTAATAAATATATAATACGTACTTAGTGTATTATATGAAAAAAAATATCTAACGAGGTTGGGAGAATTGAAAATTGTCGAGGCTCTGCCGAGACAATTGTCAATTCTCACAACCGACTTTGATATTTTTTTCATACAATACACTAAGAATGTATTATATTTATCTTATAACCTCTTTTTGTCTTGTTTTCGTCGATGTTTCTTACCGAAATGCAAGTTTCTAAAAATAACTGTATGATATTATTGTTCTAAAAATAACTATGTGATATCATAAAAAATATCATACGGGTTGTTATCACACAGATATTTGTATAGTTATAAGATAAAAGTAAATTCACTAGGGACAGGAGGACACACTGTTTCAGCAATAGAGTAGTGAATCTATGTAATAAGCTTCCAAATTCAGTTGTGGAGGCACCTAGTATTAATTCTTTCAACTCAAGATTGAACAAAGAGTGGAAAACACAATGTAAATTTGGACCAAAATGTTATGATGAATAGACAATTCTCACATACAATGTAAGAAAGAAAAGAAAAAAAATATGGATAATGTAGACTGGATTATAAATTCATGAATATGCCTAAAGAAAAATCCATAACTTCATATGGTTGAGTTCTGTATGATATATCCTACTTCAAATACATTAATACCAGCACTGTTTAGAGCAATATATATGTTCAAAATACATGTACAAGATTTCAGAACTTGAAAAAAGCTATGGTGATTCGTATGTAATAAAAGGGCAATTCTGTGAGTTTTAGTATAATCTCCTTAATATTTACATCAAGAGCAATCCACCAATTTAATTAATTTCTGAATTCATAATGAATCAAGAATATGCATTAGCATTCACCAATTGTATAGTACTGGTAGTTATTTTTCAACCAAACTTATTCTTTTAAACTTTAAACTAAGGGAAAATGGTCTTTGAACTTATGTAATTTCTCTAATTAAAAAAATAACAATGGCAATGATAATAACAGTAATAACAGTAATAATCTATATTACTAATTGGCAAATGGTTAATTGCCAAAAAATTGCGCAAAAAATGTGATAAGTAATGGCATGTGAAATTGAGGACTTTTCACTGGGACTTTCATATGCTTTGTACCTATTGTAATGTAAAAGGATGTGTGGAACTGTATTCATCCCTCAACCTAGTTAGCATGAAGAAGTCTTTGGGCAATTTTGATTTAATTCTGATAGTCATCTGTTGTTTTTTGTTTCAGCATCAACTAGCGCCTTTGATCGTCCGGGCGAGGGTTCAGCGCGTCCAAGAATAATAAGAGGATTTAGACCGGAAGCCATGTCCGATGATGATACTGACGAGGACCATATACACAGATCAGTCTCTTTCTCTGATAAGTAAGTTGATTTTGATCAGGGCCCAGGTTATAAAACTTTTCTCAGGCTCAACTGAGAATTTTCTCAAATTTTGAATTTGAATAAATTTACATAAAAGATGAAATTAATAAGTTGTTATTTATTACAACTTCTCAGGCTCAACTGAGAATTTTCTCAAATTTTGAATTTGAATAAATGTATCAACATAAAAGATAATATTAATATAATTAATTGTTATTACAACTTATTAATATTATCTTTTATGTTAATACATTAATATGAGTACTACAACATAATTAATGCTTTAATCTCAAATTGAAATTTGAGAAAATTTTGAATAGAGAATGAGAAAAGTTTTATAATCTTGGGCCCTGGCGACCAGTCATATGTGAAGGAATTTACCTGGAAATTGAAAGGGTTTTAGTCTGATTTCAAGAAAACAGGGTCCAAAGGAATCAACAATTTGAAGCTTGTGAGTCCTTTCTCACTGTTTGCGAGTCCCTGCTTTAGATGTAGATTCTTTTTAGATTCTTTAAAGCAATGGTTTTGTTTTAGTGTGAATTTAGAGCTATCCCTTGGTTAAAGGTTTAGAATGAGTTTGATATAGATTGTATAAAGATATATATTTGACCAACTTCAGGAAAGAATTGAAGACTGTTTAAAAGAGTCTTTAATTATTCTGAAATTGATCCACAGAGTGTTCAGAGGACTCACTTGAGGATCCTGGCTGCTTATTTGTGGGTCTCAGACTTACAAAACCTGCAGCCCTTAAAACCCCAAAGGGTATCCACCCTCCCAAAGGGTATCCACCCTTTTGAATATGAACATCCCTTTGGCCAAGTTTCAATACTCATTTTGCATTCTACTAGATGGAAATGGAATTTAGATAAACATGTGCACTGTTTATATTGTCAGTCTGTTAACTCCAGGGCAAGTCTTCAAATTAAAAACTAATTCCTTTCTGATTCCTACAAGCTTGCAAAATTATGTTCTATGTACAAATTTTATCTCTTTAAAAATATCAGTATTATTGCTGTAAAATTCTTTGAGTTGTTCTCTATTCTACAATAACTAATCAACAGTTTTTCAAATATAAAACATCATTGGGTTGGTTCAACCTTATTGTGTCTTATATTATTAGATTACCTACGTCAGTACGAAGAAAGGCGTTTGATGGACGTGAGACAACTTTTGTTACCTTGGAGACGCAGACGGACTGGGACTGGGTGGAGAAAGTTGAACAGACTGGTACAGCAAAAACTATAGATACAGACAGTAAGTCAATCTTATATACCGTATTTCTCCTAATAAACACTCCTGGGTCAGGGAGCTTTTATTAAGCATGCATTTTCTGATTTAAAAAATCGTAAAGATTGGTGTCCTTTAGGCCATTTTCCCTTTTATTTGAGGTGAACTTCCTCTAAACAATCATATAAATGATTGTTTAGGGAAAATTCTTCTCAAATAAGAGAAGAAGTCTCAAAAAGTTCCTAATATTTGGTCATTAAAAATGGGTTTTATTCGTAAAAAATGTAGGGGTGCTACTATTGGGGAGGGCACTATTATTGGAGGAAAAACTGTACCTGGTACTGTAAACCAGTCAAAATATATAAAACTGTCTGAGTTATCATTTATCAGTCTATATTCTTGTTAACTAAATTTGTCAAATCTTAAAAGCAAATTTTTATCTTCTTAAACTGATTTTATTTTAATGACATAAATTATTTTTTGAACTGAACGTTGATAATGTATGTTATTTGCAAGATTTCAAGCAAAAAAAAACATTTTGTGTTCTCAGATGGGAGACCAAAACACCATAATTATACAATTTTTGGTTTTCCAATGTGGCAATAATCACTAAATTGTTGAATTTTGAGAATGAATTAAATCAAGTTTGTCCATAAGTTAAACTTTTGAAAAATTTGTTTCCTTTCAAGAAAAAAAACGACTTCGTAGAACACTGAATTGGATTTGACTAAGAAGTTTGATTCAGATACCAAAAGTTTTATTGCTGATAAGGATATATGAACCTGCGCGTGTCATTTCCAACAATTTAGATGTTCATGAGATGCAAAAATTGAGCATCGCAGAGAGCCACCTACTGTAAATAAAATGTTACCTGATAGAGTATAAGTAATTTGAGACCTTATCTATCTACTAAATGCATATTGATGACTCTGGTCAGACTGTGCGGATGCACGGGCTGGCCAGAAGCTTTCCTTTGTGCACATGTGAGATTGTTGGAAATTTCACGCACATACTCATATAGTAAATTTCCAAGAAAGTACCTTTTTGAATGACATGTCTCTTAGCTTTTGTCAAAATTTGATTGCTTTTTACAGGAACTACCCAGGCTGTCTCTGAAAAAGAGAAGAGTTCTGTTACACCAAGATCTCGTAAGTTTAATTTATCTCAGGCATCAAATTTTAAGACGTTGACAAATGAAAAAATGCTACAGTCAACAACTTGATAGGTGTTTGAATTTAGTGAAAAATATTCAGAAGACAACATTGTGAGAAAAGTAGAAATATGGGCAATTTTCCAATCTGGATATTTTTATATGAGCTAAAATAACAAGTTTCCAAAAATTGGTTGTAGCATATCACTTTCAGTAGAAAAAGATAATCAAACGAAATTAAAAAAGAATATAAAAATATGAAAGATGATTTTCAAATTCTATTAGAAATTGAATATCTCTTTTTTTGATCACTGAAGATTAATGAAATTTTAGCAACAAAAAACTTAAATGTATTCCGAATAACCATGAATTACTATATCTGTGGGCTACTGAAATGATGTAACATCAGCTTGAACAAAGCTGTAGTTTCAACATTTTGTTCAACTAATAAAAATATGAAGGATTCATATTACTCAGCTAGATTTATACTATAGCAACACATGTGGAAATGCACTACTTCAAAACATCTTAAAGCTTGACTTGTTTATTGTTTGGCCTAGAAATTCTGCATGAACACTCACTAATATACAATTTCAAAAATGCGTTAGACAGCGTTTTCAAAACAACTCCACTTCTAGCTATACTGCTAGTTAGTAAATATGCTGTTTGCAACAGACTCCAAAAGAAGGAACTAAAATGAAAAATAGATGTGGGTATTTATTATCTGCAAAAACTTAGGTATTAAATAGATATACAATATTTTCAGAAGGCTTGCAAGGGGAACTGCCCTGCTCATTTCTTTGTCAAAATATTCTCATATAATTAAAGGAGACCATTGGACTCCTAGCTTGCAAAATTAAGGAAGCCTCTCCAGAAAAGAGGATCCTCAGACTCCTGGTCTTCCTTTGGTGCTGAACCATGCAGTTACAACTTTTTGTTCTATTTTATAACTACAGCTTCCAGTAAACAAGAGACGCCTGAAGATAAAACTGCTCCAGAGGTTCAGCCATTCCAAATGCCGTACAATGACGAGTATGGTATACCAATACTGGACTTGAGTAGTGACACTGACGATGTAAGGAAACTTTATGTCTTGATTCTTGATTCATTTACTGTGAAGAACTGATTATTGATGGTTCTGTGTGAAACACTTCTAACTGCCTATACTCATGTAGTCAGTTAAAATTGTTTCACACTGAGTCATTACAATGCTGAAGTCTAACCATTCCAAATGACATACAATGTTGAGTATGGAATGCCAATACTTGACTTGAGTAGTGACAATATGATGTAAGACTGAAGATATAAGAATACTTCAAAACTTGTTTCTTGATTCATTTTATTTCAAAGAAGGGCTTATGGATAGTTCATCCTAAAACAGTGTGACCCAGTTGTATTGAAGTAAAAATCTCTACCTGTTGCAATCACAGGTTTTTTTTCTTAATAAAAAATATTTGGTTAAAATGATGTTCTTATTTAAGGACATTCTTTAAGTTTATTAATCTTTGCCATGCTGAATTCCAAACAAGAGATATAAAGAAAGATCAGCCTGCACTTATGTATAATCTGATCTTACACTATACCACCTAGTTATATTCATAAAACCAGATGAAATTAGAAAATCATATTTTAAAAAATAGATACTCACAATTTTTTTATTCAGTGCTATCAATTTTTTTAATTTAATGCAATTTAACCATTCAGAATGACAATAGTGAAATTTAATGAATATAAATATACCAATATCAATAGCTTTTTGGTCCAAAACCCAAAACCCCTAAAACAAAAGGGAAAACTGTGAGAAAAGGAAGTAAATCACCCAAGAAAAAGTCCAAAGATGTTAAGGTAATCATAATGTTAATGGATTGTCAAAAAATAGTTCCATGGTTTAGTTTTGTTTCATGTTTTTAAAGGTTAAAGATTATAGTTCCTTGTTATAATTGATGACCAATGACAAACAGAGTGACTCTTTGAAGTTATTTGGCGACAAAGACCTCACAATTTCTATAGCATTTTAATGACTCAGCCTAAGGGCAAAACAGTTATAACTGCCTCTAAACATATAGGCAATTTAAACTGTTTTGGACTGAGCCATTGACTTTGAATATGTCAAAATTGAAAGAGGTCAACTGATTTTTAACATACAAGCACTCTTTCTGAAAGCTATGTTCTAAAAAAAAAACTATTTTAAGTTGTTTAACCCTTTCCTGTTTTACAAAATTTTGGACCTGTCCAAATTCAAAGGTTTTGCAGACGAAAATTAAAAGTGGATTTAATTTGAAAAATAACAATTCAGTAGGGTAGAAAATAGTGTGGAAAAAGAAGAAATTGCTTGTAAGAAGCAATTTCTTCTTTTTACACAATGTTTTCTCAATCATAAAATCACAGGCACGTAAAAAGCAGGGATTTAACAGCAAAGGGTTAAGATTAGTTTTACCTTTTAGGAATCAACAAATCTTTGAATGACATCAACAGTGTTACTTTGTTAGATACAAGATACAAGGAAAAAGAAACTAATTAATGTCGGACAGGGTTAAACACTAAACATTAGGTTAAAAGCTATTTTCCTATTTGTTGTGTTATATTGTTAATTTTGTTAGTTTACCTTTATCTTAAAAATCTGTTATTGTTATAGAGTTCAGACGAAGAAATTACCCACAAAAAAATGAAAGATGACCGAACATTTTTACCGAGTATCGGTCCGCCAAACATTCTACAGGTTTGTGTACATACTGTGTTGAGGTGATGGTGTAGAATTATGTGCCGTGTATAATTTACGATATTGTGTAGTGTAGATAACTAGACTTATTACTCAAACATGTTGACTTGAAAAAAAATGCATTTATATTTTTTACAGCTTCTACCAATAATCAGACAAGACATCACTTTGCGAATTTACTGTGTTTATGAATAGGATAGTAAAACAAGTGCCGTGGTATATGGGAAATAGACTTGAGCTTCAGCCAGTGTCCATTTCAATAAAACAAGTCACGAGATTTTCTATCTGACTTGGACCACGCTTTTTTTAACATTGTATTTTCTATCCAAACCTTTAAATAATGAAAAGGAGTGGAACTGGCTGTGATATTACTGTAGTTACGTTTAATATGCTGAAATTGCATTTGAATCTTTTTCCATTACTTATTGCAGATATTTTGCAATTTTGGGACTGTAGGAAGTCTTTTGGAATAAAGCACTCTTATAAACTGCTTGTCATCTTTTTTAAAAGACTTGGCACACTAAACCTGTTGAAATTCATGTGCATGACATTACTTCCATCATATATTTGTAAATGCAACACTCAGAGTTGTATCTATGATATATACTTTTGAACCACTGTTCTCTGATTGGCTGATTCGCTTCAAGCGTGACAATAATAGACAGGTTCCATTTTCTTTCACTTAACAAAAGTGAGTCTTTCGATGTGTCATCTGAGAAATTCAATAAATCCTGAAAATCATTACCTTACCTTTTATTTTTATGCTTGTAAAGTGATTGTTATCTGAAGCAAAATATGGTTACAAAAGTGTAAACTATTGCATAGTTTTTTTTCTAGGCAAAATGTCTGAGTAATAATGTAGATTTCCCGCTAACTTATCTCACTCTGATCTAACTTTAAGGTAGTACACCCATATTGAGAAGTTAAAAATTGGCGAGACATCAGGTTTCTTTGGTCATGTCAAAACTTTAGAAATTGTAAGATAAAGATAATAGGGTAATTATTATAGGGATGAGTGTCTTTTTCACTGCGTTTATTGGGTTATAAAGTGCAATTGCCTTAGCACATGGCAAATAATGCCCATAGGGCGTTATGTTTAAGCCATGTGCTAAGGCAATTGCACTTTATACCCAAATAAACGCAGTGAAAAAGACACCCATCCCTTATAATTGCAATCCTCAAGATGGAAGGAACTATTAAAATACTCGGCCAAACATAAAAGCTTCAAGTCTACTTTCTGTGCGTATAAATTACACAATCTATTTTTAGATCGTGTATTGTTTATCTCGCTATCGAAGTGAAATGTCACATAGTAAAACAAATCTACACAAATAAAAGACAACATTAAAATTCGAAGAGGTACTTATGACAAAAAAGCTTGTTTCAGCCAAGTTAGTCTGTATTTTTAAACGAAAACGGCGTGGTCGGTCTTAGTTGAGAGGCCTGAGAGGGTTGCTTGAAGGTCTTCGTCGACTCGCTGTTTTTTGAGTTTAGGTCGGATCAGAATCAGAACTGCATGCTTGCAATCATAAATTCTTTCGAAAATATATTAATATATAATAGATTGAATAGCAATGTTGCGTTGATGATCGGGAACTAGGTTAATTCGAGTTCCTACAACGCAGGGCTCGCAGATCGAATTTCGGGGGTTTCCCGAAAGACCTATTGCACTTTATACAGAAATAAAGTGCAATGGATTTCCCCACGTGTTGCGATTTAATC
Source organism: Fragum whitleyi (assembly GCA_948146395.1). Classification (NCBI taxonomy): domain Eukaryota; kingdom Metazoa; phylum Mollusca; class Bivalvia; order Cardiida; family Cardiidae; genus Fragum; species Fragum whitleyi. Next base: position 21,302,628 of record OX411556.1, read on the forward strand.
CAATCAGATTTCTTTATTTCATTGGATTGCAATTATTTTATCATAAAGATGCTGTCACACTGTTCTTAAATGTGGTAAATTACTTAAAATCATATAGGCTTTCATAACATTTGAGTACTTCATTGATAATGAAATAATATCAAGAGCACTACCTACAGGTGCAAACACTCGGCTGCAGATGCTGGATAATGCAAAAATTTTAATAAGAATAAGGGGAATAACTCTTACAAAAATGCTTTCAGAGTTATCCCCTTGATGATATGGATAGCTCTTTTTATGACCAACATGCATGCCAAGTTTCATTTGATAACTTCTATTACACCAGAGATATGACCAAAGTTAAAGATTGTCACATCACTGTCAACAACACCTTGGGTTTTCTCCGAAAAGAGCAGAGCAAAATAAATGATTCTGTGAAACCAAAATATAACAACACCATAAATAGATAATACCATGCCAATTTTGAAATTCTCATATGAGCCTGTGTATGACATTTCCAACAATTTGTATTTATTTGTGAGGTGCAAGCATCAAGTAGCGCAGACAGCCACAAACTGTAAATGTAAAGTTACCTGATGGCCTACAGATACTTTGAGACCTTATCTATCTACTAAATGCATAGCAAAGACTCTGGTCAGACTGTGTAGATGCACAGGCTTGTCAGAGTCTTTGCTTTGCACATATTTGAAATTGTTGGAAATGTCACGCACAGACTCATATGGAGCAGACAATCAATTATCAATCATAACAATACCATACTTATACCCATTTAGTCCTGTGAGTGGCATTTCCAACAATTTCACTTGAGCACAATATAATTTACTTATTGTAGTGTCCACCAAGATTCACGCTTTCTGATTAGATGAAAATTTGATTTTATTTCTCAATGAAAATAATTTTGAATATACAGCTATTTCGTAAGCTTTCGCAGAAAGTAGTCCTATAGAAACTCTACCTTTTGATAGATAGATTTTAATGCATTGCTTCATGATATTACGTTACAAGATGTGAAGAGAGTTTTTGTTGTTTTCACAATAGACATGAAACTAAAAACCTTATCACACTCTCGTATGAATCAACTTCATCTATTCATACAGAATGATTAGGTTTTAAGTTTCATAGCTCCAAGAAATTAACAAATTCTCTCTCCATCTCTTAAATAAAATCTTTGAACAGTCTTTATATTCAATTAGAGTGGCTATTGACTGTTTATTGACTGCTCCAAAGTCCAAACACACAGAGTGTTCAGTGCAAGATTGTACTAAGTGTCTTTAAAATGTATAGATACTTAGTAAAGTCTTGTTCTTAACCATAGATACATTAGAAATTGTTTGAAATGCTATGCACTGGTTCATATATGAATCCCTATGATTTCACTTTCAGCATACATAATTCACTACTATATCATATTTTTGCTCTAATATTGCTCTTTTGTCCTAGGTTCTTGCTCTCTCTGTCTATGTATTTGGTTTACTACAATATGGTTTTTATGCCTTATATTATCCTTTTTGTCTTTTCTCTCTCTATCTCTGCATTTGTCCATCCTTTCTCTCTTCTCTCTATTCCTATCCTGGCCTATAAAGGTTGTTTTAGAAGATCTAGAGTCCCCAAGATCTCCAGAATCTGTGAAGCCTAGTTCAAGACGTGGGAGTAAAGCTAGAAGACCAAGCAAAGTAGGTTCTACAACTAAGGTAGTTGCTCAGACATTGAAAATTTTAAGTACTTTTCAACTTGTGATAAGCAAATAAAAAGGTTGTCCCTCATGGTAATGGTGGCTTAATGCATTAAGTATAGGATAGAAAACGAGTGCCGTGGTATATGGGAAATAGACACGAGCTTCACCAAGTGTCTATTTTCCATATACTGTGGCACGAGATTTTCTATCTGACTTAGACCACGCTTTTCTAACATTGTCTGTAATTTTTACCAGAACATCTGGACAACGAAAACTAGTAAAACTGGCTGTGATATTGCTATTACTATGTGTAATTATGCCGAAACTATACTTATGAATCTATTATCGTTACTTATTGCAGCTCTTTTGCAGGTATGCAACTGTAGAAAGTCTTTCGGAAAAAGCAATCAAATAACATGCTCGACACTTTCTTAAAATGACACGGCACACTAAATCTGTCAAGGTTCACTTGCACGACACACTTTCATTGTATATCTGTAAATATAATGCTAGGAGTTGTATCTGTGATTTATATTTTTGAAATACTACTCTCTGATTGGCTGATTCGCTTCAAGTGTGGTCTAAATTATGATAAATGAGAGTAATTTTGATAGCATCAATAGATTGTCCCCCATAAGTCTAACTGAACCTTATGATGTTCGAACCCATTTGAATCATCTCATTGAGATGATTCTAATGGTTTCCAACAAGATAAGATTCAATAATAAACCATTTTTCATTTTTGACTGTCCTTTCTTCCAAGACTTTGCTCATTGTGAAGGGACTCTTTACAATGGTTGCTTAATAAATAGGTCACTTAATGGAGATGGTTGCTCAACTGATATTGATAGTATTTGGAAAGGAAATCATACTTGTTGGATTAGATATAGTATTGCACATTAGTTCAAGAAGGGGGAGTAAAGCTAGAAGCCCAGCAAGGTAGGTTTAACAAACAAGGTAGTTGGTCAGACTTTGAGATTTATGGGATAAAATATGGAGTTAGCAACATGAAAATGACACCTACAATCTAAATGGCTCTCTCAGATCTCCATCTAAAGCATTCTAACCACTCACTCCAATCACTCAAAAACATTCATATATTGTCCAAAACCCCTTTTAAACATCTTCATTCAAAAATCAATCAAATTATTCTACATTTTTTTTGCACAGTTTGGATTTTGAAGCTTCTGAATGATCCTAGAAGACAAATAAATAGAAAAAATGTAGGTTATTGTAAAGGCAGGTTTTTGGATATATTGATAATTTTGTCCAATTGGATGAAATTAACAGTATCACATTACCTTCCTTTCATTTCATTCAAAACTTCACTTCAAAATCAATCAAACAAACTTGTCCATCGGTAGTAAAGAGAGAAAATGAATAAAAAAAAAAGAAAAGAAAAAATGATTGTATCAATTTCAATATAATAACATTGTCAACAATATTTTTTACAAAAATGTACTAACTGAAAAATCATTTGTTATCATTGAACTCTTCTCTTATTGGAAAAATATAAACACATTTGTAACTTGAATTTTTAAATTCTTTGTTGTCTATTTTAATACATTAAAAATATTTGCCACACAATCTGCTTAAATTCAATTTTTGCAGAAAACATTGAGTAAAAGTGAGAATTGCCTGTCACAAGCAAATTTTAAAAAAATTTCCAGCATTTTCCACTGTAAATGATACTCAATTTCCATAAATCTCACTATGAATTTCCATCTGCTATGTCTTAGCCTTATTTTTTGTCATCATGACACAATTTGGAAATCTCATATGATTTACTTTTCTTTTTCACACAATATAGTATCAAAGAGAGTCTGAAAAACATGACATTGATGTTGAAGAGCCTGCAACCAGGATGGATTTACTGGACTATGAAATGGACGATCATGGTCTTCCACATGGGATGTTTAGCGGGAAATGCGAGTTTTGTCGTCAAGAAATTAAACCTTTCCCTTCAGTAGAGCAACAGAAGAAGGTGAGTTTGTTCGCCATATTGATGGATCAAGGCAAAGCAATTGTAACTACCTATAAACATACAGGCAAATAAGACTGTATTAGCTGATCCATCAATATGTTTCCTGATAAAAACTTTTCCCTTATATTTGCAAGTATTTCTACTTGTTTAAAGAATTATTTCCTCTGAAACAAAATAAGCCTCAAGTTTGACAAAAAATATAATCATTTTGATTAAATCAATACCTACCAAAGAAAGCTAATGCAAAGGTCACCTCTCTTTGATAAGTGTGCATGTATTTCCATTTATATAAGGTAACTTTTATAGAAGTTTCTTATTGGAGCAACACACCCAGAAGATGTTAGTTATTAGTTTTTAGGGAGTAAGAAATTTAGAATGGCTTACAATGGGATAAGTGTCAATTTTGTGATATTTGTAACTGTATTTGTAATCTTGCATGGAAAGGGACCATTTAGAAATGTCGAAAAATGACAAAAAAAAGTCCAAATAAGTCATAAACAAGGATCTGTCAGTAAAAAAAAATCTTTTGATTTCAGTACCCGCCAGAGAGCTTGTATTGTTGTAGCGACTATCGTGAGTTTGTTGAGTTCGTCATCAGTACGTCGACAGAGATGGAAGAGGAACAGAAGAAGAAAAATAAACTCATCAGTATTAAACCCCATGAACATGTTGGATCCAAACAGGAGAGAAATGCTGCCAAAGAAAAGGCAGTCCAGAGGTAGGAAATGTGTCTTAACCCTTTCCTGTTTTACAAAATTTTGGACCCGTCCAAATTCAAAGGTTTTGCAGACGAAAAATTTAAAGTGGATTCAATTTGAAAAATAACCATTCAGTAGGGTAGAAAATAGTGTGAAAAAAGAAGAAATTGCTTGTCAGAAGCAATTTCTTCTCTTTTCACAATGTTTCTCAATCAAAAAATCACAGGCACATAAAAAGCAGGGATTAAACAGCAAAGGGTTAAAATGATTCTGTCATATTGACATTGGTAAGATGATGCCTTTAAAAATTTTGCAGATCTGATAATTGCCAATCTGAGGATTCAATCTGTATTTTAGCTGTGTTTTAGGATGATTTGTTATCCAATCTTTAAAAATGAGGTCATATTATTGTCATGAGATGCATTTATAGTGCTTATCATTGAATTTGGTATTGACATGAAAAAGTATCCTATGAATAGACTAAATGTTGATATTGAATATTTGGTATCTATTTATTTCTCAGGTTTAGCAAATAGTTAACTTCTTTTGAAGAAATATTACAAATTTATCGCCCAATATTTCTCACTTGTCAACCTAGCCATGAAATTATAATTGGTGGTTAAGCTTAATGGACAACTCAGACACTTGGGAAGCTTATTTCAGAACCACTATCTATTCAAATAAAATATAAGTTTTTTAGGGTCAAGGTTACACAGTGATTATGTGTTTACAGAATGAGAGAAAGAGAGCTGCTAAGAAAACAGCAAGAAGCTAGTGGGATGCAACAAAACTTTTTTGCATGTATGTATATATAGTTTGTGTGGTGGGGTTTATGTATTTTTTTTTGCACTTTATGATCTTCTTGCACTGTAATTTATAATCTGATTCTCTGAAAAATAAATTAAAAGTGATAGTATTACACAACTGAGCCCGGTGATATAAAGGATAACCATTGGTTAAATTCTAAGCAGAAATTATTTTCAACCAATCAAGGTTGTTGAACAATAAGACCAATTGGAACAACAACCCTGATTGGTTTGCAAAAATTTCCGGCCTATATTTAACCAATGGTTAACTTTTATACAACCATGGGCTGAAAGAGGTCTAGATAAAGACAAAAAATCTTTATTTAACCCTTGTCATGCTGGATTAAAACCTTGGTACAATTGCATTAAAATCAAAGTGCCGAGAGCACTGGATGCACAAATTGTGTTTCATTATTTATTATGCTCCCCGAAGGGAGAGCATATAGCCACCGCTTCGTCTGTCTGTCTGTCCGTCCGTCCGTAATTCCGTCTGTCTGTCCCCACCTATTTCTCCATAACCCTTGGGCCAAATCACATGAAACTTACCATATGAACTCCCTATGATATAGTGATGATGCACCTGTGACGGTTTTTGGATTAGAGGCCTCGTCACGGGAAAAGGGGACTTAGGGTAAAAAAACAGTTTTTCCCAAATTTCTCCTAGTCTAACTGTCAGAATTTAGTGAAATTTCATATTTGAGTAGCAAATCAATTGCCCTTTACTATAAACAATTTGAAATTAACGTAAAAAAAAATTATCATGGAAAAAGGGGGCTTAATGTTTGTTACCTTTACGTTAGCATGTAAAATAGATATTCCGTCTGTCCGTCCATCCCCACCTATTTCTCCATAACCCTTGGGCCAAATCAAATGAAACTTACCATGTGAACTTCCTATGATATAGTGTTGATGCTTGTGGGATGGTTTTTGGATTTGAGGCCTCGTCACGGGAAAATGGGACTTAGGGCAAAAAACAGTTTTTCCCAAATTTCTCCTAGTCTAACTGTCAGAATTTAGTGAAATTTCATATTTGAGTATCAAATCAGATGCCCTTTACTATAAACAATTTGAAATTAACGTAAAAAAAAAAATATATTATAGAAAAAGGGGGGTAAATGTTTGTTACCTTTACGCTAGCGCGTAAAATACAGTTTATTCTTTCATTTCTCCTAGTCTTATGCTCAGAATTTGATGAAATTTCACATTTCAGTAGCAAATCAGATGCCCAGATACCATAAACTATTTGAAATTTGTGTCTTAAAATATGTCATGCAAAAAGGAGGTTTAATGTTTGTTACCTTTATGTTTGCTGTGTAAGATTACACCTTATTTGAGTCCTTGCAAGCTGACCACAGAGCATATCTCCTAAAGTATAATAGCTATCAACTTGAAACTTTATGGGTGGATAGATCTTATGGAGGAGAAGTGCAGTGCACAAGAACTACAACCCTTGCTTGCATAATTTTGGAGTTATTGCCCTTTGTTATTTTTGATACTTAGATTATGTATGGAGCATATCTCCTAAAGTATAACAGCTATCAACTTGAAACTTTATGGGTGGATAGATCTCATGGAGGAGAAGTGCTATGCACAAGAACTACAACTCTTGCTTGCATAATTTTGGAGTTATTGCCCTTTGTTATTTTTGATACTTAGATTTTGTCTGGAGCATATCTCCTAAAGTAAAATAGCTATCAACTTGAATCTTTATGGATGGATAGATCTCATGGAGGAGAAGTGCAATACACCTGAACTACAACTCTTGCTAGCATAATTTTGGAGTTATTGCCCTTTGTTATTTTTATTACTTAGATTTTATAGGAGGCAAATCTTTGACAGTATAAAAGAATCTTTTATCTATTAGGCTTCAGTTTACTATCAAGCTTTCTTGGCGGGGGATGTCCATGTCCAACATGGCTTTTGTTTTTGTGACAATGCCTTATTCGGGGAGCATAATCCGTCTCTGGTGGCTCTTGTTTTTCAAATGTAATTCTAAACTTTTCCGGTTTTGATAGGAAAATCAGGTGGTATACACTAAGATCAGACTGCACATATGTGCAGGATGATCTTTGTATATACCTCTTGCCAAAGACCCCATATTCTGGGGTCAGCTGACAAGGGTTAACAATGATACCGTCTGGGGCTGGTATAGTTAATAACATCGTAAAAATGACACTCTCCTCGTTCAAAATTATTTTAAATCATTCAAAACTCTCTTAGATTGAGAACAAATGCTCTGAAAATCATTCAAAACCTCCCAAATCAATTGATGATATCATTGTCTAGCAACAAAAGCTTAGTCAGCTATTTTATGAAAAGTTACGTTTGAAAGATTTAAAAATTGAGTGCCTATAACAGTTATCGGAAAGTTGTTTAATACTATCAAAATTTAGAATGGTGAAAGGGAACTTTTCTTGCCATATTTTCAGTGTCTATTCCAGGATTTGAAAAGTAGGGGGGAAATTTGTTGAAAATCGTCGTCATTCCATAAAAGATGTAAACTTTTACTCTTTCTCTATGTAAAAAATTCACCCATCACCAGGGGTTGACACTAACTCCTGAGATTAAGGAGTTAATTGGACTCCTAACACATGAAATCAATGAGTCCAAGCCCAAAATAAGGAGTCCCAATTTTCAACATGGGAGAACATTGTGGAAAAGAAGAAATTGCTTGTTATAGGCAATTTTTTTCTTTTCTACAATGTCCTTTAAAAGAGGAGGGTTTCTTTTTCAAAATACTACAGGATGCAAGCAAATATTTTCTTCACCAATTTTTGTAGTGAAAAGGTCTACAGTTTTGGCAAGTGTAAGAAACGACAGTACTCTTTCATTTGTTTTTCAAAATATTCTCATATGATCCTTGGAGTCAATCGGACTCCTTACTTGCAAATGGAAGGAGTCCCATTTGGTAAACAAGGAGTCTCGGACTCCCGGACTCCCCTTAGTGTCGAACCCTGATCACCTTCCAAAACAGGGGAGATTTTTCAAAAGTATGTGCTAAAATGCACAATCCCCCTCCTAGAAAAGACACTGTATTTTTTCTTTTTATATTTCCTATATGTGTAAATGATAAATTGTCGAATTTGATGTAAGCTTTAAACTTTGATCCTGCAATGAAAGAAGCAGGTGCATATCAAGGGGTAAGCACAAAACTATTGTAAGTGCCTATAAATTTATAAATTTATAGGCACTTAAAATAGTTTTATAAGTGCTGACCCCATTACCTGAAAATGAATAGAACCTTGGGTATTTCAGGATTATGCAACAGAATAATTTGAGAAAAATAAAAAGACTTTAAATAAAGAATATGTAAATGGGTGATGACAAAGATTTTGTAAGTGTCTGTAAATGTATAGACACTTTCAATTGGGTTTTCTCTAAACCCTCCATTTGTAAATGCATGCCTATCCCACAAGGCCTTATAATGCAAAAAGCAGGCAAAATAGAATTGCACTTAAAAGAAATCTGCATAAAATGCGGTTGTTATGAAAAAATTGGGTGAAAAGTTGTGTTGTATGATACTAATTTGTTATTGACTTAACATTTGGTGAAGGTTATTTACGGTCTACATCTTTAAATCAGCCCATACTCAATCTATATTATTAACAATATTTACAATAATACTAATGCAATATATTGGTTGAGTTTCTATATTGCCAATATACAACAGATGATATTGTCAGTCATATTGATTGACAATATTATTGATCTTTGTTGGTGATATTGCCTATTGATTTGATAATGTTGTCAATGATATTGATTGTGTATAGGCTGCTTATGTCCATGTCACTTTTGAAACTGTTGTGTGAATTGTTATTTTCTTTTCCTATGAACAGTGTTGATTGTTCATATGAAATTTATGTGAACAGCTTATAACCAAAATATCTGAGGAGAAGAAACTCTTTGAAAATTTTGTTTAAATCTTTGCTATGTAGTTTTCTGCATGAAAAAAGTCTCTTCTGTACAACTATAAAGCAATGAATTTCAACCTTTGATTTCCAACAACTCAAGCACAATCACATGACATTTTCTTTGTGTCTCTGTATATACCATTTTCAATATAAAACTTTATGAAAACTTATTGCTTGGTAAAAAGGACTTTTTATGACTTTAGCATGTTAAGCTTTAAGAATATATTTTAATCTTTATTTCTACACCTTCGAAGGAGAAAGATTCTGTTAAACAAATAGCTAAAATACTATTTGTCTCCCACCAATGGATTAATTATTGTAGACCTATGTGGGATAGCGGCTAGAGGATAGGAAAGAATATTATGGTAGTACTAGTTTGAGAAATACCAGAGAACTGTTTTTTAGATGTTCTATCCACTGTGATGTAATTGAAAGATTGTTTAAAGCTGCCTTAAATCCCATTCAAACAAAGGAAATCAGAAAATCTACCTTGAGCTATAAGTTTAATATAGATGAAGCTATGTAGGTCTTGCAGGCTGATAAAAAGTTGAGACTTTTGCTCCTTGCTAGTTGATCCATTTCATTGATAGGTCATATTTCCTGACAAAAAAATCATGTAAGCTCTGAAAGGTCCTTTTATCATTTCTGTAACTTTTATTATCCTGTGTGTTTAACTAACAAATTATTTTATTCTTTTTTCCACTCTGTTCCTAACTTTCTCTCACTCTATCCTTCTCCTATACTCTCTCTTTATCTCTATCCTCATCTAACCTTCCCATGATGCCTCAGTGGGTCCAGGTGGCACATCCAGAGCAGGTTTTATACGGGCACCCGGTGGTATTGGTAATGTAACCATGAAGGACATGTTTGGTAGGTAGATAGTTTAACTAACCCCTATATTTTAATATTTTACATGAAAAGTTGTTTCCATAGTGACAACAGCCCTGCTTTTAGGAAGACAGATGTTTGTAAAGGTTTAAAAGAATGGTTCCCCTGCTTTGCATGCACATTTGCATGCAAAGCAGGGTAACCTTTTTTAAACATTTGCCAACTTCTGTCTTCCTGAATGCAAGATAGTTCCTACATGTAAAAAATGCAGAGATATTACTGGCTATGAAATTGAATTTTATGTCCATACATTTTTATGGAAACAATTTTATACATATATTTTATTTTTTATTATCAGAATACAAACATGAAATTTGAATCTGTAATACAACCATTGCACATCTCTGTAATGGACTGTTTTTATGTGAATAGTAAAGAGAAGCTTTAGTCATATTGTTGTAAAGAGATTTTGGGGAGAGATATCACAGTGAAATATATTTCTTGACCTGAACATCAGAATTATATATTTGATAATATTTGCCAAAGATTTAATTCCATGTTTGTATATTTGCATGTTTATGATTATTATTTTTGCATGCACAATTTGCTTTCAAGTTTCATAAAGTTCACTAGAAGTTCATTTGAAGCTCCTGTGGGATTAATTACTAATTGATTTTAGCTGAATTTTTCTTTTCCTCAAAAAGAACACATTTTTTAGTTGAAAGGGATCCACTTTGGGGTTATTTTTTTTTAAATAAAACCATTTACACAATAGAATTTTAGAATGGTTTGAAAAGTGGAAGAGAAATCTAGACAAACAATTTTGTGCAACCAAAAAAGAGTAAAACAGTGTGACCCTACTTTTAGGTAAATTAAGGGCACAATGCAATTAATTTAAAAATCTTTTTAGTTTTTAAAATGGAATATTTAAATTCTTTCTTAATTTATGGTGACAATTCACTACATGTACCTTCAAAAGAAAGGAATGAAAACATTTCAAAATAATACCATTAAAAGCTCTAAAAAAATAACAGTAAATTTCATGTGAACATATATTCCAATATCCAAGCCATTGGTAGCATGTTGCATGTTATGTATAATTTAGTTGGCTTATTTGTTTTATATAAGGAATACCCCAGAAACCAATTTTGACCCTTTTCCAACCATTACAATTTTAGACTGGTCTAAATTGAACAATTTCAGACTACAGTTTAATAAAATCAAAATTTATTAATCAATTGTTCCTATCAAAAAGAAGAAAGTAAGGGAAATTTCTGTCCGGAAGTTTTCTTGGAAAGAAACTTTTTTTTTACTGGAAGTTTTCTTGGACAGAAACTTGTTTAAGCACCAAATTTAAAATATACTGTGAATGGTAAGGTTAATTAATCCATCCGCATACCAGGAGAGTTCTGGCTTTCATTATTTACATGGGTAAACAACTAACTGCCTTAGTAAATAAATTTTCATCATCTTATGGTCGATAAAATAATTTTTCAAAAGTAATTTCTTCTATAGAAAATTCTTAGCAATAAAAATTATTTATCTTTTTATTTGATTCATAGAATAATTATGTTACACATGTATGGTAGATATATAGATTAGGGGATAGTTTCAATTGAGTCATTAGTATATGGTTTTGTTGTTTTTGTAAAGTTTTCCCTGTCCAACTGTATTAAGTCGATTTTCTACCAAAACCTCGTAACTACAGCTTAAAACAAGCTGTAGTTACGAGATTTTAGCAGAACACTGATGATTACCTTGAAATTCAAATGTAAACTTGAGTGCATAATTTTCTTAAATATGTTAATGTGCTGGCTGTAAATTTAAATTTGCATGTTTCCACAAATATATTGCATGTTTTAGAAAGTATTTATCCAGATATTTTGTTTATCCCTTCCAATAGCTGCTGCCAGAATTGATGGTAATTTGTTCTTGATAATGAACAGAGTGGCTAGTGTTGAACAGTTTGTGATTAACTGGAATTATAATGAGCTAATGCTTTGTTGAATACATTATTTGTATCTATCGTTTTACAAAAGTTACTGCATATATCTCTTAATGATGTAATTTCATTTTGAAACAATTATCTGGAGTAAAAATACCCTGTTGTATTTAAAAATTACTGCTAGCTTAGAACTTTCACACAAAGTTTAAAAAAAAGAAAAATCCTTGAACTCAGTAAACCTAAAAAAGGATATAGTAACACTAGTAAGTAGATACTTAAACAGAGCAACAGATAGAGGGGTTATTTTTTATTTCAAATTTAAATATTTCAATAAAACTTGCACAAATCCTATGTTGTGGGTACTCATTGGTTTTGTCTTGCCGAGACAATTCAAGACAATGAGTACACACAACAGAGGGTTTCATTTGGAAATATTGTTTTTGATTGGTATTGCCTCCCTCTTATCTGTACCTCTGCTTTAACTTATATCAAAAATTCAATATAATTGATGATTATTTTCATCAAAATGAGCCCATATATAGCACCTTACCAATTATCAAATTATATTTTTTCTAAAATCAGCTTACTGTTTTAAGTTTCATCAATATAAGATTAGTTTGCTGTATCATATCACACATTTTGGAAAAATTACTTGTGTTCAAAATTTGTTTAACTTAGGACTAAATGAAAGCAAATATTTTATATATGCAATGCAATTTTTTCTCTTTTTAAAAATCACATGGAGATAAAAGGGATAAATCTTTTTAATTGTATACTTCATTTAATATACTGTTTTATTCATTAACAATTTTATGTATTTGTTTGATTTTCTGAGATAAGTTCTAATTCATTTAGATTGTAAAGATTTTCAAAGTTTTAAAGCAGTTGGTGTGAAGCTAATATTTATTGTTCCTTCATGACCATTATATTTATTTGTATGCGGTTTAATAACACTTTCAGCAATCTTTCTGTTATATCGCGTCCAGGCTGGAGGATCTAACAATGGATTCCTGGTATTTCTCACACCAACATTACCATTACATTCTTCCCTAGCTTCCAGCTGCTATCCCACATAGGTCTATGATTATCAACCCTTTGGTGGACGAATAGTAGTTGGAAAGGATGCGTGCCACTGTAGGGAATTGAATCTGGGACCTTTTTGAAATGGCCATTATGAATTTTTTTAATTTCAATAGAAAATCCTGAGTTTCTTTTGAGATATTAAATCATGATGCTATTACCCTCATCCTCCTGAATTTAAATTTCATTTCCAATAAATTGCTAATTCTTCGGCCATTTCTACCATTCTTGTTCAAGTTTTCCTCCAATTAATCAGTGGAAAGCAGGTAGTGTAGGCTTAGATCAGTCTGCACAACTGTGCAGGCTGATCTTAGTCTATATTGCCTTCCAATTCTTTGTGTGAAGCAGGTCTATGCCATTAACATCCAGGACAAATTTCATGCTCTATAAAACTATAATTCCTATTTCATAGCACCTGTGGAGCGCCCAGCTCCAACAAGCATATCTATGGGTAAAATGATTGTTGTTGTATAGATGGAAAAATGTGTGTTTTAGTCTATGTAATCGTAAGAAAATGATATACTTGTGTATAGATCATGGAATGTACCTATGTTCTAAGTAGAATTTATGTAGATATTTTTGTTGCGAGACTGGCGTGAAACTTTGTGATTCACTGTCTCAGTAGCAAAAGGTCAATAACCCATTTAATACATAGGCTCAGTGTCACACTTAATCCCTTTAAGATTTCATAACATTAAATTCATTAAATCCCCAATGATAGAGACCTAAAGTTTGGTGTACAGACAAGAATTTTTTTTTTTAATTTCTTTAGGCAGAACACGTAACACATTTAAATATGAAAATTTATGATGCATATTTATGTAATACTTTACTTCACTGAAAATTTATAATACTTGTCTATTTAATACTTTATTTCTCTTAATTCATTTTATTGAATTAAAAATAATACTTTAAAAGATGCTATCATGGTATAATTGTGAATATTTTGTACAAATATATTCTATTATTTATATCTTTTAGTTATATATTTCAGTTATAATATAATGGAGGCGAGTCTATTTTTCTGGTTAATTTTTTCTGTTGTCAGTCTGTATGTTGTAATTTTTCTATGGCATGAAATTTATTTTGTCTGCAAAATAAAGTTTAATTGTTGATACTTAATCAAAATTCACTTATAAACTATCCCGTATATTCAGATACCTACAAGATTAATTTTCATATGTAAGAAATGTCTGCATTAAATTTCATTGCATAATTAATATATAATACATACTTAGTGTTTGTATGAAAAAAAAAAAATATCTAACGAGGTTGGGAGAATTCATCAGAGCCTCGACAAATTATCAATTCTCACAACCGAGTTAGATATTTTTTTCATACAATACATTAAGTATGAATTTATCTTATAACCTCTATTTGTCTTGTTCTCGTTGATGTTTCTAACTGAAATGCAAGTTTCTAAAAATAAACGCACAATATCATGGTTCTAAAACTAACTGTGATATCATAAAAAAATATCATATGGGATGTTATCACATGGATATGTGTATAGTTATAATATAAAATCAATTATCATATTACATTATGTGTAATTAACTCTATGTGTAATACTATAACTATGTCATGTATGTATTATTTATGTTGTGTATGTTTCTCTGTTGCTTTTTAAGTGGGTGGAGGTGCAAGCACAAGTACACCAAAACGAAACTTGAACACTCTGTCTCTCCTTGAGGGTAGTGCAGCATGTACGACTTGGTTCTTTGGGTTTTATCATTGTCTAACTCACATTTCACGCTTGATACCACGACTTTGTCACGGTTCCTAACTTGCACATTTTTGTACACACATTTTACACACGTTACTTTGACAAATTGCTTAACTTATATGTCCATGCACTCTGTAATTTTCTATATAAACTAGCTGGTAAAAACTAACGCAATCTTCAAATTTTCCACAAGCTTTCAATTTAATTAGTGTAAGTTTCATTTAGTAAATACAGATTTGATATGTGAGTTGCAGTCTTATGCAGTTTCTTGTTTTCCTCAGTGTTGAAGTATGAACTTGCAAAGAGCAAATATTTACTGAATCCGCTAGATTTAGAGCATTTGATTTGAAAATTGCAATGTTTTTCTTTTCTAAATGTTTTGAAAAAGAAGCTACTTATTGGCAATTGAATGTCTGTTATGTCGGGCTATCTTTACGCATGTTCTGTTTTCTTGGTCTATATTGATGGCTCAGCGCAATAGAACTGTAACTGCCTATATCTTTATAGGAAGTTAAAACTGTTTCACACTGAGCTATTTATATAGGAGTTTTTATATTATTTGAATTGAATTCTAGACAAAAGCATGTCCCTTAATAGAGTTTATTTCACATAACTTGTTTAGAATCTTTGGCTTTCAAATCACTGCTTGTGGCCATACATTGAGTGTCCCTTTCATTAAGCAATAGAACTGTTATAAGAATTGTTTTATTAAAAGCCATGTCTCAGAAAGAACGTTAGGTTGCTTTAGAATGTATCATAATTTAATCCTTTCTTGTCGGAACTCACTAAAATCATAATAAAAGTACAAAAGTAGCCCCTTTAAATCATCTTTGTTATAACCATTTGTATCATAATGTATAAACAGATACCTTTAAAGTTTAGTTTACTGAATTGAATCAAAATTACCTTTACTAGTTAATACAAAAAAGTGTACAAAGCAACCATTTTCATAAGCAAATGCTTTTTATAACTCAAATGCAGTATTGATACTTTTCACAATATTTGTATTCAAACAAGAGTTGAGAATATGTATAGAGACTTAAAGTTATCCCTTGGGTGGTCATTTAATACCAGTTCTTATTAAATTGGGTTTTCCAGCGTCAGTTTCGAGTATTGTCAGTAAAGATGCCATCTCTACTGTTAAAGTAGATCCTAAGGAGGTAGACTATGAATGTTTTCCCGGGTGTCCTGCAACAATTGTCCCCAAAATACGGAATCAGATCTTGCAAAGATTCACGCCTAGGGTCCAGGGAGGGTCCGCTGATCCTGAGAAGGGGGAGAAGAAGGGGGAGGGGGAGACCCAAGTCGAGGTTAAGCATTCACGTCAATGTGATGTGTATAGATCAGCCCAGTACGCTGTGGCTTTTCTCGATCAGTGTAGGGAGTTTGATCAAGGTAAGGTTGGATGTCGTTCGCACAAATCTTATGAAAAAATTGCATTGCCAGGGGTTGACACTAACACCAGTCCTCAGGCCCTAGACCTGTGGTTTCTAAGGAGGACTGGTACAAATTGCCATGCTGCAGGTCCTTCTGGCCTGTAGATAATGGGCATATTAATTTTAAATCAATCCTATTTTGAAAAGTAGTTCCCTTTCCAATACTCAATTTTTAGCTCGACTATTCGAAGAATAGGGGGGCTATTCCAGTCATCCGGGCGTCGGCGTCAGCGTCGGCGTCGGCGTAATGCTTTGGTTAAGTTTTTACTTGCAAGTGTTTAAAATCTTTGTTTCTATTAAAGCCATTGCTTTGAAACTTTGCACATGCTTCTGTGACCATAATATCAGCATCTAGACAAAGATTCATTACTCTGATATTGAATTTAGTGGAATTTTAACCCTTTTCGGACTTAGAAATCTTGGTTAAGTTTTTACGTGCAAATGTTGTTTATCTGAGATATTTCTGTTTCTATAAAAGCCATTGCTTTGAAACTTTACACATGATTCTGTGGCCATAATATCAGCATCTAGACAAAGATTCATTACTCTGATATTGAATTTAGTGGAATTTTAACCCTTGTCGAACTTAGAAATCTTGGTTAAGTTTTTACGTGCAAATGTTGTATTTCTGTAATATCTCTATTTCTACTAAAGCTATTGCTTTGAATCTTTGCACATTCATATATGACCATAATATTAGCCTCTTGACAAAGATTCAATACTCTGATATTGAATATAGTGGAATTTTAACCCTTTTCGGACTTAGAAAATCTTGGTCAAGTTTTTACGTGCAAATGTTGTATTTCTGTAATATCTCTATTTCTACTAAAACTTTTGCTTTGAAACTTTGCACATGCTTCTGTGACCATTATATAAGCCTCTTGACAAAGATTCAATACTCTGATATTGAATTTAGGGGAATTTTTACCCTTGTCGGACTTAGAAATCTTGGTTAAGTTTTTACGTGCAAATGTTGTATTTCTGTAATATCTCTATTTCTACTAAAGCTATTGCTTTGAATCTTTGAACATTCATATGTGACCATAATATCAGCCGCATATCAAAGACTTATTACTCTGATATTGAATTTAGTAGAATTTAACCTTTTTCAGACTCAGAAATTCTTGGTTAAGTTTTAACGTGCAAATGTTGTACATAAGTCATATCTCTAATTCTATTAAAGCTATTGCTTTCAAACTTTGCACATGCTTCAATGATCATAGCGACAGCCTCTTGATAAAAATTCAATTCTCTGGTATAGAATTTAGTGGATTTTTAACCCTTTTTGGACTTAGAAATTCTTGGTTAAGTTTTTACGTGCAAATGTTGGATTTCTGTAATATCTCTATTTCTACTATAGCTGTTGCTTGGAAATTTTAGACATGGTTCTTTGACCATAATTCTATTGCTTTGAAACTCTGCACATGCGTCTGTGACCATAATATCAGCCTCTAGACAAAGATTCTTTTCTCTTGACTTTCATTTTATTGAATTTCCAATGTCGAAATTGATTTGCTGTTACTATCCAGCACATGGAATAGTCGAGCTTCGCTGTCCTCCGACAGCTCTTGTTCCAATACCTTTTGAAAACCATTGCGGAAAAGAAGAAATTGCTTGCAACAAGCAATTTCTTCTTTTCCCACACTTTTTTCCATACATTTCACTCCTTAAAGTGCATGTAAATATTAAGTTTTCTAGGAGGACCTGTTATTATTATGCAGGACCTGTAAGATTTAGAGCTAACAGGTCCTTGCAGCTAGTTAGTGTCTTACCCTGATTGTGTTATAAAACCCTTAAGAAGTTAAAAGCCATAAAAGGAAGTACATGCACTTGAAGTGTCTTCTTTAAGAAATTGAAAAATTTTGATAGTATAAATGGAAAGCATTATGTGACATGAGATTTTAAGGAATAAAAAAATCTATGATAGAATAGGATCCAAGTTGGTTATTTTTTTATCATCATTTAAGTTATATAGATGTGTCAATGAATGGAGCCACAGCTATAGTGCTGTAACCAATGGTAGGGCTTGACAGAATCTCAAATTATTTCAAGCCTATTCAAAATACACTGTTCATGTTTGGCATAATGATAGGGCTTATTGCCACTCATCAAAAGATAGCAAGTTAAAGGTCATATGACAGGATCAAGGTCATCTATTAAGCCAAATATTTCTCAAAAAATGTTTAGTTTCTGAGTCAATGTCCTAATACTTTTTTAATTGTATTACTCAGCAAAGAATTAGGATGATTTTCATCACCCTAGAAGTCCTGACACACCATAATGCACTAACAATTAATGTTTGTTCATTAGATTGCATGTTTGTGCTGTAAACTTCATTAATACTTGTGTTGGATCCATTCTCCAGGATAACCTGCTTAAATGACAATTAAATTGACTATTGACTCAAAACCCTTAAAAAAATGAATGCATTGACCGATTTGTGTAAGCATTTTCCCACAAGCTTATATTTTTATTTCCTGAAAATAATTAAGCAGAAAAACATTGAGAAAAAAGGAGAAATTGCTTGCTTCAAGCTATTTCTCCCTTTTTTTCATTGTTTTCTTCAATGTTTTGCAGTATGATTTTCAATTTTAATGCACATTAAAATACAGTCTGTGAATTCTTTGAAATTGGATTAGTCTAGAATTATTTGTTTTGTAGAGTCCGGGTACGACATCTGAAATTACAAAATGTCATTTAGGTAGGTTTTTCTCTGGAGAACAAATCATATATGAGCCAGTGTGTGAGATTCCCAACCATTTTACAAGTGCGCTTATCAAAGCATCTGGTCAGCTTTGACACAGGCTGACCAGGGTCTTTGCCTTGCGCTATAGCAATACCTAAGGCCTTAACCGCTCTTCAGTATGCCAGAAAATATTCTTATTGCATTGTCTAGCTGTTCATCTTGCTGAATGTCTCGAGATCACACACTCTTAAAATTGCTGGAATTGTCATGCACTGGCACATATAGTTTTGAAATTGATTTTTTGAAACAAAACTTTTTAGAATTGAGTTTTGGAAAAATTCTCCATTTTTTTTCCTGTGAAGATATATTTTTTTCTATTCACCTGATTAAATGTTGAAGTTGGTGTTCATTTCTTCACAAATTGTCTTCAAAATGGAAATAGATATCATGTTCATTATTAGTCCTTTAATAGGTATTGCAATGGAAATAGATATCATGTTCATTATTAGTCCTTTAATAGGTATTGCATAGTATTAAATTCATAGTTATTATGAAAAGCAAGGTTATAAACTCGACATAATTATATTCTAGGGGGCAGCTCAAAATTATTGTAAGTGCCTACAAATGACTTGGCATTTACAATAGTATTGTGCCATGTCATCAAGTAGTTGTTCATTGCTGAGAATCTAATACCTTCAGGTATAAACCATCAATTTTATTTACGAACATGTAAAGTTATTATGTAGTTAAATGATCATTTGTTTTGAACATTTGAAATTGCAATTATTTCAGAGATACTTGGAATTCTTTGATTAGGGCAGGTGTTTATTTTATGACGAATTCAAAACACAACACAGTATGTCATATATTCATATAATATAGCCCATGGACTATGGGCTTGACTCATATGTACATGGAATTTCAAAATTGGCGAAAGATCGCGGTAGGGAGATTAGAGCAGTATGAACGGAGCTGTGCATTAAAGCACCCAGACGATACTGCTTTTGTGTGACCGACATCGCTGCTATACAACACCCAAACATCGCCGATTACTTATTGAGATAATTCAACGAAGAATTTTCCGCCACTGTAAATTTTCTAAAAATTTATCCCCCAAAATTCTGGAGTCCTTAATTGTGAATGATTTATACCAAGTGTTTTGCAAATTCATCCTTTAAGTTCAATAGGTACATTTCTAGACCAACATCGGACAGATGGATTCCATCATGCCTGTAGAAGCCGGGCGTATTTAAATCGATGTCCATCCGTACATGAGCTGACCGCGAATGACGAGCGGCTTGTTGTCGGCCGAATCTATTTACTCTTTTGCGTTTGTTTTCAATAGTATTAATATCAAAAAGCGTTGAGTTCCAAGTGGCTCGTTGAAGAATGTCAATCCATATAATTACCGCTCCCGGAATCGCCGCGCGTAAATAATTGAATTCGCGAAGCATTATATTACGGATGGACGTCAATGTTAGTGAAGTTAAGTCATTCCCCCCTAGGTGGATTGCTACAACTTCTGGTTCTGTCCGTAGAAGAACATGACATTCCACGGCTTTTCGAAATTGAGTCCACGACATTCCACGCCGTCCCCACCATGCTATCTTGGTATCCAGCTTAAGATTAGGTTTGTTGGTCGATTTAGCTCGAACTCCAGCCCAATATGGTATAGAATCCCCAATGACCCACACGTCTGTAAAATTGAAGAAAAACAATTAAAACATCTTTAACGAATGTATGTTTTGTATGCATTTGACTGCCATCTGCCTAATTCCATAATCAACTTCTCAGGTACCCCTTTACGCGCCAAGTCAGTGGCTCGACCGATGCGAAAGCTATGCGTTCTATAGCGCATATTTCTGTATTGTGTACGCGAAATACATTTATCGAGTACCAAAGCAAACTGAGTTCTCGTTAAAGGGGTTCCATCCGCATGACAAAATAAGGAGCCGGCTAATCTCGTTCTGACTTTTAAAAAATCTTTCATGCACTTGACTGGACAGAAAAAAGATTCTTCGCTAGGTATCCGTAAAACCACGGGTTTCGCATCCTGGTTAGTTTTGTATTTCCGCAATGTTATTAGTAGCGTGTTATCTTTTTCTTGGTGGATAATGTCCGAAAATTGCAAATGACTATTAGGCAATCTTTTTGATGACAAAACTAATTCGCTGACCCGAAATAAGCCATGATAAGCCAAAACCCATGCTGCTGTAAATAATTTGACTTCGTATGAATTGTAGCATACGAATTCTAGCTGTGGTAACAATATATGTAGGATGGTAGCCGTGATAGGGGCTCTATTATCTGAAGACTTCCTTAAACGTGTACAACCTTGTAAGGTTTTAGATATAATAAAAGATTGGCTCAAATCATTCCAACCATGTAATTGATCCCAGACCCATAATTTTTTATCGTCCGCGGCGCCAGACCTCTCTCAAAGCAAAAGGCAATGAACCAAATAATATGATTGACCTCTGCTGGCCATAATAAATTTAATGAGTATTCTGTCCGAAACCTGTTGAATGCACTGATGCCGTTAGAATATGCATATCTAGAATTCAGTGCCAATCCTTCCGATGTCAGCTTGTCTGCCTTTCTTTGAATGTGTTCCAAAGGTAGACTGGGAAAGGAGTCTGATCCGGATCGGCATCCGGTGCCATGGCCTTGAACTTGGAGACCTGAAAGCGGGATAATGCGTCACATAATCGATTTTTAAAACCAGGCAAGTGTTTAGCTCGTAATACTATATTTAGCTCCAGGCATTTTAATACTAAAGGCCTTACTAACTGCATAACACGATCTGACTTTGCGGATAAAGTACAAAGTATTTGCACAACAGAAAGATTGTCACAATATAAAATAATTTTCTTGTTTCTCAGTACTTCACCCCAAATGCTTATTGCTGTGAAAATGAGGAATAATTCAAGAGTAGTGATGTCATTTGTAATGCCAGAAGTATGCCAAAAGTCAGGCCATTTTGCCATGCACCAGTGACCATTAAAGTATATTCCGAAACCTAGCCCCTCTCCGCCAGCACTGTCCGTAAACAGCTGTTCGTCGAAGTTCGAGACCCAGAAGCGATCGTTAAATACCGATATGCCATTATGATTGCGGAAGAACGTAAGCCAGACTTTTAAATCTTTTTTCATGCCCTTAGTAACGTGCAAATGATGATGAGGCTTGGTAAGACCACAGATTGAGTTAATAAGTCTGCGACAAAAGGGGCGACCTGCCGAAATAGCACGATAACAAAAATTGAGAGAGCCTATCAGAGATTGCATCGACTTCAGAGTGGTTCGCTTTTTCTCCATGATTTCGGTGATCTTCTTGGATTTTAGCGACAGGAATACGGACCTCCATTTTATTTGAATCAAGTTCGAGTCCCAAAAAACAGAGAATTTCAGAGGGCCCTTCGGTTTTTTCTTCGGCTAACGGTACGTTTAGATCTTTCATACAAGCCAAGAATACTGACATAAGGGCGATGCATTTCTCCGTGTTTCTGTCGCCACCCAAAAAGTCATCCAAGTAGTGAATCAGTCCGCCTGAATGCATTCGTGATTTGACACAAAACTCCAAGAATGTTGAGCAAATTTCAAAGGTTTTATTACTGACCGCGGCACCAAATGGTAAGACCTTATCTACGAAGTATTTGCCATCAAATTGAATGCCAAGTAGTTCGAAATCTTGGGGACAGATCGGCAGTAATCTGAATGCGCTTTTGATATCCATTTTAAAGAGCTTGCAGTTTTTGCCCAACTCCTGTATAAGGTTTACCGCCGCGTCAAAACTTGTATATTTTACGGTACAGTGCTCTCGCGGAATACCATCATTGATAGATTCGCCTTCGGGGAAAGATAAATGGTGAATTAATCTAAATTCGCCTGGCGCTTTCTTGGGAACCAGTCCGATTGGCGACACAATTAAATTCGGAAAAGGTTTTTCTTCAAACGGACCTGCCATTCGACCGGCTTCAATTTCTTTGCGTAGCTTTTGACGCACGATTTCAGGATTAGACGAAGCCGATTTTAGATTTTTGCATAGTCGAGCCTCTCTGTTGCCATTATAATGCATTTCAAAACCATGTTTAAAGCCATTCAATATCGTTTGGGCACTTTTTTTTTATCGTAGCCTTCTAAGTACTTTTGTAAGAATTCGATGTTGATTGGCGATTTGGCCAACCGAAGATTAGTATTAAATTTTATTGTTTCGGTTTCTTTGGACGAAGTCGTAATTCCTGGTGAAACCCCTACCACCGCGGCCGCGCCCTGCTGACAACGCACTACCGCGAAAGGAATTGTTGTACCGCTTGTCGTTTTGATTCCCGACTTGTACGGCGGGCCTAGACGTATATGGACAGTGTGCTGCAGGGTGTGGCAGTTCACAATGTGAGCAAAAATGGCGGAAGCGGCAGTTTTGCCAGGTGCAAACGGACTCATTGAATAGACGACATGCGTGCTTCGCCCCAGTGTCAGACACGGAATTGACGAGCGTTGGCTTGAATGCAACCTGAATGCAGCGCCACCAAAGATCTGCGTTTAGTTTTGCCCAAGATGAAGGATTAATAGCTTGGCGTAAGCGAAACTGTTCATCATATTCGCGCCATACCATACCACCCTGTCGCGCAGCGCACTCGCGAATTGACCACATATAATGGAGAATTTCATTGGTTTTGTCCGGGTGTGTAGACAAATATATGGATGCGTAAATTAAAAAGGCATCTGTCCATTTTTCAATGGTTTGAACTTTTTCGCGGCATTCTTTCGCTTTTGTTTCAATGTGCCCGGCAGGCGTGATGTGAAGTACGGAACCCGCGGCATAATTTTCTAATTCTATGGCTCCCTTTAACAAAAGACTCAGATTGGTGTATTGACCTTGACAAATTTGCTTTTTGAGGGATGCAGGTACGTGAACAGCCAAATCTTCGTCTGTTAATCTTAATAGTGCCGGACCGTTTTGAGGCTGTGCTTCCTGCACAGAACTTAACAAGTGCCAGTTTGACTCCAACGTATTAGTAAGCAAGGGGTTATCCGACTGGAAGGTAGAAGTAATACGCGAGGGCATGGATGATGACAATACAGGAGTGTTGTGATCGACAGCGGTCAGAGATGAAGCTGTGTCGCGAGAGCAAGAGGGAACGCGTGTTACCCTTTCAAAATCAATCATATTATTTCCTTGACCAGTGACTATACCTGCATCTGGCTGTAAGAGCTGGGAATCTGTTGTGCTTCCCTGCAACTGGCTGTCCTCTGTCTGGCTACCCACCGCTTTTCTCTTTATACCATGTGTTCGCTTCGGCGGCATTCTCTGGTTTACTTTTACCTGTGTTGATTAATATCTTGTATCGCGTGTTAGTAAAAAGGGAATGATTTCGTCGATCCACGGGTTTATATAGCAGACGACATACAGGTCACGGATTACGGAGATTGACGATTTCAC
Source organism: Fragum whitleyi (assembly GCA_948146395.1). Taxonomy (NCBI): domain Eukaryota; kingdom Metazoa; phylum Mollusca; class Bivalvia; order Cardiida; family Cardiidae; genus Fragum; species Fragum whitleyi. The sequence continues at coordinate 21,326,842 of OX411556.1, forward strand.
TCGGCAATCGTCGTCAAGGAAACCAGCCACGCACATCGCAAAAATAATCCATGTTATTTTCAATTCTGAAAATAACACTATTTGTTTCTCGTGGTAATCTGTTACTTTCTTTGACTTGAAATATGTGATGAAGAATTTTTATTATTTGTTGAACCATTTATGTTTTTCTTGCTTCTTTGTAATTTTTTTTTCTGTATAAATCTGCCTTAATTAACTAGAATCTCTTTAATTCTTCATTCTGTCTTGGCTATTGAATGAGAGAAGTTCATGAGTAATGCACAATTTTTACATTAATCTGACTTATGGATTCATTATGAAATAATTGGATGACATCCTAACATTATTTAACCATTTCCCGTTTTTTGAAATTTTAGACTTGTCTTAAATCAAAAAGGTTGTAGAAGACAATATTACAAGTTAATGCAATCTTAAATGAAACGAGGGTATATGGTTGAAAAAATATGGAAAAGGAGAAATTGCTTTTACAAGCAATTTCTCCTTTTCCACAATTTCAAGCATCAAATATTTTGAAAATCACTAGTCAATAAAATTCAATGGTTTAATAAATTGAAAAACATTATATTATGAAATTTTGACAACAGGCTGTTCAAATTAGAAAATTTGCTTTTTACATATTTTCCGTAAAGAAACTGAATATCGAGAAATTTTAAAGAGTTCAAAACTGTAGTAAATGTTTATATAAATCATATCAAGGGGTCAGTGCAAAACCATTGTAAGTGCCTATGAATATTTAATATCATAATGATAATAGTTTTGCGCTTACGCTTACTGTTGCATTGCATTGACCTTCCAATTTCAAAAAGTTTCCCTCTCTCAGCAGGAGTTCTATTTTCTTACAGTTGCTAGGCAAATGAAGACCATCAATTACCAGCTGTCTTCCCAAAAATGTCTTGAAGAAGGTTGGACGTTGCGAGCCCCGTCTCCGCTGTTTGACGAGGGTGGTGATGACGTGTTCATTCCAGAACCGTTGAATCCTGCCATGATTGAAGATGGAAAGGTATGATTATTAAAATTCTCATCTTGATTAAGGTTGAAATCCAAAATATTTATTCACTACAAAAAAGATTATTTCTGTTAATTTAATTTTAAGCGATCACAGTCAAGATTGTGTTAAAGCAGTGAAGAAAAAACCCATTCAAACAAACAAAAACCTTTTTAACTCCACTGTTTTTGGAGAAAAACTCAAGATTATGATATTTCTATTGGTATCATGTTGTTGTTATTGTCATGGAAACACTTAGTGGTTTTGTGATGTCTGACTATCACTAGAAGAATCATGGAATATACAATTACTATCAAAAGAGAAATATGTACTCTAATTAAAGGGTTTTAAATTCAAAATAACTTTTAGAAAAATTAGGCTGTTTTTTTGCCTTGTTCTTTATACAACCCCACATACACCTATGAAGTACAGTATATTTGTTACATGTCTGTTTGTCTTTTTTGTTTCTGTAACTCAAGAACAAAGTGACCTAAAAACATGAAACTTTATTACATTGTTGCCCATGACCCATGGAAGTTCCCTATTGTTTTGATGTCACAAAGGTCAAGGTCACATTTGAACTTTGTCCGAAGGAATTTTCTAGAACTGGGACAAAGCACTAGTCGGGAGCTATTTAAGTCCGCTTAGTGACAGATCTAGTTTTATCCATCATTCTTAACCCTTGTCACACTGAATAAATTTTGGCTAAAAATTTGCATCAAAATCAAAGGGCAAAAAGCACTGAAAGTCCTAACTGTAGGTCAATTTTTATTTGAAAAATTAAATCTATTGACAATTCTGGCTCGAAAGTGAGAAAAAGGTGGTGTAGACTAACATCAGACTTCACATATGTGCAGACTGATGTTTGTCTGTAGCTTCTGCCAAAGCAGGAATATTCAGGGTTCAGCATGACAAGGGTTAACCCAACTGCCAAGCATCTGTCAATTGTAGGCAGTGCTCTTGTTGTATCTGTGTATTGATGATATCAGGGGCATTTTTTCCCATTGTCCGTTTGTCTTCTTTGATAAAAAAATATTCTCATGGCTAGTTAATTTGCAAATAGTTTGCACTGTTCTTTTCATACTAGGGTTAGTTTAATTTGAAACATAGCAGTATTGTCGATGGAAAGTCTTCTATTCAAGTGTTGTAGTGACATTCTATGAATAATTACATAGTTACATAGCTACCATTCACAAGTAATATGCCCTTATTTTCCTTTTTGCTGAAGAATTTCATTTTTGAATCATTTCAAAGAATAATTGATCTTAAATAGACATTAGTACATCATACTGACTTTCAATAAATCTTCTGTTAGTGTAAGCATGATTGGCTGCTATTACCAATAAAAAACATTTTATAATGTTAATAAATTATAAGGATTTATTTCATTAAAAAAATGCTTTTTATCTTTTGATATTTGATAGATAGGACATAACTTTGTGTTTCGTCCTGTTACAAGTGAAAAGAGTGTAAGGTTTTCAATGTGCTTGATAATTGAGCCTGTGTCTGATATTTCCAACAATTTGACAAATGCATGTTGCCAAAACATATAGTAGCCTTGATTGTTACATAGTAAAATAAGACTTATTGTCTGAAGCTCTGCTGAGAAATTATCTTTCCATGATTTTCAAAGTGAAGAGTCAGGCCTGTCTGCACAGACTGGCCAGAGTCTTTACTTGGCCCACATTTGAAATCGTTGGAAATGTCATGGACTGGCTCAAATGTTACTGTCATTAGAAGTGGATTGGGGAGACAAGGTAATTTTCATAGGACTTTCATGTACCATGTCTTAAACATTGAAACACATAAGTGTAAGGTATTGGACCCATATAGCATGGATAATTCTGGCTTGAATATTATGAGTAAAATATCTTATTTAGCCGAATCTAATGAGAAATTAAGAATCTTTAGCAAGATATTTAACCAAATCAATCAATAAATTACAATTTGCTTTGAAATCTTTGGCTCATTAAGACACAATTTCATTGAGATTTCTGGCAGAAAAGTGAGAGAATCTATCAATATCTCACCCAAAAATTATCCTTGCATATAGTTCCGCAACGTTTCTGATGTCATGATCTTTAACAGTGTTAATTGAGGTTAAAATTGTGAAAGACCATGAGTTCCGAAATGTTGCCAAACTATTACAGGTCAACTACTGTAAAAGAAATCATCAGAATTAAGGATTGTGGTGTTAAATTTGTCAAAATAACATTAAAAGTTGAAGCTTCTGTTTGCTGAATTTGATGCATAAGTAAGGGCTGTCACTTAAATCCTCATCAAATATAGCTATAGATATTTTTTTCTAATTGTCAAAGTGCATGAATATGAAAGGTGGGCAAATATGATTATCGTAAAGAGTACTGGCTTTATATTTCATTCATGCTTTTTTATTTCACCGTCGAATCAATCTGTTTTCCATCAGACTAGTAAGCCATTAGCATACAGACCGGATTCAGGAGTTTTGCTGTCTCTTGTAAGAGTTATCCCCCTTCAGTTCACCATTTCTTCCGTTAGCTTTTATATATTAAAGGACGCAGTTCAACCCTTAAATGTTTATTGTTTGAAGTGTCTAGTTAGTGTTTTAGATAATTTGTTTAGCTGGCTGTTATTTGTCATGCAAAATTGTTGCTTCTTTGTTCACTTTATGTAAGCATGTTCAGAATGAATATTTTATGAAAATCAGCCCTGTGTTCAGGATAACAAAATGGTCGCAATTGTTTGTTAATTAAGCCCTGCTTTGCACATACACTTGCAAAGCAGGGTATAATTTGCAAACAGTTTGCACCTTTTTATCATCCTGAAGGTAGGACAGGAATGGTGTCATGTTTGCTTAGAATGACTCTTTTTCAGAGATAATTGATTTAGCTTTTTCTTGATGTATGCTTATATTACATCCTGTTTTTTTGGTGATGTTAGTTTAAAAAGAGCTTTTCAGGATTTGAGCAAGCAATCTAGACATCATGTTACTGGTTTGATACAATTGAAAGGTTGAGATTGAGATCATGTGATGAACTAAGGCTATATATGAAAGTCAGCCTTCAGCAAAACCTCGAAAAAGTTGAACATTACCAATTACTTAAGCCTATTCTAGACATAGTTACCATAAATAGTAGGATGAAGGCTCTTGTAGATATACATATGCGCAAAACAAGGTCGTTGGCATGTGATAATGTCAAGGTCAAATTAATTGAGTTTTTATTAGCTCCACTGGCTGAAAGCCACTGGGGCTGTTGTCATGGTGTTGTGTCCATCGTGCGTCCGTCCATCCGTGGGTGTGTGCATCCGGTCGTAAATTTTTCTTTAAAAATCTTCTCCACAGAAACTGTTGGATGAATTTCAACCAAACTTCACAGGAATGATCCTTGGGTGACCCTCTTTCAAAATTGTTCAAGAAATTTTGATCTAATGAAAAACATGGATTTAATGGGCGTGGCTAATTTCCATATATGGTAAAAAGTGAGTTTTCTCAGATTCTAATCAATGGATACCAATTAAATTTTACATGAATGATCCTTCGGTGACCCTTTATCAGTCTTCAAAAAATCATTGTGATCGGATGGAAAATATACATTTTATGGGCAGAGGTAATTTCTCTATATGTTATATAGTGGAAACTTTGAAAATCATTTACTCAGAATGTAACCGATGGATATCAACCAAGTTTCACTGGAATGATCCTTCAGTGACCCTTTGTCAGTCTACAAAAAATCATTGTGATCGGATGGAAAATATGCATTTTATGGGCGGAGGTCAATTCTCTATACGTTATAAAGCGAAAACTTTGAAAATCATTTTCTCAGAATGTAACCAATGGGTATCAACCAAATTTCACTGGAATGATCCTTCAGTGACCCTTTCTCAGTCTACAAAAAATTATTTTGATTGGATGAAAAATATTTATTTTATGGGCGGAGGTAATTTCTCAATATGTTAAATAGTGGAAACTACGAAAATCATTTTCTCAGAATGTAACAGATGGATATCAATCAAACATTTTTGGTATGATCTTTGGGTGACCCATTATCATGCAGCGAAAAATTATTTTGATTTGATGAAAAATATGTCTTTTAAGAGTGGAGGTCATTTCTCTATTTTTTATATAGTTGAAACTTTGAAAATCATTTTCAACTTCAGTAAACCACAAATATCTAAAAATCTAGTCAAAACATTTATTTGTTTTTATAAGAATTTCAAGCCTGTGGAGCGACACAAGCCATTCATGGCTTTCTTGTTTTTCTAATTTTTGGATATTTGTGTTTTACCAACTCTTCTTGTATCCTGTTCATTCATTTATATGAACAAAAATCAAAGATAGTCTTTGATGATATTAAAATTTGATAAGTAGAAATATATTTATGACATAACTCAAGGTCAAAGTTAAATGTGAACCAGGTCTTTTGTATCTCCTATTCAAATTCATGGTCATCCATTAATCTGGAGGCATTTTTCTGTTGGCAGGATTCTACATATTCTTCCTTTGACAGTATTGAGGTATACCCAAATAATCTTAACTATGTCATGTTGAAATTAAATCTTATTTTAGAATTGCACTCATTTCAAAGTACTGAAAGCCCTAGAATACAACAGTTTTATACCCCCGTATCGACAGATCAGGAGCAAATTGTTTGACCGTTGTCAGTCTGTCTGTCCGTCTGTCTGTCTGCAAAAGTTAACCAAAAAACTTAACATTGCTAATATCTTCAAGCCTATTCAAGATACAAGGATCATATTGGGCATGATGATAGATCTCAATGATCCGCATCTGCTGATAGCAAAGTCAAGGTCATGTGACAAGGTCAAGGTCATCTGTCAAGGTCAAATAACTCAAAAACTTAACAAAAAAACTTAATATTGCCAATATCTTCAAGCCTATTCAAGATACAAGGATCTTATTTGGCATGATGATAGATCTAAATGATGTACATCTGTAGGTATCAAGGTCAAGATCATGCTTAAAGGTCAAGGTCATTTGTCAAGGTCAATTTTTTTGTAAAAAAAATGCTGTTATGGGGGCATTTGTGTTTTACAAACACATCTTATTGAAATTATTTCATGAACAACTCTGCCTTGAATGAGGGCTATCAGGTTGTGTAGCCTAAGATCAGACTGCACAAAGGTGCAGGCTGATCTTTGTCTATTCCTCCTGCCAAAACAGGAATATTCCGGGTTCAGCATGACAAGGTTTAACTACACTATGTTGCATGCAGATAGAGTATAAAAGCATAATTTATACTGTTGTGTAATGCATGACAAACTAAGAAATTAGTTATTCAAATTTAATGTATATGATTTTGATTTACCCGTTATTAATTGATGAATATAATGAAACATGTGTTTTATAACAACATGAAAATCTAGCTATAGTTGTGTACATATTTGTTATTACCAGATGTTGCTTGCTTGTGTATTACCCAAAATGCATTAAATGTTTGCTGTCATTTTATCCTGCATGGTATATGTTTTTTATCCTACGCCATTTCGGCAAAGAGGATATAGTAATGGTCTCCATCCATCTTTCCGTCATTCCGTCACTTACTTGTCTGGAGAATATCAATGGCTCAGGCTAAAAGAGTTGTAAATGCCCTGAGCACTGAGTTTTGCACTGAGCCATAGATATCTCCTAAATTATGAAAGCCATCATAATGAAAATTTATTGGTGGTTAGATCTCATTAACCCTTTCCTGTTTTACAAAATATACCTGTCCAAATTCAAAGGTTTTGCAGACGAAAATATAAAGTGGATTTAATTTGAAAAATAACCAATCAGTAGGGTAGAAAGTGAGAGAACCACAACTTGCATAATTTTGAAGTTCTAATCTTTGTTACTTTAAAGACTAAGATTTTATCTGGAGCAAATCTCTGAGAGTATTAAAGCTACAAACTTGAAACTTCATAGGTGGATAGAGATTTCGCCCTTTGTTATTCTAACAACTAAGATTTTGTACGGAGCATATCTCTGATTGTATAATAGCTATCAACTTCATAGGTTGATAGATCTCATTCAGAAGTATTGCAGTGCAAAAGAACCATAGTTCTTACTTGCATAACTTTGGAGTTATTGCCCTTTGTTATTTTAAAGACTTAGATTTTGTCTGTAGGAAATCTCTTAAAGTATGATAGCTATCAACTTGAAAATACATTATAAGGTGGATAGGTCTCATTGAGGAATAGTGCAGTGTATAAGAACACAACTACTGCTTCCATAATTTTGTTATTGTCCTTATGTCATTTTGAAGACATAGATTTTGTCCAAAGTATATCTTTGAATGTAAAATAGCTCTCAATTTGAAACTTAATGGGTGGATAGATCTCATTGAGGAGAAGTGCAGAGCACAAGAACTACAACTCTTTCGTGCTTAATTTTGGAGTTTTATTTCTCTTTGTAAATTTGAAGACTTAGACTTTATCCTGAGCAGATCTCTGAAAGTATACTCTCTATCCACATGAAGGCCGCCGTCAAAGCGCAGTTGGTAGCGCGTCGGACTGTCAATCTAGAGTTGCCGGGTTCGATCCCCAACGGCGGCACTCATTCTTTCCGACTATTTGTCTCTCACCAATGGGTTGATAATCATAGACCTATGTGAGATAGCGGCTGGAGGCTAGGAAAGAATGTGGTGGTTATACTGGTGAGAGAAATACCAGGGATCCATTGTTAGGTGCTCCAGCCGCCGCGATATAACTGAAATAATGTTGAAAGCGGCGTTAAACTCCATTCAATCAATCAATCTATCCACATGAAACTTTGTAGATATGTCCTATTTAGGAGTAGTGTTATGCACAAGGGCTGCAACTCTTGCCAGTTTTATTTCAAAGTTATTAAACTTTCTTGGGTCAGTAGCACTCAAGGTAAATCTGCACTATGCACAAGAACCATATATCTAGCTGGCTTTAATTTGCTATCAAGCTTTCAGGGCAGGGGATAGCCATGTTGACATGGCTCTTGTTCTTTTAAATGTAATGTCAATGTAGTTGTCTATGTATGCTACATATAATATCTTATGTTTTGGTATTGATACAATTTAATTCAATTATAAAAGAGAATGTACATTGTAATGGAATTTTTGAAATTAAGTAAAAAGAACATGATTGATAGACAACAAACTTTTAGATTTTGACAAAACTTCTAATTAACTGCAAAAGCTATAGTTGCCAATAAGACATAAATGTACTTAAATGTATACAAGCAAAAAAAAAAAACCCTACAAAACCATATTGATGGACATTTTGTCCATTTTATCCTATCATGTCAATTCATTTTGTGTCCAGAGCTTGCATTTTCTGCTTGAGACCAGCAATTGTAAAAGATTGAATCAAGCATAGTTCAATCAGATGGCCCATTTTCAAAACAAAAAGTTTTGAAAGTAGAGTGATCTTTAAAAAATCAGAAAATCAGCTAAGTGTTTAAAGTTTCTACCACAGTAAACCTGCACAATATGTGCAGTCTAACTAGGAGTGACACTTCTCAAACTATCCTGATGGTAATGGTTATGATATTCAAATCTCTCATTGATGGAAGCAATACTGTTTTTAGACCAGCAATACTTTCAAAATGTAATTTCAAAAGATTAATACTGACTCAAAATTTGGGGACTTAGAGCTTTCAGCACTTTGATTTCAATGCAATTTTGCTAATATTTTTAATCAGCATGACAATGGTTTATATAATATATTTCAGTTGCGACACCGTCCATTGATTGAGAAATTCTATGACAGTGGACAGAAGTTTTTGACAATGTTTCCTGATGGAACAGGCAATGTTTTGTATCCTTTTGTTGTAGTTATATTGTAAATATTGCTTATATTTGAAAATATTAGAGTCACTGGTATGGATAGTTGACTCATTACTGGAGAGAAATTGAAGCTAAGGGTATATAAGAATTCTTATGTTACAAGCCCATTGTAAGGCAGGACATGTTATAATTATGATCATCTGTGAGGTCTGGCATCCAGGTGTCCGGTTGATGGGCTGCATCAACTTCTTTGTCCAGAGCATAACTCTGTCACTTTATGTCTGATTGACTTGAAACTTGGCAGCAAATACCAAAATTTCTGAATCTAAAATGTTTATTCTACCTTCAAAACACATGTTATCGTTGAATCTTATGTGCTGGATTCAATCCCTCTTCCAAATATTTTATTTTACGGTCCCTTTTTGCATAATGGGTCATGTTTGTTTGGTTGAATTTCACTGATATGTGAGTACACAAAGAATTAGAATTGAGTATTCTTACATTGATTTTATACCGATGTTATTAATTTCCTTAACTCAAGTATCAGCTATCCATCTGGTAACTTAGCAATCTTGATCTCCTCAGTAAAACTAGGGCAGTATTATTACACCATACATCAAGATATGAAGAGATCCTGGGTGGTGGCAGCATTTGAACCGAATGGTTATGGCTATTGTTATTACCCAAATGGAGATATAAGGTTTGTTGTTTATGAGATTAAACTAGGGCAGTATTATTACACCATACACCAAGATATGAAGAGGTCCTGGGTGGTGGGCTTATGGCAGCATTTGAACCCAATGGTTATGATTATTGTTATGACGAAAATAGAGATATGAGGTATTTTGTTTATGATGTAAAACTAGGGCAGTATTACTACACCATACACCAAGATATGAAGAGATCATGGGTGGTGGCAGCATTTGAACACAATGGTTATGGCTATTGTTATTACCCAAATGGAGATATAAGGTATGTTGTTTTGATGAAAAAATAAGGCACAATTAATACACTATACATCAAGACGTGAAGAGGTCTTAGGTGGTGGCAGGGTTTGAACCGAATGGTTATGATTATTGTTATGACCAAAATGGAGATATGAGATTTATGATGTAAAACTAGGGCAGTATTATTACACCATACATCAAGATATGAAGAGATCTTGGATGGTGTCAGTATTTGAACCAAATGGTATTGGGTATTGTTATTACCCTAATTGTCAATGAGGTAACATTAATTTTGAAGGGTTGAACTTTTGAAGCTTAACATGAATTGTCCCTTTTCATGAACAACAGGTTAGATGAGGGCTCAGTACAAAACAGCGGGGATCAACACTAACACCACTTCTCGGGCCCAAGACCTGCTGATTTCAGGGAGGACTGGTTGAAGCTTCCATGTTGCAGGTCCTTAGTGCCTGTATAGTTAATGGCCATATTTTGTCCAAGCTGTCAAGTTTTGAAAAACAGCTGCCTTTCCAATACTAAAATCTTTCATTGCCCTATGGACAACATTATGGAGAATGAAGAAATTGCTTGAAAGAAGCAATTTCTTCTTTTCCCAAAGTGTTTTCTATACAAATCACTCCTTAGATTGTTTAAAAAATAAATAAAGTTTTCACGGAGGACCTGTTATTATCAGCAAGGACCCGAAAGATTTCAGGCTTATAGGTCCTTTGGGCTCGTGGTAAAAAGTAGTTAGCGTCAAACCCTGAAAACAGTTTTAGCTCCCTTAAAGGACTGTTTTGTGCTGCGCCAAGTTTTTATCTGTTCATAGATGACGAATTTAATAAATTCTGTATTTTATGAGCACAAATCTTATATTCTATTTATAATATGACCCGATTTTTTGCGAAAAATCATCAAATATCTCGAATTTCAAAGCTTCAATTTTCCCTGAAACGTATGAAGCCGTTTAAAACTGACGTCACTATATATACATTATGACGTCATTTTCGCGGTAACAAAATAGCGTTGCTATTCGCTCTGAGCTCATTTGCATAGTTATTCCACTAGTGTAATAACACCCGTGTAATATCAAAAATATTCAACGGGTTTATTTCACTCCCGCGACATAGGTCATATTATAAACTAATTTATCCCCTTCCTTTTCAGATTATATATAGATCAATATGGTGGTATGGAGTTAGACAGTAATGGTGGGAAGAAGAGAAAATGGAGTTGGAAGGACCAAGTGACCCATGTACATGCCCCGCCCTTCCAGCCCATCTGTATAGGGGTCAACAAGAATATAGGTCTCAGGGTCATGAGTCAGGAAAACATATCTTTGACCTTCTCATGTAATAGACGTGGATGTAGGTTTAACATGGGATCTAGATTAAAGGTGAGGCAATTCTTTTATATGCTAAACAGAAATTAAAAAAAAACAAATTATAGATATGTTTTGTAGTTTTCAAAATAATTTTCAAAGATCAATGTCATTTTCTGACACAATGTTTAAAAAACAGGAAAGGAAAAGAAGAAAAAATATATATAACAGAGATGAATTAAAACGCTCTTTTAACATTTTTTTAAAAAAACAAGACTTCTTTACAGATAAATCCACTTGATTGTTGTCAAACTTGTTTGAAGATTAGAATAGATGCAGTTACCTCGGTCTATAAGTTCCAGTCTAATTCTATAGCAAGAGTTCTAAATTGCCATCATCATTGGGTAACAGAACTAAGAAAACTACAGCTTGAACAAAGGAAAATATGACATTCTGGTCACACATGAAAGAAATGACAATCATAATGAAATATAGATTTTGACAGACCATGCAATTTATTCTTCAGAAAATCAACATATTGTCTTCTTTTGTAGTTGGTTGCACCTGAGAATGCTCCTCTAAAAGAAGTCCAAGAAGAGTATATTTTCCTGGAGGAAAAGAAAAATGCAGTAGAGTAAGTATGAGACTAGTCATAGTTCTTTATTATGCTGCAAATAAAATTCTAGCATTTTCATTGGTTAATGCTAACCTGACAAACATTGATATCTATGGCCGCTCCGGTATAACTTCTAATGTTTCCTTAAGGTGCCTCGCCGTGAACATAGACAAAAAAATGAAATGGTAATGGCAGTCATGATTCTCTTGCTTTGCTGATAATATGACCCTAATATACACACTAGGATACAGTTGAAAAGCATGTCAGTTAATAATGTGCAAATAAAAAATGATATAGATGTCAATAAATACCTTCAAATTTTACAAATCTGTCCATTTAAAGTGACAACTATCTGGCAGGTTCAGCCAAGAAACGCTTTCATATCACAACATCGTGGAGTGTAGAAATGTGACGTCACAACTATATATGACGTCACTTTGTACATGTTTACTTTTCATAGGGGCCCATTAAGGGATATCGGTGGTTTAAAAGAAATCGGTTTAAACCAACACCTTAAATAGGCAAAAGACATATTTGGCCCTAAAACTTTGAAGTATAATAAATTTGTAATACAGTTTCTTGTCCGGGTATATGATGATTTATTCCTGGATGGAAAAAATGATGTCACCAGAGCTGTAGACTCGGGTGACATCATTTTTTCCAGCCGGGAATAAATCGTCATATACCCCGGCAAGAAACCGTATAACTAATAATGTATCTGCTAGTTGTAGAAACATATGTCACAGGAATGTAATGGCACAATTCGAGGGTTCAGTGCAAGACTGTAGTAAGCATATATACAATATATATATACACTTACTACAGTCTTGCACTGAACCCACGATTTGCTGATCCTTGTCAACCATGAGTGAACATCATTACTGAGAAATTTCTCACACCTTAGAAATGATGCTTGATGAGCAGCTATAGGCTTGGAAAGAATTTTGGTTGTTTTTTTATTTCATTTTACATCCAACTAAAACAACTAAGGTCATGCAGAGATGGGGCCTCAGCTCAAAGTCTCATATGAAAGACTGTAGAAGTGAGGGCTTGAACTAAGGACTTGGAAAAGTTGTAGTAATAGTGCAGCTGTGAAAAAATAAAGTTACTGTATTTCTCCAAATAAACTCTCCAAGGAGCTAAACATAACATGGTCAGGGAGCTTTTATTTAGTATGTATTTCCTGATTTAAAAAAATCATTAAAATTGATGTCTTTTAGGCCCTTTTACCTTTAATTTGAGCTGACATTCCTCAAATCAATCATATAAATGATTGTTTAGAGAAAAGTCATCACAAATTATAGAAGAAGTCTCAAAAAGTTTCTAAAATTTGGGAATTTAAAGTGGGTTTTGTTAGTAAAAAAATGAAGGGGTGCTACTATAAGGGAGGGCGCTATTATTAGAGGAAATACTGTATCACAAATCCATTGTAGCTGCCATTAGTAACAGAATTTTGAAGCCTCATTATAAACAAACATGTTGCCAAAGCTCTACTGATGGAAGGGGTATAATGGTTTTCAAATGTAAATATTTCATTATTCCTTATTCAAACCCTATGTTGTTGAACTCACTTGAAACGTCTCTGCAAGACGATTAAAATGAGTACCCACAATATAGGGTTTCATTTCGAAATAAAGATTTTAGACTGGCTTTCCCCCCTGGTATCTGGACATCTGCTTGTTGTTACAACTTAGAATGAAATTTCTAAGGCCATAATAAGATTAACAGCAGGCCAACTTTTCATTTCTCACAATGTTTTTTCCCCTCATTAACAAAGGCATTGAAAAATGCATCACTTGGAGATTGTCTTGTGCAGTACCTTTCAAATAAACCCCATCAAGAGAGAACTTTCGAAAACATTTTAGAAATTGAAGAAACTGCTTATAACAAGCATTATTTTCATTTTGAAATATGTTTTATATCCTAAAAGAGAAATTTTAAAAATATAATCACATCCAGGACTTGCAATTAGCCTCGGCAACATCTTGTAATTGAGAAAAGTCTAAATTTTAGAGTTTGGTAATACAGTCCCTCAATCATGCTCGTATATCAAACAAGACTTACTTTAGGTATTACAGTGAATTATAACATGATGGTGTAAAATGCATATTGAGGGTTCAGTGCAGGACTACTAAGTGTATATACAATGTATATAAACATAGTACACTCTTGCACTAAACCCTCATTATATAAAAAAAGAAGAATGACAAATAACTGTATTCGCAATGAAATTCATGTCTTGTGTTTTACTCTGTACACAGAGAGCTCTGCCCATTTATGATGGCATCTTAAGTGTGATGTTGATGCTTTTGACGTCATATAACCCACATGTTAGTGGCATGCTTCGTTTTCTGTGAAATTGTCCCAACGCAAATATCATCTTAAATTTATTAATTTTAATTCCAGAAAAAAGTTAATTCAATTTTGTTACACCCAGAAAAGGGTAATAAAAGAAAATTCAGAATTGTGATGGTGTTATAATGGAAATAATTTCATTTTCATGTCAATGTATCAATAAATGAAGTCTAAAGGGGGGAGGAGTTAATATGCAAAGCAAAATCCTCAGGCACTGCCCTCAGATTTTACCTTTTGCATATACCATGTATCTATTTCCCATCAGGCTTTTTTAGTGGACACATCAATCATTACTCAAATACAAATTTTTTCCATAAACAATATTGTTTTTCTTCCTCAGGTCTCTACTAGACAAAGTAGCCAATCTCCTCAAATTCCCAAACCATCCAAAGATTGACAAAATGTTGCCTCCACTCCACGTCACATCCAAGATGAACAAGACGGAAAAAATGAAGAAAGATCGTAAAACATTCCTTGCCCAGCAGACAGCTAGAGAAAAGAGACAAAATCCACTTGCTGTTAATTAACTTTCTATCTAATTAGTCTTAGATTATTAAACAACATTGTATGTCTTGCATTAAACAATTGATCTAGCATTCATTTGTAATGATAAAACCACAGATTTCTTTATGTGGTGCTATGCTTTACTTTTGTAAATTTTTATGTATATTATATATAAATGAATGTTGGTGATTGAATCATACTTATCAATTTAACTAGAGATTTTAGTATTAATTTTGAAGATTTTTTCTTGTTACTTTGCCGTTTAATTCAGACTGAAACTGTTTCAATTACCCTAAGTGACCTTTACTATTTACAGTATTTTGTTACTGTTTAGAAAAAACGCAAGTTTATCTTTTATGGTGTCCATGGTCTAGCGGTAGAGCGTCAGCCTCTTGACCCAAAGGTCCTGAGTTTGATTCCCGGGAGCGGCTTTTGCTCTTGGTTCATTCATTGGCCCACACATTCAGCGCAAGTACTGGTGAATTTTCCAGGAAGCAGAATTGAGAAGGATTAATCTAAGTTGTAAGAAGTTCTTTCCCAATGGAAATAGGTTTCAACCAATCTTTGCATTCAATTGCATATCGTTGGTTCAGTGCAAGACTGTAGTAAGTGTATATACAATGTATATACACTTACTACAGTCTTGCAACGAACCCTCAATATGCAAAACAGGGTATCATTTCTGAACGATTTTGTTAACAGTTTCATGTGACAAAATAAGTATCAAATATAAAAACGCAATCATACCTTAACTTATCTGAAAACGTTCCAGTATTGCTTATTTGTTGCCACTGGTTTAGAAAGTATGTTCTTTGATAAGACATTAAAACAGAGCTGCTGCATATAATTGGCAAAGCTTAGTCTAGCTAAGTATTGTTAGTAAAACCACCATGCTGAAGGTATAACTCTTTTTAAGAAACCCACTAAAGAGTAAAAAATAGGCTCCTTAGTTTAGTTACATCTGATTTATCAACAAAGATTAACAAAAGGCAAAAGTTTCAGGCCACAAGTTCCCCAAAAGGCTCTTTAAGAAAATGTTGAAGGAGACCTATTACATGTACATGTGAGAAGATTCAGAAATAATCACATATAGCAGGGGCTGCATTGGAAAAATAATATGAGAAGTTACTAAGAATGCTCAGTCTAAATAAGGAGAATATGTCTTGGTAAAAAAGTTTCATCCTGGTCAGCCTGCACTATCCACACAGTCTGACTAGCCCTGTATTCAGGATGACCAAACAGTGCAAACAGTTTGCCAATTAAACCCTGCTTTGCATGTTCACTCACATGCAAAGCAGGGTATAATTGGCAAACTGTTTGGAACATTCGGTCATCCTGAATACAGGGCAGGATTTGTTCTAATTTGTCTCCAACCAATGGGCAAATGATAAGAAGTACACCTAAGTGGGATTGGCAGCTTGTAATTATTGTTGTTGTTCTGGTGTGAGAAACAACAGCCTTGGGTAGGTGAACCAGACTCAGCAATATAACTGCGATAATGTGTGCTAAACCCCAAACAATCAGTCCATCAGCTTTTACTTTTGCAATTGGTCTTATATTTATGTTTTTTTTATTGTATACTTGCCTGTGATATTGACCAGAAAAACTGCTGAATTTTAGAAAACTGCTGGATGTAAATAATTTGATTTATTTTAGTTTTATAGAAAATTTATGTACATATATATCATCTGTTTAAATCAAATACATATATCATTTATATATTTTAAGGGTTTAGCGCAAGGCTGTACTTAGGGAATATACAATGTATGTACACTTAGTACAGTCTTGCACTGAGCCCTCGATTTGCCAAGAATAAGTGCATTTCCAACGACTGATTAACTGTTTATGAAATTACTGAAATTCAAGACCTGGCCACACAGAATTAACAAAATTGATGCAGCTTTTTGGAGGGAGGTTTTTGTGAACACCATATCTTCATTTGAAAACCAAACTGTCCTATCTACAGCTAGCTGTATCAAAAATTAACATTAACATTTACGTCTTAACTAAATGATATAAATGAAAAGTCAATTGAGTCTTTTTAGATAGCAGCATTTAATCTTTAAATATAGGGATGAGTATCTTTTTCACAGGGTTAATTGGAATATAAAGTGCAATTGCCTTAGCACATTGTAAATATACAGAAAAAGTGCAATGGATTCGCTCATGTGATGCGATTTAAGCCAATCAAAATTTCTTATTTTATTGGATTGCAATTATATGTGTGTGCATTGTCTTTAGATAGTGGTCTTTTTTTCATATCTTTGCAATTTGATAAACAGTTAATCAATTTAATCTTAAAATAGTTTTTTTTTCAATCTTTATTTCTTATTTTTTGTTAAGTTTTGTATATAGTGTGATTTATATACCATTTGAGACAACAGGGTTAAAGGCTGTTTTATGTAATTTGATAACATAGTTCTGTGAATGAGCAATATTTGTAATAACTTGGATAAGCTTCATTTGAAATTTTGGTTGCTAGATGAAAAAAATAGGATTTGTTGGCATCTTTTTGCAGACAACTCTTTAAGCTGGTTTAACCCTTTCCTGTTTTACAAAATGTTAGACCTGTCCAAATTCAAAGGTTTTGCAGACGAAAATTTAAAGTGAATTTAATTAGAAAAATAACCATTCAGTAGGGTAGAAAATAGTGTGGAAAAAGAAGAAATTGCTTGTCAGAAGCAATTTCTTCTTTTTTCACAATGTTTTCTCAATCATAAAATCACAGACACGTAAAAAGCAGGGATTAAACAGCAAAGGGTTAATTAAAAAAAAATAAATCTTTTATGGGCTGACAGTATTACATGTAAATGATTTCAAGAAATTGTTAGCAAATTCTGCAATTTCTGCAACCTTTTCTTAACCTTTTTTTTAAGGTAAAAAAATGAATGATGGTGGGTAGATGGATTATATGAATGTATTTTCTTTTATTTAAATAGAAAGCAAAATTCATTGTAGGTGCCAAAATATTTATAGCACTTACAACAGTTTTGCTCCTATCCCTTGAAATATTGTATTTTTCCTTTGAAAAAAAAAAGACTTCTTTGAAACAAAACATGGTGAGCATAAGCTGTTGTCACATGGTTCTTTGTATGATCACACCTTTTCACAGCTCTGGTGTATTGTATTTGATGATATACTGCATTAATATGAGAAAGTTCTTGAAACAAACATTTATTCTCTTTTTTCATCAATGTACCTTCTTGCCTTTTTATCTGAATCAAATGTTTTATGCTTTTATTGGGTGTATTGAAATTTAGAATTACCATAGAGCAGTATTAACTTAAAATTCGATAATCAGGTACAAACCTTTGTCAGGCAATAGAATTGGAGTGTGGGGTTATTTGAAGAGAAAATGATCATTTCAATTGATTTTATATTGTTCTTACTGAATAATTTGATTAGCCTATTCAACCTCAATTCTGTTCAGGGCCTGAGGTTATAAAACTTTTCTCATTCTCAACTGAGAATTTTCTCAAATTTTAAATTCAAATAAATGTATGAAAATAAAAGATAATATCAATAAGTTGTTATTCATAACAACTTATTGGTATTATCTTCTTGTAATACATTAAAATGAGTATTGAAACAGAAAAACGGCTTAATCTCAAATTGAAATTGGAGAAAATTTTGAAACAAGCTTGAGAAAAGTTTTATAACCTCGGGCCCTAATCAGAATGTTTAATGTGTGTCTAATAGGTACATAGAGGATAATCATTTGTTACAGTGTAAGATCAATTTATATTTCATTATATGAAGGACCAAAGCTATATTTTCAAGAGTGACGGAGCAGTGAGTGAAAGATATTGCTTTTGTTGTTCATGAGATGACATATCAATCAAACTTACTCGAAAAACAAGTGATTGTTCTATTTCTTTAATGCAAAAATTAGACAAAACACGAAACTTTTAAGACATTTTTTTTAAACTAAAGTTCGAATTAACCCCCTTTGGATCCAAATTATTTCATTTTAGTAATAAAAAATTTGTAAGAAAAAGAAAACACTTCCTTTTTGTAGTGTTTGAACCATAGAAACTTGAAATTATACAAATTAAAGATATCTGATGTAAATAGAATTTGAGAAATTAGTCCCAAAGTAACCCTTTCTATATTGATAGGGATACTATGGGTCTAATTAATCTTATGTTGTAGGCCGACATCAAGCACCCCCTTTATAGAAACCCTGGATCCGCCTCTGCATTGTAATGGTATCATTGAACTTTGCATCTCATTAGTTTAGTTGATTTAAAGCCTTTCATGTATAATCCTTGAATTTCCACTTTTAGTCTGAAAAAAAGGCGAAGGAATTGCTTGCAACAAACTCTCCTGTTCATGTAACATATTCAACCTTATAGGTTTATGGCTTTTCAATTAGACCTACTTTTCATTTTTGCAAGAAGTTACCTTTTAATTTGGACCAGTCCAAAATTCATGAAAATCAGGAAAGGATTAAGATTGTTATTGGATACCATATTTTATTTTTAATCACTAGTTACATATAGGTGCACAAGAACTTTAATCTTATTTCATCTCACAGATAATAGTAGCTTAAGTTACAATTCCCTCCAAAAAACTGTAGTTTGTTACAATTCAAATAAAAGTTTCTATATCAAACACAGTTTTATTAGTTCATTTTAGTACATGGACCATTAACCCCGTTTCTAACAATCAGGCACATTATAAGAAATTGATATATTGATATATTCGTTTATCTTTTCAAGCCAAGGCTTTGAACTTCACTTGTTCCTGAAACGTAAGGAACAAACTGGAGTTAGAACCTTGCTAGCAAAAAATGGACTCTGATTGAAGGAATATCCAAACTTAATGGGATTCCTCCCGATGTTTTTAAAGTTCCCAAGGATTCAGGAACACTGTTAGCGTTGAACCTTGACAATACTCGGGGTACCGGAAGAAAATACTTTTTTGTCCAAATATCGTTTTAACCAGTGACTTTTTTTTTACAAAAAATGATCAGATCTCATAAATAACATTCGTTTTAAGCGGTTTAGCACTTGAAGTGATGTCGTTATACATGGAGTTTACTGTATACAATAAGACACGTGATTCGACACATGTAATTACAAAAGGGACCACATCCTTCGAACGACCATAAATCATAATTACCTCAAAATTTTCCAAAACCGAAAGAAATGTTACAAAAAGTTTCTTTTATGCACTGATTTTTGTTTTGATTGAATTCTATGTTGTTGGAGCTCATCAGAATCGTCTCAAAGAAGCGTAGGTTTAAGAGAGAAATAATCGATATTTTAAGTATGAAAGTTTAATCACTTATTTGATCAATGTCAAAATGTCTCTTCTTATATGTCACAAAAAGTGCAATTAAGTGACTATTCTCTGATGCGAGTGGCGGGTCTTGCATATTTTAGTTTCATCTGAGTTTTCAGAATTATGAAACTAGTGTCTATTTAATCTCGTATAGATTCAGATTGTCAGACCGTCTTTCGGACACAAAGAACACCACCCCTTCATTAGCTCTATCAACAACCTGTATATGTTGTGGCCGCACGAGTCCCGATTCTCTAGATAATAGACTTACGGCTCGTCCCCCACCGTCAGTAAACGCCATAACATTAGCCGATCGCAGGGCGGTGACGAATACGTTATCGTCTCTATCTAGCGCGCAACTGTACGGTCTGTCGAGATCCTTATTTGTCAATACCAGCTGAATATCCCCACGTGACGTCATCCTGACGACGGACCCCTTTGTCCCCGATTGGCCCTCACATGATATGTATAGAATGTTGTCTCGGTGAGCAAGAGATACCGACACTGGACGGAGAATGTTCGGGTTTTCTCGTGACGCAAAGTTGATCAGCTGGAGTTCACGACCGGTTCTGTCCAGAAATATTACTAGGTTACCGTCATCTTTAGTGGTCACCACAAACCGCCCGTCAACATAGCCTATACCCCAACATTCCCTCCGAGTTCCAATGGAGCGGACGGGTTCAAGGCTCGTATCTGTGGAACGGACGATATGAATGGACTTTTCCAGTGGTACAGTCACGGCTATCTCGTCTGCTGGCAAGGCGGCGCCATTCCACGGTTCCTTGGAGAAATCAAGATGAGCCAAACGTTTCATTTCCGTGTTGAGAAGTTTCAATCTGCTATTGTTACAATCGATGAGCACAAGTCGGTCTCCACTAAGTTTGACCGAGTCAGTGATGGTGCAGGGTTGTTTATCCTCCGAGTTTCGGACGCAGATATCGTGTAGCTTGGTACACTGACGGAATGTCAGCCGCCTTCTCTCGTGTGCAGGAGAATGTTGAACAGTAGTACCGGTGTTCTCATACAGAGGCTGTGCAGAACTTGTTCTGGTTTTACAAGGTTCCGAAAAGTTCCTTATAATTCTCTCGACAGATCCGGTAATCTTGTGACTATCGTTGTTTATATCGGAGGTTGATGCAGACCGTATTCTCATATGACTATCCCCTCTCCGACTTGGTTGGCCGTGTTGATCATTGAACTCAGTATTTTCAGAGCCCATACTTGTATTTAGGATTTCGGATGGTGTATTTATATTGACATATTGCCAGACCCTATGTCGCTGGACGTTACCACTTGGAGGTCGCAGGCCTAATGCTGTATTAATTCCATTTGCTGCTTGTGACACCGGCTCCATGTCTGAAACGTTTGAGCTTTGAATGTTGCTTAGTTCTGCTCCAGAATTGTGAACAACGTCCCGAGCTAAGTCATATTGTGGTTCTTGAAATTCTTCCGTATTCTCAATCGCAGTCGCAACAGAATAAATAGCAGTATCGTCATTGGGCAAAGACATGACGGCGTTATCGTTTACTGGACTTGAGAAAGATCGCGGTAGGAAGTGAGGGATACCCCTGACTTCCGGTCGCTCTGGTCGTGGTCGGACAATAGGTGTAGGGGTTGTCGATTGGACCGGCACGGTAGTAAGGGGCCGCTTGTGCTCCTTGCGCGGCGGAGTTCGACTTTGTTGGTTGGTGGTGATTTGACAAGATGCTGCAGATCGTGTTACAATACCTCTAGGTGAGTGATGAGCTGATTGTGGCGGGGATGTATGGACCTCCGGGGTGCTGGACATCTCTCTAGGAGATGGGATGAAGGACTCGTTCTGTGTGAGTCCTCGTGATAACAGTTCTGGTGGTTTTTTGACATTGGCTTCAAAATGTTCGGTATATACGTTACCAATCTGACTGAATGTATTCAAGAAGGACAGTAGCTGGTCATCAATGGTAAAACCGAGCTTGATTACTTTGATATTTGTGTGGCAACCAGAGAGGAACGATAAATGACTTTTTAAATCATTTTCTACAGATGATATGGACTCGAGTGCCTGCGGAATGTCGGTTGAAGTTGGCAGCTTTGCGATAGAATTATCGGACGTGTCGATTTCGGACTTGATTCGTTCATATTTTTCACACTGCGCTTTTAGAACAACCACTTCACCGTCGTGTTGAACATTTACTTGATCTCTTACATCTGTCTCAAACGAGCTCAGCAGAGCTTCTACCTTATTCTTAAAGTCTTTCACTTCAGTCATTACAGCTGACTTATCAACAGACAGTTGTTCAATATTGCCTTTTAGGTGTGTAATGACTTCGTTCAGATATTGTAGGATGTTGTCAATATCTCCTTTGACTGTGCCAAACCTAGTTGTGAACTCGATATGATCCTCGATATCGATCACGTCGCATTGACGATGAGAATTCTTAAAACATTTACTGCAGATTTTGACATTATGCTCGGTACAGAAAAACTCGATCAATTTAGCGGCATGTTCGTGACAACGTTCTATTCCAGAATCACTCCCGCTCCTATCCAATAATTCCTGAAAGCTCGAATCAAGTAGGGATACCAATAAATGGTTTAGAGGAAACAAGCTGGCCCAGGTGTCAATCCGCGTAAATGCACGTGGCGCCGGAGTACTGGCCCGACATACTGGGCACGGGAAATCTGAGACGAGGACCCGTTCTCTGGACTTGTTTACGATGTAGGAATGAAGACAGCCTTCACACAGGGTGTGTTGACATGGTAACATTCTGGGTGTTTTGTACGTGTCCATGCAGATCGGGCAGCTCAGCACGCTATCCTGTGGCGAGGACTTGACCGGAGTAGCCATGGCTGTCAACCTTCAATACAGAGTAGAGAATCTATGAAAGAGAAAATAAATTATATCAAGGCTCGAGATTATAAGAGCCAGTGCGTAAGATTTCCAACAATTTCAAATATGCGCAAAGCAAAGACTCTGATCAGCCTGTGCATCCGCACAGTCTGATCAGAGTCTTCACTAGGCTTAGTAGATGAATAAGGTCTCAAAGTATCTGTAGACCATCAGGTAGCCTTATATTTACAGTATGTGACTGTCAAAGCTACTCAGTGCTTGCACCTCACGAACATTTTAAATTGTTGAAAATGTGACGCACAGGCTTAGAAAACCCTTTTTCGTACTCAGCTTAGAATTTACTCAAATTTGAATGTGTATTTAATTTCAACTTTAACTATACATAAAACACAGTAAGTTGCAATCTTCATATCAATCGGAAATCCTCGGCGATTCTACGGAATACACATCGGGAATAATACGGACGCAGCCATGAAAGCTCGTCATTTCGCACGTGGGTTTTTATGACGTCATAAACATCAACGGTTCCGCTAAGGATGTCGTTACATAAAACGAAATCGACGAAAGAATAAAAGTAAGCATATTATAATTTGATAACAAAACGCAGTGTTTGACTTATCAAAGGGAATTAAATCATTACAAATCTTACAATTAGTTCCATAAGTTTTTGTTCAGAAAAAGCGGGGCATAATTAGAAAACAGTTTGCACCGTTCGGTGATCCTGAACGCAGTGCAGGATTTTTGTTATTCGGCGTGATAAGGGTTAAGTAACAATGAGTCAATTCTTGTTACAATTACTCTAACGGCTAAGTTTACTTGATAAACGGTTGATCGGACCTTTGTGCAGTTACTCGACTCATTCAATGAGAACAAACAATTGGTTGAATACAACAAAGCAAATTGACAATTGATTTGTTTGTCGGATTGTAATTCAATACGTTAACGCATAATGAGTCATTAAGACACATTATCTATTGAACTTACTTCATTTTATTCCTTAAAACAGATTTTACTATTTCCCATTTCAAAGATATAGGGCATATTGAACGAGTGTTTGTAGGTCCGCAGGTATCTTGTGTCAAAAAGTATCTGCCAATGGTATCGTAGGTTTATTTCAATTTATAGAGCATAATGTCGCTTATACCTTGGTTTATTTGACCCGACCTTGACCTCTGTGGAAAAAAAGCTTTCTTATTGTCTAATACTCATTTCCTTGAAAATTTTCGAGTGCATCCTCGTTTTTTACGTTTTCGTACAAAACGAAGATGCACCCGTAAATTTTACGCTGCGCCCTCATTTTTGAAAGCGCTCTCGTAATAGTTTGGGGTGGCCGCCCTGATTTACACACACATTTCAATGAAGACTTTAGATGCTTTTTTGCGCTATAAGTATATCCTAAGGTAAGGGATGCACACCAACAGCCTAGTAACGGTGATCAGAGAAGGCCATTAATGAGATCCAATGTGGTAAAACCAAAAGATTTTCAGGGCGGCGAAAACACCTGCTTAACAAACTAAATAAACACATTCCATGATAGCGTTACACTTTTTCTACGACATTTGGTTATAAAAATAACTACCCGTATGTGGAGACGTTTGTGTCGCTAATACGTTCCAAAACAAGGGAAAGGCGAAAATCCATTTTCATATGAATGTATTTATCATTCTAACTTCCAGATTAGAAAATACAAACTTTTTAATAATTCATAAATTTTTTAAAAGAAAATGAACCATTTTTAATCTCAACACTCTTTTTTTTTGAGCATAAATGATCTCAAAGGGCAACGTCTGTTTGTTCCAAAGCAACTGGTGGAAAACTGAAATATTATTTGTGTTAACCTTAATCTACAGCACTTGCTTCTTTGAATAGTATTTCAGTATTCACAAGTTGGACGCTTTTACTAGGAAAAAATATTTTGTCGACCTTTTATATTGATTATTGACAATTTGAATGCTTTAAACTAGCAAAAAATATTTTGTCGACCTTATATATTGAAAATTTGTACGCAATCAATGATGTTGACAATAACGTCGATTACTGCATAAAATGTACGTTTAGGGGTCGTTATAAGCATACGATAACGAACAAAAGCCGGACGTCAACGGGAGAAAACGTGAATTAATAAGTGAAATCACGTGCCGTTAATGCCCGGCTTTTGTTATTTAAGTATCCTCTGACAGGGCATATATGCTTCATCAATTTGTAGGTCTAACATTAATTTAGAGCAAAAATAAAGACGTTGATCTTATTCCCGCGTTTAATTTTTGTGACATCATAAGTTTACCAAGCAACGTCGGTATAAACAAAAGTGGCGTTGTAATGCTTAACACAAGTTTCCACCACATCCTTGGGTTTGGAGCTAGCTTTCAAGCTTTTCTATGAACCATTTAATGTTTTTTTTTTCAATAAATACAATTTTGAATATATACAATAGTCTTTGTTTTTTTACGGAATAATAGCGTCAATTCTGTTTTTTTCGAGCGTTACCCTTTGTAGGGCCCCTCAAAATGCTTTAACGCCCTCGTGCTTCGCACTCGAGCGTTAAACCATTTTCCGAGTTTCTACAAATGTTAACTCCATGAAAAACGTAAATTAACCCTATAATATTCAATATTATCATCAAATAACCAATCATATTGTGAATCTACGGGATTGTCAATATTATTGATCGTTTGTGGACGATATTGAATAGTGATCAATATATTGATTTAATATTTCTTATTGTCAATTGAGCAAGTGTGTGACATTTCCAACAATTTGATATGTGCATAAAGGGCCAACATGACCCAACCTTGACTACCACGTAGTATAACAAGAAGTTTGCCTGACTTTCTAAAGTCTCTTTTGAACCTAATCTTTCTACAAAGCGCAAAAGTGAAGACCCTGGTCAGACTGTGCAGATGCACAGGCTGGCCAGAGTCTTTGCTTGGCACATTTGGATTTTTTTGAAATGCCACGCACAGGCCCATTATCATCAATCATTCCCTTTTAAAGCTTGAAAATTATCATTATTTTACAATAGCACGAGTACTTACTTTAAATTACTACGAATCAATCCTAATTACGTTGAAACAGTAATTTCAATAAACAGTCTGGCACAAAAGTACGTCTCGTCTGGTGGCGAAAAATCTCAAATCTGGAAAAAATCGAATCAAGCAAACCCTTAACATTAAACTTCACAATAAGTCGTGTTTTGATATTTTAATACAGGCAATAGTTAATTTCTGTAACTCTTCTTTTTGTACGTTTCAAGATTACCCTTTTTTATTTATTTTTTTTTTTTTTGAGAAGGGCGGATTTCGAAAAACGTTTTGTGGACAGTGCTTCGTTTTCTTTATCCGATTTTGTCAGCTATATATAAACGAAAATATTTTAGAATGTTGATATCTTTATTTTTTTTCAGTTTGGAAAAGTTTCTTAAGCGGGTGAGTATATTCATGATAATATTTCCTATTGAAGAAAATAACTCTTCTTATCTCTATAGTTTATCGGCATTTTATTTATATATCCACTTTCCTTGGAGAACAATCCTGAGAATTTAGTGAGTGGAAAAGGGATTTGTGCTAGACCATATGGAGTGAAGGAATAATTATTGAGTATGAGCTAACCATAACTTCTCGTTATACAATTGGCTACAGACGCTGGGCATCCACGATGACTCAGCGATGCGCGTGCGATGCTCGACGTGACTCGATAGACTCAGACGACAATTTTTTGTACTCCATGTCTGGCTCGTATTGACTTTTAATCAGGCTACGTTTATCATTGAGAAATGGTTTTAGAATAGGAAAACATTTTATTATATTTTTTTATTCAACAGCGGGTTCAAATACTTGTTCACTGCGGTATGAATAAAATCTTTAAGCCAATCAAAATGCTCATTTTTGCTAGACAAAACTATGAAATAAGTTTTGAGTTTATAATAGATCTTTTAATTTCGAAGAGGTTTTTCCTTCATTTTTTTTTAAATTAAGCCTATAGGGCTTCTTCTATTATAGAAAAAAGAAAGAAAAAAGACAGGGGCCTACAACTTCCTGAATTTTCTATAGGCTTACCAGTATGATAATTATCTAAATTTAAATGCATCTTTTATTTTTCATTTATAATATTTTCATAACATTAATTTTTATTTTCGTAGGCATGGTATTATTTCAATCTATGTAAAGAAATAAGAAAAATTACAATGCCCTTCTTCATGTATTTCTTTAATATGAATAATGTACATGAAAACAAGAGTACGTGATATCTATAAATAGACTGATGCTGGCCGGTTCTGAATCGATTTCATCAATCAATATTATAATTCCAGTGGCCCCTTTTTGTGTCCTCTTGCATCCATTTCCCAGAAAGCGACAAAGGAATTAAAATTACGCGACATCCTTGACTTTTACGACAGGCGATCACGTAACCAAGTCACGTGACCAAATTAGATTGTTCACAATGCCACTGGCACCTTAACACTTATCGCGTTGTTATGTTTTTTTTTCAATGTTTGCTTCTTGCTTGCCCGATAAAGTTAATATTACTTTCATTTGAATATAAACCCGAGGGAATTTTGGTAGAATGTTAAAGCTGCGTTCAGAAAATCCGTAGAAAGAGGCAAGTCGGCTTGTCTGATTCGGACAGTGTCGTTATACGTTATGACTATGTTGTACCATTCGGAACATCACTCGGGCATTTCCGTAAACTGCAACAGACCTCGGATGTATGTAAGGCGGATTGGTATGTAACAAAATCGTGCATTTTGTTAGGCGGAAACAGTGTAAGAAAAACTAGCACCGTAGATTTATATCTTTTGCAGTAAATAACGGCTGAAAAATCTTAATTTTTGAGAATGACGAATCATTCTCAAAAATTAAGATTTTTTCAGCCGTTTTTTAAGAATCTAAAGATATTTATATTAGGATACGATGGTTTTACGTCAGTGACTTAAACGAGTAGCGTTTGCGACGTTGAACGTTTTCACTCAAAGTTTCGAGGGCTAACACCATTTTAACTGACGTCATCGAGTTTTTCCAAGGTCTTCCTGTAATTTTTAAAAATAGTCCGTCTATGTACATCCGAGGTTGATCGTGAGATTGGCCGAGTGATGTTCCGAATGGACTATGTTGTACAAGTGCCCCAGAAGTGGCAGCCACGCTCGAATGTAGGTGCTCTATCGTGAAAACTTTTAAGTAAAAAAGGGGGAGTAATATTTTCTACAGAAAAAAACTAAGAGTTATCCCCTTTATTGTAAGGAGTGATTTTGGGATGGAGAAAAAACATTTCATGTTTGAAAAGAAACATTCCCTTGAAAATAGGCCTACAAGCTCAACTGTGCCAATAATCCCTTTCGACGCATATAACAATATAGCAATGGAAACTATGAAATACAGTTACCAGATATGGCGTTCAGATGACTGTCTTGTCAAGGCCAGTTAAGTGTCTATCAGATGAATATTATTGTCTAAAAAAAGACAGAATGATCTATCTGATAAATGTGTCTTCATAGTTTCAAGTATGACAGACGTTTATTAATTTTAAATGAGCCTATTCGTGACATTTCCAACAATTTGAATTGTAATCAGGGGCAAACATGTAGCAGCGTAGACAGCCACCAACTGTAAATATAAAGTTGCCTCATGATGATCTATAGATATTTTGAGATCTTATCTATCTTCTAAGCGCATAGTGAAGACTCTGGTCAGACTGTGCGGATGCACAGGCTCGTCAGAGTCTTGGCTTTGCGCATTGATTGAAATTGTTGGAAATCCCACGCACAGGCTCAACCTATTTACAAAGTAGTGTCAGCGCACAATCTTTTCGGGTGTAAAATAAAAAAAAATGCAATATTGTCGTAGTAGCACGTTCTTTGAAACTTGTCAACACATGATCATTAATGATTTTATGGTTAATAATAAGTGCGTAACTTCCATTACGCACATTATGAAAGTGCGTAATAGAAATTAATCCTCATTCGAAAAATGCCGTTGATGAATGGTCATCATTATTTAAGCTGTAGTCGCGATGTTTTGATTATTCACCAACACTCAAATTATAGAAAAGAGGAGCGGACGGAGGACATTAATCATTTGTCACTGTCCACATATCACCTATATCGTATGTATCCGATGTTTGTCGATTTCGGAGTGCGTATTAATTTCAAAATCCTAGTTACGCCTATGAATAACACTGAACAAGTAGCTTTTTATCAATCGCCAATTTCGTCCATACTCGGCCATGTATGTTGTAAACCACACGCTTTTACATGCATGTTTCATAGATATCGTATGGAAGATATGTAGAACGGACTGATTCAATATTACGAAACCGTTATAGAAAATCAACGTGATATCCGCCCTTTTAAGTGAAGATAATGTAATTAACCGTGGCATTTCCAGACCGGGGTGACAAATTTCTCGTTAACTAAATATAAGGTGCTGTAATAGGACAGTGAATAATAATAATAATGAAATAAATTAATAACAAGAAAACATACAAAGAATAAGGGCAAGATAGCGCGTTTTCGTTCTTTTTAAATGATACTAACAAGCCCAGTGTTGAGGATGACAAAACGCTTCAAACCGTTTGCAAATTATATCCCGCTTTGCACGCAAGTGCGCGTGCAAAGTCGGGTATAATTTGAAAACGGTTTGCAGCGTTTTGTCATCCTCAACGCAGCGCCGGTTAGTAGTCTGTCTATGACACAATTGATTGTTCTCTTACTTAACAAGAAAGAGTAAAATTTACAAAAAAGTGAGTTTAAATCTATACCTTTATCTACGTATCACGCTGTTACGCCAATCAAATATTGACAGACGCATGGAAAATTGCCAGCGTGTGACTAATAGAGCAGATCAATGAAAGGAACATGTTTCAATTAAGTCATCGGGAATCCTTTTACCTCAACAAACAAATCCTACTCACGTCATCAATATAAATAGTCTGGAACCCATTGCACCTAGGAACTCGTCACACACGGATCAATAATTACCACTTTAAATGGACAAGGTTGTGCAAATTGATTAGATAAACTCCGGATAATTAATTTCGTCATTCTGTCCACGTAAGCTTATCTTCTGAGTTCGATCTTGTCATACTGTCATTCAGACACGAGAGTATGAAATGACGCAGAAGTCATAGTAGGCTATGTCAAAAGTTGTCCCTATAAAATATGCACCTAAATTATGCCATAGAGTTTAATCGCTTCCGTCTGCCTGTTCAAAAGAAACATCACAAATCCATAAGTTATTTTCTTAAACGTTTGATGACACAGTGAACATATTCTGTGAGGTAGTTTTGTCGAATAATTGGAGTATTATTAGGCTAAAGCCATCTTACAAAGTCAAAGTACCGAAACGCTGTTTTGCGAAATATGTAATCATGTAACATAAGCGTAACTAGGATTTTGAAATTTTTACGCACTCAGAAGGCGACCAACATGGAATAATATAGGATACAGGCGGTATGTGGAATGTGACAAAAGATGAATGTCCTCCGCCCACTCCCCCTTTTTCATGATTCGAGCGTTGGTGAATAATCGAAACATCACAAATACACCTTGAATAAGCTGTCGTTTCGATGTTATGATCATTCATCAACGACATTTTCGAAAGAGGATTTATTTCGTTTACGCACTTGCGTAATGTGCGTAATGATAGTTACGCACTTGTGTAACCTAGTATTCCTCAACATTTCGAGAACGGTTCATATTGAACGATTCTACCGAATGTCGGACATGACGAAGAACCAGAGATTGCAATTGAAAGAATAGAATAATTTCTCGTTTTATACAACTATTCAAAGAAAATAAAAACAAGTATTACTTGAAAACAGTCCGAGTTTATATCCCATGTCCGGATAATTCAGAACTATACAGTATGACAGACGGGTATTGAAATCTATATTAGTTTGTTTTAACCCGCGTATCGGATTCACAACTTAATTGGTTATTACAAATACAGCATTGAAAATATACCCTTTGGTGAAAAGAAAGGTAACACTTTAGTAACCTCAATGGGCATAACTACCACTACGCAAGTGCGTATTACAAACTAAGTCATCAGTCTAAAAATATCATTGATAAAAGATCATAAATCGTTAAAACAGCTTTTTTCGAGCAGTAGTTTCGATGTATTGACCGTTCACTAATGTTGAATTGAATCAAAATTATCTCTTTGGACCCCTTGCTCTGACTCCCATTTCTCGCCAAAATGGAGTGGATGAATATTAGTTTGGTTACCGCCTTTATTTTTGAGTGAACGATAAATAATTTTTAAAAAAAGGTAAATTTAATTACCTCCGAACATACATGTATCACTTCTGCTTTATTATGACATATTCCATTGAAAAGTAGAGCTTTGCCATGGACAAGTGAATACTAGGACAAATATCAGAATGGTACTAAAAAGATCTAAGAGATTGATTATCACCATGTTAATATCAATGTAATATCAAAGGGTAGAAAATATTGTTTTTGATGAAGAAAGAAGTAAATGCTGAAGTCTAGCATTTTCTTCTCTAAAAACAACGTTTTCACAAAACTTATTGATTTCTCTTCGATGGCATATTATTCTTGATCCATCTTGTCGAGCCAAGGGTTTCGAACGTTTTACTTATATGGTATTCGAGAAGAAGCTATCGATTCGATACCCCTTGACTCGTGAAGATGTTCTTGATCCTGGACAAGTAGAAATTTAAATTTTACTTGTCCGTGGATTTCTACATCCCTGGTTTCAGCCTGACAAGTCTCCCTGAGTCAGTTGATTAACGCCTATATATTTCGGGTGAAAGCCAATTTTGTGCGTAGGAATTTCAATATTTTAGTTAATCCCATGACCTCAATTTTTTTTAACCATGGAAATCTTCAGCGTTCAGGATATCTGCATAACATTTGCAAATGTTATTAAATTGAACCTCGCTATGCGTAATGATATGTGCATGTATATACCTTTTTTTTAACGTTTTCATATTGAACTGAATGCTGGAATAATCATGCGCAGCTCTTTTTTGTCACGCATTTTAATCTTCTTCGTAGCTTTCTTATGTTAGATAAGTTGTGAGTAAAGGTTGTTATCATAAAGCGAAAGGGAATCATCTGGGTAGTGCATAAAGTGTCGACCCTAGTCAGTCCGCGCCGAATGCTTAGACTGACTAGGGTCGAAACAATACGCGCTTTACTATTTTTTTTTTAAATCAAGAATGATCAAACTACCGTCCAACGCAAGAATGTTTAACCCTTTCCTGTTTTCCAAAATTTTGGACCTGTCCAAATTCAAAGGTTTTGCAGACGAAAATTTAAAGTGGATTTGATATGAAAAATAACCATTCAGTAGGGAAGAAAATGGTGTTGAAAAAGAAGAAATTGCTTGTCAGAAGCAATTTCTTCTATTTTCACAATGTTTTCTCAATCATAAATCACAGGCACGTAAAAAGCAGGGATCAAACAGGAAAGGGTTAAAATGCGAGTTCTGGATGACCTGCACTAGAAACAATCACTTTTTCAAATACTAACTTAACGGAGTTCCTAGATGATCCCCTTTCGCGTGACGGGTCACAAATATTCTTTTTTTTTGCGTGTCTTTTATGTGACTTTATCTTAGCATTGTTGATTTGCTTCTGTAATGCTCAATTGAAAGACAAAACGATTGATTGTCGAGTCTTAACAATTCATAAATGACTGGCGATAAATTGAATGATATGCCCGTTTGTCATATTCTTAAATTGTCCATGTTTGAAGCATATTTTCCCTTTACGATTCACCCCCTCCCCGACAAACGAGCAAGAGCAATTAAAATTTGTCACTCCTATTAGGGAGGGCAACAAAGAAAAACGTTTCCATTTACATTGATGCAACTTAATGTCATAATAATTTTTTCCTTTACTAGACTTAACTTGCCTTTTTCTTAAATCGAGCTGACCTATCCCCCGTTTATGATGCAAAAAAAAAAAAAAAAAAGCTTGAAAAATTGAGACCGACTTTTCAAGTTGGTGAATGTGCTAAGCAGTGTACCATATCATAAAATATTTCGCGAATATTTTCATGTTGACCGCAACGCAAATAATTTGCGGCGGCCAGGTTTATGTTAGTTGCTGGCTAGGACTAAATAAGTGTTGAATTCTGTCTGCGATTCCGTTGCAATATAGCTTTTGCCATGGCGACCGTGATAACTTTGAATTCACAGATTGATTGCCACGGCTATGATTACAGTTGCTAGCATTGCCTTAAGTTGGTGTTAAAAGATTCCTTTATTCAACAAGTACTTCAAAAATGATTGTTAACATAAAGCGAAAGGGAATCATCTGGGTAGTACGTAAAGTGTCGACCCTAGTCAGTTTGCGCCCAATGCCCAGACTGACTACGGTTGAAACGTTACGCGCTTTACTCTTTTAGAATCTAGAATGATCAAACTACCGTCCAATGAAAGAATGTTTAAAATGCGAGTTCTGGATGACCTGTACTAGAAACAATCACTTTTTCAAATACTAACTTAACGGAGTTCCCAGATGATCCCTTTTTGCGTGACGGGTCACAAATATTCTTTTGTTTGTGGGTCTTTTATGTGACTTTATCTTAGCATTGTTGATTTGGTCCTGTAATGCTCAATTGAAAGACAAAACGATTGATTGTCGAGTCTAAACAATATATAAATGACTGACGATAAATTGAATGATATTCCCGTTTGTCATTTTCTTAAATTGTCAATTTGGGAAACATATTTTCCCTTTACAATTCACCCCCTCCCCCCCTCTCCCCCGACAATCGAGCAAGAGTGATAAAAGTATGTCACTTTTAATAGGGAGGGCAATAAGGAAATAAGTTTCCATTTACATTAATGCAATTTGATAAATCTGAATTAAAAATGTATTTTCTTTTTAACTATACTTCACTTGCCTTTTTCTTAAATCGAGGTAACCTATCCCCGTTTATGGTGCACAAAAAAGTTTGAAATTGAGCGCTCTTTTCAAATGAGTGCATGTGCTAAGCAGTGTACCATATCATAAAATGTTTCTCGAATGTTTTCATGTTGACCGCAGGGTAAATAATTAGCGACGGCCAGGTTTATGTATATTGAAGTTGCTGGCTAGGACTAAATTAGTGTTGCATTCTGTCTGTGAATCCATTTCAATCTGACTTTCACCATGGCGACCGTAATAACATTGAATTCACAGATTACTTGCCACAGCTAGGATTACAGTTGCAAGCAATGTCTAAGTTTGGGGTTTAAAGATTCCTTTGTTCAACAAATACTTCAAAAATGACTAAACTTTCTCGTGAATATCCCGCGATCAGGCAACATTTCCCGTTCATGAAAAATACCATATGAAACTTGGAGTTAGTCTTGCAGATGTACATCACAAAACGATTTGAGTGATCAAAGGTTTTTTTTCTCTATAAACGTATTACTCACTTAAACTTGTTTATATATACATTCTTTATTATAAGTTTTGTGTGCATTTCTATGTTTCATGGCTGATTGCTCAGTTGTTCAGTAGAAAAATACTAGTTAGGGTCTCCACTTTGACTTTGTACATTCAGTGGTAGCTTTATCATTTAAAAGCGAGATAACCATGAGTAACATTCGAAATTAATAAAACTGCATTACCTCCCTTGTCATCAATAACGCGAAATGTTGCAACTGTCGACAAATTTCAGGTATGTTACTAATAAAATTAATTTCTTTAAAAACGTCTCTTTTTTGTTTTCAAACTTTTCAATAAAACAATGGTAACATTTCCACATTTTTTGGGTCTTGACTAAGCTATGCTGAAGGCGCTTTCAGACGGTAATGTTAAAACAAACGAGTCAACTTGCAAAAGAAACAGTCCTCTGTGTTTTAAGAATATTGTGGGATAAGGATAAATTTTAATCCAATGCCTCTTTCCCCGGAATACTTTTTCAAGGACCGGCCTGAAATCTCAGAGACGTAAAATTCAGTGACAGCAAAGAAAACCGGTTAAACCAATGATTAATTTTCAAAAGCAAAGAATAAGAGTCAATAACATGTTAAGGTCAGAAAAGGGAACATGATGTTTGTATACCGTATTTCTCCTAATAAGCTTTCTAAGGAGCTACACTAAACATTTACAGGGAAAATTCAATGTGTACCCAAAAAATCCACCAGTTTGATGTGTTTTTGCCTTTTCTTCTTTACTTTGAGTTTATTTTCCTGTCAACAATCATTTAAATGATTGTCTAGAGGAAATAAACCTCAAATTAAAGAAAAAATCCACAAAACATAAGATTTCAACCAACCAAATAACAGTTTTCTTGGTTAAATAAAAGGTATTGCAGAGAGGGTGCTCTTTTCAGAGGAATGACGGAACATAGCCAAAAAAAGGTTTTGCAACAATTTGCAAATTAATCTGTGTTGGTATCGAATTCTATTTCAAACGGCGGTACTCATTCATTCTGACTATATGTCTAAAAAATGAGTTGATAACATATGTGGGGTTGCAGTTGGAGGCTAGGAAGTATGTTATGGTATATCTGTTGTGAGAAATACCAGGAATCCATTGTTAGGTGGTCCAAGCGCCGCTATATAACTGGAAGATTGTTAAAAGCGGCATAAACCCCCGTTCAAACTAAAAAAAAAAAAAAAAAAAACGTCGATATTTCGCGTTCACCGAATAATGTTGATCTTATATTTCGCTTTCCATCACTTCGAATAAGAATCAAAACAATTTTAAGCTTCGTCTGGCTTCCATGATTATGTCTCATACAATAAAAAAAATATTAAAATGTTTTTAATTCTAGATCACCTTATAAATCTTCGTGCATTCAGATTGGCTGAAATATTGGTTTTATTTCTCGGTGAAAACAATTTAGTGTACGCAGCTGTTTCTTCCTTGGCGTATTCATACAGTGTGGTTAGGTTTCATACCTCCTTGAAGTCAACAATTTAGTATCTCTTCATCTCTTAGACGCAATTTTTTGCTAACCCTTTTTTACTTTGTATACATGCTCGGCACTTAGAAAAAAAAATGGCATCACACGAACAAAAAATGTTGTACATAAAAATGAACGAAGACGTCGCGTATCTATTGATTGATTTGTTTTTTGGTTGTTTATTTGAATGGTTTTCACGCCAACTGCGCTATGACGGCAGGGTCATCTATTTATTAAACATGACTGACCAATGCAATAAATAGACCAAGGAAGAATAAAAAGAATGTTATGGCGGCATTTTAACGCATTTCCAGCTTTTTGTGAGATATTTGAAGAAGTTCGAAACTGCTTAAAATGATGGCATGCTGCTAGATCATATAAGGATGTAGCCAAGCAAGGGCGTAGCTCCCATTACGCAAATTACGCAAGTGCGTAAACGAAATAATGCTCTTTTGAAAAATATCGTGGATGAATGATTAAAGCATCGTAACTACAGCTTATTCAAGCTGTAGTTACGATGTTTTGATTATTCACCAACGCTCAATTCATAGAAAGGGAGCTGATTGAGGGCATTCTTCTTTTGTCAGAGTTGTCATTTAGCCTTTAGATTCTTTGGTTGTTTCATTCAGAGTGCGTAAAGATTTCAGAATCCTAGTTACGCCTATGCCAAGAGATTGTACGTTTTTTGGTATGCAAGAAACTGGTATTTTTTCTTAGAGCTTTGGAGATGGAAATCGAATGGGTCATAATGGTAGGGTCTACAGATAACAACATTGTGAGGTGAAAGGTGAATGATTTTGGAATGGATTTGGAATGAAATTGAATGTGTGTGGTGCGAGTGAATATAAGGGGGGGTAATCCAATACCGCTAATTTTGTTCTTCCTGAACATAATAAGCGATATTTATTACATCCCTTTTATATATGGTAACCAGTTCTGTAAATAGCTTCCTTTTTTTATCCAAGAACTCCTGGCTGTAAAGATTTATTAATTATTATGTAGTAGTGTTAACATTTGTTTAATTTTTCTTGCAAAGGGCATTTATCCCGAAATATTGAAATGCCGAGTGTTTTTATCAAATGTTTATTCTATTACCCTCGGAATAATTAATAAGTTGAAATTGTTTTTAGCTCACCTGAGCAGAAAGTGCTCAAGGTGAGCTATTGTGATCACTCACCGTCCGTCGTTTGTTCACCGTCTGTTTGTCCGTCCGTCCGTCCGTCTTTGAACACCTTCTCTTCCTAAACCACTGAGCCAATCAAGCTGAAACTTGACAGGGATGATCCGTGGATAAAGTTCTTCAAAAGCTGTTAATAGAATTTAATTCGATCAAAAACTCTGGTTGCGCTGGTAACATAAAGGCCGAATATTGGCCCAAATATGCCGAAATTCTTAGAAAAAATTCTTCTCCTCCTAAACGACTTTGCCAATCAAGCTGAAATTTGGCAGGGATGTTTCTTTGGTAAAGCTCTACAAAAGTTGTTAGAGGTTAAAGAATTTAACTCTGGTTTCCATGGTAACGTAAAGGCTGAAAATTGCTGAAAATCAAAGATTTTTTTTCTGAATCACTCAGCCAATCAAGCTGAAACTTGAAAGGAATCATCCTTCGGTGAAGTCTACCAAAGTTGTTAAAGGAATTTAGTTTCATCAAAAACTCTGATTTCCACGGTAACAGAAAGACAGAAAATTGCAAAAAATCGTAGAAAAATCGTCTACCCCTTAACTACATGGCCAATCATTCTTAAACTTGATGGGAATAATCCTTCGTCCGTCCGTCCGTCTGTCCGTCCTTCTGTCAACAAATCCTTTAAACATCTTGTCCTCCTGAAACACTGAGCCAATCAAGCTGAAACTTGACAGGGATGTTCCTCGGGTAAAGCTCTTCAAAAGTCGATCAAAGAATTTCATAAAAAATCTGGTTTATATGGTAACGGAAAGGCTGAAAATTGACGAGAATCTTAGAACAAATTCATCTTCTTCTTAACCATTGGTCCAATTAAGCTGACACTTGGTAGGGAAGTTCCTTGGGTGAAGCTCAACCAAAGTTGTTAAAAGAAATTTATTTAATCAACATCTCTCGTTTCCATGTCAACGGAAAGTCAAGAAACTGCCGAAAATCTTAGAAAAAATCCATCCCCTTCTAAACGATAAGGCCTATCAATCTTAAACTTGGCCGGGATGTTCTTAGGGTATAGGTCTACTAAATTTGTTAAAAGAATTTAATTCTATCAATAACTCTGGTTGCCATAATACCACAAAGTTTGAGAGTTTACGAAATTTTTAAAAAAAATCAAATCGCAGTAGGACGAAAGTTA
This sequence comes from Fragum whitleyi, assembly GCA_948146395.1. Lineage (NCBI taxonomy): Eukaryota > Metazoa > Mollusca > Bivalvia > Cardiida > Cardiidae > Fragum > Fragum whitleyi. The sequence goes on from OX411556.1 coordinate 21,364,617, forward strand.
AGTTTGTTTCTTTCAAAATCACCATAAATGGTCATCAAACAATCTCTGGAATTTGTGAAATGGTTGACAAGTTATGAGTTGACTTACTCAGGTGATCGATATAGGACCACCATGATCCTTTTATTACTGTGGTTTGCAATTTCTTCAATATGATTTCATAAGAACTAACATCTGCATTTTTTCATTAATTTTAACAAGTCTAGAACTGTTCGTTAGTTAGCCAGCTGAAACTACAAATTAGCCTCGTTTAGGCAGGTTATATTTTATAAGAGATCATGAAGGGTAAGTTCATATGGAACTCGACATTAATCATAATTAACCCGAGTGGCCTCCTCGGGTTCGACTCTAGTGATGTCATTTTAACCTGTTAACCTAGATACTTCTGATCCTGTGTCAGGCCGGTGTAGCTGGGGTTCCAAAATGGCGTTGAAAATTAGTGCCTAACGGTTTGAATATAAAAAAAATCGGGATGGCTTTGTTTTATAACAAAAATACCTTTGTATGTTTGATATTGTGTTTTAAAAAGTTTATCACGTCTGTCTATTGATACGAAAACGACATCCAACGTTCAACTTTAGTGAGTCCTTAGTGGAACTTTTTGTGACTGGTTGTCGAATGCATGTTATCGTTTCATTATACTGGATACTAGTATTTTCTTTCCTTTGGATGGCGCTTATCTTGTTTTGAAGTGTTTTCTTATGAAGATCATATGTTTATATTAGACTTTGTATGTTATTATGTATACACATTGCGTCTGTGTTGATGATTAAAACTTAAATATTTCAAAACACGCTCCACTAGATTTATGCTATAACGGTATACCAATATACCATAAAATCTAAATTTACTATTTATGCGCTTAATCAATGTGTATACTAGATAATTAATAACTTTCAAAGATAGTACATGGATTTTAAATTAAGGGCTGATTGTAAGATCATGAATGGACTCTTAGATCGTAAATGGTTGTTTGTTTGACGCACCCGTTTTAAGGTGGGGTGATGGAACCGTAATAGATACGCAATGTTTCGTAAGTAATGAACATTAACATTGATAACCGAGGTTTCCGAATGATTTTCATTCAGAAACCTCGGTCAACATCACGAGTTTCGAAATGTTGAGAAACTATCACGGTTCCACGACTTTAAGCACTTACATAATATGATGTTAGTATACATTGCTCGTTTTTGACCCTAAAATTAGGATTTTGACTATCAAAAATCTGGGTCATTTTGTCCCCCTTGTAAGAAATTTGTAAGGGTAAAAGCTTTGTAAAACTATACAAAATTTCATTTATAAATAACTTGAAAACTTATGTCTTTTTCATTTGGTAGAAGATGACAAGAAAAACATAAATAAAGGATTCCGAAATGTACAGTATACTGATTTTGACCTGCCTGGTATTCTCTCACGTGGTTCAAGGAATAACAGCGCCACCTAACATTTTGGTACTCCTGGCAGACGACCTGGGTAGTCGGGATATCGGTATCTATGGCAACAATACCATACGAACTCCGAATATAGACAGTATAGGACATGACGGAGTACAGTTTACCCACCATATATCTGCAGCAACAATGTGCACGCCTAGCCGGGCTGCATTCTTGACAGGGAGATATCCACCGAGAACAGGTAGGCCTAAGAATATGTGTGTCACGAACGTTGGATACAATTAGATATGAAGTATAACAATAAGGTCCAAAAATCGTGCAATCACCTTTTTTTTTAAAAAAAAATCAAGTTCAAACGTCGATGGGCCGTTAGTTTTTCACAGTATATTTATATGTTGTCTCCAAGTCATATTTCGGCTCTATTTTGATAAAAATTCATAGAAATGAAAAGCTGTTTAATTCGAAAATAGAACCCCTTACAATAAGGTATCTTGTACAAAGCAAACGTATCGAGGACGGAAAAAAACATTCTTCTCTAAAACCATCAAGTATAGACCATTGTTCTATGCATTTGAGCATCTCTTTCAACTGATCTCGACGAATTTTGCCATTTTGCCGTTTCTATGGACAATACATATGAGTTGTTCAAAAACATTATGATCCTCTTGATCGTATATTACACTTATTTCTTAGAATTCCTCTTACATCTAAATGTATATTCTACTCTCTTACACTTCGGATCATTCCAATTCATGGTATTGTGTATGCTGTGAGTAACGAACGACAACTCTACATGGAGATAGTCTATATTATTAATTTGTTCTTTAGGTATCGAAGCTGGACCAATCAGAGTCCTGATGCATTTGGCTTCTTCGACCGGACTTCCACCTTGGGAAGTTACTATAGCTGAACAAGCTAAGCGTGTTGGATATAAGACGGCTTTATTTGGTAAGTCGGGTATTTTTTGTTTGTTTCCCTTGTATATTCCTCACTGTATGGTAATGTAGTCACATGCGACATTTTTCAAAATTAAGTCTTCAAGTCACGACCGAATGGACTGATACAGGATTTTACGTTTGACACGATGGGATGAATAAGAAATCCACGCGACATCTAAGACACCATAATTTCACCCCCATTTTATCGCGATGATTCATAAATTTCTACGCAATCAAGGTAGTTTTGAGAAGTGCGTCTTTTTAAGAATGGGACATAAACTGACATTCGAAATTTTTAAACGCGACATTTATATGGCCGATTTAGCATTTTATACATATGAGAATATATATTTTCGTGTTACTGCATATTTAAGTTCTTGCTATACAACGTCACTACACTGTTTAACAGAGAAATACTATTTCACTGAATTATGTTGAAGCAATTTTAAACGTAGCCTATCTGCATACACCTGGGGCCTGTTTTACTAAACATCTTACGATCATTTCATGCGTTAGTAAAAAAATTAAGTTGCTTCTACAGTAGAAATTAAGCATGGAATTCTGTCATGCATCATCTTTCTGGAATCGTCTTCTAAAGATGATTCCATTGAGATATTGAAGGGCAAAATCTAAAAAAGGATGAAAACACAAAGTACGATTTTTGGTTTTCACTTGCGATTAATTTTTTCGTAAGACGTTTAGTAAAACGGGTTCCTGATCCATATACGGCCCTGCGTTCAGGATCACAAAACAGTTCAAATTATATCCTACATTGCACACGTGCGCTTTCAAAGCGGGGTATAATTTTCAAACAGTTTGTACCGTTTTGTCATCCTGAACATAGGGCAGGATTTGATTACGCTAGCTTCGCTGAGACCACAATTAAGCATATGGGTTTAATGCGTTTCCTGATTCTTGATTACCCTGAACAAGGTCCTCATTAACAGTGTAGAGATTATATCAGAAATAACAACAAAACATTCGCCTTAATTGGCTTCTGTCATCTATCAATGCGGAGAGGCTTTCATAAGAAAGATTTTTTTCATTTTTTTTAAGAAATAATTGAATGGCCTTGTTGGTTCACGTTGACCAAGTACAGCAATAATGTCTTCAATAGCTTCGGGACATGAACAATAGCAATAGTTCATAGTATAATAATAAAACACAAATTTTTCAGTAAAGCTTAGTTTTATTAACCTGATATTTTCCTTTGTCCTTTAGATGAATACAATTTGATTACATTTACTATTATTCCTACAGCGCGGTTTTATTGACCCGAATCTACCCCCGGAAAATTAGATGAATAAAAATCGGATTATTTCTACTCGGCTTTGCACGTGCTTTCGTAATTCAGGAAAAGTACCTCGATTTAATTCAATTATGTTTTGTGTGTCGAATTTGTTCTCAAATATTACAATGAAAAAAAGTAAGACCACTCAACGAGAAACATAGTGTGATTTTGTTTGGGTTTGGTTGTTTTTACTCTAATCTACATTTCGTTTTATAATACAAACGAAATTTAATAATATTTGCTGAATATTTGAGTTTTTTTTTCAATTATTATGTGCTCCGTGTGACAGCGTTGTGCTTCTTTAATGCCGTAACATAATTTCTTTCTTAACTCGAAAAAAGCAGCCAGAAAGGTTATACAATTTCAACACGCGGAATCCATATTTTACCAGATCAAACAGCAGTCTCTCCTCAGTTTGACTATGAAACGTAATCCGTTTTTGGCTCTGGAACTTTATTGGCCTGAATGGGGTCCCCCATCCCACTAATTCAAAGACCGTTGTTTCTTCTTCAACCAAAAAGCTGTAATTACAATGTTTTGGTTTCTTTCGGTAATATACAGAGTTTTGTTTTGTCATTGTGTAAAAAAGAATTACAACTAGATTTATGAAGGTAGGTATTTTGCACAGCAAATGGATTGACCAAAAATAATCGTAGCTTAAATGATGTTGTTCCTACCAATTAGTAGAAAATAGTAAAACTAACTGGGTAGAAGGGGAACGCTAGGTAAGGATGTAGGCTAATAATAGTGCGAGAAATACCAGAAATCCACGTTAAGGTTCTCCAGTCCTCGGGCGATTGATTCACGAAAAAAATAGCTTATAGGTTATCATATATATTTACGTGAATGGCAAAACTCGGATAATGGAAAAATCGCATGTGCTTCAGCTACCGCGATTTTACAGAGAAATTGTTTATAGCGGCGTTCATCCCTTTTCAAACAAAAGGCACAAGGAAGGTTGTAAATTTAAAACACGTGTCGAATAATTCTTGAAACCCGTTTCGGGACTGACTGAAAAGTTATGTAAAACCCGATTGCATAAACCACAGATGTCACTAGACTGGTCTCAGTTTCCAGTGCTTACTACGTGTATAGATATGTACGGTATCAACAAGTCCAGGAGGTCACAACCTAAAATACATATTTCCGACGAATGAATACAAGTTTCAATATCGAGGGCTTAGATCAAAAACATTGTATGTGTCTATAAAATGTATAGACACAAACTTTTTTGTTCTAAACTACTGATAAGCTTCCGCGTATCACCCGTTTGCTCGATTAAAAATTGCAATTTCATTTTGTATTTGAAGGCGGAATTTTGCATTATCTTCACATGTTAAAGAATTCTAGTATCACGCCATTAACGAAATAAACAGTGATTTTGAGTAGAATGGTCTTGAGAAATACTAAATTGAATCTAAAAGGGCACTACTTTATTTCGAAGCCATTAAGAACCTACAGGGTGTTCCTTCCGAAGTAACACTGGTGAACGAAAACGTTCACAAAAAGTATCAACTATTGATATTTAAACATTTTTACCTTAAATGTCAACCTCTAGACATTTGAATAACACAATATTTATATCGACTTTATTGAAAAGCTACTTGTGTATTATGAAAAGAAATTGCACAAGCAAAATGAAAGGTTTTAGTTAAAAAAATATCATACGTCTTCAAAAAGTCTATGAGGAATATATCGTGGAATATCTGAATGTAATCGTAACACGCCAAGTGAAAAGGGATTTTCTGGAAACTTTGAAAAATATACACATAAAAAAGAAAATGGTTATAAAGGTTGCGCTAGGATAATGAAAGGAATAGAAATTTAAAATGATCAATCTAGATTTAGAAAATCTATGAAGTTTGAAAAGTTCTACCCAAGTCAATCTGCGCAATCCGCGCAATCTGGCTAGGGTCGACACTTTAACACTCCCCAGATGGTCCCTTTTCGCGTGACGGGTCACATTTATGAAATTAAATTTACAGGCAAATGGCATCTTGGTTTATATGACATATACAGAAATCCAGTGTACCACCCCCTAAATCAAGGATTTGACGTGTTTTATGGAATTCCTTTCTCCAACATCGATGGCTTCGGCGAGGACCAGCAAGATGACTTTATTTGTTATTTGAACATGTTTATCCCTCAAATACTCGGTGCTTTGATAGCAACAGCATTGCCGTTACTTTTCCTTTACAAGCTGTCCATTGTCAATGGCAGATTTGTGATTTTTCTTCTAATCCTTATAGCGACTTTAACGATTGCGGTGGTTTACAATTTAACGTACAGATGCGCGTTCCATAGTGTTCTTCTACGCCAATTCGACGTCGTTGAACAGCCAATACGCATTCGAGGTCTTACTAAACGGCTTGTAAATGAGAGTGTTCAGTTCCTGGAAGAGCGGAAACAAAATGGCGAGCCGTTTTTGTTAGTTATGGCGTGGCACCTAGTTAAGACGGTCTTAGAACCGATGAAACGTTTTCAGGGTAAGTTTTTTTAATCGTTCAGTTAATGAAAAAAAAGAAAAAAGAAAAAACCCACTTTCATTTCTAATCTTATCAAAGTTTAGTAATTTAATCATTCTACCAACCTAATCGTACTATCAAAACATTGTGCCACGTACTAAATATTATTGCGTTAATCTTCTTTTATAGCATTATTAGAAAAAAAAATGTTTTCAAGAAATTTGTTTGATAGTAAATATAATATTTTGCATATAAATTATCGCTCGGATTTTCTTTCCATAAATTATGTTTATAAAATATTTTAACCTCCAGCCATGTTTATAAATCACATTGTGCATTTGATATTCATCTTAATATATCAAAAATATTTAAAATCACTCGCTCAGCGCTCCAATCATTCGTTCCAAACACTCACTCCAATCATTCAAAAACGCTCCGAAAGGGTTCAAAAAACGCTTCGAAATCGTTCAAAACGATCAAAATTTTGATCAAATCCATCAAAGAATTGCATAACCTTAGTTTTCCAAACTAGGTAAATCAGCCCATGGTATTTATGGAGACTGTATAGAGGAGTTAGACTGGGGTGTTGGTGAGGTCCTTAATGCTCTAGATCGTCTTGGATTCCGGGATAACACACTCGTTTATTTCACATCCGATCATGGGGCCATTCTGGATTTTGAACCGGGTTCTCGGAATGGTGGAAGCAATGGGGAGTTTAGAGGTAAGTGTACAGTATTTAAACGGCGTCACCAACATTTTTTAAGGTCCTTTCAATTATTTATAGCCGATATTGTTAAAGTGACCACTTCTATATAGCGACAAAATTTATTAAGCGTCTGTCATAAAAATGTCCCTTTACCGTAAGCAAAATCCCAAGAAATATGGACAATCGTAAACGAAAAATTGTTTATTATTTTATTTATGTTGTTAGAACCAATAGAAACGTCTTTATATGATTTATACGACAATCTATGCTATCAAAATGACCTGTCTTACTTAGCATGAAATACTTTATTAAGGGACATTCCCCACATGCCACAGCTTTTTGGTGGTCCCTTGAGTGGTCGACTGTATTGTTATGTATGTGGGATGAAGGTACTAAGAAATTTTTGAAACAAACCAAACTTTACCTGATCTAGTATAGAAACCTTATTAAGTCTTGGTCTAGGTTAGACTGGTTAACCTGTCCCATCTACGCAACCCTTGTAATTGTAATATCGATAGATCTGGGCCAAAGGTTATATAACTTTTCTCAGGCTCAGGCTCAAATTTCTCAAATTTCAAATTAAAATAAATGTATGTAAATAAAAGATAATATTAATAAGTTATTATATTTAACAACTTGTTAATATTAGGAAATAAATCGGCAGAAACTGATTTACTTTCTATAACTCCTGCTAATGTTAAAGACAAGGATACTGATAGAATGAAAACAAGTGAAATAGACACATGTGATAGAAATACAAATAGTCCTATGGTCAAACCCAAAGGCTGCAATGCAGCAGCAGATGGTGGTATAAAGCAAATTGATAGTGATATGTCAAGAAAGCAAAACCAAGTTAGTCCCATAAGAGACGCCAACAAAAACATAACATCAAGTGGCATGTGTAATTAAACAGAATTACGACTTTAATCTCAAACTGAAATTTGAGAAAATTGAGCCTGGGCCTGAGAAAAGTTTTATAACCTTGGGCCCAGGACGGGCTCACCAATCAACATCTAAGCTCGCTTAATAACATTTCTATCGTAGATTGGTTAAAATCAGCCCTGCGTTCAGGATCACAGAACGGTGCGAACAGCTAGCCAATTATTCATCGCTTTGCACGCAGATGCACGTGCAAAGCAGGGGAAAATTAGCTAACTGTTTGCATCGTTTTGTGATCCTGAACGCAGGACAGGTTGTCTCAACGTAAATAGATTAACATTTAACTGTACGCTTTTAAACGCATTTTGATTCATAAAACCAAAGAAATAGGTCTTTGACCTTCTTTTAGACTATATTCTGACTTTATTCTGACTATCCCAGGTGGAAAAGCATGGGGAGCGGTAGAAGGCGGTCACAGGGTACCAGGCCTCATGAGATTGCCGAATAAACTCATACGAGGAAGTGTTATCCGGGAACCAACTCACTTGATGGACTTTTTTCCGACCGTTTCGGAATTATTTGGCGTAGAAATACCCAGAGACCGACACGTCGATGGGAGGAGTTTGGTTCCTTTGTTGATGAACCAGTCTAGAATATCTCCTCATGAGTTTATCATGCATTATTGTGGTGGGCAACTTCAAACTGTAACTTATAGGCCACGTGAATCAGGTATGTTATATTTTCTTTTTTTACTTTATAGAGATATACATTCACAAGTTCAAGGGTGTGAACATCAAGAGTAAACGGAAAAAATAACATTTAAACACTCATTTTAACTTGTATATTTATGGTTATTTTTATAATTCATATACAGGTTTAGACAAAGGGCCAACTTATTTATAGTTTAAACCTATTTATTTTACATCGATTGGGAAACAAGTTCCTACAACTTAGATTAATCCCTCTCGATTCTGCTTCCTGGAAAATTCACCAGTACTCGCGCCGAATGTGTGGGCCAATGAAAGAACCAAGATCGAAAGCCGCTCCCGGGAATTGAACTCAGGACCTTTGGGTCAAGAGGCCGACGCTATACCACTAAACCACGGACACCACACGGACACAACTTATTTCTGACCCTGGGTGGGTATTGTTGCCCTCTACATCAGAGTATCTCTCAGACAGTCGGCTACCAGCTCTAGACCAAATCTTGTCCAAATAGCGAATATATGAATAGTCTAAAAAGGTCAATTCTGATGTTTGATAGTGAGACCAGTCTACATCCGACCCGAGAGCTGGCCAGAGCCGACCCAAAAGCGGTCCAGAAATAAGTTGGCCAAAACTGACCTTTAAATCACTCACTTTAACTTGTTTAAGATATATGGTTATTAGCTCACCTGAGCACATCGTGCTCAAGGTGAGCTTTTGTGATCATTGAATGTCCGTCGTCCGTCGTGCGTCGTGTGTCGTCCGGCGTCAACAATCTTAGTGTTTACACTCTAGAGGCCACAAATATGGCCCAATCTTCATGAAACTTTGTCAGAATGTTGGCCAGGTCACAAAGATGAACCTTATCAAAAATGGGAAGGATTTATGCCATATCACAGGAAAAGGGGCCTTAAAGACAATTTTCTTGTTAATACTATAGAGGCCACAAATATAGCCCAATCTTCATGAAACTTGGTCAGAATGTTGGCCAGGTCACAAGGATGAACCCTATTGAAAATGGGAGATATCCATGCCATATCACAGGAAAAGGGGCCTTGATGACATTTATCTTGTTTACGCTCTAGAGGCCACAAATATAGCCCAATCTGCATGGAACTTGGTCAGAATATTTGTCAGGTCACAAGGATTAACTCTATTGAAAATGGGAAGGATCCATGCCATATCACAGGAAAAGGGGCCTTAATAACAATTTTCTTGTTTACACTCTAGAGGCCACAAAAATGGTCCCACCCTCATTAAACTCGGTCAGAATGTTTATCAGGTCATGAGGATGGACCCATTTGAAAATGAGAAGGATCTATGCGATATCACGGGAAAAGGGGCCTTCATGACAATTATCTTGTTAACGCTCTAGAGGCCACAAAAATGGCCCAATCCTCATGAAACTTGGTCAGTATGATGGTCAAGTCACAAAGATTAAGCCTTTTGAAAATGGAATCGATCCATGCCATATCACAGGAAAGGGAGCCTTAATGATAATTTTCTTGTTATTACTCAAGAGGCCACAATTTTGGCCGGAACTTCTTGACACTTGGTTTGGTGTAGAAATTATCTCCTTTATGACATCTGCCTATTTAAATGATGTGATGTCCCAGGGGTCAAAGAGAGTCAGGTGAGCGATCTAGGACCATCATGGTCCTCTGGTTTTTTTTATTAATGTACAGGTATAGAAACAATTTACCTTTGAATCAATCGCCTTATCTTGTATATTTATAGATATATTTATAGTTTATATAACTTCCAACAAATCGATGGATCAGTGCATTACCTTTGTAAGCGCCTATATATTCATATATTGATAGCATTGCACTGACCCGTTGAAATACTTTTTGATATTTTCTATTCAATATTTTCTGTTACTTTTCATGTAATGATTTGCAGCAGAACACAAAATAACGAATGGAAATAACAGTTGATAAATTTGTCAATACCCCCGCCCCAATTTCAACGCTTATCCTTTAAATTTGTTACAAACAACTTGTCAATTTTGGTACATTTCAAACACCTTGACTTAAGTATTCCCCACAAGTATTAAGTAGACGCGAGAAAGAGTAGACTTAGGTCAGACTACACATATATGCAGGCTGATCTTGGTCTATACTGTCCCCGAAAACATGAGTACAACAAAGATATGCGTGAAAAGTATTCAGAAGGGTTAATATACTGAACCACAATAGAAACGTCGCATTACTTAGGCTTGTAGGAAATATTGAAAATTGAGACACTTGGTGTTTTATGATGACTATAAATTACATAGAGATCGAAATTAAAGAAAAATACCTCCTGGTCTATTTTTTTTTAGCTTTTTTTGCTGTTTTAATGGATTGTGCTGCATAGCTTTGGCACTCTCTTTCATTGATGGGAAGGAGTTATCAGTGGAATTATTGCAAAAAATCAAATGGTCCTTAGTGCTACGTTTCTTTGGGGGTTCAGTACATAACAATTGAGGTAGTCAGTCTTATTTATATTTCAGAGCTCAAAGTTTGGAAGATTGCTTTCCGATTTCCTGATCTCAACGTATCCATGGAAGACTGTATGAAGTTCTGGCCTTTCAAACCAGGAGTCTGTTCTTGTGAGGTATCTAGGTCACGTGATCCGCCCTATTTGTTTGACCTGACCACAGATCCCGGTGAAAATAGTCCGCTAGACGAATCTTTTGGTAGTTATAGGGAAATCATTGATTCTGTAAAGAATGCAGTGAATCAACACAAAATATCGATGAAATCAACAACAGATGAACTATCTTTTCGCAAGGTCATGTGGAAACCACATTTACAAATATGTTGTAACTTTCCGTTTTGTCGATGTGAAGAGACATTTTATCACATATAAGACTCATAACAAAATCTCATGTATTGCCCTGCGTTCATGATCACAAAACGGTGCAAACGGTTTGTCATTTATACTCCGCTTTGCACGCAAGCGCACGTGCAAAGCGGGGTATAGATATCAAACCATTTGCACCGTTTTGTGATCTCGAACGCAGGGCTGGTCGAATTAGTGATCAATAACAATATGAATATCTGGGCGAGAGGTTATAAAACTTTTCTGAGACTCAACTGAGTTTTTGCTCAAATTTTGAATTTATATAAATGTATGATTTGATATGAATTGGGGTTTTACGTCGCTTTCAACAACCTTTCAGTTATATCGCGACGACTGGAGCACCTAACGATGGATTCCTGGTATTTATATAAATGTATAAAAGTGAAAGATAATATTAATAAGTTGTTATTTATAACCACTTATTAATATTTCGTTTATGTTAATACATTAAAATGAGTACTTGAACAGAATAACGGCTTAAATCTCGAATTGGAATATGAGAAAATTTTGAAATTGACAAATGCGAAAAGTTTTATAGCCTCGGACCCTGTTGGCCTTTCCGATACACGTTGTTTTTGTCTTTGTTTTAAAAATTAAGGTCACTTGCATTATACATATCAATAATACATGTTCCTGTCTATTCAATCAATTACATTTAAAAATATTACTAGAAATCAACATGTTTATCTTTGAATTGTTACTTGTTTATCTTTGAATAGTTACTTGTTCATCTTTAAATTATCACTTTAATTACTTGGTAAGATAATTTACTGGGTAATCTTTTGTAAATTGGAAGTTTAATTTTCAACATGCGGTTTTTCCCCGTGACACATTTTTTTAAATTGGAAACAAGTCTCGTTATGGATCGGTTCACTGAAGGGGAAAAGCAGAAGCTTTTGTTTTATTTTCATATTATTAAACAATGCTAAGTTTTTGGCGCTGGTACTCGAAAGATGACTATGCGATTACTCTTTTAAGAATTACATGTATGTGAAAAAAAGATACCAATTTGGCCAACTTTAAGTTGCATTTTGAATACTTGTAGGTGACTATTGGCCAACTAATTTCTGGCCCCGGTCAGGTATTGTTGTCCGCTATATCAGAGTATCTCTCTGACAGCGGGCTACCAGCTCTAGACTGGTCCAACTGTCGACTATTAGAATAGCCTAGAATAGGCTATTCTGATAGTTGAAAGTACGACCAGTCTACACTCGGGTAGGATTCGGGTCAGAAATAAGTTGGCCCGTTGGAAAGTAGGGTCCAAACGGTATGACAATGTTGGGACGCCTGATCCAAAAGGTAAACTCTTGTTAAGTTAACTCGTGTTTTGCGTTGTTTGCCGGACCAGTTGGTCTTTGCTTATATGCAATATAGGACAGTACCATTGAATGAGTGGCCGACTTCACTGAAATGTTCTGCAACTGGAGATCTATTGAATATATGTGTTTTCAGTCAGATTTATGCCAATTTATGTGTTCAACAAAAACGATATTTGATCATCAAGGAAAAGTATATACTTTTTTGACCCACATATAAACGCTCTTTTCTGACCTGCACATTTTTCCGGTAGCCCATTTTCACAAGGTTATTTATTCATTTTGGCAGTCAGTTCTCATTGAACCCCTAAAGAAGAAATATTAAGTATCAATAAAGTTAGACTTATACTTTGATAACCAAAATATTGAACGATATTTGAATTCAATTAATCTCATATATCATAGTGTATGGCCCCAAACGAAAACTCATAAACACATTTAAAAAGACTCGAAGACTCGAATGTTAACCTTTTCCTGTTTTTCAAAATTTTAGACCTGTCCAAATTCAAAGGTTTTTAAAATCATTTTTATGCCCCCGTATCGAAAGATCGGGGGCATATTGTTTTACCGTCTGTCCGTCTGTCCGTCTGTCCTTCTGTCCGTCTGTCTGTCTGTCTGCAAAAGTTAACCAAAAAACTTAACATTGCCAATATCTTCAAGCCTTTTCAAGATACAAGGCTCATATTTGGCATGCTGATAGATCTCAATGATCCGCATCTGCTGGTACCAAAGTCAAGGTCATGTGACAAGGTCAAGGTCATCTGTCAAGGTCAAATAACTCAAAAAGTTAACCAAAAAACTTAACATTGCCAATATCTTCAAGCCTATTCAAGATACAAGGCTCATATTTGGCATGATGATAGATCTCAATGATCCGCATCTGCTGGTACCAAAGTCAAGGTCATGTGATAAGGTCAAGGTCATCTGTCAAGGTAAAATAACTCAAAAGTTTACCAAAAAACTTAACATTGCCAATATCTTCAGGCCTATTCAACATACAAGGCTCATATTTGGCGTGATGATAGATCTCAATGATCCGCATCTGCTTGTACCAAAGTCAAAGTTATGTGACAAGGTCAAGGTCATCTGTCAAGGTCAAATAACTCAAAAAGTTAACCAAAAAACTTAACATTGCCAATATCTTCAAGCCTATTCAAGATACAAGGCTCATATTTGGCATGATGATAGATCTCAATGATCCACATCTGCTGGTACCAACGTCAAGGTCATGTGACAAGGTCATGTGACAAGGTCAAGGTCATCTGTCAAGGTCAAACTTTGAAAAAAATTGCTGTTACGGGGGCATTAGTGTTTCACAAACACATCTTGTTTTAAGTGGATCTTAAATTGAAAAAAAAACATTCAGTATAGTAGAAAATAGTGTGGAGAAAGAAGAAATTGCTTGTCAGAAGCAATTTCTTCTTTTTTCACAATGTTTTCTCTATCATAAAATCACAGGCACGTAAAAAGCAGGGATTTAACAGCAAAGAGTTAAAGCACCAGTCGGGTAGTTTATGAAACCGCGAAATTAAAAAACAGAGAATGTTTATCGCAAAATAAAACTCTCGCGGATATAACATTCTGATTAACAATATCATAATATCTCATCTTGAAAAAAAAAAAAAAAAAAAAAACACACACACACACACACACACACACAAAAACCCACCAGACCTACGTTCAGGATCAAATAAAGGTGCTAACAGATAGCCAATTGTACCACGCTTTGCACGCAAGCTCACGTGCAAAGCGGGGTATAATTGGAAAAAATGTTTGCACCGATTTATGATCCTGGATGCAGGGCTGTATAAAACTAGAATTTCAGGTATTCGCTCTTTCATGGATGGACGGGAAACTCGAGTTTTAAAAATAAGAAACTGTGTATACATGCCACGGCCTAATTAATTTGATGGGCCGAGTAAACACAATCCAGTGTAATCAAATGCTTATAGCAATCTGCTTCGAGATTTTCGCTGCTAATGAAAATCGGCCATCAAGATATGAAGTGAACTATTTTGTTTTCCATCTGCATTGAACTAGCATAATAGCATTTTCAAAACTTAGCTCTGACGTAGGCGCAGAGTCCTTCGTCCTGAACTTCAATACAGACAGAAAATCAAATGTGATGAGTTTAGAATCATACTCAACAAAAATAGGTGCTTTAAACATCTTATGATTCTTTGTCAAATCTTTACTGTTAGACAAAAAAGTTAACAAGTACCTTAAAAGTAAGAATAATTTTCACAGAACTACTCTACTATGCACTCTTTCTGACACAATTTTCAAACTAAGAATGACAAATTAAATTGCTGTTTTTCTAAAATTCGATATGTTTTTTTTTGCATTTCTTTCTTTTACTGAACCGAAGTGTGTGATGGACATTACTATTATGTAGTGAAAAATGTATTTGAATTATTTGTATTAAAATAAACAAAACAGAACAAACACATATCGGTTGCCGTATTAACTATTTTCCGTGACATTCTATAGACCGATAACCAAACCACTCATGTAAGGGTTAATCATCATTAACCTGAATCTCTATGTAAGATATGTACAAATATAATACGCACTTGGTGCCTTGTATGAAAAAAAATCTACCGAGGTTGGGGGAATTAATAATTGTCGAGGCTCTGCCGAGACAATTGTCAATTCCCACAACCGAGTAAGATATTTTTTTCATGCGATAAGTGCGTATTATATTTGTCTTCCTTGTTTTCGTCGATGTTTCTGACAGAAATGCATGTTTCAAAAAGTAACCGCATTTTGTCATTGTTCTAAAAATATCCATGTGATGTCATAAAAAAATATCAAAAGGGATGTTATCACACAGATATCTAAGTAGATATAAGATAAGAATTAAGATCATATATGAGATATAAAAATATTTTGTTTGCATTGGGAAAATAATTTAATTTCTGCTGTGTCTACCAATACCTATTTCTAAATTAGTCAATGTAACAAGCAGAGTACAATAATTAAATTTTCATCCACCATGAAAAAAAGGAGGTGACAAAATACGAGGGTTGTCCCAGAAATTCGTGAACTTTTTCAATTATTCAAAAACACAGCGTCCGATTTAAGTAAATATCTTGAGTTGACAACACATGTTAATTTGCACCAAATTGATAAAAGTTTTACGGTTTTTAACAGGTTAATGTTCAAAAATACAGCTATGAAAGACATGCTCGGTAGGGGTAATCGGCACACTCCAAAATTGCTACTTAAAAACTTTATATGGTAGATGTTTGAACGTTATTTGTTTCGATTTTCACGAATAGTGTGATATAAAAATAACATTGTTGAAAGCAGTAAACTTTGGAGATCACACATATGTTTTTTTTTTTCATTCAAATGACATTACGCATTGTGCATTTATGAAGTTTTGTTATATCAGAGTGCAATTCAAATGTTGTGAAAATGGCGACGTCAAGTGACGGAACGCTCGGCGCACAAAAAAGTTCATAAAAAGGTGTGGATCGGGAATTAAGTCCTATACAGGCCACAAGAAAAATCGAAATGAAGAATGACCATAACCTGATGTGGTCTACACGCATTTATCACCGATAAAATAGATATCAAATTGAATCCGACTTAAGGACGGTAGGGAAAAAGGTCGAGTTAGGAAGAACCAATGCGAGGAGCGTCGATAAGGGAATAAAAGACGTTTTCTACCGACGCCAATCAGAACGGCTGATGGGATAAACAGAAACTAAGAATAAGTAAATCAGCATTGAATAGTTTGATATGACTAGATCATGAGTCGAGACAGTAAATGATATGTAATTTCTAAATAAGTTATCCCCCTCTGTTTGATTAACCATAGAATTCGGCTTCTAGTGTGTCTACATGGTCTTTGTCAGATTTGACCCCTTGACCTAATTCTTTACCACTCTACATGTAGACCCTATTTCGAGCTTGCCAAGATTTCATCAAGACAACCATTCTGACCAATTTTCAGGTTGATTTAGCAAACAATTTGGTCTCTAAAGTGCTTACATTTTTTTCTAAGATTTGACCCATTTACCTAGTTTTCGATCCCCCAAATTCGAACTTTACCTAAATATCATCCATACAATAATCCTGACCAGTTTTAATGCTTATTATGTAAAAAAAGATGGGCTGTGGGGTGTCTTAAACGTTTTTTCTTATATTTGACCCGTTGGTGCTTTTTTTGAGGCCACTACACCGAATTCGAACTGGACCGAGATTTGATTTAGACAATAATTCTGCTCAATATGCAGGTTGATTGGGTAAAAAAAAGACATCTAGAGTGTCTATAAGTATTTTTTATAGATTTGACCCATTGACCTCCTTTTGGCCACATTTTATCCATTTTTATACTTAACTGAGATTTCAAGACAATTATTCTGACCTATTTTCAAGTTGATTGAGCAAATATATGGTTTCTGGAGTGTCCAGAAACTTTATCTGGGATTTGACTCCTTCATCTAGTTTTTTACCAAACTTTAGAGATTGCCTAATATTTCATTAGGACTGTCATTCTGGCCAATTCTAGACTGACAGTGCAGAAAAGATTGCATCTGATGTTACTACCAATTCTTTCTTACATTTGACCTCTTGATCTCATTTTTGACCTAGCTTGAAAAAAAGTAAGAAAATTGATTGCCTTTCAAAAACTTTTTTTTTTTCATTTAAAGATACGTTTTATGTTTTTGCATAATGTTTTTGTTTATGTTTTTCTTATGTTTTTGTTGGATCATGGAATTAAGATGTTTTCTGCCATTTTTCGATTTACGAATGCATGACACCTTTTTCTGAATTTTAAGGTTCATCAGGTCGCAATTTTTACGACGTTTTACAGAATAGTTGAAACAACGTAATGTTAATCCCTTTCCCCTTTTAAGAAAAATCTATGCGCGATGTCATTTAGATGAATACTGTGTGAAAGTTTGCAAGATCTTTGTTCATTAAATATTGCCCTCGCTTGGATTAGACCTAACCATAATTAGACAATGTAACGCGCTTATCATTGCGTAGCTTTATTCAAGACCGTAGATCAAAGTTTTACAAAACCACCGTAGATTGGAAGGTTTAACCGTCTACTTTAATGCTACATCCATTCATGTTCTTTTTCTCATAAAAAAGATCTTGCCTTATTTGCAAATTTACGAAACCGGAAAAGACTTTTGCCCATTTGTATATCAACCTATTTGAACTTGGTTCTAAATGCAGATAATATTGTCCTGTAATGGTAGGCAGGTGCGGTTAGAGGATACAATCGCGTATAAGTATAATTGAATAGAGAAGAACATTCCACGGGCGTGAAAATAATTAGACGAGCACTGAAGATTGTATTAGTTTTTCAATCGAAAAACATAATATTCCTGTTCAGTGATGTTTATGTTTGGGATGAGAGCAATAACATAGTAATACTACAACACAGCTACAGAAAATGGGGGTATTTTGGATTTCAAATTGAATTTATTCAACAGTACTTTCACAAATTCTATATTGTAGGTACTCATTTAAATCGTCTTGTCAAGACGATTCAAATGAGTACCCACACTGTAGGGTTTGTTAGAGCAGCAAGATTTTAGACTGGCTTTAGCGTCGGACTGTCAACCTAGAGGTCACAGGTTCGATTCCCGACGGCGACATTTATCCTTTCTGACTATTTGTCTACCACCGACGGGTTGATAATCGTAGTCCTATGTTGGATAGCAGCTGGAGGCTAGGAAAGGGTGTGGTGGTAGTACTGGTGTGAAAAATACAAGGAATCCATTGTTAGGTGCTCCAGCCGCCGCGATATGACTGAAATAATGCTGAAAGCGGCGTAAAACCCCATCCAATCAATCAATCAATTTAGACTGGCTTTACCCCTATTTTCTGTGTCTCTGGATAAGGTTCCGCGCTACGAGACCCTTCGAGAATCGGTGATCGGGTTTTTTTTTCGAGTTAAAGATTGAATTGAGTAATTCGATCATTAATTTTGACCGGATGTGAAATACTCTGGCTGGCTCGTTGGCCGCGTGGAAGGCACGTTCGACTCGTAATCGAATAGTTGTGCGTTCGAGTCGTACCGTAGGTTTGTATTGAGGTTTGGTAGGACACTTTACAGACATAGTCCCATTTCACCTAGCTGCAAAATTTTGGTAAAAGTTAGAATCCACACCTCTCTCTAGTCCATGATTAGACCAGCTATACGTTCGGGATGACAAAACAGTGTAAAAAAGGCAAATTATACCCCTCTTTGCAAGTGCACTTGCGTGCAAAGCGGGGTATAATTTGCTAATAGTTGCTCTGTTTTGACATCCTGAACGCGGGGCTGGTTTGAGTTTGGACTACGATGGAAATAGGAGATCGTCTTGTTATCTTATCATCCTCGAAGAAAAAAATAATAATAAAATAAAAATATGAATAATTTTGACGATGGTTATTTTCCACCAGAATGCGTCAAACTGTCTACACGTTTGTGATCTGGCACTTTAAATACGACTGTCAGGTTGCCCATAAACAACGTGATTTAAGGTTCCAGTATTTGGTCTTACAGTTAACAACATCGTTAAATTGAGAGGATGAATGATTTTGGAATGATTTATGAGTGAAATTAAATGAGTGTATGAAGCGAGTTTTTGAATGAAATTTAAGGGAAATAATACAAAATCGATAAGTTCGTCCAAATACGCTACACCCCTTCAACAAAATATGCACATAAGTGTTATGAATAGGTTCACAAACCAATCAATGCTTGTAGAATCCATTTAAGTCATTGAAAGCGTGGACTTTTTCTATTGGTTTTCATTTTGAATGTAGTTGTTTATCTTAATAGCCTTAGCGATCTTGAGCGTTTTGGAATGGTTTGAGTGAGTGTTTGAAATGAACGAATGGAGCGCTGAGTGAATGCCTCAGAATGATTTTGATCGGAATGGGTGTCAATTTCACAATGTTTTCAATTGTAAGACATAATGTCATTTGTTGGCAAATGAAATGCCCTTAGAATTGGGTCAAACACACTTTACAAGAACCTTAAGACAATGATATGCTGGTAATACTGATTAATGCCACGATTCGAATATTGAATACGCCTTAAGGTCACGATGCTTTTAATGTTTTCTAATGATGTTCGCTCATTAATTAGAATCTGTCCGTAAATAATTAGTTTTAAAGGAGGGGCGACCTTTAAAGACAGAGAAAACGCAAAGAACAGAGTCTAATTAATCAGGGAATTGCAAGAGAAAATTTCATCTGATTAATAGATTTTCAAAGTCAATGTCATACTTATAGTCCGTTTGACTTCTATATGGACCAACATTTCGCCGAAAATCTCAGAATCGAATCAATGAAGCATATTTTTTTCTTACCATGTCATATTTTCCAACTAATACCATGAAGAATTTAGTTTTTCAGAATTTTTGAAGGTGTATTAATGATTTTGTCCGTCCGTCGACATGTTAACTTTCTGCCTTTCATACCTACTCGTGTCTGTAATAAACGGAACAGCGAATTGTCTATCCAAAAATAGCTCTAATTTGCATAGGGGCCGAGTCAAAAGAGTATAAATTTTGGCAAGTCGTTTTAGTATAAATCGAATATTTTTGTAAAATTAATTTTGTAGATTTTTTTGACTTACCTAGGATATAAAATCTTAGTGTATTCTGTACTTGTCAAAAAACTGATGACCAGATAATTGAAATATTTTTTATCCATTCTGAGACCCCATATTCCCTTTTTTAGACCAATCGAACAGGGTTATTTTACAAAGTCGTCGGGATTTTCACGAGGAAAACTAGATAAGCAGGCGAGTAATAACGGTACAAATCACGGGATATTTAAATTTAGGATGTCCTGACCGTCGATATGCTAATTAGGTTTTCCAAATATGGAAAAATGGGCATTTCATCTGTCAAATGTTTAGTATAAAACCACGTGTTTGTACTATTTGTTTACATTCTCTTACATCTAAACAGCTTTCACCACCCCTCGTGTTTAAGAGCAGAAAATGTGAAAATATTATCATTAACTAGATAGACAAAATCATTATTTCAAAATCATTTTGTTTCCAAAAAATATTTTTTGGAATGGTATTAAGCTGAAATTAATATTTAACCACATAGAAATCCTTCATTCAAACGCAATTTTATGTAATAAATGAAAAGGTTGGTCCATATAGAAGTCAAACGGACTATACCCTGTACATGCTTAACACTTCGCTGTTTAAAGCCTGCTTTTTACGTGCCAGTAATTTGATAATTGAGAAAACAATATGAAATTGAAGAAATTGCTTCTGACAAGCAATTTCTTCTTTTTCCACACTATTTTCTACCCTACTGAGTGGTCATTTTTCAATTTAAATTGACTTTAAAATGTGATTTACAAAACCTTTGAATTTGGACAGGTCTAAAAAATTGTAAAACAGGAAAGGGTTAATTCTCGTGTGCCGAACGATTTCTGTTCTTCTTTTCTTCTATTTGGATAAAGAGACAAAATTCGTCACATGTTACCATTGACACAAGAGCTTTGTTGAAGCTTTTAACAAAACTTCACGTTTTCATATGTGACCCGTCACGCGAAAAGGGACCATCTGACTTTTGCGTAAAATGTTGACCCTTGTCAGACTGCGTGGATTGCGCAGATTGACTAGGGTCGAAACTTTTCGCACTTTGTTTTGAAATGCGACGAGGTTGGACTGTTCAAGAACCAATCTCTTTTTCAAATATTTATTTTACAAAGTTCCCAGAAGGCCCCTTTTTGCGTGACGGGTCACACAATAGTATTTTAATTTTTCTATCGGATTTGAGCGTTGTGCTTGGCTGAAAAGTTGTTTTTTATTCCTCAATTTAAAAAATGAGAACGCATCTATTATGTAAGCTCTCACACAAAGTAGTGTCATCAGAAATATCTTTCTTTAACAATAAATCTTTGCATTTGTGTTAATTGATATCAAATTTTAAGAGATGAAGAGAGTAATTCTTGTTTTAATTGAGGAATGAAACTACAAACCTAATCACACCCATGTATTAATTATCTCCGCGTGTTCATAAAGTGTAATTATTTTTTTCTTTTTAATTTTATACCTCAATCAAACATCTTTCTACTCCATCTTCATCTCCCAAATAATCTCGCATTAATTACCTTTGAAGCGCCAGTTATCAATCAACTGCGAGATTAGAAGCGACAAGTATAAATGCCGGCCCTTTCAATTTAAAATTTGGAAGTTCAAAATATGAAGTTTCTCATTTCCTTTTTTGTGTTATCCTTGATAAATGAAAGCATGCCCTAGTACAAGATTAAATGAACTATTGCTTCATCTGAAAGTGCCAAATTTCTTATGCCATTTTATTTTCATTCTTAATATGTAATTGTATTATGTCAGCTGTTTTACTATAGATTCTTGTACTATGCATATGTTTTCAATTGTTGAATAAAATCCATCTATCTATCTATACTTCAAGCTTCAAAAATTCAAACTGTATTCTTGAATTGGAATGGCTTTTGTAATACAGTTTGATTCCTCTTGATGTTCACAAGTTGAATAAATTTGAACTATTTTGGAATAAATTCGAATTAGTGTATGATACGGATGATATTAAAATGGTTTATAAGGCCCACAATATTGCTAGTTTCGTCCAAATTTGAAGAATTTACAATTTTTAAGTCCTTTTGAAAAGATATGAGCCTGTGCGTGACATTTCCAACAATTGAAATGTTCGTGAGATGCAAACAGTAGCGTAGTCAGCCACATACTATATATATTAAGTTACCTGATGGTCTACAGATACATGTACTTTGAAACCTTATCTATCTACTCAACGCGCAGTGAAGACTCTAGTCAGACTGTGTGGATGCACAGGCTGGTCAGAGTCTTTGCTTTGTGCCTATTTGAAATTGTTGAAAATCTCACGCACAAGCTCATATTTGTATTTTTACTATAAAAAGGACTTGTGTGGCCTCGCAAACGCTTCCAAATTAACCCCACATAATGAAAACGCGGTATGATTTGTTCAATCAGAATGATGTTCTGAAGCATTATGAACGATTAAGGGGTGTTTTCGAACGATTTCGAAGCGTTTCTGAATGGTTTGGGTGAACATTTGGAATTGTATGGAGCGTATAGTGCGCGATTTAGAATGGTTTGAAATGGGACTAGTATCATTATTTCATTCTAAATCATTCAATAAGCGCTTTATTCATTCGAAAAGACATATGAACGTTTAATTGTCATTTCATTCTCAATAACTCACTCATTGCTCCATTCATTCGATAATACCAAATGGAAGTGAATGGGTATGGCGGATTACTTGTCGCGATGTTGGAAAGTACGGTGTTCTGAACCGGTCATTCAGCCCAGGACTGATATCACAGATGTCTTCATCACATAAGTTGAAACTAACATCGACACCGACTGAATAATGTATTTATTTGACCTCACTCGGAATTTTAGATTAAATCTTCAAGTTGGTGTCGATGGAAATTTCAATCTATTTAAATTTGACAAAGTAACATTTTACGAACATTTTCTTCGCATATCTCTTGCCTCGGATGGTTGTAGACCGATTTCGTGATGCCATGATGCATCAAAAGGGTAATGACAAACTACATTTTAATGAAAATAATAATAATAATAATAATAAAATAAATCGTAACTCTTTCTTCGCGATGGTTTGCACTTTGAGATTCCAAATGAATTGAAATCGATTTTCTCGGTTGGTTTTAAAATGTAGTAGAAAGATTCTACAAGAAATGAGAGACATGCGATATTCTAAAAAATGTAGCCTTTTTGGGACACCATAGGATGGGTTTGACAGATTACTTGCCTCGATGTTGGAACCAATTTTCCTGTTGTTCGACGTAACTATTGGATTTTCTGAGGATTTGACAAGCAGGTAGACGGCAAATTGGAGGAGATAAGACTGTCAGGCAAGGTTTATCGATGTCAGGAAGGTTCTGTGATTACATCAGAACAAGTAGGTAATTACTCTTTATCATCATCTTGACCACAAATTTAATGATTTCCAACACTTAATTTAGTAATTCGTTACTTTGACAAAATCTATTTTACTTATTTCGCCATTAAAGAATACAGAAAAATGCGTGAATATGCTCACATGTTCCAATGACGACAAGAAAAACCTTATTATAACCTTTTTTTTTTTTTAAATTTGTCACATCAAAGCTAGTAGGTTTATGTCCATGCCGAAGGACAGGGTGTGTGATTTATGTTTTTTATGTGCTTTGATTTTTCTTTGCATCTACTAACCTCGCAATATGGAATATGACAATGGCCCTTTACCAAAATTTCGCCCCATCAACATTTTCCGAAGTGGACAATTGGTAATACATAAATGGCTTTTTTCCTTGTTTGTTTCAATACACTCATTTTTATCTTGAATTCAGATTAATAGTTTAAGAGTACTTAAAATTGATTATAGAACCGCAGATTTAAGCGAATTGAGACGACTGCAGATGACCCCGTTTTCACCCTGGCTTCCTCGGGATCTTTTTTGATAGTTTGCATTCATGGAAATAGGCCACCAGCTAATTTTCATTGGGCGTTGAAAAAGTATCCATTGCCCACTTAAGAATTCGCCGATTGTACTCTTTGCGTTAATATGAAACTATAAAGTACAGATCAAACACAAATGTTTTTTTTTTCTTCTTTTTTCTCCGAAAAATTAGAAGCGCAATATTCATGCAAATAGTAAAAAAAGTACATATTGCCCACTTAAGTTTTTACCAGAGGTCTAATATGGCGTCATTGGTGACTAAATAAGATTATAAATAACAGATCAATTACAAATGAGCCTGTGTGTGACATTTCCAACAACTTGAAATGTTCGTAAGGTGCAAACATTGGGAAGTGTAGAAAGCCACATATTGATTATATAAAGTTACCTGATGGTCTACAGATACTTTAAGACCTTATCTATCTACTAAACGCATAGTAAAGACTTTGGGCAGACTGTGCGAATGCACAGACTGGTCAGAGTCTTTGCTTTGCGCAATTTTGAAATTGTTGTAAATCTAACGCACAGGCTTGGATATCTATCTTCATTTTGTTTTTTACAGCAACAAATCAGAACCGAAATAATCAGACCAAAGAGAATTTAAAATTAGATCAAAGTACTGCCGATGACCTGTACAAAGTGTAAAGACTGCAGAACACCCCGCTGTCATCCGGGCTTTTTCGGGGACAACTGTACTCGGCCGTGTAACCCAAACTGCCGCGCACTTCCATGCGCATCATGTTCGTGTGAGGTATGTAACGGGAGCGGTGCCTGTGTGAATGGCTGCGATGCGGGCTGGTATGGGGAAACGTGTGACGAAGTATGTCCAGAGAACTGTTTCTCGCAGCGGAGGATATCGGCCAGTTGTCACCAATCGAATGGATCATGTGTATTTGGTTGTGCCCAGGGTTATTACGGGGACCGGTGTAACATGACGTGCAGTGAGAGATGTTTGAAGACGATATGTAGGCAGACGACTAGTGAGTGCACGCTGGGCTGTGTCCACGGGTTTGGAGGCGATTTTTGTAATGGTACGTAGATCTTTGAGCCCCGTTTTCAGGATAACTAGGAAAATGGAGCAAAAATTATATTAAGCGACCGCTAACGGGACCACCAAAAAACCGGTCACGGTCAAAGAGAATGGTCGCTAAGACCCCGTTTTGCTTTCAAATTAGAAATATTTTTTTTATTGAATATGTATGTAATTGCACAATAATTCTTTTTTGTTTAAACTCGAAAGAATCGTTTTTATTGAGACAATTTAAATGAATTTTAACAACATTGGATTCATTTACAATAATGTTCAGACCTATAAAATCTATTTTCTTAAAGATATTTTGATTAAATTAAAGAAGGGGACGTAGATACGGGCGCTTAATAAACATGGCCAATCGAGCAAGATAGCATACAATTGGTAATGCAAGGTACATATGTAGTATGACCGCGAGCTCTTCGCTAACCTTAACGCCGTATAAGTCCCAAGGTAGGGACAAAATATTATAGGTCTTAGAATTGTATATTTCATCCTCGGATAACTCTGGGGGTCCCTAATTTCTACGCTTAATCGTCAATATAGCGTAGCAAATGTGGAGACACATGGATATCCGAGGATAGGTATATTTAGTTAAAACCAAATCTCCTATGGACCACGATACCACTATTATTATAATTTTGCCGAACGCGAGGTCAATCGCAGGAGAAATGTATTGGTGAATCGCAGTATGTTCTTCATCAGCGACTTCACGGGAAAAATCAAGGAAACATCGCGGTGACATCTTGGCGCTCACAGTACATTTGAATTTTAAAATGGCGTAGTCATGGTAGTTGAAACGTGGTGCAATAAGTCGCTTGGTACCAAATTGCCGTAAGCTTAAAATTGCACGATGTATTTTTATACACTTTGATATCTAACCGACAAATTAAACAAAGGGTTTAGGCTTCTAGGCAAAACTTCCTTTACACATAGGCCAACTGATTTCTTACCCTTGGTGGGTATTGTTGCCCGCAACTCCAGAGAATCTCTTAGAGAGCGGGCTACCAGCTCTAGACTGGTCAAAATGTCGACTATCAGAATAGCCTAGATTTGGCTATTGTGGTAGTCGACAGTGAGACCAGTCTTCATTCGACCCGAAAGCGGGTCAGAAATAAGTTGGCCCACTGTTTGGCAATGTCCTTCCGCTGGATACCAGTCTACTGATAGCCTTGACTGATCTCCATTATCTCTACGCTATCGTTTTTTGCCTGCTTTTGTTCATTATCTGAAAAATTTCAATTTTCATGTTACTTGAGAATAGCTACTTAACAAATTTAACAATTACTAGGTTATTAGACCCTAGAAATAGACAAAATGTATTAAGTCATGGAAATACATGCGCTTTAATACTTCAAAAATCGTACTGGAAGCGCACTTCACATGTGATTCTTGAATTCGGCTTACATTTGGGGACATCGTACTTTAATCATTATGGTCTTGGAACTATCAAAGTGCGATCTTTGGTATCGATGTGGCCATAGTACAGGCGTAGTAGACGCGGGGCTGGGGCCTGTTTTATTAAATATCTTACGATCATTTTTTGCGTAAGTCACAAATTAAAGTTCTACAGTAGTAACTAAATATGGAATTCTGCCATGCTTTATCTCATTGGAATCGTCTTCTGAAGACGATTCCAGTGATATATTGCATGACAGAATCTAACAAGGAATGAAAAAACAGGTCGCGATTTGTGATTTTGACTTATGATTAACTTTTTCGTAAGAAGTTTAGTAAAACGGGCCCCTGGTCTGGATCGGTCTCCGTAAAATCGTTTTAAAAACGTACCTAAAGCGTGTTTGTCGTAACATCACCCTGCTGTCGCCGAAAAGGTGTGAAATTTACTAAATCACTCAACATTGACGCCGATATACTTACGATCAGCCACGATTTGATACAACTTCAATTCCTGGCCCAATTGGTATAGTCGTTGTTAGGTCGTTGTTATTTGACACAGAAGGGTAAAAAGTTGTTGGTAGTTCACGGACATTGCTCACCTTAAGTTGACGATTCGAAAAAATATAAAAACATTTTCTGTTGAAAGCGTTAGTCAGATTTAACCAAACCAATGATCAAAATTCTAGTTGTTAGTCATTGTGGTGTCCGTGGTCTGTGGTGTCCGTGGTCCAGGGGTAGAGCGTCGGCCTCTTGGCCCAAAGGTCCTGAGTTCGATTCCCGGGAGCGGCTATCAATCTTGGTTCTTTCACTGGCCCACACATTCGGCGCGAGTACTGGTGAATTTTCATAGAAGCAGAACCGAGAGAGATTAACCTAAGTTGTAAGAACTTGTTTCCCAATCGATGTAAAATAAATAGGTTTATACCATTGTCATTAAAGAACTGTTGCCATAGTTGGCCTTTGTCCAAAAGTAATATGATTGCACCGTGTCATTTTACTGTCTGGAAAAACGTCTTTAAAGTACATGTTGTATCTATGGATGGTGACACATTTCTGCCACAAGATTCAGAATAACAGTATCGTAATAATTCCAAAATATCACGATATATATAATACGTACCTGGTGTATTGTATGAACAAAAATATCTAACGAGGTTGGGAGAATTGAAATTTGTCGAGGCTCTGCCGAGACAATTATCAATTCTCACAACCGAGTCAGATATATTTATCATACAAAACACTAAGTACATATTATATTATATTATATTATAGTTTAAAACCTCTATTTGTCTTCTTTGCGTCGACGTTTCTAACAGAAATGCAAGTTTTTTAAAATAACCGCATTATATCATTTTTTCTAAAAATAACTGTGATATCATAAAAAAAATATCATATGGGATATTATAACATGGATATTTGTAAAGTTATAAGATAAAAATAAGTTTTCAAGAGTTTTGTTCTTAATCATAAAAAATTCATTATTTTAGCGATATTTCTGGTTTTTATTATGACTTAATTAGGCATAACTTCAAATACTGACTTACTTGGTAAGTTTATCATGATTATCATCTATGGTTGAGTTTCGACGTTTAGGTTATCAATTTACAACGTACGAGATAGGGCAATCAAAACGTTTTGGGGCTTAATCATATGTTTCCTCGTTTGGCTCTGCAACTCATGAAAATATAGCTTCTATTGAACACTCAAGGAAATATAAATCGACTTACACTGAAACAAACGATTATCCTATGTTTAATTTCCAATTGGGCGTTATTGTGAGCTTGTGATTTTCAAATGAAAATAAAAAAAAACAAGTTATGTAGACCAACAATTTCTAGTGTTGAAACGTTTAAATTATAAAGATCTTTCTGTAACATTATTATTATGGGATCTACTTTAAAATAAATATTTTACCCGTCACGCGGAAAGGGGTCGCCTGGAAACTCCGAAAAAAAATTATCAAAAGGGATTGGCGCAAAATACAGCCACTTGTAAAGGAAGTCAGATTTTATAACTCTTTCCTTGGAAGGTACATTGATAATTCTAAATTCAGAAATTCAGCCAAGTGCAAAAAGTTTCGACCCTTGACAGCCTGCAGAGTACACGGAGGATGACTAGGTTCGTCACGTTACGTACCACCCAGAAAGCCCCTCAAGGGCGTAACTACCATTACGCACATTACGCAAGTGCGCAATAGAAATAAATCCTCTTTCGAAAAATGTCGTTAATGAATGATCATAACATCGAAACTACAGCTTATTCAAGCTGTAGTTGCGTTGCTTTGATTATTCATCAACGCTCAAATCATAGAAAAGGGGGCGAACGGTGGACATATCGCCTTTATCCTATATATTATATGTTGGTTGCCTTCTGAGTGCGTGTAAATTTTAAAATCCTAGTTACGCCTATGCCCCTGTAAGGCAGTTTGGTCATTTTTTTTAATATACATGTACTGTCCTTTTCTTCGAGTGAGAGACTGGTCTTAAAAATACCAGGAATCAATTGTTCCATTATGAGGTGCTCCAGCCGCCGCAATATATCTGAAAGATTGTTGAAAGGGGCGTAAAACCTCATTCGATCAATCAATCAAACAATCAATCAATCAATCGAGTGACCGATCACATGTTGTTATTTTCTTTATAGAGGAGGCGGGTGGTTTCGGTACAGACCAGGTTGCCGGGGCAGTGGGTGGAGCGTTTGTTGTGGTGTTGTGGGGAGCCATTGTGATCATCTTGATCTGCGTCATCTGGAGGTACATGTAAACACCAGGGACCCGTTTTACTAAACATCTTACGATTACTTTTTGCGTTAGTCAAAAAATTAAAGTTGCTTCTACAGTACTAAATAAAAATAGAGTTCTGTCATGTATCATCTCATGGGAATATCCCGATGAGATATTGCAAGGCAGAATTATACAATTATAGCCTGGTTAATTTGACCCGAATTTGACCTGTGTGGAAAAAATAACAATTACGGACATATTGTATCATTTAACTAAATGTATAATACATTCAATATCGTTTGTTATTCATTTTTATGAAAGCACGTGCAAAACCGAGTAGGGTTTATTCAGATTTTTATTCATCTGAATAGCAGGGGTCAGATTCATGTCAATTAAACCGTACTATAATAAATACACCAGGTACAATTTGTGATGTTGACTTACGATTATATTTTTCGAAAGAAGTTTAGTCAAACAGGCCCCAGGGACCGTTTTACTAAACTTCTTACAAAAATATCAATCGTAAGTCAAAATCACAAATCGTACCTGGTGTATTCGTTCATTATTAGATATTACCTTGCAATATCTCATTTGAATCGTCTTTAGAAGACGATTCCAAAGAGATGATGCATGGCAGAATTCCTTATTTAATTTCTAGTGCAAAAGCAACTTTGATTTTTGACTTACGCAAAAAATGATCGTAAGATGATTAGTAAAACAGGCCCCTGGTTTTTTTTAATTCTTAATCTCAAATCCAAAGGCATATACTTTTTTTAGCAGTGATGATTTCGGACTGAAACCCAGACGTAGTCACATAGCATTGGTGTCGTCATCAACGTCGGCGTTGTGTAGAATCTTTGGTATTTCTTTATGGACTGTAACAATTAACAATATCGCTACATTGACAAAAGGAATGATTTTGGTATGATCTCGAAATTAAATTGAATAATTGGGAGGACCGAGTTTTGAATGATTTCCAAGGGAGGTAAACATATTCGACTTTTTTGTCTAATTGGATGCATTTCATTGTAAGATCGATTTATATCTAATTGAGAAAACAGCAAAAGCCATATTTTCAAGAGTGCCGGCGCTATGAGAAAAAATATAGCTTTTGTTGTTCACGAAATGAAATGCCATTTGATTCTCTCGAAAAACAAACGGTTATTCTACTCCTTTAAAGCAAAGAGAGACAAAATTTTGCAACGTTCATGATGATGTCACTCATTGGGCTCCGCTGATATAACGTCAGATAGGTTAAGATGAATGAAAGTGGATAATTTGTTTTTGGTAATTTCATAGGTTAGTTTAACAAATGAGGCTGTGCGTGACATTTCCAACAATTTGAAATGTTGGCAAAGTGCAAACGTTGAGAGGGATAGACAGCAACTAACTGTAACTATGAATTTACCTGATGGTCCACAGATAATTTGAGACCTTATTTATCTACTACATGTAAGTGCATAGTAAAGACTCTGGACAGACTGTGCGGATACAAAGTCTGGTCAGAGTCTTTGCTTTGCGCATATTTAAAATTGTTGGAAATCTCACGCACAGGCTCAAATGATAATTTATTGTTTTTTTTCTCGGTTATATACACACACAAAAAAACATTAAAGGATTTTGGATTCATTGTCTATGAAATGCCCCTGGTATCTCGAAAAAAGCCAATATGTTTCTAGTGTGTGTTCAAACTCTTACAAAAACATGTCCTATCATTTGGATATCCCCTTAAGAAATAAGAACTGGGCCATTCGTTTGAACCCCAAAGAAATTGCATATTCTTGTCAGATTGTGCTAGTAGTGCTCAAGGGGGTCGGTTGAGCGTCGAAGGCCCACAGAGGCTCCTCTATTATTTCCTTTTTGGGGGTTCTTGATATTTTTTTCGCATTTATTCTTCTCAAGACCACCTTCCTTGTCATTTTCGATTTATTTGCGTCAAAATTATGGCAGAAATAAAAGTGATAAAAGATGCTATTTGTAACACCCACATGTGTTTAAGTTTTCGTGCAGACGATGAAAACATACGTTTTTGAAATGTCACACTATTACCACAAACCTTAAAGCAACCAAGAAAGGAATCGTATTAAAAAAGTGGTACTCGAGTAACAATTTTGATTTATTATAAGAAAAATATATTTATACCGACACGAACATGAAAAACGACCACCCAAAACCTTTGGGAAGATCAAGATTAATAAAGAAATGAATTCCTTCAATCAGAGGATAGGCCTTTAAGTAGTACAGTAAGAAACAGCTTGAAATGGACAAGTTGAACGATTTTGGAATTACTTTGGAGTGAAAATGAATAAGTGTGTGAAATTGTCGGGGGGTACAAAGTAATACAATCGTGCTTAATCGAAATTATGAGCGAAACTCGGGTATTTTCGAATGGTTTCGGAGCATTTATGAATGGTTTGAGTGAGTACTTGGACTTTATGAACGGGGAGTTGAGTGAGCGATTTAGAACGGTTTAGAATTGGAAGGGTGTCAATTTCATTATGTTTGTAGCACGAATAATGATAATGGAATAAGTAGCAAAACTGACACGTCACGCAAAAATAGAACCATCTAGGAGCTCCGTAAAGGGAATATTTGAAGAGAGGCTTGCGTCCAGTAGAGGTCAACCACGGGTCGTATATAAACTTCTTACGAAAAAAATAATCGTAAGTCAAAATCAAAAATCGTACCTGATGTTTTCATTCATTGTGAGATTCTGCCTTGCAATATCTTATGAAGACAATTGAAGATGATGCATGGCGGAATTCGACATTTAGTTACTTATGTAAGGCCAACTTTAATTTTTGACTTACGCAATAAATGATAGTAAGATGTGTGTGAAACGCGCCCCTGGTTAACCGGCACTGACCGCGCAGTCCGACTATGGTCGGCACTTTACGCACTACCAAGATGGACCATTTTATGAGTCATATTTATATTATGATTTCAGGCGTAGAATGAAGGATTATGCCGTATTTCACAAGAGTAAACATTTATACCGCAATGGTTCGCGCAGTTCAAGTCGCCGCCCCCTTCAAAGACAGAGTAGTTGCTCCTCACAGACGGGACACTATCTTACCGAAAACGGTTGCCATGGTTTCGAGGTAGGTTTTGTGTCAATTGACTTTTCTTGCAAGGGCGTAACAACCATTATGCACAAGCACGTAATACAAAATTTGGGACCCGTCACGCGAAAAGGGCCCATCCGGGAACTCTGTCAGATGAATATTTGAAAAAGAAATTAGTTCCAGCATTGGTCAACCAGAGGTCCCATTTCAAAGTTTCTTTCACTTGAAGGTAGATTGAACATTCTAGATTCAGACAATAAGCATATTGCGAAAAGTTTCGACCTTAGTCAGTCTGCGCAATCTCCGCAGTCTGACTAGGGTCGACACTTTACGCACTTCCCAGATGGTTCCTTTTCGTGTAAGGGGTCACAAATAAATTATGAAGCGGGAGAGGGTGGAGGGCATTTATCTTTTGTCGCAGTCCACATTTCGCCATTATCCCATATATTCCTTTGTGGTTGCTTTCCGAGAGCGTAAAAAATTCAAATCCTAGTTATGCCCACGTCTTGAGTTGTGCATATTCTCATCTTGTCATACCAAGGGTTGCGAATGCTTTAATTATTCCGCTTAACTTATGAATATGGTGTTTTCTTAGATATTAAAGATATGGACCCATAACTGCACTGAAAGCGAAACTTTAAGGACACAACCCCACATAAACTTGCTGCGTCAGAACATCAGCATACCGAAATTTTAATTGGTTGATTGGTAACCATGACAGATACAGGTATAAGCTTAGCGACCTGCACAAAAACCTCTCTCGTGAACACTTCGCGATATCAAAAGGGGAGATAAAATGGGTGGGGGAATAAAGAGCTGGAGCAATAAAGAAATTATGATGCAATTGAAAAGTAAAGACTAGTAAGATTATTCCTTAGCTGTTGTAACTTAAAGCGTAGCTCTCTCTCTGATTAGATCGCCGCCGTCATATCGCAGTTGGTTGCGCGTCGAACTGTCAATCTTAAGGTCCCGGGTTCGATCCCGGATTCGGCACTCATTCTTTCCAACTATTTGTCTCTCACCAATGGGTCGATAATCTTAGACCTATGTGAGATAGCAGCTGGATGCTAGGAAAGGATGTGATGGTTGTACTGGTGAGAGAAATACCAGGAAACCATTGTTAAGTGCTCCAGCCGCCGCGATATAACTGAAAGAAATGTTGAAAGCGGCGTAAAACTCGCCATCAGCTTAACAAAGATAGGGCTACGCTATATAGAAAGCAATAGGTTAAACCTCCTCGCAACCCATTCATAATATCGCTCTTTTCCACTTTTCATTTGGCGTTACGGTTATCTATACCATTTTAATCATTGCCATGCTGAACCCGGAATATTCCTGCTTTAGCAGGGGGTAAAGACAAAGATCAGTCGGCGCATATGTGCAGTCTGATCTTTGTATGTTCCAACTGTTTTTTTAAACGAGAAAAGTATTTTTTCTAATTGATGACTGACAACAATTTGTGTATTCAGTATGTTCAGTATTTTGATCTAAATGTATTTTTGCCAAAGTTATTTTTAAATAAGCATTACAAGTGCCAAGTTTAGGGCTAAACAGCACTAGCACTTGAATGTGACAAGTTAAGTAAGTCCACATTCTCCTTGTAGAATAAAGGTCTAATTACAGAATTACAAAAAAATAATTAATTAACTTACATACTATTGATTTAACCAAGCCCTACATGGAAAAATCTTATTATTTCCGTGGTAATAGCATCATTTGCGATAATATCTGAGGGTAATTTTCCTGTTTACGTAGGTTGATTGTACAAAAAAATTCTCTTGATATGGAATAACCTTTCATTCGTTTTTCTTTGAAGCTCGTAAGAGATGTATGGCGCTGAGCTATAATCAGTTAAGTAAATCGTGAAATTGAGAAGATGAATGATATTGGAATGATATTGGAATGAAATTGAATGAGTGTGTGGAGCGAGTTTTGGATGAATTTAATGGGAGGTAATCCAATATCACAAATTTTGTTCAAGATGAACAAAATTATCGATATTTATTACCTTCCTTTTAATAAAATAAGCGTACTTTTCTGTTTATTTGTCTCCGTCGACCAATCAGGCACTTTAAAATCCACATCAACCAATTAAAATCGTAGAATGATTTAATCGGTTTGAATTAAATATTAATTCTACTGAACAATTTCGAAATGTGTTCTAATGATTTTTCGATCAATTTGAGTAAGTGTTTGGAATGAATGAATCGAGCGCTAAGTGAATGATTTAGAATGTTTTTGATCGTAATGAGTGTTAATTTCACATTATGTTTAACTGTAGATGGTATACATTGATTTTAATTTTATATTTAATTTTGATTTAAATACTTATATAATAAACCTTTGATCGAGAGCCTGTTTTGCAAGCAAGCTCATATATTTCTTTCATGAAGGCAAAGTAGAATAGCCACAGTCCGTATCTATTAACCCTTTGCTGTTTAATCCCTGCTTTTTACGTGTCTGTGATTTTATGATTGAGAAAATATTGTG
The DNA here is from genome assembly GCA_948146395.1 of Fragum whitleyi. Classification (NCBI taxonomy): domain Eukaryota; kingdom Metazoa; phylum Mollusca; class Bivalvia; order Cardiida; family Cardiidae; genus Fragum; species Fragum whitleyi. The sequence continues at coordinate 21,399,328 of OX411556.1, forward strand.
AAAAAAAAAAAAAAAAAAAAAAAAAAAGAAATTGCATCTGACAAGCAATTTCTTCTTTATCCACACTATTTTCTACCATACTGAATGGTTATTTTTCAAATTGAATTCACTTTAAATTTTCGTCTTCAAAACTTTTGAATTTGGACAGGTCCAAAATTGTAAAACAGGAAAGGGTTAAATTAAAAATGAAAAGAACGTATGTTGATGGGTCGAAGACAAACACGTCCATCTGTCTTACAATTTCCCAAAAGGGCAGTTTTGATAGGAATATCCGAATCACGAAGTTTGATACGTTGGTATAGTACATTTTAAGTCAGAACCTTTACTCGGGTGTAACTTTTTATGGTCATTCGTCAGGTAGTCGCTTAGTTCAGCAGTGTCAAGAACAATAAGAACATTGACCGGGGATAAATAATAGGGTCACATAAGAGGACAGGCGCTAAAATTCAGACTGTCGCTAAGGCGGGTTTGACTACATTTTATCCCATATGAATAGTAAATAGACTCCGCGAGAAGGCAGCTTCGAGCAGAGTAAGAGATGGGATTTATCACGAGTAGCGCGGGTTGGGGCATTTTGCTCTTAGGCTTAGGTATGAACGTATTTAGGTCTTTTTTTTTTAGGTATCGACCCGTGCTTGTTTCGTAACATTTCGTAACTTATGATCTTTCACAATGTAAACCGAGGTTTTCTAGTGAAATCATTAGCAAAGCTAGTTTGAGCAAAGCTGTAGTTATCTCATTTCGTCATTTGCTCTTGAAAAAGAGAAGTGGGTCCTAGAGATAGAGACCTGGGACCTGTTTTACTAAACATCTTACGATCATTTTTTGCGTAAGTCAAAAATTAAAGTTGCTTCCACAATAGCAACTAAATATGAAATTCTGCCATACAATTCTAAAGACGATTTCAATGAGATATTGCAAGGTAGAATCCATAAATGAATGAAAACCCCAGATACGATTATTGATTTTGACTTACGATCAATTTTTTCGTAAGATGTTTAGTAAAACGGGCCCCTGCAGAGCGTATACCTGGTCTGTCTGTGATAATCACAAGAACAGTTCACTGCATTACTCAAATGTAACATGCTGCATGATACATGTAATGGTCCCATGGCAGTAATCATCAGATAATCATGGAACAATAAAACTGTCCAGCGAATTTGGTAAATTTGGCCAAGTTGGCGTAAGATTGTGAACTGATACCGAAAGATGCGTTGTCAGATCTTGAACAGACGAAGTAAGTTTCACTCTAAATAAAGTGTCGTTTCTATTTTTATTTCTGCAGATTGACATGCCTATAGGGAACCCAGCGATCGAGGCGTTTAACCATCACCACACAATCGTACCCTATATTGACGAATCGCCTATCCACTGCGCCGCCATGACGAAACAGTTTCCGGGGGAACCAGAGCCAATTTCCGCTTACGTCACTGAATATGTTCCGGACACATCCGGGGACCCACGTGTCCGGTTTATTGCAGACAATGACGATGGAGATGGTTTACGCGGCGAGGAGGATATAAGTGAAATTAGCGAAGTTTGGAAACCGCGAAAATTTTGATAAAAGACCCAAACATAGAACTGTTTTTATAATACGTTTGAAAAGTGTACATAAGTATTTATTCATGAACAATGTTTATGTTTTGGCCGATGCTATGTTATTAACGTAATGGACCCGTAAATATTTAGTTCCGCCACTTTTTGAAACCCATGAGCTTTCACAATGTCAACTGAAGTTTCCTAATGAACTCATTAAGAAACCTCGGTTAACACTGTTAGAATTCATGGCTTCCGAAACGTTGCGAAATCATTAAGGATCCACCAACATAAAGCGGTTGCACCAAGCAGAAAACAGTAATATTTGGAATAAACCTTCTATTACAGTAAGTGGGTTACGTCTTCAATCAAATTCTTTCATTCAAAAGTAAAATCATAGTGCTAATTTCACCATTACAGCGTTGTCTAAAAGAATGTTCGTTTGTAGAAAAGTCGACAATTCAGGTCTGTATAAAAACAAATGTGACCCGTCAAACGAATGACCCGTCGAGCGAAAAGGGATCATCTGAGAACTCCTTAACATAAATATTTGGAATGAAATTGGGTCCAGTAATAAGTCAACCAGGAGGCGGATTTTGTAAAATATTACATTAGAAGGAAGAATAGCCATAATAGATTCAGAAAATTTGTTATTTGCGAAAAGTTTCGACCCTGGTCAGTTTGCGCAGATAGCGCAGACTGACCAGGATCGGCACTTAACGCTCTTCCCAGATGACCTTTATTCTAGTGACGGGTCACAAATATCTAAAACTAAGATAGATCTCAACAGAGGTCAACCATATATCATAATTCGATAACGGGATTGAGTGAATAAAGGGTAACGTTTAGAAATTCGTCAGCCTAAGGAATAGAGATGGTCACTTTTAGCGAGATATACCACTTCACAAAAGCATAATTTACATTTTGCAAGGACGACGTGCGATATCGCAGCTTAGGATTTTTGTATGATTTTTTTGACACCGAACAAATATATTTTCGATCTGTGTTTACTTAAATAAGAATCCTGAAGGTCCCCGTGCCATGAACGAAGAGTATAAGGCTGCTGTACGATCTCCGTACGGTGATCGCACTCGTACCGAAGGATGCCGTCGACAAACTATATAAGCAGACGTACGATCCCCGGTCGGCGTTATTTAGCTGCCTTTACGACGTGTCTACATGGTAGGGCTTTCGTGTAGTCCTGCAATTGTTTTTTTTTTAAATGTATATAGAGAATAACATGTTAGTGTCTTAAAATATATATGTTATCTGGTCGAGATCTAGAGAATTTATCATGACTTTGCCTCGTCATAATCATTTTTCACAGCCGAGACCAGATAACATTGATATTTTAGGACACTAAAATGTTATTCTATTTATCATGAAATCGTTTTTCAGCTCTTAACTATAAACCCTAAAAAATCAATGAAATTCAGGTAAAAGTGTATGCAAATGTTTCTAAAAATAGACTGTCTGATATCATGTTATGTAATCAGACAGGTGATATCAGGTCAATACAGGCTTCTTTGCTTGATCAAACTTTTTATACCAACTCGCAATTTCTACGTCACCCGAAAAAGCGTACAATGGCCACCGTATGCCGCCGCACGAGAACCGCGCGATAATAGAGTTACCGTGAGAATACAGGCGCCGTTCGGGCTCCTTAAGCCAAATATAAAACTAGGCTATACATTCGAATTCCTGCATTTATCATTTTTCTTTAATGTTTTCTTTTACGTGTTTGGAAGGATATCTTTTGTTAATATCTTCGGAAATCATTGGTTATTAAGCATCTACATGTACGGTTAACTGAAAGAACAATAAAAACGATGAAAATTAAGATGTGTCCCTTTCTGTATGTTTCATTTTGTTCAAAGCATTATCTTATATTGTTGAAAAAGCATGTCATACAATAAAGACTGAGACCAGCCTGCACATATGTGCAGTCTTTTCTTAAACGACACTGTCTGTCCTGTACTACAGATAAAAACATTGCGAAATTGACGCTCATTATGATCAAAATTATTCTAGATCATTCACTCAGCGCTCAATTCATTCAATCTAATCACTCGCTCAGATCGATACAAAACGCTCCGAAATTATTAGATGATACTTCGAATCGTTCTAGACGATCAATATTTGATTAAAATCGATCAAGTTTTTCTAGGATTTTATTATCTGGTGTGGATTTAAAGTTCCTGGTTGGTCCACGAAGACACACAAACAGAAAAGTACGTGTATTTTATCAAAGGCAGGTAATAAATACCGCTCATTTTGTTCAATTTGATCAAAATTAGTTATATTGGATTACCCGCCTTTAATTTCACTCCAAACTCGCTCTGCACACTAAATCAATTTCGTTCCAAAATCATTCCAAAATCATTCATCTTGTCAATTTCACGATGTTCTTAACTGTAGATAATTGTTGGGAAAAACTTGAGCCGGATTGGTTAAAACCCTTTCCTGTTTTACAAAATTTTGGACCTGTCCAAGTTCAAAGGTTTTGCAGACGAAAATTTAAAGTGGATTTAATTTGAAAAATAACCATCCAGTAGGGTAGAAAATAGTGTGGAAAAAGAAGTAATTGCTTGTCAGAAGCAATTTCTTCTTTTTTTCACAATGTTTTCTCAATCATAAAATCACAGGCACGTAAAAAGCAGGGATAAAACAGCAAAGGGTTAAATACCTGAAATTTGTTTTGAAACAAAACTTTAAATTCGGGAGGATTAACTTTTAAGATAACAACCAATCTTTTATTTTTGATCAATTCTAGCTAAGATAAAGAAAGATGGCTTTTGCTTATTTCCTAAGGGCTGGCATGAATGTTTGGTACTGAAATAAACTTAAAGTAAACTTTTGTTAATCGGCCTTTCAATCGAGAGAATGGCTTAATTGATAATTGACAATTCTGAAAAATCGAAAGCACGAATACGTGGGGATCGCGGTTTAACGTCTGATCTGGAAAACAAATACATGTTGTTTATAAATCTGCTTGCCAAGGAATTTGTCTATTTCGTTTATTCATGGTCGCTACCGTAGCAAATGCCGATATGAGCGCTGCCAAAGACGGTTAGTTGTTAGTTGATATTGCAAGAATACATAACGAAACTGCTGCTGAGATCCGGCATGGCTCTTTAACGCCCTTGGTGTAAAGCAACGTCTCACGAGATCTCGGTTTCACGTCCATTCCGAAGGACATTTAGTTTGTTAGTGTGCCAGCCCGGGGTTCGAACCAAACCGATCGACATTCAATTGTTTAAAGTCCGGTGATTTACCGACTGAGCTGATCGGGCTGACAATCCCAGGGAGTATTTCTTAATGACCATGTATATGAGTATATGAAAGAGAATGTATGCCAGGGAGTATTTCTTAATGACCATGTATATGAAAGAGAATGTATACCAAGGATTATTTCTTATTAGACCACGCTTGAAGCGAACTGACCAATCGGACAGTATTTCAAAAGTTTATATCACAGATACAACTCCAGGCTTTGTATTTACAGATAAACGATGAAAATTTGTCGTGCATGTGAATCTCGACAGTTTTTGTGAGCCGAGTCAGCTCAAAAACATAACCAGCATTTTATAGGTGCTTTCATCAAAAGATTTTCTACAGACGCACAAATGCAAAGGGATCTGCAATAAGTAACGAAAATAGATTCATAAGTAATTTCAAGATAATTATTCCCAATTACAATAATATCACACTGAGCTTTTCTGTCTTTTTTTTTAATTTTTAGAGGTTCGGATGAAAGAAGACAATGTTAAGCAAGCTTGGTCTAAGTCAGATAGAAAATCTCGTGCCGCGGTATACACTCCTTTCTGTTTTGGCCGTGTTAAATTATATAGTAAATCTGCACATTTTGATCGTCTGTAGCTCCTTTTAAAAGCAAATTTGGGCTTAATAGCTTAGTGCGGCTTAAAGAGCGTTATATGCTCTTGAATATCATCTCCAGGAAACAGTACCTTGCAGGATAAAATTTTTCACAATTCTTCATTGCGCACGACTACCCTAAAAATTCTCGTGGTAGGAAAATGTACGCAGACTTGGGTACCTCCATCAAAGGTCAGGCTCCAAGAAAAAATAGTTCACACCTAAATGCATTTCATCTCATGCATGGAATGTAGCAGAGGTCTGGCACTTAGCTGAACCTCATTTCAAGCACTTTACTCTGACTTAAACATTAAAACAGTGTGGCAAAAGGAGCACACCATTTTTTCTAACCGGACTATTTTAGGGTACAACGACCTCGAAAGTAATTCAAGACCAGAGCGGATCCGTATATGAAAGAGAATGTATTGTCAGCCAATCACGTTTGTTGTTTCAGTAAGCGAATCGTTTGCCCCACCCATTGACCCACTTCACAGCATACCACATAAGATATTTAATTCGTTTCTGTTGTCTCCAAACTAAATGGTCATCGACATGGAAAAAAAAGATCTAATTAAACTGATGACAGTCTACTGTAACATCGTAACTACAGCAAATGATGAGTATCAACAGTAATCCTATAATAAATAATTATTTTGACTGCTAAGATGTTGCGAACGGTATTGCGACATTTTTTTAAAAAGCGTCAACCTTTGTATTTAAACATTTAATAAACACACTCGTTATTTCAATATTTCGGCAAAAAATGCCCTTTTCAAGAAAAATGAAATAAAATAAATAGGATGAGATAAAATAAAATGGATAAACGGTTTGATATTATTATGTAGTAGTGTTAAGATATATTTCATTTTTCTTGAAAAAGGCAATTTTTGCCGAAATATTGAAATAACGAGTGTGTTTATTAAATGTTAATTCTACTCCCTTCGGAATAATTTTGTGATAGTACGAAATCTCGCATTCTTACCTGTGTTATATTTCATATCAAAATAACAATTCAACAAGGTTAATATCACGATTGAATCAAAATATATTTTTGTTTTATTTAGTAAAAGAGAGTTTCTATTTTCAATTTAAGCGAAAAGGGCATTTGTAAAGACGTTTCCGTTGAACGCCCTGGACATTGTAAAAAAATTCCGTTGAACGCCATCATTGAAATGTACAATCGGGAACCTCGGCGATTCAAAAACAAACTTTAATACATTTCATCGTTGGATTAACAAAACCTCATACATGTAACTTCAGCTTGTTCAAGATGAAGTTACGAGCGTTCGTATATACGTCGACAAGCCTTTGAGTAGATATAAAAAAGAAGTTGATTTATTTTAACCTTTAATGCAACCGACCCATTTCTTGCGCTCCGCTCTGCTAGGGCAAAAAAAATCATATTTTGCGAAATCGCTTGCTGCCACGGAAAAATCATCACTTGAAAAACCAAAGGACTGAAAGTCCTGAAACCGTCGGACTAGACTGGTCCCAATGTCACGAGCCGACAGTAGGACCAGTCTATGAAACGACATGCTTATATCCCCATTTAGTTAGGTTGACGTGTGCCTGGTAGGTTTTGGTAATGAATAAAACAAGGCCCGAAAAACATTTAAGATAAACTCGGCACAATGCCATGATGGCTGAGCTGAATATGAAATTTATTGTTAGAAAAGCAACCTCTTTTCCTGCAAAAAATTATATACATTCGTCCTCATTTCACAGATTGTTTTCGAAGTTTTTCCTCTCACTTTCTCAGTGTTTTTGCTAGTTTCGATTAATGCAACACTCGAGTTGTTATCCGTTCAATGAATATACACGGCGAATTTCACCAGGATAGGTTGTTTCGTTCAGGCATTTCAAGAAATTATTGACAGACAAACGACCACGTAAAATTTGAGCTACGGTATAGGTCTACATTACGGTAAAGATTTTCTGTCTTACGGACCAGTATTATCCATGATTAATGGCCTGGCAGGGCGGAGCCGAAGTAACGGGTCGTTGCACTTAAGGTTAAGGGAAAGCAGATTTTATCTAAAATAACCTACTTCTAAAGAGAGTCGATATAAATAACTCGAGTTCTTAAATCGTAGATTGGTAACCAAATCCTCCTAACTTCAGCTTAATCAAGCTGAAGTTACGAGGCCTTGGTAACCAAACGATGAAATATGTTCACTCTCTCAAAGCATGTGAATCATGTAGGATTTAGGATACAGTTATTTGCACGCGTTAACGATGATTACCGACTAAAATTTAAAAATACCCAAAGTTTTGAAAAGTAAACTCGCCAAAATACGTCACGGTTAAGCCCCGCCCTGCCAGTTCATTAATTACGCAGAATAACGGTCTGGTTTGTAAACCGGGAAATTTCTTTGTTTAAATCTAAGATAGCCATATCTTACATTTCTTGATTATGCAACAAACGCTTTATTTTTTTGAGTGGCGACGATAAAACGAAATGCAAATGACTGTTCTAATATTCTTTAATGGAAAAAGAAGGCAGTGTTAAGGTGCCAAAGGGCAGCAGCCGCTCTACTTTAAAAACCGGAAGTGGGTTTTCGTTCATCTTGCGGCTCTTTTATCACGTTGTTTAAAAAGACACGTTTTCTTAAGAATTTGCTTATGGAATTAACGTAGAATAATGCTGGTAAAATTTCATAACTTAACTTCTTTTCAACATTTGATATCAATTCAATGACTGGATAATTAAATTTAATTGAATTTAACAATAAAAAATACAAGGGATGGTACTCGATCCAACGTCTGAGTGCCGATTACCATTTTCACTAATCGATTAATAATTATAAATCATTAACAAACTTTTTTTCTTTAAAATGCTTTCTCAATTTTTTGATCTTTAATATTTTTCCAATGCTATATACAAAAGAATAGTATGCAACAAGTGGTCGTCTGTCGTCCATCTTAATCGTCGATAGGTTTCAGAAATTGCAGTCAAGTACCAACAATTACTGTTCTCAGGGTCAACCAATGTCATTTTTTTACAACTTTGATGTTGATACCCTGATTAATGTCGGCGCGTTTTTATCGAACGTTCGCTAGATTTCCTTTTGAGTTGAATGATCAAGATATCTTTGGATAAACGGAATTCTTTTCTGTCATGCCAAAACTTTGTAACTCTAACCTCTTGATTGTGTAGTTACTTAGTTTTAGTCTACCAGAGACAATATGTGAAAACGACGAATAACGCCGAGAAATTTCACTGAAAAATGCCCTTCTCTAAGAATGTATTTAACAATTTTATGTTTCCTCAAATAAATTAGCGATTAAATGTCAGCTTAACTTTCATTTCGACTGAATGTGTACAGTTAATACCGTATATCGATATGTTTGAAACACAAAGTCAATAGTCAAGTCACCAAATCTTCCGAGTACTCGAGTACTCGATCGGAAAGGTCACTGAGTACTCGATTAGTAAAATTGGTACTTGTTACCATCCCTTTTAAAATACGTTATAAGTTTAATTCGATTAAGAGGGGTCTATATAATTAGAAAACAGAAAACTTTCTTATTTGCATGGAAAGGTATGCTGATTTTTTTTGCCAAATAAAGGAAAAAAATGTTTATTAACCTTATCGGAAAATAATAAAAATTCATTTGGTAATTTCTTCAAAGAATAAGTTTTTGAGGCATTTTCACCCCTTTAAATTACAAAATGTACTGCATTTTTCCACTTTCAACGCACAATATATTAATGTAATTGATCAAAGATAACTTTCCTTAGCAACAGCTTACAGTTAGATAACTCTAACATGAAAACGAGCATGGAAAAGAACCTTCAAATTTTGATATAATGACTATACAATGTTAATCTTCAACATATGTGAAGAAGAAAAAAATCATTGGGTGCGAAAATGACGTGTTCATTGCTACCCTCAAATTTCAAGACGGGTTCTCTATGCATAATAGATTGTTAACTTTATGCATATTTATAAGAAGAAGGCGACGACGAAGACGAAGGTGAAGAAGACGAAGAAGAAGTAGAAAAAAAAGAAGAAGAAGAAGTCCCCGTTCTCAAGATTTTTCAGTCGTTATTTTTCTGTAAAAGATATAAATCTAAAGATAACGCCGGTTGTTTCCGCGCTAGTTTTTCTTACACTGTTTCCGCCTAATAAAATGCAAAATTTTGTAACATAGGCCTACGACCCGCCTTACATGATCCGAGGTCTGTTGCAGTTCAAGCATTCGGAACATCGCTCGGACTTTTCCGTAAACTGGAAAGTACCTCGGACGTAAGTGTAGTAATTTTTGGTCATTTTTCGGTAATTCGGTTCCTGGTGGTAATTCGGTTTATACGCTTGTAGAATAGTATATTCCTTTAAAGTTTTCCAAGCGTCTGTGAAGATCATTTTAGCATGTTATAATTTGAAATCAAAACGCAGTAAGCCACTGCGTTTTGTTTTCAAATCATAACATGTCCAATTTTTTCCTTACGTTGACTTTATTTTTCTCAACGTCATCCTCAGTTATGTTTGTGACGTCATTTAAACCCACGCGCGAAATGACGCGCTTTCGTTGCTGCGCCCGTATTATTCCCGAGGTCTATTCCGTAGAATCGCCGAGGGTTCCCGATTGGCAGTTCAAATTACGGAAATGGCCGAGTGGTGTTCCGAATGAGCAGTACTCCCATTCGGAACATCGCTCGGACATTTCCGTAAACTGGAAAGTACCTCGGATGTAAGTGTAATAACTTTTGGTCAATTTTTAGGTAATTCGGCTCCAGGTGGTACTTTGGTTAATACGCTTGAAGAAAAGCAAATTCCTTTAATGCTTTCAGATCGTCTATAGGGATTATTATGGCATATCATGATTTGAAAGCAAAACGCAGTAAAACACTGCGTTTTGTTTTCAAATGATAGCATGCCCTTTTTTTACCTTACGTTGATTTTGTTTTTCGCAGCGTCATTCCTAGTTATATTTGTGACGTCATATAAACCCACGTGCGAAATGACGCGCTTTCGTGGAAGCGCCCGTATTATTCCCGAGGTCTATTCCGTAGAATCGCCGAGGGTTCCCGATTGCAGTACTCCAGCACCGGTCGGACTTATTAGAAATATGCAGCGGTCTTAGTGGACTCGTTTCTCTTAAGTTTCTTCTCAGGAATCCTTCCATACTGTTTCCTTCCTTCACAACCTGGTCCATGTGCTTGTTCCATGACATTGAGGTTTCCAGCTCTACACCAAGGTATTTTGTCGATTCTTCTATGGTCAGTATAATTATGTCCCTTCAGAGAGTAGGTCCTTATTCCTATGTAAGAACAATCTTCGTTTAAAAATATTGATCTGCGAGACGCACCATCTTAAAAAATCTTAATCAGATTCTTTAGAACATTACTCAAAGAATCGCACCTCTAGTTTTATCATGAAAATCTGATATTTGTAATAGATATATCAGGTAATTATCATTAGGAAGTGACTAGTCGTACGGGTCCGTACGGCTAGTCTCGTAGGCTAAACGTACGGACCCGTACGGCTAGCCACTCCTCACTGGACAGGCTAGCCGTACGGGAGTCTTTCAACCAATCAGAATGCAGAACGGGGATGAATAATAAATGTAATGTAACTTCGATATTTTTCCCGTTCTGTCTGTTTGTGGCTTAAAAGTAAATAAAATATGTTTAGTGCAAAAGTTTAAGTCTATTACCGGACGATAGAAGCGTAAAAATATATCTTCCTTGATAAAAAAATTATTCGCTGGGCATTCAAATTGTCGCAATGTCACATTGAACACGGACCCTTAGTCCCTGCATTGAATAATTCTTAAGAAACGGTCTTCTACAAAACTCTTATTACCGGAGATTTGGAATGTTATTATTTTTGTGGGAAAAGGCTAGAAAGAAGAAAATTCAAATTTTCGTTGTCGTTGGAACATTACAGAAATTACACATTTAAAATAACTTTTTGTTTGTAGTTTAAAATCGAAATACGAAAAATTCAAATAACCAAAATCTGCAAGTCGTAAAAGCAATTCAGTGCCTGTATGACTGTGTTAATGGGAAAACTAAAGGTCTGAGCAAATGTAAGTGTGAAATTCTTCAATTGAAATTGATACGACAATCTTCAAATAAGGAAATATAAAGAATGCTTAATTTTTTACATTAATTTACCCGTCTCTAGTGAATTTTTGCCACCACAAATTTTCTTTTTGTATCGGAAAACTTTCGTAACACGTTGAAATTATTCTAGGCACTTTTACAGGTTATCGTCCGTTCTATAACATTTGTTGAAATAAGTAAACCCTATTACACGTTCCAAACACGTTTGCACATTAGACAAGATTTTCAACAAAAAATTACAAACCGATATGTCTTTTATTGATGTAAAAATCTGCTATTGGCCTCTAATTAATCATTTCGAACAATTAATTGCCGATTGGGCTTTCAAAATCATGAAATAATGTTTGTTTCATTCCAAAACGGTGTGAAAAACAAACTCGGGAAACATGACATAAAAAACAGTAGTTAATTAGGTCGCTGATTGCAAAAGACTTGGGTAACAGACCATTTTACCTTCATAATTGTTGTTACAGGCACTCATTAGTGTTTTATGATTATCTTTCTTTTTCCTAACGCGTAATAAAAGATAAATAATCATTAAAAATCGATAGACGAACCTGCAGATGGTATTGAATCGGAAATCAAATACAGTATTCTGATTGGTTGAAAAACTCCCGTACGGCTAGCCTATCCAGTGAGGACTGGCTAGCCGTACGGGCCCGTACGTTTACCCTTCAAGACTAGTCGTACGGACCCGTACGGCTAGCCACTTCCTTATCATTAACTCTTCATTTAAGATCGATTAAAAGAATAACTTGATCAAAATTCGTTGTTTCTCGTGAAAGGGAAAACGCCTTTGATAAATTTGGTATTTCACGACCATTTATTCAATATCCTAAGTTTTATTGGTTGTTTCTATAATTCCAGTCTATTGCACACAAAAAACAAATATCCCAGTCTAATTGAGCGCGGACCGTCACGACGAAAGCACCCTGTCTCAGAAGGTGAAACTTCTAGTTTTCAATATCACAGAAAAAAGCCCGTTTGACATAATAATCGCTTGAATATTGAATTAGATTTTTATAACCCGAATTTAAATAGAATATGAAAACCTCATGATTATACCAGAAAAGCCCCTATTCATCCTACAACACAATATTCGAATCAGCCACGAAAACATATGACAAACTTGTTATGTGTTGTTTGTTTGGGTGAGATTTAAAGCCACTGTTTGCATTTTCGTAGATATATCTCGATGGCTGCTACACCTATTCGTGGTTCACTGTCCTTTTATATACAGGTACAAACACAAGATTTCATTTGAACCACTTTAGCTGCAATGTAGCTGCAATAATGTACCCCTCTCTCTGATATGCTGCCTCCTACATCAGATTATCAAAGGAGGGATAGGTTATCATATCCAGCTGCAATGATGTAGCCCTCTTTCTGATATTTTGATGATCCCACATCAGACAATCAAAAGGGATTGGTATATGTTTTCGCAACTAGAAACACTTTTGCTTACCCCACTACATAAGGCATATAATGCAAGCGTATTGACCTGAACCTGACCTTTGTGTTTTAAATAAATTAAATATCGGCCGTTTCCCTTTGGCAAAACACAACTTACCCGCAGAATTCAATCTTAAAGTTTTAGTGCACATGCTAGTTCTCTTAACCTGTTAACGCCTATGTTTCATCTGTAGCGATTACTATAAGGTCACCCATAGGAGCTTGTGCATCAATACCAATATATAAAGTCTTCTACATAACAACATTGGAAAGAAGATGACAATATTAATAATTTATCTATAAAATTTGTTATAATACTGTTTATTGTTCTTTGATTGGAAGAAACCGCAATTACCACTCACACAAGCAGAGACAATTTCTTTTTGAAATTGAATCTTCTGCTTCAGAGTTAATGGACACTATTTATATACCTTGCTATCCTGTGAACTCCGAGCCACTATCTACATCAATTTGTATAGAATAACGGAACGTCCATGCCTAAACGCCATGTGCCAAAGTATCTTTAGAATCATATTCATGAGCTTAATTATGTATTCTGCAAAAATATCAGGTTCAAGTTAAATTGCCCCTGCTATATTAGCATATAGCCTGCTTTATTCAAGCACTTTAAGCTATGAAATATGCGCATACACACTCCAACAATGTATTTTTCACTGTAAAATGCACTGAAAGTAGTATACATTTACTTATGTTATCATATTTTAAGGAAAAATTAGATTGGTCACATAATGATGTGACAGTGTGTGATAATGGCATGTACTCACACTGACTAGAAAGGCCCCAAAACAGTCTCCCATATTTAAGCACCTTGGCAATTTTCAACCCAAGATCAAATTCACATACCACACTATTGAAACAGACTTACAAAATCAGAGACGTCATTCCTTTAACCTTGAATTGTTATAAAAGTCATTTATATGATGTCGAGCAAAAACAATTTCAATATAAGGGTCTGAAAATTTTTGAAATGGCCAATTGAAAATATAGTAGGACAAAAAGAAATCATTATTCTGAGAAAGTTTAGATCTTTTGTATTGTTCTCTATGCATTTTTTTTTGAAAAAAGATTTCTGACAATTTTCAAATTTTTAAAAATCTCAAGACATCAGAATAGCCCCCAAAATAAGAATAATCGAATATGGGAGCCTGCTGGAATAGGGGAATTTCAAGGCTACGCCCTTTGGCTGGAGACAACTTTTTTAAAATGTGGAATGAAAGTTGGCTGAGCTTAGGGGTTGAACTTATGATCCTATAATTGGCAGTAGAACATGCTACTGACCGTCAATGACTGAGCTAACCAGGCATGCTAGCTAATTCTAGAATAAAGGAATCTTGGTCCGAGGTTATCAAACATTTCTCATTCTCAATTCAAAATGTTCTCAAATTTCAATTTGAGATTAAAGCTGTAATTCTTTTTTCATACTCATTTTAATATATCAACATAAAAGATAATATTGATAAGTTAACATTATCTTTTATTTTCATACATTTGTTTAAATTTAAAAATTGAGAAAATTCTCAGTTGAGCCTGAGAAAAGTTGCATAACCTTGAGCCCAGATTGATGAAGGGGGTGTTGTCCACTAAATCAAAAAAAAAAAAAAAAAGTGAGGGGGATTTTGTCCTAGAATCATGATGTTCTTTAATTCATATTCTTTTTGCAGACACTTAAAGATGCTCCCTAAGGACAAGCTTGTCTTATCAATGAGAAGATTGTGCAGTTCTAATACACATGCAAGGTGTGTATCAACTAAGTTTGTACAAAACGTTGGTGTTTACCAAGAAAAACAACAGTGTCCTCTAATGTGTACTTTACCGAAGTCTGTGAGAAGAAGCTTACTGTTTTCATTTTATCAAGTGAGGCATAAAGGTTTGTTTTATTTGTTTGTATGGAGTTAACCCTTTGCTGTTTAATCCCTTCTTTTTACGTGCCTGTCATTTTATGATTGGTAAAACATTGTGAAAAAAAGAAGAAATTGCTTCTGACAAGCAATTTCTTCTTTTTCCACACTATTTTTCACCCTACTGAATGGTTATTTTTCAAATTAAATGCACTTTTAATTTTCGTCTGCAAAACCTTTGAATTTGGACAGGTCCAAAATTTTGTAAAACAGGAAAGGGTTAAACTTAGCTTTAAACAATCTTTCAGGCGATTCTTGGCGACTTGGGCAACCTACAATGGATTCCTAGTATTACTCACACCGGGAATACAATTACATCCTCTCCTAGTATCCAGCTGCTATCCCACTTAGTTTAAAATATTGACCCATTGGTGGGAGGCAAATGTCAGCAAAAGTCGCAGGGCATCAAACCCATGAGATTCAAAGATTGAAGATTGGAAAACTGATGGCATACCAACTGGGCATTTGCAGTGGCCTCTGAGGATGAAAGGTTCAGGATGCATAGACATTAGTAGTGATTGGCGATCGGTTTCAAATTACATTCATTAATTGGTTTTTAGTTGGAAGAGAAAATCAACTAATGATCGATTGTACAATCATTTTCTTTGAAAGTAATACAGCACTCCCATTATCATCCTTAGAATAGAAGGTAAAAGTTTAGTTAAAACTCATGACCTAAAAATTCTCTCTAAAGATTTTTTTACCAACTTCATGGCTCTGCATGAAGCAGTTGTTACTGCCCATATGTGGACTTTTACTATAACTTTTGAATTTCCCGACGGAAAGAAATGAAATTTTGTACACGTCTCAAATCATTTAATGTTGACATGATACCAAGTTAACAAGAGTCTGCTATGACAATGACGTAAAAAATCCAACATTTGATATACCTGGGTAGGTGCCTCCGGCGCAACCCATTTTGTAACGTTACTTCCTAGTGTAACTACCCTTAATTGTCCCCTCAATTTGGACCAAACACTTCCAAATTTCGCCTATTTACGTGTTGACGTTATGTGTTAGGATATTTAAAATTTAAGCAAAATCCATTTGATATTTTCGAATTCAAAGTCAGTAAGCTAAGGGCACGCAACAATTTTTGAACTTCGAAATTACGGCACCGGCGCAGCCAGATACAACCAAACAATTATAAAGTTCTACTGGACCTATGGAAAACCTAATCGAGAGGTTAAAATGATAAAATATACTTAGAGGTCTTCAAATGTAAGCAGATACATTCTTTTTAAATGGTTTAAAAGATTTGTTTAAGAATGGAGAGCGTTTCTGAAGAATGACACTCGGAGAATGGAAAAGGTCTCCTCGGCGTTTGATCTGTAATTGTCACAGAACAACATCAGTTCAGTATCGTTTAGACACTTTACACATTTAAGCTCATCATTTTGGATCAGATGGTTATGAAAATAGTACTTATCCAATGGATAGGCGATGCAGAAATCGTGTTTATTTTTGAGATGAGTATTTTGAAAAGCACTTACTGTCGTGGCGGAACTTATCAAAACCGCAGTGTCATGTTGACGTCGTTACCGTGCGCCGGTACCAAATGACTACACGTTTTAGAATGGCTGCTACAGATGACCGACTTGTTGGATTTCATCCAAATTTTCATGACGAAAAGAAAAATGCTGCAATTTAATAACAATGTAGTTTTCTCTTCAAAGTCTGTGAAATCAAAATTTCTGCAACGCTTATCTACGTAAATTTTGATTCACCCTTGTATAATGGCTTTCATTTATGTGTTAGGAACTGATGAATGGATTATGAAATTTCTTAGTTGATTATTACAATCAAAAGCCCAAACCAAGTGATTATTGATTATAATCGATTAATCTGCCAATCCCTAGACATTAGAAAATGTTTTAAGATTGTACCTAGCTTTGCATGCCATGTGCACATGCATTGCAGGGTACCATTTATAAAAAAAAGGAAATTGTATATAATGTTTTCAGCCTGAACACAGGTCTTGTATTGCAGTGTATAAGGGTTCGTTTCATAAAGAATAACTGGACAGGGTTTGACCAGGGGTGTGGAACTACAGAGTTTCTCCACTTGTCCTTGGATATGTAAAAGCTGATTTCTTACTTGTCCAGGATCAAAATGAACTTGTCCACAAAAAAGTAGGTAGATAAATATTGAGAGTATATTGTTTTTAATGAAGAAAATGCTGTAACCCAGCATTTTCTTCATTAAAGACAATTGTTTCTTCCCTTTGATACAAACAAAAGGATGACTTTTCTCCTAAATCTTATTAGCACTGTATCAAGATTTGCTCTGGTATTTACTTGTCCATGGACAAGTGGCCTAGAAAAATGTACTTGCCCACAAGTAGGAAAACCAGTGTTGGATAAGATAGGCATAGGAATTCCACACCCCTACTAAATCTAAGAGTTTACAATCTATTACAGGTCATGCCCATTGGCAGAATGTGGCAGGTATCAAGAAAGAGATGGCTGCTAAGACTTCAGCTACAAATATTGCCCTCCGAACAAAACTTGTAACTGCTATAAGAGGTAACTAGATTTTATATTTTGAAAATCATGTTTTTCTTGTGGAGCCTTTTCTAGTTTGTTTTTACGTTTTTATTATACTGTCTAATTTATTATTATTATTATTTATTATCTTGCTGAATTTAAATTTTGTTTCAAACAAATTGGCTATCAAGAAATCTGGCTCAAGTTATTTTCACAATAATTTAGAAGGGTGTAAATTAGTTTGGAAAAAAATCTGGATATAAAATTTATGGAATAAGAAATCATATTGATGTTGGGAGAATTTCACAGAAAGCGAAGTGAGTCATTCAGCATTTGGGTTACATGACGTCAAAAGCATCAACTTTCATGCTAAAGATGACACTGATTATAATAAATGGGCAGAGCTATCTGTCATTTTATTCTGTGTACACAGTAAAACACATGACATATGAATTTTGTTGGGAAGAAAGATTTATGTATTTTCATCTTATTTTATATATGCCTTTTATGCCATCGTGTTATGAGCCCCAAATCTTTGATTGACATCTTCTGAACCACTGGGCCAATTTCAATGAACTTACCCAGAATGTTTCTTGGATGACCCTTTTCAAATATTGTTTGTGAAATTTTGATTAGCCCATAAATAAAGGTGTGGCAGGGCATGGCTTTTTTTGAGCCTGAAATTTTTGAATGACATCTCCTGAACCACAGGGCTGATTTCAATAAAACTTTACCAGAATGTTTCTTGGGTGACCCATTTTAAAAATTGTTTGTGAAGTTATGATTGGCCCATAGTTATGAACTTTGCAGGATGGGGTTTATTTTGAGCCCGAAATCTTTGAACTACATCTCCTCCTGAATCACTGGGACAATTTCAATTAAACTTTATCAGAATGTTCCTTGGGTGACCCTTTTCAAAAATTGTATGCAAAATTTGATTGGCCCATAAATATGGGCGTAGCAGGGAGGGGCTTATTTTGAGCCTCCTCAGTAATGAATGGTTGGGAAGTGTATTTTCTCACTTTAAAATCTTGGAATAAAATCTCCTATTCAACAATTAGGCAAATATGAATGAAACTTTACCAGAAAATTACTTGGATGAGTTCCACTGGACCAAAAAATTTCAGGTGAGCGATTTAGGGCCATTCTGGCCCTCTTGTTTGGTTACTCAAACTGAGAAGTAAAACTGAGGTTTTGCGCATGTTTGCACATGTATAGTCTCGGATGAAGGATGATCTATTTTTTGCATGGGTCCAAGTGAGTCAGAGCATTAACAAGGAAGTGATATCCTATAAGTATTATAATAAGTAAGTTATTATCCCCCGCCGAAAAAATTTTTCGGGGGGGATATTGTTTTTGCCATGTCCGTCCGTCCGTCCGTCTGTCCGTCCGTCCGACATTCGTTTCCGCGCTATTTCTTGAAAACTATTGACCATATTTCAATGAAACTTGGCACACAGCTTCACTACAATGAGGACATGCGCATATCGTCGGGGTTACCCGGTTCGACCGTCGAATTTAGAGTTACTGCCCCTGACTGTTTAAGCCATATACATACATAGTGAAATTCGTTTCCGCGCTATTTCTTGAAAACTATGGACTGGATTTCAATGAAACTTGGCACAGAGCTTCACTACAATGAGGACATGGGCATATCGTCGAGGTTACCCGGTTCGACCGTCAAATATAGAGTTACTGCCCCTGACTGTTTAAGCCATATACATACAAAGTGATATTCGTTTCCGCACTATTTCTTGAAAACTATAGACCGGATTTCGATGAAACTTGGCACACAGCTTCACCACAATGAGGACATTCGCATATCGTCGGGGTTACCCGGTTCGACCGTGGAATTTAGAGTTACTGCCCCTGACTGTTTAAGCCATATACATACATAGTGAAATTCGTTTCTGCGCTATTTCTTGAAAACTATAGACTGGATTTCAATGAAACTTGGCACAGAGCTTCACTACAATGAGGACATGCGCATATCGTCGGGGTTACTCGGTTCCACCGTCAAATTCAGAGTTACTGCCCCTGACTGTTTAAGCCATATACATACATAGTGATATTCATTTCCGCGCTATTTCTTCAAAACTAGAGACTGGATAACAATGAAACTTGGCACACAGCCTTACTACAAAGAGGACATTCGCATATCGTCAAGATTACCAAGTTCGACAGTCGAATTTAGAGTTATTGCCCCTGACTGTTTAAGCCATATACATAGTGATATTCGTTTCCGCGCTATTTCTTGAAAACTATAGACCGGATTTCAATGACACTTGGCACACAGCTTCACTACAATGAGGACATGCGCATATCGTCGGAGTTATCCGGTTCGACAGTCGAATTTAGAGTTACTGCCCCTGACTGTTTAAGCCATATACATATATAGTGATACTGTTTCCGCGCTATTTCTTGAAAACTGTAAACTGGATTTCAATGAAACTTGACACATAGCTTCACTACAAAGAGGACATGCGCATATCGTCGGGGTTACCCGGTTCGACCGCCAAATATAGAGTTACTGCCCCTGACTGTTTAAGCCATATACATACAAAGTGATATTAGTTTCCGCGCTATTTCTTGAAAACTATAGACCGGATTTCGATGAAACTTGGCACACAGCTTCACCACAATGAGGACATTCGCATATCGTCGGGGTTACCCGGTTCGACCTTAGAATTTAGAGTTATTGCCCCTGACTGTTTAAGCCATATACATACATAGTGAAATTCGTTTCCGCGCTATTTCTTGAAAACTATAGACTGGATTTCAATGAAACTTGGCACAGAGCTTCACTACAATGAGGACATGCGCATATCGTCGGGGTTACTCGGTTCGACCGTCAAATTTAGAGTTACTGCCCCTGACTGTTTAAGCCATATACATACATAGTGATATTCATTTCCGCGCTATTTCTTGAAAACTATAGACTGGATTACAATGAAACTTGGCACACAGCCTTACTACAAAGAGGACATTCGCATATCGTCAGGATTACCCAGTACGACAGTCGAATTTAGAGTTATTGCCCCTGACTGTTTAAGCCATGTACATAGTGAAATTCGTTTCCATGCTATTTCTTGAAAACTATAGACCAGATTTCAATGAAACTTGGCACACAGCTTCACTACAATGAGGACATGCGCATATCGTCGGGGTTACCCGGTTCGACCGTCGAATTTAGAGTTACTGCCCCTGACTGTTTAAGCCATATACATATATAGTGATACTGTTTCCGCGCTATTTCTTGAAAACTCTAGACTGGATTTCAATGAAACTTGGCGCATAGCTTCACTACAAAGAGGACATGCGCATATCGTCGGGGTAACCCGGTTCGACCGTTGAATTTAGAGTTACTGCCCCTGACTGTTTAAGCCATATACATACAGAGTGATATTCCTTCCGCGCTATTTCTTGAAAACTATAGGTTGATGTAGATAAAAGATAACCTGTACCTTAGTTTGATATTAATTCCATTGGCAATGAAAATATGTTCGGCGGGGGATATCAATTCAACGAATTTGCTTGTATTCTTTCATAAAATTCAAACTTGAAAACAAATTTTGAAATTCTTTAACCAAAAAGGCAAAAATATGGTTTTTAAACAAGTTGAAAAAAATAAGAAAACTTCTTGGGTAAAATCTTAAAAAAATGGGTTTGTTGCATTTTCTCCCTAAAAATTTCCAGAATTTGTGTATCTTGAACTAATGAAATCACATTACTCAAACGCAATTGATCAATAAGAAATTTTCTTGGCAAAAGTCATTGTGTATATGAATAGGGTGCATCAACATGTTTGTGTTTTCTCGCTTTCAGCGGTAACCTTGCTTTAACTACACTTTAATTTAATGTTAGTGTGTCACTGAAAAATGACCAAGGGAAGATAACTCTAGCATAGAAACAAGCAAGGAAAAATGATAATCTACAACAAATGAGAAAAGAAAGAAAAAAATCCAGTGCAATAAATATGACACCAGGTGTCAATTTCTACCTTAAGCAAAACAGGAATAATGATGCTAAACATGTCCATCAATTTAAAATCTTTGACAGCAGTGTAATTTGTTAATTTCAGAAGAGGGTAAATAGATCCAAAGTTTAATAGGGAACTTAAAAAAGTTTTGAAAGAATGAATGATATATATGAACATTAATTTGGAAATCTTTGACAGCTTTTTAATTTGTGAATTTCAGAAGGGGGATCGTCAGACCCAAAGTTTAATAAGGAACTTGAAAAAGTTTTAAAAGAGTGTTCTGCATCAAACGTACCCAAGGCAACAGTGCAGTCCTGGTTAAACCAAATTGTAAGTTTTCATTTTGAATCTTGTAATATAGGTATATTTTCAAAACTGAGCTCTGACGTAGGCGCTGAGTCCATTACCATAGGTAAATCGGGTATAATTAAAAAGCAAATAATAGGAATTTAACTTGATCCCTTCACTGCAATTGTGAAAGTACTTGTTTGAGTTATTTTAACCCTTTCCTGTTTTACAAAATTTTAGACGTGTCCAAATTCAAAGGTTTTGCAGACGAAAATTTGAAGTGGATTTAATTTGAAAAATAACCATTCAGTAGGGTGAAAAATAGTGTGGAAAAAGAAGAAATTGCTTGTCAGAAGCAATTTCTTCTTTTTTCACAATGTTTTCTCAATCAAAAAATCACAGACACGTAAAAAGCAGGGATTAAACAGCGAAGGGTTAACCTGTTTTATCTACCTCGAACAAATGACCTGAGAATCTAACAGTAAAAAGTTGCTCACCGCTCAAAATCTACCTATACAGGATTATTTTTGGTTTCAGTGTAAGATCAATTCATCATTCATTGAGTGAACAACAAAAGCTATATTTTTAGGAGTGGTGTGAAGCTTTAGTTGTTCATGTTATGAAAGATTTCTGGATTTTGACCGTTATCATGCTGAACCTGGAATATTCCTGCTTTGGCAGGAGCTATAGACAAACATCAGCCTGCACATATGTGCAGTCTGATCTTTGTATATACCATCTAATTTTCCTTTTTTGAATTCATAAAAGCGGATTTGTTTTATTTTTAAAATGATTACCTACTCTCAACTAATGCACCCAGTGCTTTGAGCACTTTGATTTTGTTGCAATTTTGCAAGGATTTTTTATATTCAGCATGCCAAGGGTTAAAAAAACCCAAATAATTATTCTATCTTTCATTCAGTGAACAATCAAAGCTATATTTCCAAGAGTAGAAAGCAAATTTGAATAATGTAAAAAGAAAGGGTTAACCTAGCTATGTTTTAGCAATGTTCATCTAAAAAGTATTGTAAAAAATTACAGTAAAACTTGTATCATGTGTCAAGGCATGGGACAATCTTAATGGCTCAGCACATATTTATAACAACTTATTCATATTAGCCTTTATGTTCGTGAATTTATACCAGTATACAACAGAATTAAGGCTTTATGGCCCTGTCACACCTCAACGTTTCAGCCAGCGTGTGCCTTACGACTAAGTCCGCAAAACGTCGGCATACGCTGACCTACATTTTTATTTTGTCAATTCACGACAGGCATGTAGCGTGTTCATAGCGAGTTTGAACGTGTGAGCAATGCATGAGTAACATGTTGATAGCGTATGTCAGCGTATACCAACATTCTTGAGCGTGTGTCCAATGTTCTTGTAACGTCCTCAGAACGTGCTTATCGTGTTTGTAATGCGCTGCTAGCGTGTAATAAGGTGTTTTCAGCATGTTTTGGATGTAAATATAAATGCTGCAAGAAATTACCACTTTGAATTCATTCTTTTAATATATAAACAGGCCACCGGCCACTACACATATTCAAATTCAAAGTATGTTGGTTCATGTAAAAGAAAAAAAGGAAAAGAAAAAATGAAAAATACACTGGCACCTGTTACATATGAAAACATGCCTATAACAAACTTATAAGATGACAGGCTGATTAAAGCTTCTGGTACTTTTCACTCGAAAAATATTGCGAAAGGGTAAAGAACTACTTGTCATAATGCACTCCTTTCTTCCTCCATATGCTCTACCTTGTAGGATGACTTTCTACAACCTCTCTTAATCTTGAATAGCGTGTCTTATATTAAGGGGGGAAAGGTGTACCAAATATCAAACTTGTAGTACATATATAGTGGAAGCATACCTGAACCTGACCTTTGTGATTTAAATAAATTAAATACCGGTTGTTTCCGTTCGGCAAAACACGACTTACCTGAGGAATTCAATCATAAAGTTGGAGTGCATGTGTTGGCTCTGTTAACCCGTTATAGCACTTGTTGTTAACTGTAACGGCGATATTTGGTCAACCTCATGGACTAGTGAATCAATACATAAATTGAGTCTCCTATTTTAAAATCTTTAGATGAGGGTGAGAAAAATACAATTTTTAGCTCGACTATTCGAAGAATAGGGGGGCTATTCCAGTCACCCGGGCGTCGGCGTCGGCGTCGGCGTCGGCGTCGGCGTCGGCGTCGGCGTAATGCTTTGGTTAAGTTTTTACGTGCAAGTGTTTAAAATCTCTGTTTCTATTAAAGCTTTTGCTTTGAAACTTTGCACATGCTTCTGTGACCATAATATCAGCATCTAGACAAAGATTCATTACTCTGATATTGAATTTAGTGGAATTTTAACCCTTTTCGGACTTAGAAATCTTGGTTAAGTTTTTACGTGCAAATGTTGTTTATCTGTAATATTTCTGTTTCTATTAAAGCTATTGCTTTGCAACTTTACACATGCTTCTGTGACCATAATATCAGCCTCTTGACAAAGATTCATTACTCTGATATTGAATTTAATGGAATTTTAACCCTTTTCGGACTTAGAAAATCTTGGTTAAGTTTTTACGTGCAAATGTTGTATTTCTGTAATATCTCTATTTCTACTAAAGCTATTGCTTTGAAACTTTGGACATGCTTCTGTGACCATAATATCAGCCTCTAGACAAAGATTGGATACTCTCATTTTGAATTTAGTGGAATTTTAACCCTTTTCGGACTTAGAAATCTTGGTAAAGTTTTTACGTGCAAATGTTGTACATCAGTTATAGCTCTATTTCTACATAGGCTTTTGCTTGGAAACTCTACACATGCTTCTGTTACTATGATATCACCCTCTTGACAAAGATTCATTACTCTGATATTGAATTTAGTGGAATTTTAACCTTTTTCAGACTCAGAAATTCTTGGTTAAGTTTTTACGTGCAAATGTTGTACATCAGTTATATCTCTAATTCTATTAAAGCTATTGCTTTCAAACTTTGCACATGCTTCAATCTTCATAACAACAGCCTCTTAATAAAGATTCAATTCTCTGGTATAGAATTTAGTGGATTTATAACCCTTTAGGGACTTAGAAATTCTTGGTTAAGTTTTTACGTGCAAATGTTGTATTTGTGTAATATCTATATTTCTACTGCAGCTGTTGCTTGGAAACTTTACACATGCTTCTTTGACCATAATATTAGCCCACAGAAAAAGATTCATTACTCTGATATTTAATTTAGAGGAATTTTAACCCTTTTTGGCCTTAGAAAATCTTGGTTAAGTTTTTACGTGCAAATGTTTTATGTTAGTTGTATATCTGTTCCTACTAAAGCTATTGCTTTGAAACTCTGCACATGCTTCTGTGACCATAATATCAGCCTCTAGACAAAGATTCTTTTCTCTTGACTTTCATTTTATTGAATTTCCAATGTCGATATTGATTTGCTGCTACTATCCAGCACTAGGAATAGTCGAGCTTCGCTGTCCTCCGACAGCTCTTGTTCCTTTTAAAAGTGCAATTTATGTGTTTTGAATGGAAATGAAATGAAATCCCTCTCTCAGTCACAATAAATTTTTTTGAAAATGAATCGTCTGCTACTTGACTAAGTGCCCCGTATATAGGTTAACTACTAAGTCCACGCATACCTATAATTTGTGCAGTATAACTGAATGTCCATGCTTGATCGTCACATGCCGAAATATCTTCGGAATTGTATTCATGGGCCTAATTACTTATTCTGCATAAAGGTCAGGTTCAAGTTAATATGCGCCCGCTATAGCAGAATCAAATATTCTGAACAAAACAGAATAGAGTAAAACGCGTCTTGTATTATGCCCACTAGGTACAACGATGTACTTGTCTTTTTGGTATATTGAATATGATCAAATGAGACGAATGAATGTTTGTATTTTCGCGAACATATTGTTATTCTGACCAAAGAGCAGACACACTTGTAAAGCTATAAACGCAATGTTTAATACACATTTAGGCTACATTCTCCACCTCAACAATCTAAGGAATTAAGAAAATCCGTAAAGGATTTATATGGAAGAAAAGACAAGCAGCTTATAACATAACGTAACATAGGTTTTATTTATATGACTTGAACAAAATCGTTCATCGTCAAATATAGAGAATGCTACTTATAATCGAGTTTCAAGTCATTCTTAGACTGGTCATGAGGAAAAATGCAGATATGAACATGTCAAAAGGGTCATACACACAATCATGCACAAATTTCTTTATTTACGACAAGCTGATGGTAGAAACTCAAGACAAATATGCAGCGGAACTTTTATATTTTCATTGAAAACTGAAACACTGTCATACGCCAGAAACACGCTGGCAACGCGCTAGACTCACGTTCAGTACACTGAAGACACGCTATGCACACATTCCCAGTACGCTGGAGACACGTTAGAAGCACGTTAAACTTTGGGTGAACGTGTTTCTAGCTTGTCCGTAGGTTAAGTGAACGAGCTCCTAGCGTGTCTCTAGCGTGCTGAGCGTGTGCAGAACGTGTGCAGAGCGTGTTCCAACACGTTTAGCACACACTTAGAAATTTTGTGCATGCTCAAAATTTTATGAGATACTCAGCATATCGCAACGTGTGCCAACGTGTTACAGCGTGCCGATAGCGTGTGCAGAATGTGTCCATAGCATACCCGACGTGTGTGCAGCGTTTTATAAAAAATCCTACACGTTCCGCACATGCTGACTAAAACATTAAGGCTATTAATCTTAAGTCAAAATTTGAGAAAATTTTGAGTTGAGAATTAGAAAAGTTTTATAATCTTGGACCCTGATTCTCAATCTAGAGGTCCCATGGCAGATGCCAGACAGCCTCACTCATCCTTTTCAACTATTTGTCTCCCACCAATGGATTGATCATCATATAGGCCTAAATGGGACAGCAGCAGAGCTGGAGGCTAGGAAAGGATGTAATTGTAGTACTGGGGTATGAAATTCCAGGAATCTTTTGTTAGGTGCTCCAGCTGCTATGATATGACTGAAAGATTCAAAGCAGTGCCAGTGTTAAACCCTATTCAAATAAATAAAGCAATGAGTACCCACAACATCAGGTTTTATTGAAAAATAAAATTTAGATTACTTTGACTCCTCTATCTGGAGAACTTTACTGATCTTTAAGGGTTCAGCTCAAGATTGTTTGAATGGGTTTTAATGCCGCTTTCAGCAATTTTGCAGTCATATCAGGGCGGCCGGAGCACCTTACAATGGATTCCCTGTATTTCTTTCACCTGTACTACCATTACACTCTTTCCTAGCCTCCGACTGCTATCTCACATAGGTTTACAATAATATCAACCCATTGGTGATTGGAGACAAACGTCGGAAAGGGTATAAGCTGCCACCATGGATCGAACCCACGACTTCCAGATTGGAAGTCTTATGCCTAACCAACTGCGCTATGGTGGCGGCTCAAGACTGTTGTTAGTGCCTTTAAATATATACTGTGTGTCCTCTATCAAAAGTGCCCTCCCTAATAGTAACACCCCTACATTTTTTACTAGGAAAACCCATTTCAAATGCCTAAATTTTAGGAACTTTTTGAGACTTCTTCTCTAATTTGAGATGAATTTCCTCTAAACAATCATATAAATGATTGTTTAGAGGAAATTCACCTCAAAGTAAAGGGAAAAGGGCCTAAATGACATCAATTTTAATCATATTTAAAATCAGAAAATGCATACCAAATAAAAGCTCCCAGACCATTTTATGTATAGCTCCCAGGAGAGATACGGTAGGCACTTACAATAGATATGCACTGACCCCCCTGACTTGTTTGTAGGAGGAATCCCAACATAAAGGAAAGACGTATGTTGAAGTACAGGGACCTAGAGGGGTGGTCTTTATTTTGAAGATGGCGTATACAAACCATGTTATTTTGGAGGAAGTTAATCGAATAGCAAAGAAACTAAAGTATGTTTTTCAATATTCATGATCTTTTTCCCCAGCCTATCTTTGTCTGTCTATCAGTCTGTCTGCCTGTTTGTGGAGTTAACCCTTGTCATGCTGAGCCCGGAATATGCCTGCACATATGTGCAGGCTGATCTCAGTCTATACCACCTGATCTTCATTATTTTAATCAGAAAAACTTAAAAAAATTTTTGTTTTTTTTTTGTAAATATATATTGATTCTCAGTTAACCTAAAACACATTTTGATTGATTGTCTTGGCTATTTAGGATATAAAAATCATATTTGGCATGATGGATATCATTGATACATATCTGCATATATTGATCACATGATCATTTGACATGGTCAAAGTATTTTTGGGGGTCAAAATAAGCACAAGGGATTAAAAAAAGTATCTTTTTTAGCTCTTCTGATTGAAGGTCAGAAGACCTATAGCAATGGCTTGTTTCCTGCCTATCGATCTGTCTGTCTGTCTATTGAATTTTGCTTTTACTCTGTCCACAATTATCATTGGATTTTCTTGAAACTTTCACAGGATGATTATATGTTAAAAGAGATCATTGCTTTCAAAAATGGGGACAATTTATAGGAAAACATGGGAAAAAGGGCCTTATGGAATTTCACTTAAGAATTACACTCAGTCTAATCTTGTTTATGCAACAAAGTCCACAAATATGTTTGGATTCTTTTGAAATCTTCACAGTATTTTTATAGGGTCAAAAGGATCATGGCTTTCAAAAATGGTGACAGTCCATTTGATTACATAGGAAAAGGGGCCTTATGGGATTTGATTTCATTTAGGAATTTCACTAAATGCATTGTTGTTATATGCCGCTGAATGATGACATTTATTGATATCATCTTCTCAGTCTGTCCGACCATCCTGATATCAGAACATATGTACATCCATACATTACAATCTTGTGAACACAACTCCTCCTTCATATATGGACCAATTTTGATGAAACTTTCACAAAATGTTCCTAGTCACCTGACTCTGTGCATATTGTCAGAGTTTGGTGAATTTCAGTCACATTTGTGGATGCAACCCCTCCTCTATTAATGGAATCATATGGGTAGTGCAAAAAGTGTCGACCCAATTTATTTGACCGGACTTTGACCTCTTTGGAAGAAATACTTAACCTTTGTCTTGCTTTATATATTTAGAATGCTTTTTAAAATTGCACTCATGTCAAAGCACCAAAAGCAAAAGAATCCAAGGGTGTATGCATTCTTTCTTTTTCAAAATTAATTTCATAAACAATACTGCCTTGAAAGGGGACAAAAAGGTGGTGTAGACTAGGATCAGACTGCAAATAGGTGCAGGCTGATCTTTGTCTATACTTCCTGCCAAAGCAGGAATATACCAGGTTCAGCATGACAAGGATTAGAAACTTAGTTTTACCCTCACTTGAGGCTTGACAGAGCTGCAATACGGAAATTTATTATCAGTACTCCCTAAAATCTACAGGCCTCGGGGCCCAAGGACTGATAAAAGTGTGGATCCTTGTAGAATTCCTAATCACTTCCTAGATTTAGACATGTACAAACTTAGGTTGGTTCTTGTAATTCTAATGCAATCAAGAACCCTTGGGGTTTCTACAGAATAGACCTCGGGTGCAGTCATGAAAATGTGTCATTTTGCATATGGGTTTTTATGACGTCACATTCAAAGTATAATGTGAAAAAAATAATAGACGATTGGAAAGTATTAAAGAAATGTATTTTCTTGAACCTTATTGAACAAAGTACCACTTGAAGCCAGATTATCCATTAAATGACCGAATATTACTACACATGCGTGAGGTACTTTCCAGTTTAAGGAAAGTTCGAGCGATATTCTGAATGATTCTAATGATGTGATCTACGACCACTAGGAATCACAAATGTTGCCCAAAATGCACCAATTCTTTTATACCTTTTCAGAACAAAGGTGGCAAGGCATGCCAACTGGGTAAGAGCCTTTGAAGAGAAAGGGGAAATTGTTGTTCCTGTTACCCCTGATATGGATGTAACAATTATGGACAAATATATTGAAATCGCCATTGAGGCAGGGGCTGAGGATGTAATTGTAACTGAAAATGATATAATGGCACCCGATGTTGATAGATTATTAAAGGTCAGTATTCTGTCAAATTTGAGTGCAAATAAGGGCATAGCTCCCATAGGGCAATTTACACATATGCGCAAAAGAAATAAACCTCTGTAGAAAAATATCCTTGCTGAATGATCATAACATCGAAACTACAGCTTATTCAGCTGTAGTTACGATGTTTTGAATATTCACCAACGCTCAAATCATAAAAAAGGAGCAAATGGAGGACATTCATCATTTGTCACAGTCCTTATATAGCGTCTTTTTCCTATATATCGCTTAGGTGGAGCCTTCTGAGTGTGTATAAATTTAAAAGTCCTAGATACGCCTATGGCAAATGGAGGGCAAATCCATGGATTCCTGGTATGTTAAGAACTTTGTGTAATTGACAAGTTGAATGATTTTAGAATGATTTTGGAATGAAATTGAATGAATGCAATGAGTGAGTTTTGAGTGTAATTCAAGAGAGATAAAACAAAATCACTAATTTTGTCCAAATTAAATGAAATATGCAATATTTTGTACCTTCCTTTACTAAAATAGACATAATTTTCTGTTCCAACCAATAAAATTTATAGTTTGATAGATTTTATTGAAATGTTGATCTTGTTGTACAATTTCAAAATGTTTTAGACTGATTTAAAAGTATTTTTGAATGGTTTGATTGAGTGTTTCTGGAAAAGATGAATGGAGCACTGAGTGAGAAAGTTTGAATGGTTTTGACTGATATAAAAGTCAAATTTTTATGATGCTTCTTACTGTAAGTATCTAGATAATACTACAACAGCAACCATTCCTAGCCTTAAAGTGCTAATCATAGATGGGCTTATATATAATACATATTTAGTGATTTCTATGAAAAAAAATATCTAACGAGGTTCAGGGAATTGATATTTGTTGAGGCTCTATTCCCACAACCAAGTTAGATATTTGTTCTTAAAATACACTAAGTATGTATTATATTTATGTTATAACGACTATTTGCCTTGTTTTCTTCAATATTTCTATTAGAAATGCAATTTCTAAAAATAGCTTCATTATGTTATTTTTCTGAAAATATCCATATGATATCATGAAAAATATCATATGGGGTGTTATCACACGTTTATTTGTATAGTTATAAAATTATTCAGCCTTTGGTGATAGACTAAGTCATAAAAGATGTGTGCTGCCACTAAAGATTTAACTTATTAACCCAAATTAGAAAGTCCAATGGTATTTAAACTGTACAAGGACAACAGCTTATAAATATTTTAAATAAACAAATATTTTTATGCCCCCCGTAGAGATCAGGGGTATATTGTTTTACTGTTGTCCGTCTGTCCCTCCATCTGTCTGTCTGTCTGCAAAACTTAACCAAAAAACTTAACATTGCCAGTATTTTCAAGGCTATTCAAGATACAATGCTCATATTTGTTATGAAGATAGATCTCAATGATAAACATCTGCTGGTTCCAACGACAAGATCTTATGACAAGGTAGAGGTCATAGATCAAGGTCAAATTCCGAAAATTTGCCGTTTCAGGGGCATTCATCTTTCATAAACGCATCTTGTTTCATTTAGCCCTTGCAGCTTGCATCAACAAATTATAAACTATTCTTTAATTTTTTCGCTGGTTTATCGAGAAATAACAGTAGATTATCACTGGATAATCTCACCTCAAATGCAGTGAAATTATCAAAAACTTATACTCTGCTTTGGTGCATTTCATCCTATCTGACGTCATCTATGCGGGGCGATATAAGTGACGTCACATTGAACGTTGCATAGCAATCACGTACAAAATGACGCGCTTTACGAAAATATGTCCTAGAAATGTCACTTTTTTCTCATTTTTGCATTAAAGAAATAGAATAATTGTTTGTTTCAGTGTAAGATCGATAAATTTTTCATTTCATGAACAACCGTAAAAATATAGCTTTCATTATTCACTCCATGAAATATAAATCGATCTTACACTGAAACAAACGATTATCCTCTATATATTTATTTCAAATACTTATATTTTAGCCAAATATTACAACATATAATTATTACCTATCAGGGAAAAATGACAATCTGTTAAGTACTTGTTCACGATAGTCAGACTGCCTGAATTTGGCTGATGTTCATTCTATTTCCCTATGAAAGTATTTTTAACTCTGCCCTTTTCAGAGAAAACCAAAGGAATCATGATCACCTTGGCATTGTTTGCGTTGGCATAAGTGTAGGCGTGACAAACTTTAACCTTTGTCATTTTTCTAGTGTTAGTGAAGACGTCTTCATGAAACTCGGTTTGTGTGTTCAACATCACAACAGCTATCCAGACTATCAAGGGTGATAACTTTGAAAGCACTTTAAGCTCGGCTGTTTTCGGAAAAACCCTGAGGTACTATTATCATTCGCATTGGTGTTGGCGTTGGCATGACAAACTTAAACCTTGGTCATATCTCTGTTGTTATTGAAGATATCTAAATGAAATTTGGCACTTGTGTTCACCATCATAACTATTACCAAAACCATCAAGAGGGATAATTCTGGAAATATTTTTGTAAGAGTTATGTCCCTTTTTTGGACATAGAATTTGTTGCATTCTCCGGCACCTGTAGCCAAGCATAACACCTGAAGGCAGTGCTCTTGTTGTAAGATTAATGCCCCCCTTTTCTGTCTGTAAAACTTAACCAAAAAACTTAGCATTGCCACTTACTTCAAGGCTATTCAAGATACAATGCTCATAATTGGTAGGATGATAGATCTCCATGTTGCACATCTATAGAATCAAAGGTCTAGGTCATGTGACAAGGTAAAGGTCATAAGTCAAGGTCAAAGTTTAAGAAAAATTGCCATTTTTTGGCACATTTGTGTTACACAAACATATCCTGTCCGACTTGGTTATTTGCATTATCCAGCACATGCAGCTGAGTGTTAGCACCAGTAAGCAGTATTCTTGTTTTTCAACATCCAAATGAATTGTTTGCCAAAAATGTTTGTTACACATCCTCAAAAGGCCCTTTTCCTGTAATGGGTCACAAAAAAGTGTATTTGAATTTTAGCCGGGCGTCTTTGAAAGATGTGCCAAGGCGGCTTGCTAAGCAGTAGCACAATGTGTCACAGCCCTTGGTTTGAAAGCCTTTATGTCATAAGGCTATCAATCTGGGGGCTGTGAGTTTGAACCATGGCTTTGCCAACTTTTATCTGACTATTGCCAAAGTCACTGTGACTCATCATTTGTCTCCCACCACTGGGCCCAAGATAAGTTCTAAGTGTGCTTAAGTGGGATGAGCAGTACATCGATGGTTCAGTGCGAAATAGTTGTAAATCCCTATAAACTTATAGGGAGTTACAACTGTTTCACTTTCACCATCGACATAGCTTGGGTGTAATGTTGTGGTTGTACTGGTATTATTGCAGTGACGTTGAATGTGACGTTTAAGCCCCAACAAACAGACATACATCCATGTTCAATAAACCATTATTATTGTTTATTAATTCTTTCTCTTTATTACATTCTATCATCAAAATAATTCAAAATGTGCTTCTGCTATAGCCATTTTCAATTTGATTAAAATTAATCTTTGTAAGTGTGCGATTCGACAATTACACTAACTCTCATGGACTATTAGGGAGGATCGGCACACACAAATGTGCAGGCTGATTTTCACTTGTCAATCCATGTAAGATCATACAAATTCATATAGATAGATAAAAATATTGCTCAGGGTAAGAATAGACATATTGATCATGACTTACTTCAAGTGCATACATATAGGTGACTTATAAGCCCAAAGGGCTAGATGTGCTAATTCAGATTTTGTGTACTTTTGAATTAATATGTTTAATCACACATGTCACTATAATACAGTTAGTTACATTCTGAAATTGACATTCATCTCAATCAAAACCATTCTAAATCACTCGCTCAGCGCTCCATTCACTCATTCAAAACATGACTCAAATCGATCAAAAACGCTCCAAATGACCAAAAAGAATACAATCAACAGCTACATTCAAAATAAATATGAATGGGAAAAAAATAGTGATTTTGCTGACATAATTGAAATTGTTAGCATCTGATTGGTTCTTGAAGGAATAGGAAGCAATTTACAGAACTTTCATGCATATTTTATTAAAGGGAGGTAATGAATATCGCCATCATGAACAAAATTAGTCATATTGGATTACCTCTCTTTTATTTCACCTAAAACTCGCTCCACACACTCATTCATTTTCATTCCAAGTTCATTCCAAAATCATTCATCTTGTCAATTTCACGATGTTTTTTACTGTAAAACCATTTCTGATTTTATCTATTTAATCTAATTTCAGTTTCACTGTGATCCTTTACGACTTGACTCAGTTGCCAAGGAAATTCGGGAGACGTTTGATTTGAGTGTGTATTCTAAGGACACTGATCTTATCCCACACACGTTTGCAACTTTAACATCGGAAGAAGACATGAAGCATTGTGAGATTGTGATAGAGAAAATGTTAGAACTAGAAAGTGTAGAAAAGGTGTTTGATAACATTGCCCCACCTGAGGATTGAAAAATATGTATATTGTTGCTAGATATTAAAAATAGGAATTAGACCTCTTCGGAATTGAAAAGAGTTTATGAACACAATGAACTGTTTAAATTCCAAAGAAAGTTAAAAAGAATAGAAAATATTGTGATTTAAAAGGGAAATTGCATGTCACAAGCTATTAAAATTAGAAGAAATTGTGAAAAAAGGCAATTCTCCTTTAGCTACAATGTTTCTATTGATTATTTATTCATTGCATGAAAATTCCAGATTATGTTGAAATGGGTTAAAGAAATCGGAAGAAAGAAATACTGATAGAAAGGGATGACCCAAATATCATACATGTAAAAATAGTTTTATTAAGTTGTAGTAGTATAAGATCTAGGAGATCCAGAGGGGTTTCGGGGGGTTGGAACAAAGCCCTCTGAAACTCAATTAATTATCATGTATAAATTCAATAACCCCTCTCCTGCTGTTCACGAAATATTCCTGTTCGAAAAAAATATTTTGAAGACTGGATAGACTAAGATCAGTCTGCACCACTGTGCAGTCTGATCTTGGCATATATGGTCTGCCTTCTACTTGAATTTTGTGTTAAAAGTCCTTGAGCATTCTTGTTTCTATGTAAAAAAAATAGGAAATGTGTTTAAGAATATTTAAATTCAGCAGAATAAGGGTTAATATTGTGTAGGACTGGGGAAACAAACCCCCAACATGTATGTTTGAATTACCTTTTTAGAAATCCTGGATCCGCCACTGCTGTGACCGATCAAGAATTTCTGTAAAGGGGGTTCAAACATACAAAAAGTGGTGTTCGTTTTCCTTGTATTACACCATTTAAACCCTTATCCTGCTGAATTTAAATTTCCTATTTTTGGACATATGTGTATCAACAGGACGGTCTAAAGATTTTATTCCACATAGATAAGTCGAGTAGAAGGTAGGCAGTGTATGCTAAGATCAGACTGAACAACTATTCAGGCTGTTCAGCTGTGCAGGCTGATCTTGGTCTATATTGTCTGCCAAAGCTTTGTTCACAACAGGCATATGTATTGACAGCAGGAGAAGGGTTAACTGAAATTCTGCATGTAAATGAAATAATTGGGTTTCAGTGAGGGGTGCGTTTAACCCTTTCCTGTTTTATAAATTTTTGGACCTGCCCAAATTCAAAGGTTTTGCAGACGAAAATTTAAAGTGGATTTAATTTGAAAAACAACCATTCGGTAGGGTAGAAAATAGTGTGGAAAAACAAGCAATTGCTTGTCAGAAGCAATTTCTTCTTTTTATGCCCCCGTGCACATTCACTGGCGTTTATCACCATGTGTTAAGGTAAATGCACTTTATACTCCAATAAACGCAGTGGAAAATACACTCATCCCTATAATGTATTGTTTACGTCCCATGATCTTTCTACGAGCGTCCCCCACATTATTGCGGATGCACATCACTGTGCATTTCATTCTTTATTTCAAGCTTTGTTAGCTCAGTGGTAACGCCTTGGGCTACAATTAGTTACATCTTTAAATTGACATCACCCCAATCAAAAACATTCTAAATCACTCACTCAGTGCTCCATTCATTTATTCATTCATTCATTCAAAACACTCTCTCAAACCATTCAAAAATGCTCAAGCCCATTGAAAAATATAGAATCAACAACGTCATTCAAAAAAGATTTTGATAGAGAAAAATCGCGATTTCACCGACATAATTTAAATTGTTAGTGTCTCATAGGTTCTTGGAGAAAATGAAGCTATCAAAAGAACTTGTATGCATGTTTAATTACAGGGAGGTAGTAAACATCGCTTATTTTGTTAATCCTAAACAAAATTTGCGATGTGGGATTACTGTACCTTCCATTAAATTCACTCAAAGCTCGCTCTACACACTCATTCAATTTCATTCTTAAATCACTCCAAAATCATTCAACTTGTCAATTTCACGATGTTCTTAACTGTTTCAATCCTTGGGTCATGAATTCGAACTCTGGCTCAGTTAATTTTCATTCAAAATGTTACAAAAATTAATGTGACACTAGTCTTATGGCTCCCACCAATAGGCACATTATATTTGGTACGCCTAAATGGGATGAACGACTGGTGGCTTGTGGTTGCTATGGTGTGAGAAACGACATGAAACCATGGCTAGGTGCACCAGATACTACTGCAATAATGTTGAGAGTGGCATCAAACCCCACACAGACAATCATCTCATTCTTCGACTTCCTCTCCATCACTGTTTCTTGTATCTTCACCCTGTGGTAGAATAAACTTATTTATAAATATTTGTTTTTAATTCGAATCAACAATAAATCACAAAGAGAAATTGACGCTCATCTCGTAAGAAAAAGTACAAAAAAAAACAAAACAAAAAAAAAATAAAATCATTCGCTCAGTGCCCCAAGCATTTATTCTAAACAAACACACAAAAACGCTCCAAAATTGTCGAAAACACTTCGAAATTGTTAACATTGATCAACATTTTGATCTAATAACTCAAATTATTCATGATTTTATTTGCTGGTTTCAAAGTGTTTTGAAATGAGAAACTTCAATTATTCATATTCGAATGGAAAAATGATCAAAGCGCTTCTTGTAAACGACAAAAATACCTGATCGACCGTGATAAGACATCCTAATTCTGTTTTTTCGAAAAAAAAGCCTTGTGACGTTATACTGTCACATCAGAAGGTGACGGTTTCGACAGTAAATGTAGATTTTACAGTTATGATCATTGTGTAATTGACTTTCACTCGGATCAAAACCATTCTAAATGGCTCACTAACGCTAAAAAAATTCAATAAAACGCTCAACAACTACTCACAAATCGCTGGTAAAATCCAAGATTTCACTTTTTAAAATCTGGAATCGTCTAATTAGATCTAGTTCATGAAGAAATGGAAAGATATCTATAGAAAATTATTGACATTTTATAAAAGGGAGGTAATAAAAATTGGTAATTGTGTTCAACTCTTTGTTAAACATATTCATCCCACCAATTCAATTTCAATCTGAAATCATTCAAAAATGAATAACAATGTCAATTTCACGATGTTGTTAACTGTACTATTCCACGTATTTCTTACCTTCTTCGGGACGAAAATTTTGACCACAAATTTGAAGATACTGAAAGTCCAGGTTATATTCAACACCAACAATGTGTACAATAGAACGTTGAAAAAGGCATGAGTGAAAAATGTACGGTTGATATACGATCGGTATGGTAAGATAGAACAACTGTATATCACACTGAAATTGACAAAAATCACGATTTGTTACCATATTAGATCTACTTTTAATGATATTTGTACGATCTAACTTGTCTAACAACTGATAATAATGAAAGTCAAGTTAAGATTTAACACAGTCAGTGTGTACATGTTTGTCAATTTGTCAACCGTACAATTTTTCTTGTGAGAATTTTCCATCGTTCTATACACAATAATAGATTGCTGAAAATGCTCGCGTGAAGCATGTACGGTTTACATACGTACAGTGCTGCAGAAAAGTGAAGTTGTATATCACTTTGAATTTGGCAGAATACACGATTTTGTTATAATCTCAGAACTTCTTTTACTAGGTATAGGTTATATTCAATATCAGCAGTGTGCATTTTCACACATGCCTTGTCAACGTTCCATTATCCGGTGAAGTGAAACGTTGAAAAAAGGCTCATGTGAAAATTGAAAAGAAACAGTGTTTTGTTACCATATTAGATCTAATTTAAATTCATTCGAGCTAATTAGTTTGACAATTGTAAATAATGAAAGTCAAGTTTATATTCAACACCAACGTTTTTTACATGTATGTCCACCATACGATTTTTCATACGCGATTTTATCAACGTTGTATAATAGTAGAACGTCGAAAAAGGCTCGTGTGAGAAATTTTCGGTTAATATACATACAGTACAGTACAATAGTACAGTTGATTATCCCACTGAAATTGAAAGATAACATGATTTTGTGTCTAAGATTATTTTTTATAAGCTCTCCTGGCCGAAGAACACTGGCCCTATTGCATTGCGCTGTGTCCGGTTGTGTGCCCATCCGTGTCCGTATTTATCAAAATAGTACTTCGTTATAACAAAATGCTAATTCAATATATCGGATTAGTTTTTTGTTGTAATGAAATAATATTTTGATAAATTTGACAAAAATATTTCGTTTTAACGAATTATTAGTTCGCTATAACAAATAAGTTATTCATTACAACGAATAAGTATTTTTTCGTTTTATCGAATAAATAATTCGTTAAGACGATCACATTTTTTCGTTTTTAACGAATGCATACTTTGTTTAGACGAATTAATATTTCGTTTCGAAATATTGTAGTATTTCGTTATAACAAATAAAATTTTTTGTTACACCGAATTAATATTTTTCGTTTTATCGAATAAATAATTTGTTAAGTAATTTGTTGAAACGAATTAATATTTCGTTTTATCGAAGTGGTATTTCGTTTTTAGCTCCACTGGCTGAAAGCCACTGGGGCTATTGTCATGGCGTTGTGTCCGTCGTGCGTGCGTGCGTGCGTACGTCTGTGCGTCCGGTCGTAAACTTTTTCTTTAAAAATCTTCTCCTCAGAAACTACTGGATGGATTTCAACCAAACTTCACAGGAATGATCCTTGGGTGACCCTCTTTCAAAGTTGTTCAAAAAATTTTGATCCAATGAAAAACATGGATTTTATGGGCGTGGCTAATTTCCAAATATGGTAAAAAGTGAGTTTTCTCAGGTTCTAATAAATGGATACCAATTAAATTTTACATGAATGATACTTGGGTGACCCTTTATCAGTCTACAAAAAATCATTGTAATCGGATGGAAAATATGCATTTTATGGGCGGAGGTCATTTCTCTATATGTTATAAAGTGGAAACTTTGAAAATCATTTTCTCAGAATGTAACTGATGGATATCAAGTAAATTTCACTGGAATGGTCCTTGAGTGATCCTTTATCAGTCTACAAAAAATCATTGTGATCGGATGGAAAGTATGTATTTTATGGACGGAGGTCATTTCTCTATATGTTATATAGTGGAAACTTTGAAAATCATTTTCTCAGAATGTAACAGATGGATATGAACTAAATTTCACTGGAGTGATACTTGAGTGACCCTTTATCAGTCTACAAAAAATCATTGTGATCTGTTGAAAAATTTGCATTTTATGGGCAGAGGTCATTTCTCTATATATTATATAGTGGAAAATTTGCAAATCATTTCCTCAGAATCTAATTTTTGAATATCAACCAAATTTCACTGGTATGATCCTTGAGTGACTCTTTATCAGTGTACCAAAAATTATTTTGATTGGATGAAAAATATGCATTTTATGGGCGGAGGTCATTCCTCAATATGTTAAATAGTGGAAACTATGAAAATTATTTTCTCAGAATGTAACTGATGAAATCATTTTCATCATCAGTAGAACCCCAAATATCTAAAAATCTAGTCAAAACATTTTTTGGCTTTTACAAGAATTTCAAGCCTGTGGAGCGACTCAAGCCATTCATGGCTTTTTAGTTATTGAAATAAAACAATGTGGTAGATCATGTCACCTACATGGCTCCGTCGTATATAAATGTATGTACATAGACATCCGATTTTTTTTTATATCTGGGCCCAAAATTACTATATTTTTTCGTGCTCAGCTGCGAAATTACTCTGTTGTAATACTTTAATTAAAGATGAAACTAAAAGATTATGCATCTATTAATACGTTGTTATAAACATCATTATCTTTTAGATTCATACATTTATTCAAATTCTAAGTTTGAGCAAATTCTCATTTGAGAACGAAACAGGTTTCATGAACTAGGACCCAGAATGCATAAGGATATGTACTTACAGATATGGGTAGCAGCCTAGTCTAGACAAAATCCAAATTATGAAGAACATTAGGAAACATCCGTCTGCCGC
Organism: Fragum whitleyi; assembly: GCA_948146395.1. Classification (NCBI taxonomy): domain Eukaryota; kingdom Metazoa; phylum Mollusca; class Bivalvia; order Cardiida; family Cardiidae; genus Fragum; species Fragum whitleyi. The sequence goes on from OX411556.1 coordinate 21,439,387, forward strand.
TTTACCCATGCTACAGTATTTCAAAAGTTTAGCCATCTATAATAAATAGAATATTATCGCTTCTTTCAGTGTAAGATCGGTTAATAATCATTTTGAGTGAACAACAATACTACATTAGCTTTTGTTGTTCACGAAAATAAAGATGTTTGTCGATCGTACTCAAAAAACAAATCATACGCCATTAAGATTTGTGACCCGTCACGCGAAAAGGGACCATCTGGGTTGTACGTAAAGTGTTGATCCTGGTGTGACTGCGCGTATTGCGCAGACTGACCAGGGTCGAAACTTTTCGAGTTTTGCTAATTTCCGGCTCTAGAATGATCAATCTACCTTCCCGTGAAAGAGTTTTTGAATGCGAACTCTGTTAGGCCTGTACTAGGACTAACCTCAAATTTAAATATCCATTTTACAGAATTCCCAGATGGCACCTTTTTGCATGACGGGTCACATTTGTTTATTCGGCCCCACTCAGATTACGTCAAATAGAGTTAAAAAAAAGAAAAAAAAAGAAAAAAAAAGAAAAAACCGGAAGCATGGACTATTCTTTTTTTTTAAATTTGAACGGTTTGGCGGTGAGATTATTAAGTGAAAACCTACTATTGTTCCTCGATAATCCATCGAAAAGCATAAAAGAATATAGAAATAGCATGGTACATTACCGTGTTTGCTTAAAAATTGTGATTACTTCCAAATCCATAAACTTTGTCATTTCAATAATTTTATAGGCCTTAGGTGCAGTATTTCCAATAAATAAATTGTGTTCCTTATCTTATTTTTTTCTCTCTGTTTTTTGACAAAAAGCATATATAGAGTTAAGAACAATGTGAAATTAACAGCCATTCCGATCAAAGTCATTCTAAATCATTCATTCATTCATTCCAAATACTCAAATCGGTCAAAATCGCTCCGAAACCATTCGAAAATATTTCGAAATATTTCAAAACCTCGACCAAAACCTTGCTAAATGTCTCTCTAAGGGCTCCATTTATTCGTTCAAAACACCTACTCCAGTCAATAAAAAACGCTCCGCAATCGTTTAAAAATCCTTCAAAACGGTCATCATTGCATTGAAATTTATCGAATTATTTCATGATCTTAGCTGATGTGGATTTAAAGGCGACAGATTGGCCCGTGTGACACACAAATTGAAAACTTCGTGGATTTTTTTTTAAATGGAGGTAAAAAAATGGACGAAATTAGCGATATTGTATTATATCCCTTAAATTTCGTTCAAAATTAATCCACGCATATATTCGATATATTACAAAGTTATTCAGCTTGTCAACAACACAGTGATATTAAATATATCTAGGAAAATTTGACCAGTGAAACCGGAATCGAGGGTGTCGTGTCAATAATATGAAAAAAAGATGACTAACTGCATGTTTTTTGGTAAACTAAGATGTTGATCCCTACTGGGATTCTCGTAACAGTCTGGCGCTGGTACTCTTATTTGACACGGGGGTTATAGCGCAAGATTTCAATTATTCTATATTCGACATCGCTGGTTTGATATATATCGGAATTTAAGTGTTTTGCCACTGAGTGTCATTTTTATACGCCCGTTGAAGACGGGACGTATTATGGGATCACCCGTGACGTCCGGCGTCCGGCGTCCGGCGTCCGGGCGTCCGGGCGTCCGGCGGCGTCCACTTCTTTGTCCAGAGCATAACTCTGTCACTTGAAGTCCGATGGACTTCAATCTTGGCAATTATATTCTTCTCATCATTGCGGAGTGCAGTGCACAAGAACCATAACTCTATCTGGCCTATTTTTTGAGTTATTGCCCTTTGTTGTTTTTCAGACTTGAATCTTGTCCGGAGTATATCTCTAAAAGTATAATAGCTAGGATCATGAAACTTCATGGGTGTATAGATCTCACCAAGGGGGAGTGCAGTGCACAAGAACCACAACTCTACCTGGCCTATTTTTTGAGTTATTGCCCTTTGTTGTTTTTCAGACTTGAATCTTGTCCGGAGTATATCTCTAATAGTATAATAGCTAGGATCATGAAACTGCATTGGTGTATAGATCTCACCAAGGGGGAGTGCAGTGCACAAGAACCATAACTCTACCTGGCCTATTTTTTGAGTTATTGCCCTTTGTTGTTTTTTAGACTAGAATCTTGTCCGGAGTATATCTCTAAAAGTATAATAGCTAGGATCATGAAACTTCATGGGTGTATAGATCTCACCAAGAGGGAGTGCAGTGCACAAGAACCACAACTCTACCTTACCTATTTTTTGAGTTATTGCCCTTTGTTGTTTTTCAGACTTGAATCTTGTCCGGAGTATATCTCTTAAATTTTAAAAGCTAGGATCATGAAACTTCATGGGTGTATAGATCTCACCAAGGGGGAGTGCAGTGCACAAGAACCATAACTCTACCCGGCCTATTTTTTGAGTTATTGCCCTTTGTTGTTTTTCAGACTTGAATCTTGTCCGGAGTATATCTCTTAAAGTATAATAGCTAGGATCATGAAACTTCATGGGTGTATAGATCTCACCAAGGGGGAGCGCAGTGCACAAGAACCACAACTCTACCTTGCCTATTTTTGAGTTATTGCCCTTTGTTGTTTTTCAGACTTGAATCTTGTCCGGAGTATATCTCTAAAAGTATAATAGCTAGGATAATGAAACTGCATGGGTGTAAAGATCTCACCAAGGGGGAGTGCAGTGTACAAGAACCACAACTCTACCTGACCTATTTTTTGAGTTATTGCCCTTTGTTGTTTTTCAGACTTGAATCTTGTCCGGAGTATATCTCTTAAAGTATAATAGCTAGGATCATGAAACTTCATGGTTGTATAGATGTCATCAAGGGGGAGTGCAGTGTACAAGAACCATGATTCTACCTGGCCTATTTTTCGAGTTATTGCACATTGTTGTTTTTCATACTAGAATCTTGTCCGGAGTATATCTCTAAAAGTATAATAGCTAGGATCATGAAACTTCATGGGTGAAAAAATTATTCATTCAAAATAACCTCAGTTCTATTCAAACCCCCAGTTAATACTAAGCAGTGTGACGGGCGTATCTTGTGACAATTTCGCACCTTGTTTTAAAAGTATATCTCTAAGATGTTTTAGATTCTGATTTGGAATTCACGTTTAGTTTTATCCCACGTACTGCTAAGAACATTTTTTTCAATTTAAAGGTAGACTACATTTCTTGTAGTACAGCTTCCTCTTAAATTGCATCGGTTTGTTTGTATTTTGTTTGAATAGGTTTTACGTCGCTTTCAATAATCTTTCAGCTATATCGCGGTATTGGAACGTAGTGTAAGAGATTCGGAAGATCTAGCTCTTGTTCATTTTGCTGCAGAAGTTGCAGTTAGTGAGCTAACAATCTTCAATGAAGTTCTGTATTATCACACCAGAAGAGCTATACGATCCTTTTATGTTGTCGACTTAGGAAATAATTCATTCAGTGTTATTCCTATTAGGTTGTCGGCATAGAAAATACTTCATTTAGTGTTATTCCTATTATGTTGTCGACATAGGAAATAATTCATTCAGTGTTATTACTATTAGGTTGTCGACATAGGAAATAATTCATTTAGTGTTATTCCTATTAGGTTGTCGGCATAAGAAATACATCATTCAGCGTTATCCCTTTTTGGTTGTCGACATAGGAAAAATCTTCATTCAATGTTATTCCTATTAGGTTGTCGTATCAACAGAGTTTAACTTACACATAGCCATGGATCTGTAGCAGTATGGAATAACAACACCAGGGACCCGGCACGTACAAAGTTACACATCCAGGAGAAATACAGCAGAGCAATTGTGGCAGTATGGTGAACTATTATTTCTGGTATATCCTATAAACAATCGGAGATATAGGCCACGGCGGAGAATCACGTGACACAACAATTTCAGATAATCGTCTAAAATCCTGTTAAAGCCCCCGTCTGCGTTTGGAGTAAAAAAACTCTTTCGTGAATATTCTCTCAATATTTTTTCTTGATTTAGTCTTATAAAAGATGAGTTACATAAAAAACAAATCAATCGACAAACGGCGGCTTTTTCGTCAAACGCATAATCTGCCTATAAGTAAAATATGAAAATGAGATTTTGGTCACTTGAAATACGCCAACTTGCAAGAGCGTTAAAGGAGCGGTATTCAGATTGGAGAGGTTATGCCTCTATTTAGATCATCGCACCATAATCATTTGCATAACCGGGTTTTTGAATGACATGCTTATCATCAAAGTTTGAGAATAAAAGTCTAGGTTTGGTGTACATAGTCGTCTAAGATTATGTCTTGCGTTTCGGAAATGTTCACGAACACAGACGGGGATTTAATACTTGACCAGTTTGAATTCGGTTGAAGCAAATAAGGTTGGAATAAATCAAAATCTGCTGATTTTAACATATCTTTAAAAATTCTGCTGATAAAAAAAAGTTATTGACGATCAAGTTAAAATTTACTTGGTCGTCAATCACTTTTTATCGGTAGATCTTACACATTCAGCAAATCTCTGGCGATTTCCACATTCTCTGCTTCAAACAGTTTCTGAATCCGTCAAGTATTTACAGAATTTCTGGAAAAAATATTAAAAAAAATATGTGTCACGTGATTTCCCACCGTGTAGTTTGTAGGTGTTTTTGTCCATCCATATATACACAAAGAAAAAGTAAAGCAAAGTCCGATTTTCATCAAGCTAGTTCTCGACAAAAATGAAATTGATTGTTTTCATATAGGCGTTTTTTTAACCTGAGCTCTGACTAAGCCACTGAGTTTATTACCATAGGGATTTAAAAAGCATATGACAGGAATTGAACTTTATCCCTGCACTTCAAGTATGAAAGAACATGTAAGATCAATCCTTACGATTTAAACAAGCAATAAATTTCGTTTGAAAGTTAAATTAACCTTTTTTAAAAGCGTTGTTTTAATGTTTTATCTATTTCAAGAAATAATTTAAGGTAACCTTACAGTAAAGAGTAGATTTCACGGCTCTACCTATACGTCTTGGTCTTAAACGACGTCAGGGCTATAGAAAACAGCTGATCATACTTCGCGTATTTAATACAGAGTGAGATTTTTTCGTTAAATATCTTCTTTAAAAACATAAACATAGCAAATCAAACATTCACCCTGATTTCATTAGTAGAAACTTTTACCTTTCGCTTATGATCCGAGGTGACAGTGAAAACCAGACTCCAATAAAAAGACAGTTCTGTCATATAGTACCAATAAATATCATCGTCAACAAACTGAAATAGGTGAATCGCGAAACTCATAGTGAAAATGGACCGTCTTCTAAAATTATCGACGCTGGTTTGACAGCACAATTTACTCTGACGTATCATACAGTTAAGAGCATAGTGTAATTAACCCATATCCCGGTCAAAACCGTTCTAAATCGCATTCAGCGCTCCATTCATTCATTCCAAACACTCACTCAAATCACTCGAAAACGCTCAAAAATTACCAAAAAGATACGATCAAAAAGTATATTCAAAATAAAAATCGCTAGCAAAAAATCCACGATTTCTCTGACTAAATTGAATTTTGAAAGCGTCTGATTATTTGCGAAGACATTAAAAGCTACTTATAGCTTTTGTATCCATATCTTATTAAAAGGAGGCATAAAAATAGCTAATTTTGTTTATCTTGAACAAAATTAGCGATATTGGATTACTTCCGTTTAATTTCACTCAAAACTTACTCCTTTCGCACAGTGAATTACATTCCAAAATCATTCCAATATTATGTAGCTTGTCAAGTTCATGATGTTTTTAACTGTATGTGTAAATAAACAGACCAGACAAGAAAAAAATATCTATTTTGAACTGAGAATTCAATTCTTTACCGCGGATTTGTCACTACGGTTTTGATAAAAATTCGAAGGTTTGTTAGAAATAAATAATGAAGAGAATACGACTGCATTTTGTTAAACATTTTACGATTGTCTTCTAAAACATTTTTTCCCGACAAACCCGTGTTTGGTCAGTGAAAGCATGACTTACTTGTGGAAAGCCTTTCCATATATGTGCACTATCCCATAACCATGGCTTCTGAAACACACAAAAAATGAAAATGAATAAGAAATTATTGTTTGGAGATATCTAACAAGAGTTTCAGATCTCACACTTTTAATTTAGGCCCTACATTTTGAAATTCTAAGTTAATCTTCCTATATTGTGCAAATGAAATTATCGATCAGAACATATTTTTTTGTTATAGACTTAATGGTCGAGTTATGTGTCGACCAATCTATATGGACAAACCTCTTAATAAAACACCTCCTCAGAAAGTTCGATAAACTTAAAAAATCCAAATGAGTATCAAATGACTAAAAAAATCATTTTTCAGTTATTTCATCCTCTCTGAAATTCTTTTAACAAAACTATTCTTCACCTCTAGCTCTCTTTTACTTTGAATGATCATTTGCCTTAATTTACAAAAACAACCCCAAATCATTTGAATGTGGAAAGAGATGTATATTCCTTCGATATGCAATATACATATACTTAGATACTCAAAGAGTACATAAACTGCATTAAAAACAACATGATTGGTTATAATCCATGATTTTTGTCCTGACAGTGCTGAGCCTAAGTACCGGATCATTGCATCTAATGATAAGGTAAATCAGCTTTTATTCATAATTGCTTACTTCTATAGATAGTCGACATAAATAACTTGAAAGCTTAAATCGTAGATTGGTTACCAAAACCTCGTTACTTCAGCTTGGACAAGCTGAAGCTACGAGGCTTTGGTTACCCAACGATGAAAATTGTTCACTTTCTCCGAGCGCGTGAATCCTTTTGGTTTTTGGATACATTTATTTTTAACGCGTTAAAGATATTCTCGGACTCAATTTAGAAATAACCCAAAATACTGAAATGTCAACTCGCCAAATTACGTCACGGCTAAGCCACGCCCTGCCAACTCATTGATAACGCACAACACCGGTACTCTTAGAAGCCATCCGAACAAATATCACAAATATACGAATATTTGGATTCTTGAGAAACATGTAATAGGTAATCCCCATGATATATCTAAGTTATAAGAAATTCTTTCGTGGTTATTTCGTGGACAAATGGCAACACAAGCCCTGCGTTCAGGATGGCAAAACGCTACAAACTTTTTTCGGGGTATATTAAGTATACAGTTTGCACAATTTTGTCATCCTGAACGCAGGATGCACATGCGTGCAAAGCGGGGAATTATTGGAAATCTGTTTGCACTGTTTTGTCATCCTGAACGCAGGTTTGCTCTTACCTGCCAGAGAACAGCTAAACCGTACACAAAAATGGTGACGTAGAACACAAGACGCCAGCTGAAAATAAAACCACAACAATATTGAAAGGATTCGAGAGTTAGATATTTTTTCATACATTACATTAAGTATGTATTATATTTATCTTATAACCTCTATTTGTCTTGTTTTCGTCGATGTTTCTAACTGAAATGCAAGTTTCTTTAAATAACTGCATTATATCATTGTTCTAAAATTAACTATGTGGTATCATAAAAAATATCATACGGGATGTTATCACACGGAAATTTGTATAGATATAAGATAAATGCCTAACCCCTTTTTAATGAAGTATACGCAATTTTCTGTCTTTGTGTCTTCACAGACCACCCAGATGCTTTAAAATCGATGACAGCGAATAAAATTGTGGGATCATTTCATCAATTTGAATCAAATGTTGATAGTTTTGAGCCATTTCGAAGTGGTGTTTTTTTAACGGTTTTGGAGCGTTTATGAATGAGTTTTTTTGGAATCATGAATGAATAGGGCGCTAAGTGACCAATTTGGGTTGTTTTATTTTTAACCGAGATGACTGTCAATTTCTCAATGTTACTAGTACTAACTGTAAGACGCTTGGTATCTTCAATGATCAAAAGTGCCGAGCTGTCATTCTTAAGGAGGGTCCGCGGCAATACCAAATATTAACCAATAAATAGAGAATAATAGGTTAGTGTCTTAGATGGGTCAAGTTTATCGGGCGAGGCGTAGGAATTTATTAGGTGAGCCGCAGGCGAACCTAATAAATTCCGAAGCCGAGCCCGATAAACTTGACCCATCTAAGACACTAACCTATTATTCTATTTATCCTGTTACCATCAATTGGTAGCGAAAAATAAATGGGTGTAATAAAAAAATCCAATTTTAAATTCCGCGCCGAAAGAGGTGGGCGGAGTTTGGTTGGTGTCAATATCTCAACCGACAGAAGGGTCACAAAAATAGTTCCTATTAAAACCAAGATTTCGACTCAAAATACCAATAAATGGAGCTACGACGTGTTCAAAATTAATTGAAAGATAAAATTAAAGTTTTTCTGAGCATTTGAAGTGCCTCAAACTGTGTATGTTTGTCTTCGCTTCGGAAATACACAATTGTGTAAACAAACTGTAGTCAAAATTACCATGGTAAAGACACTTACCGAGAGGTGAGCACCTAGCTCCTAAACCTATCTGCTCTGGTCTTCATAGCAATTGTAGGTGACCACAGTGATGTTATATTCGTCTGGTCTCTTGGAAGGTGCAATGCTGAATGCCAGAATCTGGGATGATAGGTCAAGGGTTCACATTTAGTAATGCAGGGGTCAGCAGCATTATGGGAAGCTATTTATAGATAGAATTGGGGATTCCGGGTATATCCTAATTCTACAACACTCCCCCCAACTTTATTGAACCTGGCGGTCCCCTTATTGAACTCGCTAACAGGTCTCAAATATTCTAAAATTTGGCTTTCCCACATGTAACAGGGAGATTATTGGTCCCAGGGTGAACCAAGTCAACCTTGCCCTCACCTTTGGAATAGGTAGCTGACCATCATGTTTAAACGGTGTAACCCTCTTTAAGCATGACAGAACTCTTGGTATACCTCTCTTCATGTTGAGTTATGAGAAAGGCGGTCCTTACAGAAATGATGATCGTTATTTTCTTTTATCCTGTAAATTCTGGCTTGATTTTATGACTCCTCCAAATATGGACACATAAAGAACTCAAACAAAGTAGGGTTCTTGGTCCATGAACACCTGGTTGCAGTTTGGTAGAGCTCACTTTTTCAGAAGAATGTTGCACTTTGTGCTATAAGCATACACCAATTATCATTGAACACCAAGAAGCTCTCAAATGGAGTTGGGTCCTATGTTTTGATGTAAGACCCTTCTGTAAAATTGAAATAAGGGACTTTTACTTTTAACTGGTGCATCACTATCATTAACAGTTTAAGTCACATGTTGGTTACATTATCTTCAATAATGAGTTCTTGTTGCTCCTGGCTTCATATTTAAACAGACTCGAACATCCTCTACTAGCTGGTCTTTATTGGGGATCGGTCTGAATTTTCATATTTCTTTATAAGCCTCTCAGTAATTTACAGGCACCATGTATAGATATTTATTTCTCTTTTGTCCCTATATCAGCATTTCTTATACTTGACGGTTTTGCCTTCCTAAGTTTTATACTAACACCTTAATTCTTTTCTTCTATTTCCTTCCCTCTTTTATTTCTTTTTGCATGCTTAAATATTATCTCGACTCCCTTACAAGTCTATGGAAAGCTTGCCGGGTCGTATGAGCATGATGGCTTTTATTTACAGGACTTTCTTTGATGTTAGTATACTATCTATTTTACTTGAAGATCATTCCCCATTTACTTTAGTAAATATTTATTTAAGACCCATTTTTAAGTATGACTCTGAACTCTCTAGGAGTAGGTCAAGCAATTATTTAGTCTTGTTTTGTTGCCTGGCAGTCTGCTCTCAAATGACCTTCTTCACCGCATTTGAAACAGCGTTTTTTCATATAAGGTGACAATGATTTTTGTTCTACTGCTACCGTCAAAGCAGTAACCTTATCAATTAAATCGGCCACTTTTTGTTCCAAAACATATATTCTTTGACTCATCCGAGACTCAAACTCTTCCATTCTGGTAACTTCTTGAAAATGATCTGACTCTTTGGTGTTTGATTCAGAGGTAAGAGAAGTATAGGGAATTTGGTACTCAGGGTCAGATTCCTCGGGCTGACACAAACTTCTGGTTTGTCCTGTAAATCTTCCATATACAGCCCGGTTGGTATGTTGGAACCACCTGACTCGATCAATGGCTTCTTCCATGGATTTGGGCTTCTGGTTCATTGCATAAAATCCAGCCTCTTTATCCAAACAGCCTTGGCAGAATCTTGATACAGCCTGCTTGTTTATTTGATCTTCTGTTAAGTCAGGGTACGCTTGTATGGCCATATCGATGATCCGGTCACTCCATTCTACTATGCTCTCTCTTGGATGTTGAATGGTAGAACTGAACTGTATTTGTACTGTCTCTGGCATTTCTCTTTTATCAAATCGCATGGCCAGTCGACTAAGGACCTCAAAGTAACCTATGTTTGGGTCTCTGTCCACTAGATGTGTATAGAATTCGCTGGCTTTTCCTTGTAAAATCCAGGACAACACATCTCGCCGTTCCGTAGAATTCCATTTTTCCCTGTCCGCATAGCTGGAGAATTTCATTATGAAGGCACGCCAGTCAGATCTGCCATCGTAGCTTATGTCTGGAAGATTGACAGATCTTGTTTGAAGGGTATCCATTCCATAATCATATCTCTGTTCTTTATTTACTGGCTGATAGGAGTAGTTAATTGTATATGGCTCATAACTACCCCTTGGGGTGGACCAGTTCGGACACCTTACTTCATGAGTCTGGGTCCTAGAAGACGGATTACATACTTGTTTATGGACTGGTCCTCGCATACTGAGATTTGCATCCCAATGAACTTGTTGCCAGTTGTAATGCGGATAAGTTTCAAGTTCCCTTTCAGATTTATGTCCACCCAGTCGGTCAAGGGGATATGACTCAAAAACCTGGGTTGGCCTCACATTCATAGATTCGAAGTGTGATGTCAGATCCAGTCGGTCTGGAGAAAATGAGACACGAGACTGGTCTTTACCGTTTTTGAACACACTTGATTGTCTATTGCCGAATTCTGTTGTTACCTCTGACTTCCGGGCAGACTGACTATTATGAACAGTTTGAGAGTCTGTAGGTTTATATGGGCAGAAGTCAACACTTTTCATCGCGAGAGGTAGATTTTTAATTCCTAAGGTTGCAAATTGCTCTGGTGAGATTTTGCCGTATGAATCTCTGATTTCTAGTATTGTTCCTGCAATTTGTCTTCCAACACCTGGGATTAACTCTAGGTCGCGAGCACAACAACAGTTAATTTTCACTGGCTCCATTTTGATCTTTATTGTCTATTTGTTTTTTGTTAAGTTCTTGTCAGAGATCCTACAAGTTTTTGGTAAACTGTGGTCTCATTATTTCTAAGCCAGTTGATTTCTATGAACTGAAAGGGCAATTTTATGTTTCTTAAATAGTTGTCGTGTCCAACGTCCAAGACCTAAAGACAACACGAAACTCTTGGTTTGGTGTCTTAAGAGGTTCTATTGGCTAATTCTGTAAAGAGACTCAAGAAACTCAAAGTTCTGGTCTCTGGGCTCCTTGCTCTGTAAATAGACTCAAATAACTCTAGGTAACCTGGTTATTGGTCTAAAGGGCTCTGTTGCAAAGCAAGAATTTATTTATTAATTAGATCGATTTATGGTCAAACACCCAAAGCCAAAATCCTAAATTGTACAAGGAAAGGTTGCTAAGTTAATTCAAATATCCAATTCCTTTCCTCTTTCTTTCTCTCTCTTTTTTTTTTTTAGCTTCAAAGTCAAGTTTTGGAAAAACGGAAAGTAGAAGTAATTATTTAATGTATTGAGAATGTATTAATTATTTGCTTTCTTAAGTAAGAAATCACGAAATAAGGACATTGAAGTGAAGTTGAACTGGATCCAACACTTTTACATGTAAATTTTGGGTTAATCGAGCTGAAAAATATTTAGAGTGTGTTGGGGCCTTCTACTTTCGTTTTCTGGAACACGTTTTAAACGGGTTTATCTGACCATAAATCGATTACAAGATAATCGAGTTCGCGGATGATGGATAAGGGTTGAAGGACCAATTCACTTTATAATTGGTGAGAGAAGATGGCCAGAAATCGCCGCGATTACTAAATTAATAAGCAAAGTTTTGTTTTCTGCCGCGTGTATAAACGTTTCCGGCAGCGCCCCGAAAAACCCGCGAAAGTATGTCTGCGCAAGTTTCTGCGACGATGCCGGAAGCTGTATTCCAATTCAAAATGGCGATTTCTTCTCGATCCAAAATGGCCAAGGAAAGTAAATAAATACCAAAGTCGCTAATCTCAAATCGAAAGTCGATAAAATCGTTTCCGAGTCGTAGCAAACGATAATACTCGGTTGTAAACAAAGCAGCACAAGCACAATCGAGAGCAAAGCCACCGAAAATCGTCCTCGAAGAAATGAAGCGAAGTGAGATCGTATCACTTGTTCATCTGTTCGGGGAATCCCCCGTCTACGAAATCCGGAACGGTCTATTCTCTAAACGGGGGTCCATTCAACGTTTCCAAGTCGTAGCTCTCGATCAGGGTCGACCGCAGAGTATGCAAGTCAAACGAAACCGAGAGCAATTCCAGCGGAAACCTATCGAGACGCGAGATCGTATCGCATATATCCCGAAACGGAATCCTTATTCAACCCTTATCAATTCGTCACGTCGGCCATTTTCCCGCTACAAAAAATGACCAGCGCGAGGAATCGAAGAACCTGCAAAAGTGTTATCGATGTATCCAGCCTCGAGGGGGCTAACTCCGACTTTTCGACGGCTGGCAACATCAAGAAAACCTTACAAATTCTCGTGGCAACCCAGTAAAGCCATCGGATTGTCTAGTCTTGGTGGGGCTAACTCCGACTTTCCAAGCACTAGCAAAACCGAGAGAGTCCACTGGATTCCCAAGTTGCTGCGATTCAGCGTCCCAAAAGCCGACAACGCCAATGTAGTCAAAATTACCATGGTAAAGACACTTACCGAGAGGTGAGCACCTAGCACCTAAACCTATCGGCTCTGGTCTTCATAGCAATTGTAGGTGACCACAGTGATGTTATATTCGTCTGGTCTCTTGGAAGGTGCAATGCTGAATGCCAGAATCTGGGATGATAGGTCAAGGGTTCACATTTAGTAATGCAGGGGTCAGCAGCATTATGGGAAGCTATTTATAGATAGAATTGGGGATTCCGGGTATATCCTAATTCTACAACAAAACGTTTATGTCCGCAACAAGACATACAAGACACGGATAATATTCGTCCAATATTAGGAATTATAGATATCTTTTTACACACTTGAAGTAAAATTGTGTTACAACATTAACTTTGTGAGGATACAGGGACCCTTCCGAATTGATCTGCGTTGACATGACGATTTGGGAAATAAATGAAGGGGTGAAATTGATCAACAGTTCAACAAGGATTTATTCAAACATAAACACTGTGAGTACACATCTTGAATTTGTAGCATTTGTAATGAAGAAAAACACATATTATTCAAATGTGGTAAATTATCAGCATCTGTCAATTTTTCAGTATTTAGAAACTGCATATTGTGCTGTTTAGGCAAGCATTTTTGTGCATCATTGTGCTTGAGTCACAGCAAGATCTTGGATGGAGTGTGTGGAATTATGCCATTTTCCTCTTGTCCCTGAACAAGTAAAAGATATTTTTCTACTTGTCCATGGACAAGTAGTTTAGAAAAAAATTCTTGTCTGCTAGAGAAAAGCCTGTTTTAGACAAGTCAGGGGGTGGAATTTCACACCCATGAACAGAAGATTTTAGGATTACTGGGACCAAAAGACTTCAGTTGCATTCTACATATGAACATGAAATTGTTGAGTTTTTTTTTTTTTAATTCTCCACAATTGACCTTCCTTTTTGACTGTTTGAAATTATTTTTGAATGATATTAGAATAGAATGATGAAGAAATAATTTTATGTCAAAAATAACTTGAATTCATGAGAATTCAATTTTTCTGCTCTAATGAATTGATTACTTTTCATATGAGCAAAAGATTTGGATTCTCATGATCAGTATTTTTTTACTTAAAATATTACAAAAAGTTGATTTGTTAGTGACTAAATGAAAGAAACCTTAAAAAGACTGTTCAGGCTGCACTGGATCTGCCAAGGCTTTTTTGATTCAGAGAAAATTTGTTCCTTTTTTGAGTGTGTTTAAAGATTATGGCTCAAAAAAAGAGTTCTTTGAACTGTCACTTAAAATTGGACTATCTTGGAAGATAGGGTGTTAGTCTTGACCCTGGTCGGACTGCATGACTTTTCTTAAATTATGAATTTTCTGAATCTGGAATGATTATTCCCAAGCCCCCTCTAAAAGTAATGCATCATGTCTTGCTATCCTCAAGAATTCATAAACATTAACAAATGCTTAATATCTAAAAAATGATATTTTTTTTTCAATTTTTCATGTAGACATTGAAATTTTGAATGTTCAAAATTGCCCCTGAAAACAAAGAATTCATTTGAGTATTTACATTAATTGTGTCATTCTGTAAGCTCATTGAGGACAGATTTCCTGAATTTTGGACACACCTTAGAGAATCTGACATATTCATTTGTGGGTTTGCAGTATTATTATTTTGAAAATTTAAGTTTTCTTCATTTTCTGAGGTGCCAGAATTGTTTCCATTGCTAGTTTGATTACTGCAGTCAGTAAATGAAATACTAGGTGTTGCCTGTGGTCTAGAACAAAGAATTCTTGAACATTCTTTTTGTTTTTGTTCTGAAATTTCAGAATAGTTTAAAACAGATTGAATGTTCTTGTGGCCGCTTATCTGCATTATATCTGTTGGTGCTATTCCTGAATCACGCAATTTTTGGACCATATGTTTTCTAGTTGAATGATTTGTGATTCTTTTTTGTGATTCTAGACCAGCATCAGCAGCCATAGATTTCATTAGTGACCCAAGTTTTTTTTCCCCAATTGCCATTTTCATGAACCATACAATTTCTATATGTTTCTGAGATCCAGTTCGGGGAGCTAAATAAAAAGGATCATTTGGACCACAAAAATCTGTAGGGCGTTTTTTTGCATATATTTTGTAAAAGTTCACAGGACATCTGTCTATGTGTTCTGGGGTGGCAAAAATCTTTGGATTGATGGGTCTTATGTCGTTCATGCTCTCTCCTGTCCTGGTTTTTGTCTGCCTTTCAGCGCAATATTCCAAATATTGAATGCCATCTGCCCCTGTTCTCAATTGAACATCTCCCCATCTGTGAAAATAATGGGTAAAAAGGACAAAATAAATGATAATTATCCTTTTCTTATGATTATACATTTTGACTTATTTGATTTCTAATATTTGCAATAGCCATTTTGGATACTTAAGCCTGTTACTACAGCCTCATTTAGTTGTAGTCACAAGGTTTTGGTCATCCAAAAAAGATAGGTCAAGAGTGTAGAATCTAATGAAATTGATATTTTTTATTCAAATATGATCCCGTTTTATTTTGAAAGGAAATTGTCACAAATGAAAGGAAATATAGCATTTTCATTCACAATGAATTTTGAGTTCTCCCTTGTGAAAATATGATTTTAATTTCACTACAATTGGTATTTAATACTTGGTGATAGACACCCTTGTAGTTTTAAATGGCAAAACGCCTCGGTACAATGTATCCAGGAGATCTGAGTTCAAATCTCAGCAGGGGACAAATTATTACCAGTATTTAGATTATATCAGTTGTGTGAAATCTATATATATTCTTCATCGTTTATAGAACAAAACTGTCTAACTATGAATAGGAACCTACTTTTTTTGGGCAGAACTTTTTTAGGAGAGACATTTTTATATAGATCTTAAATTCATTCTAATGATAAAATCAACACACCTCAGATTATAATTTTCTTTGGTACCTCGTAGGCCGAACATTAAACAATTGTTCAGCCACAAGACATTGATGAGACTTTTTCCATCTTTACTGCCAACAATCCCTTTTTCATACAACACATTGATCTCATTGTCAGTAAGTGGGCTAGCTCTGTTAGGTTTATTTCCCTTTCCCTGCTTTTTCAAAGATTTCTGTTTTGCAGATAGGGCATCCCTTGTAAGTTGGAATTCATGGGAAGTTGAGTTCATAATTTGGTGTGGATATCTCATCCTCTTTAACTTTCTATCAATGCTAGAGATGATATTTCTCAGTGAAGATGGTTCATACTCTTGACCATCTGCCTTTCTTATTGACAAGATGAAATTGGCCAAATATTGATCAAGCTTCTCCGGGTCCATTTTTGTTATTTCCTCACTTTCATTTTTTGATTTGAGAAAGTTTTCAAAATTTTTGACATCTGACATCGTTTTCTTAATTGTAGATTTGTTAGATTGTTCATGTATGAAGCTGTGAACCTCTGTATCTGTCATGTCAAGAAAATGACAGGCGCCGCTAGTGCCAGCCACTGGAACCTCGTTTTTCTCTTCAATTTGAGGGATTACCTCAAAGTCAATGTCCTCATTGAATAAAGAAGGGTCAATCCCTACTAGTTCTCCAAATTCCTCAGCGCTCATCTCTTTAACAGTCGGGGATTCTTCCCAGATTAAATTAAAATTTGCGTTTTCATTCATTGTTTGTTTGTAAACATTGGCCAGGAGGAGGAGGAGCTATGACGTAAATATTGCAGACGACCTAATTCACGTGTTATTTCCACATTTAATACAATTCGGGATAAAATAAAGATTTAAGTGATAAAACGATAACATATAGGCTTTTCATGTCTTTTTTTTTATTTCTAAATTGTTCTCGATCGGGTCGAAAGCGATATCCTAGTATCTTAATTTGAGCCAATCGTTGACGATGTTTATAGGTCAAAAGTAGTTCCGGTCAATATGCAAATGAGAAAGGTCAGATAGCAGGTAACCGTATAAAGCTAAGTTTATACGGCACCCCTTTATACGGTCAATATTTCAGTATGTGACAGGATAAAAAGGGATAATTTCACACACACACAAAAATAAAAGTAGTAAAGCGAAATGAGTAGATTTTGAAGACATCGCCGATGTTGAAGGTTTGCTTCAAAAGTTTTGATCAATTTGGGTATCCAAGATTTGTGTGTGATTTTCTGTGGTCTGATAAAAGATGGTATCAAAATTTAGTCAGGTTTCTTTTTCTTTCTGTTTTTTAGTCCAATGCATGTTTATCTCATGCTTACTTGATGCCAATTGTACCCCATTGAGTGTACTATGAAATTCAGTTTGAATTTTATCTTATAACTATACAAATATCCGTATGATAACAACCCGTATGATATTTTTTATGATATCACATAGTTATTTTTAGAACAATAATATCATACAGTTATTTTTAGAAACTAGCATTTAAGTTAGAAACATCGACTAAAACAAGACAAAAAGAGGTTATAAGATAAATATAATACGTACTAAGTGTATTGTATGAAAAAATATCTAACTCGGTTGTGAGAATTGGTAATTGTCTCGGCAGAGCCTCGACAATGATCAATTCTCCCAACCTCGTTAGATATTTTTTTCCATACAAAACACTAAGTACGTATTATATATAAGAATAGGAGAGAAAATCTCTCTTGACTGTATTATTTGTAACGCGTTATTATTCAAGCAGTGATTTTTTTTATGAAGTGCACTCACTACTTTTGTCCCGCTTTTGTGGGTTTGCTGTAAGAAAAACCTTATCATTCATAGGACCAACACAATTTATTATTTATACCATTTTATTCACATAAATTACACAAAATTCTAAGAAATATAGCATATTTAAAAGCAAAGGAATACATATAACAAATAGGGCATTGAAAACGGCAAAGTTCGTAAATTTACGAACTTTACCATTTTCAATGCTGTTTTTCTGAATGCTGAATTTCGCTAGTCCTGTTAATGAGAAGGTTTTTCATTCAGCAAAATGTGAGGAACAAACCCACAAAAGTGACAACACTCTCTGCATTTTACTTAATTCATGGTCGGAAAAACTTGAGTCAGATTTCTTGAAATGCCACCAATTTGACAGTTTTGTTGAATTAAGAAATCAAATCCAGAAGGATAAGGGATCGATCACTTACGAACAATTTCTGATCTTGTACAGTTTGGCGTCCTCTCGTTTCCTCTTCAAATACCAAGTTTGAATTTGTTGGTAAGTAAGGTCTGTCTGTTTGGATATGATCTTAAATGATAAAATTATATATTATAGTATTCTGAAGTTCCAATCTCTTTCTAAAAAACGATCATGTTATAAGTTACAGATACCCCTTGTATTACATGTAACAGCACAAAAGATAGGAAAACTGGGTGCTCGTTTTACTTAACTTCTTACGAAAAAAAATAATCGTAAGTCGAAAACACAAATCGTACCTAGTGTTTACATTCGTTGTTAGATTCTGCCTTGCAGTATGTCATTGGAATCGTCTTAAGAAGACGATTCCAATGAGATGATGCATGGCAGAATTGTATATTTAATTAACATTATAGAAGCAACTTAAATTGTTTACCTTCGACACAAATGATCGCAAGATGATCGTAATATGTTTAGTAAAACAGGCCACAGGTTCTGAAAATCAGGAAATAAAATCATACCCCCTTGTAGGCAAACGAAAAGACATGAGTTCAGCTCTCTTTCCTTTTTTTCGTATTTGTAACGTAACATTTTTATCCTGTATATTCTATAAATCGAGTTTTAGCGATCGTTTAATATTCCCGAATATCAGCGAATATGATCGAAAACACGCGAAATTAAACCTGGTTTACAGTTGTCACGGAGGCAGTACGATATCGCAGCCTTTGATTTTTGTGTGGGATAGTTTTTACATCATATGATTCAATATGCCACGACGTATGGTTTCAAAGAATCCCGCAATGCCTGCATGATTTTTCATAAATCTGTCACAAGAAGCTTTGAGCACGGACACCACACGGAGACCGTGTGGTCATATTAATTAAGTTTCTTTAAACTGTGCATTTTCCGCGGGGATCGTAGGATGATTTGGTGAAGATTGACGTGGAAAGATCGAAGTGACCATGCGCTATCCCTGCAACTTTAACGACGTGTCGACGGTCTCCATGCGGTCTTGTGATATCAAAATGAAAGAAAAATGGTATAAACTTTTTATCCAAAGTCGCAAGTTCTACGACAGCCGTAAAACCGTGCAGTAATCGCACGGAGACCGTTTTCCTCCGCATGCACATTGTGCGTTTTACGGCGTGTTTGTGGGCGCCGTACGTAACACGAAAGCTAAATGTAAACAAGGCTTTATTAAAATCGCATATGTATATTATGATGTATATGTATAAAGATCAACAGATGATTTTGCCCTGGCAGGGCGAAGCCTATGTCACGGGTCTTTGCTGTAATTGTTTAAGACATATAGGTGTATAACGGTGACCCAATCCTTTGTAGCTGAAGCTAGGAGGATTTAGTAACGCAGCGATGAAATGTGTTCACAATCGTTAAGCACGTTTATCCATTTAGTTACCTACACAATCGTTTTACTCATGTCCGTCTGTCTGTCTGTCTGTCTTTCCGTCCGTCCGTCTGTCCGAAAACTTAACCCGAAAACTTAACCTTTGCCTTTTCTCCAAAAGTATTTGACATACACAGCTGTACACCAAAGTCAAGGTCATGTGACAAGGTCAAGGTCATGTGACAAGGTCAAGGTCATCTGTCAAGGTCAAACTTTAAAAAGAATGCTGTTCCGGGGGCATTCGTGGTTCACAAACACATCTTGTTTAATTTCATTGCCATTCGAAATTGATAATAATTTGAATTTGATTTGAATTGGGGTTTTACGTCGCTTTCAACAATCTCTCGGTTATATCGCGACGACTGGAGCACCTAACGATGGATTCCTGGTATTTCTCACACCAGTACTACCACCACATCCCTTTCCTAGCCTCCAGTTGCTATTCCACATAGGTTTACGATTATCTACCCATTGGTGGAAGACAAATGTCGGAAAGGATAAGTGCCGCGGCCGGGGATCGAACCCGTGCGAATATAGACCCCTGGATTAGAAGTCCGGCGCGCTACCAACTGCGCTATTGCCGCGGCGCGAAAATGATAACTAAAACTTGAAAATAGTAGCAAAAAGATCACCCGGGTTTTTTTGTACGGCGTCAACAATGAAGGGGTTCAAAGGGCCCAATACTATGGCTCATCATGTTTCTTTCTTAAAGCTTCGGAGTCTTTGCTTTGAATGTAGACTATTTCGTTTTAGCTTTCCTCGTGTTTTTTGTGCAAATATTGAAATATTCTCTGGATTAGCTACACAAGGTCTTGGATAGATATGCACCTTTGTAGATCAACTTCAGACAATAATTGAAGACTGTTTTTTTAAACAGTCTTCAATTCTATTCTGAAGTAGATTTTCAGTGGGGACTCACGTCATTAAATCAGAAAGGTTTGAGAGTCCTAGCTGCTTATTTGTGAGTCTCGGTCTCGCAAAACATGAGTCCCTTACAAACCCTGTCAGAATTTGTATATTCAATCCTCTTTATAGAAATTCTGGATCCGCCATTGGCGATGTACCTCGATATCATCACCATCTATTTTCCCAGTCTGTACGTAATGTCTTTCTAAAGCGCTGTGCTCTTTGGATAGGGATTTGGTTGGTCCAACGATTCCAAAATAGTGCGCAACAGGAACTACAATCATTCTATAAATAGAATTTATATTATCCGTTACGCGATATGGGATGACTTGGGATGTGCAAAACGTATCGATATCAACATGTAAAGTGACAAGTTCATCACGGTACAGTTAATGACATTGAATTTTCTAAAATTGTTAAATAACTGTTAAACTCGTCGAATAAAACCTCCTTACTGAATATTAAAAATCGTGATTTTATTTTTGTTTGAATGTAGTTTGACGCCGCTTTTGACAGTTTTTCAGTAACCTCGCATAGGCTGAAAAACTAAACAAAAGATTCCTGGTATTTCTCGCACAGGTTCTACCATTGCATCCTTTCCCATTGGTTGGAGATTAAAAATCGCGAGCCCTATAATTCAATATGATACAGAAAACAATCCCGGCATGTTTTTTTTTTTCCAAAAAACGGCGAATAGGAAGGGATAAGCCAGGAAACGACATTAATTAATGGAATTGACATGTAGGGGTTAGTGTTACTCTTCGTATTATTTATTCCGACTGTCTCTGTTTATACCTTACATAATGTTGTCTCCAAGTCCGTCTACTTCTGTTCCCACCCCCTCTTAGAGAATGGGGTCATTTGTGGACTTTGACCTATTTACATAGTAGTCAAACAGAAAAAATATAAATCCATTCGCTAAATATAAATTAAAACTTCTAGACGTACAGTTAACAACATCGTGAAATTGACAAGGTGAATGATTTTGGAATGAAATTGAATGAGTGTGTGGAGCCAATTTTGAGTAAATTTAAAGGGGGTAATCCAATACCGCTAATTTTGTCCAGGATGAACAAAGTAAGCGATATTTATTACCTCACTTTAATAAAATATCCTTACAAGTTCTATAAATAGCTTCCTATTTCTCCAAGAACTAATCAGACGCTTATAATTGCAGCTATGTCAGTCAGATCTTTTTTTTATTTAGATCCATTTTGAATGTAGCGGTTGATTTCATTTTTAGTAATTTTAAAGCGTTTTGGTTGGTTCGAGCTAGTGTTTGGAATGAATGAATGGAGCTCTGAGTGATTGATCAAAAATTGTTTTAATTGAGATGAATGCTAATTTCACGATGTCACTAACTGTAACTAACAACAAACCTTTCGAATGCAAATCTTACTACGAGAAGTAAAATTCCAAGCAGGAATGCCCAGTTTAGGTCTTTTACATCTGCGTAGTAACCATCGAGCCCAGGACGATTCTTCAAGTCGTTCCAGGTAAAGTTCACTTTTAAAGCGTCTTTAGGGAACCAAATTTCGTCGTCCCAGATTGCGTCTGACAACCACAGGAATAGTTTGTTCATTTTTTGCAGAGCTACAGGTAGAAAAGGGTAAACTGGACGTAAAGGCTCGGTCCCACTGCACTTACGGAATCATTGGGGATGTAAAACTTATGAAAATCTTTACATCCGTTGAAAAGACGCTTCGCATTCGTTTCTTACCCTGTGCATACGCTTTGCATATGCTCTGTCCGTCCATTGTGATTTTATCCACTCAGAAAGTTTTGAGCTAAACAAAACTCGTAGAGCGGATAAACTTTCCGCCTTGTTCTATATAAGTGCGAAACAATAGGAGGAACAAACGATACGTATCCGATACCATCCGTAAAACCTCCGCTGTATCCCCAAACCATCCGTTATGCATCCTTTGAACTCATATCCGCACTGGATGAAAATGTACAGAGAGCGAAATTATTATGTTTGCGAAAGTATATAGAGGGGAAGTAACACGGATATTTTTATGCTTGTAAGCGTATGCATCACGTGAAATTTAATTATCCGCATTGTATCCGTTTTGTTTCCATTCAACATACGTTGTAATGAGTACTAAATACAAAATTAAAACAGTCGACATGCAGGCCTACGTGTAGCTTTGTAGTTCAAAGATGCCCACCACTTTTATTGTAACTTTGACAAACACTAAAGTACAGAAAGCCTTATCCTTTTTACCGTCGAGGTCACTTGTCCAATTTCCGCATCAAAATGAGTCAACATGTGTATTGTAATCTCAAAACTATCGATGGTGCAATGTTTATACAGTATATATTTTTAGTCTTTGTCCTACATAATCATCCAATCAGAAGGCTGGATTTTGGAAATTTTTGAAGGTTTATTTTCCATAAACTATCCAGCCAAGGTTTATTTTGATCATTATTTCATTTAAACGTCGAGGTTTATTTGTAATACAACGCATGCGTACAGACTAGAATCTACCCCTTCATAAATATGCAATGACCACGTGATAGGTACAGGATAAAATCGTAAAACACGTGCACAAGTGTATAACGAATATTCTAACTAGATTTTGATCTGGTATGGCGCGAATAATTTGTCGAATTTGTTTTTAAACAATGGCTCTCCTATGTGCATGTACATTATTACGTTATGCTAACTTAACAAAACTAATTGAATAGTGCAATAGATTTTTTTTCTTAAAATTTATTTCAACAATCTTCTCGTTTAATTATGTTTGCCCCACTCTAAATTTTTCCCGAATCTCGTTACTTGATCATGATGAGGTGTATTATACACCAGCAAAATTAATAAAGGTCAAATGAATTTTCGTCGGCTACCCCCGTTAGTTGAGCGACATAAGAAAACACCCACGAAGTTGGGATGCATATATACTGGATTCAGTTTCGTGGACTATAACATTTTTCGCTAGACTGAAAAGTGTAAAATGTATTTTTTGAGTCCTTAGATATGCCTTCATAAACAAGTTGACAAACAGTTACTAGCTCATTTTATCAATATGAAGACTATTAATTACATACGATACCGTATGCATTTTAAACTTGGGACAGCACGTGCGAAACAGAGTGAAAAAATATAAGATTTTAGTTCATCTACAAAACGGTCGGGTAAATAAAAACAAACTATACTGCATGACTATCGTCTCAAATGGACCTTAGGAAAAACACAATAAATACGTGCATATTTCAAGACCTCCTTATTTGGAAAGAGATGGGCGTTTAGTTGTAATAAATGCTTCCGTCTAATTCCATGTACATCGTGCAAAATGCTGCCAATAATACAAAGGGCGGGAAAAAGACTAAGTCAGTTAAACGCTGAAAATTGAAAATTAAACGATTTAAACAGCCTCAGTCGGTCGCTACGCTCCCTCCTTTCGGCTGTTTAAATCGTTTAATTTTCAATTATTAGCGTTTAACTATTACATAGCGGGCGCATATTAACTTGAACCTGACCTTTATGCAGAATTAGTCTTTGTCCTACATTTTCATCCAATCAGAAGGCTGGATTTTGGAATTTTTTGAAGGTTTATTTTCTATAAACTATCCAGCCAAGGTTTATTTTGATCATTATTTCATTTAAACGTCGAGGTTTATCTGTTATACCACGCATGCGTGCAGACTTGAATCTACCCTCTCATAAATATGCAATGACCACGCGATAAGGACTGCAGAAAATCGAAAAACACGTGCAAAGTTGTATAACGAATATTCTAATTGGATTTTGATCTGTTATGGTGTGGATTCCTTGTCTTATTTGTTATTGAACAATGGCTATCCTATGTACCTGTACATTTATTTAGTAAACGTAATGCTTACTAAACAACACTTATTGAACAATACAATAGATCCTGTTTTTTTTCTTTTCTTACCGTTTATTTCAACAAGCTTCTCGTTTAATTATTTTGCCCCACTCTAAATTTTGCCGAAATTCGTTATTTGATCATGGCGGCTATATATACCACCAAAATTAATGAAGGTCAAATTAATTTTCGTCGGCCACTCCCGTTAATTGAGCGACATAAGAGAAAATCCACGAAGTGGGGTCATTGCATATACATATATCCTGGATTAATTTTGGTGCACTATAACATTTATTCTGAAATGAAATGTGTAATATGTATATTTTTAGTGTGTCCGTAGATTTACCTTCATAAACAAATTCGCAAACAATTACTGGCCCATTTTATCAATATGAAAGCTATTAATTACAATCGATACCGTATGTATTTTAATCTTAGGACATCACGTGCAAAACAGAGAGAAAAATTGTCAGATTTTCGTTCATCTGTATAACGTAGAGTATAGTCGGGTAAATAAAACCGAACTATACTGCATATTTGTAGTCTTAAATTGATCTTTAAAAATACGCAATAATTGCGTGCATATTTCAACAACTCCATATTTGGAAAGAAAGGGCCGTTTAGTTGTAATAAATGTATCCGTATTATTCCATTTAAATCATGCAACATGCTGTCAATAATATAAAGGGCGGGAAAAAGACTAAGTCAGTAAACGCTAATAATTGAAAATTAAACGATTTAAACAGCCTCAGTCGGTCGCTTCGCTCCCTCCTTTCGGTTGTTTAAATCGTTTAATTTTCAATTATTAGCGTTTAACTATTACTGAATAATCAGGCACATGAATAAATTCCGAAGATACTTCGGCACGTGACGATCAAGCATGGACATTCAGTTATACTACAAAAATAACAGGTATGCGTGGAGTTAGGAGTTAACCTATATACGGGGCGCCTAGTCATGTAGCAAACGTTTCGATTTCAAAAACAATTATTGCGACTGAGAGAGGATATTTCAATTCATTTCCATTCAATACACATAAATAACATTTATAGAAATTTGAAAATATATATTTTTCTCACCCGCATCTAAAGATTTTTTAATAAGAAACTCAATTTACGTATTGATTCACTAGTTCATGAGGGTGACCAAATATCGCCGTAACAGTGAACAGCATGTGCGATAACAGGTTAACAAAGCTAACACGTGCACTCCAACTTTACGTTTGGATTCCGCAGATAAGTCGTGTTTTGCCGAGGAGAAACGACCGGTATTTAATTTATTTAAATCACAAAGGCTAGGTTTAGGTCAATTTGCTTCCACTATACCCTACGTCAACAACCACCAAAAGATCGTTTAATAGGGTCTGGTGGTCGCTGTCTATTGCGTCCTTAAGGCGACGTATTTCAAAAAATTCACGGGAAAAGAATGTCTCACCCATATTTATGGCACACCCACAATCTCGCGAACAATTTTGGGAAGGGCCATAGAATTCAAAGTGAAAAAATGCCTTGACTTGCCCGTATTAATGGATCCATCAAAATGTGGCGAAAAATACTCGGAACATTCAGGTAAAGCTCCATAGAATAATTTGGCAAAGTTTTCTTTGAAATTGTTCAATTGGTTTAGGAGGTGTCACTCAAAGCATTCACAGGGAAAAATGCAACGGAAAATATCTATTGCCTAATAATTATTTTGCGAACAGTTTTGAAAGAGTCACATAAGGAAATTTAAACAAAGCTTCATTAAAATTGGTCCAATAGGTTAGGAAAAGTCATTCAAAGAATTCCGAGTGAAAAAATGCCATGCTCTGCCATGCCCAATTTAATGAGCCAATCAATTTTTCGCGAAAAGGTTGGGAAAAGGGTCAACCAAAGATAATTGAAAATATTCCAGTGGTCTAGGAGACTTCCATCAAGCAATCCAGAGAAAACAATAACAAAACAAAAAATACCGACCCTTGCTACGACCATATTTATGAGCCAATCATAATTTCGCATACAAATTTTCAAAAAGTATCTCTTAAAGAAGATTCACGAAAAGTTTCAATGCGATTGGCCTATGGGTTAAAGACAAGAAGTGATTTTTTGACGGATAATAGGGGGAGGGACTCCAGGTGATCCTATAAACTCTCATTGAGCACATGTAACGCTCTGCTGCAGGTACTGGATATTGCAAAAAAACCAAGTCGAACTAGACTGTTGCGAAGCGGGCTGATATCTTCCTACAAGTGCTTGTCAATAATGAAAAAACAAAACAAAAACATTTTCCATCAATTGGCCATATCTCTGTCAAAGGTCAATGGATCGTAACCAAAATTACATTTGCACGTCTCTGCTGGATTAATTTAACTCTTAAAAATGTTTTTAAGTTATCCCCATTGATAGATCTTGTGATGGTCAACAAAGATGCCAAACTACACGATGAAGATTTCTTCCATAACAGAATAGACCAAGGTTAGAGTCGCGCCGACAACAACGCCAAGTTGATGACATACCTCGTGTTTCCTTTAAACAACGGAGCTATAAACGATCATTGCGGCATTTTCATTCAGTAATTTACTTTTACATATCACATTAATAACACTTATTCCAACTAGAATTTATAATTCTTTCCCCTCAACCTTTTTTACAAATATAAACAAAAGTGAGCCCTACCATTGACCCAATTTAGGATCATCTGGCCACTATATGAATGACCCGTCACAAAAAAGGACTATCTGCATAAAGTGTCGACCCCAGTCAGACTGCGCGGGCTGACTTTGGTCGAAACTTTTCGAACTTGTGTGATTTTCCGAAAAAAAGAATGACCAACCTATTTCCCTGTTTAAGAATTATTAACCTATATTGAACCTAATCACTTTTCCATATGATCCCTTTTAAACTAATTAAAGAGATGTTGACGCATGAGCTTAAGAACCCTCACTCGTGTACCTATTGTCGGTTGATTAGATAACAAACTTTAAAGTCATCTTGTTTTCCCCATTTTTTTTTTATCTTGACCTAGAAATTTTATTATGTCAGTGTAAACCATCTGATATATATTAAAGATGGTATTTTTTTAATTCGTGGAAGTGTGCAACTTACACCCTTCTCAAACTTGTATGAATTCGCAGAATACAGAATTATAAATAGCTCTGCGTTCAGGTTCACAAAACGGTGCAAATGGCTTTCCAGTTATACCCCGCTATGCACGTGCACTTGCGTGCAAAGCAGGATATAATTGGTCAACCTTTTGCATCATCTTGTGATCCTGAACGCAGGGCAAAATTAAGTTTTAGCTTTAAACCTGCATTACCTGAATTTAAAAAAATCCTTTCTTGTCTTATAACTTAACACCACGAAACAAAAATGCAAAGATTAATCCGTTATGAGACAAATCTCTTATGGAACTACTTTTTGTGCAAGTTTACAAAATGGCTGTGTACTTGACATAATTATCATAGAGTAATGATGTCGAATTTTCAGGATAAGTAAATGAACGGATTTCGATGGACATAACTAAATAAAGGTTATCTGTCGTTATCGTGGAAAAACAAGAGCCCATCATTTTGACGAAAATTGTTTTAAGTAATGTCGTGAATTCTAGGATAGGGGTTAATTTGGATAGAGATGTGTCTAACTATTTGCCTCGAAACATAAACAAACTCTTCTAAGC